>CM068541.1:10641041-11374244 GCA_035048495.1 Euptelea pleiosperma
ACACATGCTTTCGACATTTCAGTCAAAAGTTGTTTCTCTTCTGCATCGAGTCTCCCAATAAACAAATAACCTTCAAAACGATATGTGATTGGATGGTTGTGGATATACCACAAACCATTTTAACCATCCACTGATCATTTATCGGCAATTTTACACATCTTAATGAAAATGGACATCCATATCGTTTTGTCCATACCTGTCTACTTTGCTTCATATTCCCAGTCTTGTTTTTTCATTCATATATTCATTTTATTGTCCCTACGTTTTCCACTCCTCTCACAACCAAAAAACAAACTAGGAGACTTACCCTTCTAATGATCTGATCTTGATGCTACAACAATGATTCCAATTATTTTACCAACATCTTGAACCCATTTAACTAGTTCATCACATCTGTAAAAGACCTGCAAAACAATCACAAATACGTTACTCATTAGAGGACCAAATAATGATAATATCTTATCCCTAATGATAAAGTACACACCTCCCCCATGGTAAAAGTAGCTGTAAAATCATTTGAATCAGATAATTGATTTCCAGAATGGATTGGAACTTCAGATGATATCGGTACCTCAAATGATATTGGTACATATTAAGAAAGAATATAATCATATTTTTGCATTTAATCAACAAACCTACCAAACAAATAAAAAATTTAGGAATATTAGCTATTTTTACGATTTCTTCTACAATCTAGACTTGAAGTAGGACGTTCGCAGCTTCAATATCATCATCATTATTTGCAGACCCATAAAATTTTAAATTTAGTAATGAAGTAAGAAGTCTAACTTTTAATTGTGAATCAAATGAAATTTAATCATTTAAATAAACCATTTGAAACCTATAAACTACTCAATAACTACTTAAAGAAAACGAACATCTTTTGAATGAGCTCAATTGAATCTTCAACCTCATTGCAGAACACATAACTATTATCCTTGAATGAACTCATTAAAAAAAAAAAACAACTCATTTGAATCAACAACTCATTTGAAAAGAAAAAAAAAACACCAAACTCATTTGAAATGGATGTTCATGCAACTTCAAATGAACTCATTTAAACTTCATTGAATTCATTTCAACTTCATTAAACAAAACGTAACCTTCATTTAACAAAAAAAAGAAGTAACAAACATATAATGTTAGTAAAGAGAAGAAAAAAAATCAAAGATTTATTTGAATCAATTTATTTGAACCTATATGTAGCATTAAACAAAACATAAACCTCATTTATCTAATTCCAATCTCATTGATCAAAACATAACCCCCTTTGGCTCAACCTACTTCAAATGGATTCCATGAAAAAAAAAACACATTAGAAATCAATATTTGGGTTTACAACTTACCTCCATCATTGATTTAAATGGGAAGGAAATGGAGCTGAGTCAACATGTTATTCTTCAACGAAGAGGGAGCCAGAGCACACCTGAGGCGATGGCGGAGAGGTAGAGAGGCAAACGACCAGCATTGAATGGCCGAGAATACATGTACGTATGCACTCGGCCTTCCTTTGTTTCTTCCTTCTTTTCTCTTCTATCTTCGTTTTTGGTTTTTTGTTTGTTTTCTGGGTGGGTGTAGGTAATGGCATCTTCCCCTTAAGTTTTTATGAGATTTTTTTGGCTAAGAGTGTAGGTATGGAAATGGTTGGCTAACCATTGCCAGCAACCCCTTTGCTTCTCCCTACTTGTTCTCATCGATTCACTCTCAAAATTACTCTCGTCGTACAGTCTTTCAAGCAAAACTTTGATGATAGCTTGTTGTCATCGACGGCGCAATATGAGCCACGTGGCATACTCTTACAGGACTGACAGTATGGATGTTTGGCCAATCCCTAAGTGATCCTACAAACAAAAAATCAGCCTGATTAGTCATTTCTAGGCGTTGAATTGGAATTATTTTCATGGGTTGATTTTAATCCATTGGGATTTGAGCATTATTGACCATTATTTGAGCACAGAGATCCAAAGGTTTGAAATGACTAATCAAGCTGATTTTTTGTTTGTAGGTCCACCTAGAGATTGGAAAAACATCCATACGGTCAGAGTCCTCTAAGAGTGTGCCACGTGGCTCATATTGCGTGCTGCCGGCCTCGATGACAGCGCGCTCAGTCATCAAAGTTTTACTCGTGTCTTTCCGCCATTTTTCATGAATATTTATATTTCAACAGCATCAGCTCCTGCTGCTGCTTCAAGCGGGCTCGAGAGCTCGATATCTCAACGCGAGAAAATTTCTGAACCCGCTTACCATCACCATGGGTTCCGACCAACCCATCTTTACTAACAATCACCTTATGGCGCAGTAACGGTCCCTGTTTAAATTATAAATCGCATGATAATTGTTTGACAAAATGCCTGACCGAAATGCTATTTCGTACAATTTGATTATTGCCGCCTATAGCCTGCAAGGGTTCAGAGATGGAGCTGGGAAGCTCTTCTTCTGAATGATAGCTTTAGGATTCAAACCCACCTGCGGTGGTTGTCGTCCTCTTGATTGGATCTTCATCGGAGATATTCATTGGCAGATTTTAAGGACTAGGTTTTTTTCAACGCGATGCTCTTTTAGGGACTGCGTTGTTGGCTCTGCTTGGAGGTTAAAGGCTTAAGCGGTTAAATTGTTTAAACTAATGCTTCAGCAGAACTTGGTAACATGGAATTCCATGATTTATGCATTCAGACAACATGAGTTTGTTGAAGAATTTATGGTTTTGTTCCATGAGCTCCTGTGAACTGAGGAGCGTCCATAGGATAGGAGTATTCTTTTGTGGGTGTTTTTATCTGAGTTTTGATGGGTACCTAACTATGAATCCAGATAACAAATACACGGGTTAGTGGTCAAAACTGGCTTAGAATTTTCCCTTTCAGTTGTGAATTCTCTTATCATATGTACGTGAAATACGTGGTGCATGTATTATAAGAAAACCATTTGAAGAAATGCCTGTTGGAGATGTTTTTTTCTGTAATATAATTATTGTTGTATATGCAAGGTGTGGAAAACAAGAGAAAGCTTTGGAACTCCTCTTAATGATGCCTTGGCATGGATTCTTGACATACCAACTTGCAGATCCTAAAGTACATTGAATTCAACCATGCGAAAAGCTTTTAATCTGACCCTCACAATGCATCGGTAGGGAAATCTTTTGTATGACGAAGTTACTCGATGAAGGGCTCTCATAATTCAGTTATCTGCTGCAAGAATTGTTTTGCCTAAGTTATCAACTGAATGGGTTCTTATTCTCGGCCGTTCATAAATCATCTAAACATAATTACCTGTTGCCAAGTAGTTTTTCAGGGTTTACATTTCAGGGTTTTACGCCCCGTGGAGTGGGGTACTTTTACCTTTCCAGAGGATAAAATTTTCACAAAAAAAAGGAAGACATTATATACATACATACATACATATATACATATTACAGTCATTATTCATGAATTCCTGCTCATACTATATAAAAAAGAAAGAAAGAAATATTTCACAAGCACACAAAAATCATCACAATAGTCGAGCACAAACACATAAATCTTGTCATAAATAGTTAATGTAAGTGGGCATAAGAAACAATCCCGCAGAAATAAATTATTTAACAAATAAATGCTTAAATCTCTCAATAACAGTTAAAAGGAACAAAAACAAAACAAAAATCATTCAAAAATCTTAGCATTCCAGCAGTCATCTTTCTTTATGAGGCTATAACGTGTCACTGCAGGACATGCATCAATATAATACTAACCATCTGCAATAAGCGAAGAAAGACCTCACCAATAGCAAATAAGAAATAAGAAAATGAAGAATTCTTAAGAGGACGTAAGACATTCATCTAATTTATTTTATGCTATGCTTTCGTGGATAAGATATGATCAAAACCTCGGGTTGCCAGATCCACATTGATAACAACTTGAGTCGTGTGTTTTTATATCCCTATGTTTATCTAGGTTCATTTGTCTTGTTCACTTGGATTTCCACTATCATGTCCTTGTAGATCCTCGGAAATATTTTTAACATGATGGGTTGATTTCACAGAGTGGGTGTATCAGGTAGAAAGTTGTCAAATGGCTAAGATTGATTACACTACAATGAACTCTAGTAAAGCACCCAGAGTTGTCTGAAAGCTCCAACTCTTGGGTTTTTTAACTTGAATACTGATAGAACATATATGAGCAATCTGGGTCTTGATGCTAGGGATAATTTTGTGAGGGTGTCATTTGCTTTTAGTTCCATTTTTTGAGAAACCACACATTAAAGCAGAGTATTGTGCTTTGAAATATAGTTTGAAACGCTTTAATGAATTTCATCAAATGGTTATTGAACTAGATTAAAGTTTCTTGTTACTATGATTGCTATGTTGGGTTTTCCTAAATAGATTGTGGTATTTTTATCTGAAATCTGTGAACTACTGAAAAATATCAATCGATCAGAAGCAGTATCCATATCTTTTCAATGTTTTTTTCTCTTCGCCAGGTAGGCAAGCGAATTAATGGTGAAGGCGAGTTCTGAAATCAGGTCTGTGGTATCAAAACTCAACAGTTACCAACTTAGCAATCAAGATTGCCACATTAACTACTTCAAATATATATTGTTTAATTTGATTCCTTCTCAGCTCTTCCATTGAGCGCATGATCATACAGTAATTTGTGTAAATATATAACTTGGCAAATAAATGCATAAACCTCTCAATAACACAAACATGAATACTGAAAAATAGAATAAGAGAACAAATTTCATCAACATTTCCAACCGACTGTCATCATTTTTTTTCACAAGCTATAATAATCTATCACAACATGACACGTTTAAGCGCATGATCATACAGTAATTTATTATATGTGCTTTGTCTGTTTATCTTTTCGAGTGGATAAGATATGCGATATGCATCGATCCCTTAACCCTTCGGAGTTTAAATATTCCTACCGTTTAACCGAGAGAGATGATCATTTGACCTCCATATCCATTTACATTCTTTGACCTTTTTCACTTTTATTTCCACTGTCATATCCTTGTATCACTCATGAAATATTTCTGTCCTTGTATGAGATATGTTCAAGATATATTCTCCCCTTGAACTTGCAATCAACAAAAGCTTAGGTGGATAATACAGATAATATGAACCCAAACAAAAAAACTAGTTGGAAATGAAAATAAGCTCATTTTTTTCACTTACAAATGTGGAATGACAGTTGCCAATCCCATGTGGGGAAACCCATTTGTGCGTGGCTATTCGGTACTAAACGAAAGATTAAAAAACTAAAAGCATGTCCTTAGAATTTGACGTATATGCTGATGTTTTTATGTAGATCAATCGATGAGCTCCTAAGCACTAAGAACAGAAGTTTCTCCGAAGTGGTTCTTCACACGATCGACACATACTCCCAACAACCTCACATTGTAGAAAGAAATTTGAAATCAACTTTAGATTTCAAATATTGAAATTTGAAGAACAGGGTTGATGGGGGTACCTGTCCATTGGAGACCTACTTAGGAGCAACTATTGCTCCTAAGTGCATATATATATATATAGGAGCAAAGTTTTTCTCATTTTAATGTTTAATCCACCGGCCAAGTATGGCAAATAAAGAACAGAATGAGGTGACTAGATGGTCAACAAGAAGAGAGAGAGCAGGACAAAAGGACATTTTGTGTGTTGTTAAGGTAATGGTGGAGCATAAAAAATGCAGAAACCTCCATTGTAGTCGCGCTGGATATTTGTCTGCATGGGCTGGCAGTGGTAGGGATCATGTTCTATCCACTACCACTTCTCTATCTCTCCCATTCCTATATATATGGGCTATAATTACGTAGTAATCTACCTGTGTACTTCACTCATCTTGGTAGCTTAAGCATTGGAGTTGCAGAAAGAGATGGCTAATTCAAATGTGGCACAACTGTTCAAATTGATTTTACTCATCTCAATGCTCATGGTGAGTTCGGCGGCACGTGCGTATCCGGGGCTTCAGCCCATGCAGAAGACAATCGATAGCCGCCTTATTTTACTTAGGTTAGGCTATCACCAAAAGAGGTCGACGTTGGACACGAGCATCACGCGAGTCTCACCTGGAGGCCCTGATCCCCAACATCACATTCAACCACCAGGATCATTATACTAGATCTCACTCGAGGTGTGTTTGGTTGCAGAAATAAAACTGCCCTCGAATAAACTAAAAACCGGGATAAAAGTAATCACACTGTTTTGCTAGCAAGGATATTATGGGGAGTGTGGATGGTGAGTACACTTAATCCATCAAAAGATGAATTTGTGTCCTTTCCAAAACATGTTTTTACTTGTCCCCCATAAAAGCTTATCTATCACAAACGAAAACCGGCAACCAAACACGCTCTAAGTGTGAGAGCCTCCTCTTTAACTAGTGTGGTACGTACAAGCATTTTGTGAAATTCAATCTCGCATGTTTTGTTTTCAGTTTTCACCCGTAACGTAGCTTTCGTTTTTCTTTTTTTTTTGATAAGTAGTAGCTTTCGTTTTTCACCCTAATGTATTTTTGTTTTTGCTTCTTGCAGCTATGTTGTTGTTCTAGTCTTTTGCGCAGATCATCTCGACCTCTTAGGCTACTTTTGTATCTTTATTGGCGTTTTCCCTAGCTAGTGTAATGTAGCTTTGTTTTTATTGCTTCTTGTTGTGTTGTTGTACTTCTTTCTTAGGCTAGTTTTGTACCTTTGTTGGCGTTTGTCCTAATAAATTCTATACTTATAAAAAAAAAAAAAGTCCCCATGCATCAGTGACTCCTATAACACATTTGTAGCGGTGGGTCTTTTAGTGGCGGTTATTGTCATGGCTGCCACTAAAAATGAACCCTATAGCAACGGTCAGTAAAAAAAAATGCCACTAAAGGCCCGTATAGAAGCAATCAATTTCTGGCCGTAGCTAAAAGTCATCGGTAAAAAGGGCAATTTTCCCACCAACATTTTGGCAGGCACTATATAGCGGCGATCAGCCACTGGCCACTGCTAAAACCCATCTATAGAGGCGGTTTTTTTTTCTGGCTGCCGCTAAAAGTCTGTCGCTAAAACCCAGTTTAATTTTCATGTAGTGCCCCCGTACTTAATATTTTGACCTCCATGGAACTTCTCTTATATGGAGCTGAGCTCGAAAAATCGGTGGCTATATGTAGGAGGGGATGAGGTTTATGGTCGATTGAAGATGATGAATAACTGTGTAGGACTAGTGGTGGTGCCTCATTAATAAGCTTAGTTAGTGGATAATACGAGGTTTCCACAAGAGGGAAGTCGCATAAGAAACAATCTTGGCTAAATAATTTTCTAATAAAACAATCTTGGCTGAGACGTCTCGCTCTTGGTAAGGTAATAAGATAATACCAATGGTATAGATCATCTTCTGCATTTAAGTAATTAAAACTTTGTTTTTACAATATGTACGCCTTTTACGATATAATATTGACAATTTTTTTTTATTCTTTATTAACCATTAAATTTTTTTATTGTAACTTTTTTTTTGTACACTTCAATCTTTTGGCAATACCTTATTCTGTCTCTATCAAGACGTCTCATTCTGTCAGCTTACTAAGATTTCGATAGAAATTGAGATTTTAAACCTTTCTTGAAGGTCAACGATCAATGCAATTGGATGATTACGAACATGGGATCTGAATGTGTTTTCTTTTCTTTCTGAATGTTGAATGCTGTATTGTGGCATTTTGCATGTGCAAAGGTGCCCTAATCTCTCTACTTAAATTAAGCCAAAAAATTGGGCGCAATATCCTTACGATTAGAAAGGCAACCCTAATGGCTTTTTTCTTTTTTCTCAAAAAAGAAGTACAGCTATAGACAAAGACCCATGAATTTAAATCTACCAATATTTTTGTCTTTGCGGGGTAGCATCATCACATCCATGCTGACACCTTAAAAGGCTTTGTTTGCTAGCATTCCACTTTCAAAAACTCTTCTTTGTAGCGTTATATTAATCTCCACTTAAATTAAGCCAAAAAACTTGGTGCAATATCTTTACAATTAGAAAGGCAACCAACCCTAAGGACGATTTTTTTTCTTTTTTTCCCAAAAAGAAGAACTGCTACAGACAAAGACCCATGAATTTAAATCTACTAATATTTTTTTCTCTTTTGTGGGGTAGCATTATCATCTATGCTGACACCTTAAAAGGCATTGTTTGCTAGCGTTCCACTTTCAGAAACTCCTCTTTGTAGCGTTTATATTAATTAAAATGACAAAAGTCTTCCGACGTCAATGGATAAATAAAAATAAAAATAAAAATAAAGAGTCGTGCTACCACACGGATAACCTGACAAAATATATGAGGTTGAGGCGCCATTAATGATCGTTGGATTCAAGAGATTATCGGTCCACATGGCAACAACTATTTTATCCTTTGCAGTTGTTTCTTCCTGGTTAATAATAGCTTCAACCATATACTTTTTTTGTCTGGTTATACGTGGGGTAGCATTTTCCAAAAAATACAATTAAAAAAAAAATTTCTCCTAAACCTATTTCGTCCTCTATCATCGACTCGATGGAAGTACTCACAAAAGCCGCCATGGATACAAAAAGATAAAATCGAATACATTGTTTGGCTTTTTTAATTTAAATAACTGTCTTCTTGGATGTGGCGACTTTTTGGAGTAATATATAACTCTCAATCAGTCAGTTGGCACTACTGCACGTGAACATGCCTTCCGCTAATTATTTATAAATGGTTATCCATGTCGGGCAGTGTTAGCTAGCATCGTCTAGACCTTTGATAGTCGTCGAGATTTACACCCCACGAATCCCAAAGACTACCACACAAATTTCAAAGAACATTCGGTTGTTTGGTTTATTCGAACACAAGGATCAGCATCCATCGAGCCAGCTTTTTAACTAAATGCCGGTTTCACTTAAAAATTATCGAAAAGCTACTTATCTCAAACACACAAGACCCACTTATCCGAGTAGGCTTTTGTTGCATATCGAAGGAGGAAGGTTTGCCACAATCATCAAATTGGTGGTCCAAAATTAAAACCCTATATCTTATTGTTTTGAGTTGTCATACCCCACACCGATAACGGGACAAAAACATGTGCGCTTGACGCCATTCACTGTTCGATTCAAGAGATCTACGATCCACGAGGCAACAACTATTTTATCCTTTGCAGTTTTTAACAATAGCCTCAACTGTATACATTTAATTTTTTCATCCGTGGGGTAGCATTTTCCATTTGTTTTATGCATTTCATCCACGATTCGTGGCTTTTCTGACTAAAAACCCAGGCTACGGTGTAATGGTGTGTAACCAATCCAGGAGTGTTAATGGTAAGAAATAACAAGTAAATTAATAAAGTCAACACTCGTTTTTATGATTTCAAATACCTCTAACTGTGCTACTATGCCACCACTAGGAGGAGTTCCGTTCTGAACTTTTAAGGTGTGCGTTTCTAAATGCCTATAAATACGTTCATTTCTAATTTTGTCTTTCTTAGTCATTCCATCTCAACATCCTCTATCTCGCTACATAAATATACTTATTTAATTAAATTTATCTTACGACATCTAGATCTCTTACGTGACATCCACTGACTAGATGGTCCACACCCACCAACAAATGTTCCACGAGAGACATTTTATGACGACTCTCTTACATGGCTAACGGTGTTTTTTTAACTTCAACTGTGTTTAGGTCTGAATATAAAGAAAAGTCGGCTAACAAATCTCAAACACTAGTAGTTCCAGACCCAAGAGGAGATCAATGGCTAGCTCAAGGTTTTGTTTGTGTCTTATAATCTTGCTCTTGCTGTCGGTTGCGATAACTGAACAACGCCCTCTCGATCCATTTCTGGAGGGGAGGAAGCAAACTGAATTGTTTCGAACATTGTTAGAGAAGAGAGAAGGATTCAAGGTGGGCTTGGGGAAAGAAGGGACAATTAAAAGCGAGTATGAGTCCAAGCGACAAAGCCCAGGAGGACCTGACCCGCAACACCATTCCAAGAATCTGCCTTTCGGAACTTTTGGCAGAACTTATGACTGATAGTAATGAAGAAGCTGCATGTAAGAGAATTTTTGAAGCGGCGATCAGGTGCCAATGATCACGCGCGCGTCAAGCTTGTGAGGCGTGTGGTGTGTAATGGTGCAAAAAATAAAAAATAAAAAATAAAAAATAAAAAATAAAAAATAAAAATAAAAATAAAAATAAAAAATAAAAAATAAAAAATAAAAAATGGAACTCGATCTACCTACTTATTGGACAAATGTCCAATATAAGGGTATTTTAGTAACTTATCCTTGTGAGGCATGTGGTGTGTAATGGATGAATAATGGCATTGCGTAGGGTTTGGTTGGTATCCGTTATCAAGATTCTCAACCAATTGTTGTTCTTCTTTGCTTCAACATAGCTTCAGTGAATGACTATTTGTCGTTGTTGAAGATCAAGTTTTAATTTATTGCTAAACTTGAGTTCTTACATGACCTACTCCAAGCTCTTATATAGAGCATTACAAGAATTCAAAACAGGAAAGAAATCTGAAGCAAATCAAATCTAATCCTAAGATATTATCCTAATCTTATGATGAGATACACCAATAGAGATATGGTGTATCTTACATAATTTATTATGATATATATTCTCTAACATTCTCCTTCAAACTCATGGGAATCGGAGATCAATGATCGTCGTGAATTTGTCAAAATTCAGTGTCTTGAAGATTGAGTGTCGTTGAAGGATGTTATTACCATTTTAAGTTGTTTTGATGATTGAATCACCTTGATCAAGCCTTGAATTCCTTGCTAACTAGCTAGTGAATGAAGATGGTTGCCAGCCAAAATAGTGATCCATGATGGTCATATGGGATCTTATCCCAATAAGCTAGACTGAAACTTATCGAATTTTAATCGATCTGGATAAATGACCTTATTGGGCCAAGATGAGTGTGGGCATCTGTGTGCCTCACAAGCTTGGACTCTAAGAGACCTCAAGCAATAAAGTGTGTGGGTCTCTTCTGGACTGCACATGGAGACAATAGGCCTCTCTTTGGGCCCGACTGATGAAGGATGTGGGCCTCTTCTGGACCTCACATAAGCTTGGACTTTAAAAGTACACCAGCAAATTTCTTCCTCTTTTTTTTTGGCTGGACCTTGTTTTTATCCTCATGGGCTTGTGCCTCTATTGGCCATAATCAATTGGCAAATGCTTGAGTCAAGTGGGCTTGGCTAGTGCTTGTGGGCATCTTCCCTAACGGACTTGGGCTTCCTTTTCTTTCATCCGAACCAACACGGAAATAGGGGTTTGGAGGGTTTTCGAAATCCATGAAGTAGACACGCGACTCACGGCGGCGACTGAAGCGACAATGGCAATGACATCAACAACGGAGGCGATAGTATAGCGACAACTGGTTGCAGGTCCGTTGAGGGATTTTAAATGACAACTTGAAGTACAAGGGCATTTGGAAGCTACAACAGACCCCGTTTTATGATTGGGGAGGACCGTTCGGCCGCCATGGGTGATGTTCGTTGAGGATGGAGATGGTGAAGAAAGACGCCGTCGAGGAATTGTTGGCGGAGCATGGGAGATGTACAAGCCGCCCATGGTGGTGGGGTTGTTGAAACCCTTTTTTTTTAGGGTTGGTACCAATAACAGAGATAGCAACATCTCTCTAGGGCTCTCACTCCCAGATGCAAGGACAAGAACAATGGAGATCGGTTATTGTTTGGAAGGCAGAAGGGCTGCTGTAATGGCAGAGGCCATGGTAGAACTGTTGCTCGTTAATGGCAGAGAACTGAGCAGATCAGAAACAAGTAGAGTGGTATCTCTCTATTAAACGGGTGCACAACATCAACGTCACTAGATTCAACAAGGGTTCAATAGAGGGGTTTCTAAAACCCAATAAGAAGATGGTTACAACATCATGACGGTGACAGAACCTTGATTTGGAAATCGCGATAATGAAACCCCAATATCTCTTTCTTTTTTTCTTGCCCCTGGTGTGGGTGGTTGCCAAAGAAGATATTGTTGCCAATGAGGAATAGAGGTGCCGCTATTGTTGGATGAGGAGTAGCGGTGGTAACGGCGCGCGGAGATTGCGGCTGCGGAGATATCTGCTACAGTAGTAGTGCCCGACGATGATGGTGGAAAGATCAGCACTGCTAAGAAAAAGAAAGGGTTTGTTGGGCCCTTAATGATGAGTGATACTAAATCTAAAAATACCAGGCCCGACGGGCAACAAAGGTGCCGCCTGTCCGAAGAACGATGGACCATGTGGAGATCAGAAGAGCACAGGTCGGATGACTCGCTCTGATACCGTGAAGAAGTTTTAGTTTATTGCTAAACTTGAGTTCTTACGTAAGATCTACTACAAGTTCTTATATAGAGCATTACAGGAATCCAAAACATGAAAGAAATCCTAAGCAAATCAAATCTAATCCTAAGATATTATCCTAATCTTGTGATGAGATATGACAATAGTGATATAGTGTATTTCATACAATTTATAATGATATATATTCTCTAATAGTTGTAAGTTCTTTTTCGTTTTTGTTATCAACTAACAAGCCTGTCATACTTATTGTGATGACTAGCATAATGTTGATGCTGCTGCTTCTATTAACAATGGTAACTGCTTTTGTTTTTTATTAACAGAGAGAGAGAGAGAGAGAGAGAGAGAGAGAGAGAGAGAGAGAGAGAGAGAGAGAGAGAGAGAGAGAACTGTTTTGAGGAGTTAAGGGTATTTTTGAAAAAAAGTAAAAGTAAATTGAATTTTTTTAATCTTTCATGTTGAAAATTGACCTTCCACGAACCAACAGCAATTAGAGAGAACTGAAAAGATCAATCACACAGGCACAACAAATGGACGTGGTACGTCAGTGTACATACATCCATGGGTGAGAAGAGCTCTTTCACTATCTCTAAAGAATTAAGGTTATAATAGTTTCCTCTCTCTCACTCTTTCAATGTACAAGAGAAACCTCAACAATGATTTACTCTATGACCCTATTTAGTATATGACCAACTTGGGTTGGGTGAATTAAAACCCATCCACTTGACCTTACAATTGGCAGATAGATCTGTGAAAGTATCTAGGGGAATAGTAAAAGATGTCTTAGTGCAAGTCGATAAATTCTAGGCCGACCATTTCTTGCGACTTCAAATGCTTTAATTAATTGTAGAAATGGTATCATGAAAATTTTCTTTGCCAATATATATGACAGTAGAATTAAACATCTTTAATATATGTAAGAAAAGGAATAATGAGTAAGATCTACATGTATGGGGTGACTATGATAGAGAGCCTTGTGCAAAATGATTTTACTCAATATAATTGTGTGTGGACTCCTAAAAGCATGTTTAGCTCATTTTGGATATTTAGATGTTAATGATGTTATTGAGGAAGTAAATGTCCTTCCACACTGAGAAGTGGAAGTTTCGTTTTGAACAATATAATTACTAATTATTAGTGAGTCTTAACTACTTCCCGCTTCCATCGAAATACCAAAAAACTTGACCTTAAACTCTTACTATCTAAAATCAAGTATAGCTATTTAAGTCGAGAAGAAACATTTTCTGTGGTGATCTCTTCACAATTGAATGGGAATCAGCCATAGGATATGGCTATAGTTGACATCGATCAAGGAAATTAGCCCTATGATTTGCATTCATATATAAGATACATCAAATGGGAGAATGCCAAACCTATCCGAGAGCTGCAAACTCTGATAGTTAGTAAGAGTCATACCCAAGTAGTTCCCAAAAAGTTAGGCATTTCCTAATTAAGGAGAATAGTGACTTAGTTCCAACTAGAAAAGTACTAGTTGGAGCGTCTATATTGACCATATGAAATTCATGAATTCGGTCACCAGGACCATTTCCATTTGTCATTCGTTGACTAAATTCTACAGAGGCTAGCAAGACATAAATTTTATTATTTCCTAGATGGTTATTCTGGCTACAACCAAATAAAAACAGTCCTCGAAGATCAAGAGAAAACTACATTACTTGTCCATTTAACATGCTTGCTTAGTATATTTTCTGCATGGTTGATGTGCTTCATTTGATGAAGTCTGAACAACTTGAAGTTAATACTAGTTCGTGTGATCCAGCACAGTTGGACAATTATTATCCAAACTGCAGCATGAGAGGGTGCCACGTGTATGTTGCTGATGAGAACCGTCATTGCAAGTTTTGTTAGGTCTTGCTAATTTCGATAATTGCCCTTTGCGAATAAAAAAAATTAAAAAAAGAGCAAATATATTAAAATCTACATTCTTACGTTTCATTTCCCTTCTTCATTCTTCTTTTTTTATTATCTCTAGAACAAAGCCAATCCATTAAGCTTCCTCTTTTTTACTTTACTTTCTCTAAAGATATTTAAAAACATTTAGGGGAATTGTTTGGACTCGGATTCCTCGTTATTAGTGAGATATACTATTATAGCCCTAATAAACTTAATAAAAACTAGATGCTTTTCATCAAATGACCTAACTTTTTTTTTACCAAACTGCCTCTTAGAAGAGAATGACTTTTAGAAAACAGAAAAATAATAGACCTTCGTCTTTCTTTTCATTCTTTCTTTTTTTTAGTTAAAAGAATGGGTTGAGTTTTGTTTCTCTTTACATGGAAAATGGAAAGGGAAAGGGAAAGAGAAGAAATGGAAAGAGATTGGCGTAATGGGGTTTGGCGTTACTGATATAATGGTCATTGAAATTTGTTTTGCACGTACCTCGAATAGTCAACATCAATATGCTGGCGCCATACGACGCTCTACCTCAACATAACACTCGTTGAATTTGAGACTTATAATTAAGTTGGAACATGGAACACCATTCACGTGTATATGCTATTTTTCTCTACCTAGCTAGATACCAATTCGGCCAAAAATCTTAGCCAACCCATACATCATTTTTGAACGCTCAAAATCTAGTGATAAGATCCAAGAACGTGTCATCTGTCATAGATTTAGTACAGTTGCTGTGTAAGATCTTGGTGGCAAATCCAAATATATTTTAAATCTACATTAATTCTTATGTTTCATTTCATTTTTTTCTTCTTTCTTTATCTCTGCAATAAATTCAATCCAAGTTTACTCTTTTTTTTTACATTACTTTCTCTAAAGATATGAAAAAAATAATTAGGAGAATTGTTTAGACTCGGATTCCTCATTATTATGAAGAGATAATATTATAACCGTAATAACCTTAATAAAAAATAGATGCTTTTCATAAAATGATCACCTAAATATATTTACCAAATTGTATCTTAATTAGAAGAGAAAGACTTCTTTTTTTGTGACTCGGGTGTCCGGATCTCTTCGAGACCGGATTAAATCCCTCGGGTACGTGCTGAACCCTTTGACATGCACCGGGCGCTTCTAGGATGAATCCCAGTAGGTGGCCTTCAAGACTTTTTGAAAATTGAAAATAAGAGAATAAAGACTTTTATTTCTTTCTTCTTTTTTAATTAAAAGAATGGGTTGAGCTAGTTTTGTTTCTCTATACATGTACATGGAAAGCTATCACAAGAATATAGTGATCGAACAGCTATCGCTCAGCTGCTTCACGTATTACGAAAGTCGTATTGCCCTAGTCCTCTATAGGGACTGTCCATGGGTGACTCATCTTCCTGTGTTACTGAGATTCATGAAAGAGATGAGGAAGCATAAAGGGCAACTATTGGACCTAGTTCGAAACTCCACCTCGTAGGGGATGTAGTGGGGTTAACTTCCTTTCTTGTAGCTGCAGGAGCGTTTAGTCACCAACTGGAGGGAAGGCATCTTTAACCTACAGAAAAGGAAAGAGAAACCAAAAGGGAAAGGGAAAGGGATCGGCGTAATGGGGTTTGGCGTTACTGATATAATGGTCGTTGAAATTTGTTTTGCACGTACCTCGAATAGTTAACATCAATATGCTGGCACCATACGACGCTCTACCTCAACATCACACTCATTGAATTTGAGACTTATAATTAAGTTGGAACATGGAACACCATTCACGTGTATATGGCTATTTTTCTCTACCTAGCTAGATACCAATTCGGCCAAAAATCTTAGCCAACCCATACATCATTGTTGAACGCCCAAAATCTAGTGATAAGATCCAAGAACGTGTCATCTGTCATAGATTTAGTACAGTTGCTGTGTAAGATCTTGGTGGTGAGTCCAAGTATATTTAAAATCTACATTAATTCTTATGTTTCATTTCATTTTTTTCTTCTTTCTTTATCTCTGCAATAAATTCAATCCAAGTTTACTCTTTTTTTTCACATTACTTTCTCTAAAGATATGAAAAAAATAATTAGGAGAATTGTTTAGACTCGGATTCCTCATTATTATGAAGAGATAATATTATAACCGTAATAACCTTAATAAAAAATAGATGCTTTTCATAAAATGATCACCTAAATATATTTACTAAATTGTAACTTAATTAGAAGAGAAAGACTTCTTTTTTTGTGACAGGGGTGTCCGGATCTCTTCGAGACCAGACTAAATCCCTCGGGTACGTGCCAAACCCTTTGACACGCACCGGGCGCTTCTCGGATGAATCATAGTAGGATGGCCTTCAAGACGTTTTGAAAACTGAAAATAAGAGAATAAAGACTTTTCTTTCTTCTTTTTTAATACAAAGAATGGGTTGAGCTAGTTTTGTTTCTCTTTACATGTACATGGACAGTTATCGCAAGAATATAGCGATCGAAGAACTATCGCTCAGCGGCTTCACGTATTACGAAAGTCGTATTGCCGTAGTCCTCTATAGGGGCTGTCCATGGGTGACTCGTCTTCCTGTGTTACCGAGATTCATGAAAGAGATGATGAAGCATTAAGGGCAACTATCGGAGCTAGTGCGGAACTCCACCTCGGGGGATGTAGTGGGGTTAACTTCCTTTCCTGTAGCTACTGGAGCGTATAGTCACCAACTGGAGGGAAGGCATCTCTAACCTACAGAAAAGGAAAGAGAAACCGAAAGGGAAAGGGAAAGGGATCATCGTAATGGGGTTTGGCGTTACTGATATAATGGTCGTTGAAATTTGTTTTGCATGTACCTCGAATAGTCGACATCAATATGTTGGGACTATACGAGCTTCTGTCACAATGAAAATCACAGGCCACGTGGCACACTCACTACAAGAAATGTAATTTTTAGTGGCAACATTTTTAGCCGCAGTTCTTATATCGCCACTAAAAACTCATCTTTAGTGGCAAACATCTGATGTTGCCACTACAGGTGTCACCGTATCCAGTTTTAGCGACAATCTAAATGTCGCGGCAAAAATTTGCCACTAAATGGATGGCGGGAAATTTTGGCGCGTATTTTATTTGGAGGGAAATATAATTAGTGTCGATATTTAGTTTTTCGCCGCTAAATGTTAAGGTTTTAGTGGCCATTTTTTGTTTCGTCACTAATTGTTAGTTTTAGCAGCGTTTGTTTTGTTGCAGCTAAATGTGAAACTTTTTGTGGCCACTACAGTTGCCACTACAAGTGTTACATAGCCATATTTAGTGATAACCCAAATGTCGCAGCAAAAAGTCGCTGCTAATTATATAGCGCGAATTTTTGGTGTGCATTTTATTTGGAGGGAAATAGAATTAGTGGCAAATGTTATGCTTCCGTTGCTAAAAAGTAGTAGATTTAGTGGCAACGTTATGATTTAAGGCTAATTGTTAGTTTTAGCCACGTTTATTTTTACTGCAACTAAAGGTCTACTTTTTTTTGGCTACATAAGTCTCCACTATTCATCTCTATTTTGCTCATTTTACATTGAAAGAAGATTTAACAAGGTATACCTCAAACTTTTTAGCATACTCAATGACGCAATATGGGTTCATTGACCGTGTGGATATTCCGCCAACCCCTTCATGGATATACACACCAAAAATCATCCTGATTGGTAATGTCTAACCATCAGATTTTAGTACTTTTTACCGTGTGATTCTAAACCATTAGATTCAACCATCATTCCTGTGTACTAAAACCAATGGCTAAAAATCATCAACCATGCTGATTTTTTGTATGAATGTCTACCAAGGGGTGGGCTAAACATCCATACAGTTAGTGGGCCCAGATGATAGTGGCGAGTGACAAAAATTGTGCTTAGACACTCTAAAAAGGAGTAAAATTATATAACCGCTCATAATATGAGCCACTGGCACACTGCTAGCTAGAGGACTCTAACCATTTTGGATATTTGGTCATTCCCTATATGGGCCTACATAGCAAAAATTAGCCCGATCATTAATTTAAGACCTTTGGATCCTTGTACCGAAATAATGGCAATAATGCTCAAATTCTCACGGTTAAAATCAACCCATGAAAATGACTCAAATCTAATGCTTAGAAACCACTAATCATGGTGATTTTTGTTTTGTAAGTCCGCCCAGGGATCTGCCAAACATCCATACGGTCAGTGTCCTCTAATACGGTCTGCGTCCTCAAATTAATGTGGCAAGCGATTAGAGCAAGATCTATACAACCACCACGCCGGTCTACTAACTACAAAATTCTGGTAGGTTGGTCACCAGTGTTGGGGGCCTTACCGTCCATCGCATCCTTCTGATTTAAGATTAAGGAAACCGACATGTTCTAAAGTTGAAGAAATGGACATTCTTGTCCTTTAATTTTTATTGTGAGTCGATGGTACATCAATGACAGTCATGAACGGAGGACTAGGCTAGAAGGCGGTAAGTTAGGTGGATTTACGTTATATATGTACCGTTAAAACGTCTAGAAAATAACGGCCATTCTTTTCATTATAACAATCGTCACCTTATTTTTGGAAATTTTTGTGAAAAAAGGTCATTTTTCGTTATTTTTCAATTTTTCCCATTTTTTTCATTTTTGAAATTCTAATTTCAACGCCATTTTTTCATTATTTTCCGTTATTTTTGGCCTTAGCGTTACAATTCGTAAAATGACCGTTATAACGGAAAAAACGGTAATGCCCATAGTCCGTTATACTGTTATAACGGCCCCATTTAAACCTTGATGGTGAGTAACAAATATGACAGCCTATAATATTAGCCACGTGGCACACTTTTATAGGACTCTGACTATATGGATGTTTTGCTAATCCCTATATGGGCCTAAATCGCAAAAATCAGCTTGATTATTGATTTAAAACCTTTGGATCCTCGTATCAAAATAATGCTCAAATTCCTACGGTTAATATCAAGCCATTTTTACTTACAAAAAAAAATATCAAGCCATTTTAATGAACCAATGAAAGTGACTCAAATCCAATGCTTAAAAACCACTAATCAGGGTGATTTTTGGTTTTAGGTCGAATCCAACATTTAAAAACCACCTACGGATTGGCCAAATATCCATTCGGTCGGCATCCTCAAAGAGAAGCTCGAGCGTCGCTTCCACCGTGAGAAGCTCGAGCGTCGCTCACTTTGTTGCAAGGGTTTAGCGGCAAAACCCTTGCCCTTGGAAAAATGGAAAGGGCAAAAAGCCCTAATCAATATCTCATTCTCAGTTTCTCACCATCACATACCCTACACTCCTCACCCTACCCTTGCCTTCACTCCACTCTCTCTTACCATCGTCTCCGGCGCCGGCGAGTTCAGCATCTACAGCGACCACCTTCTACCACAGCAAGCAACGCCGGAGAGAAAAGGTGAGTCTCTTCTTCAATTTTTTATTATTCCCTCTATTGACCACACGGATTCATATTGAAACTTCATTTTCTTGGATTTTGCTGTGACTATGATGAATTGATCTTGAAAATGTTCGAACCCCATGATGAAAAATGCTAAAATCACCACTGATTGATCTTGCTGTGACTATAGCAACCAAACACCCTTCTTTTCAATTTCTGCTGGGGTTTATAATGAATGGATCTTGGTGTGACTATAATGAATTGATCTTGCGATGTGGTTTATTCTCTGCTGGGGTTTTAAAATCCACTAGTCAATCAACACTAGGGTATTTTGATGTGGTTTTTATTTTGCTTGGAGTTTTTGGAATGTCTGAAAGTCATATCTTAAATACTTGTATTCCTTCCCGTGAGATAATCAATTTCTGCTATTAGGCAAACTTAAATCATGGATGTTAGTGCTGCTATGCCTGATTGTTCGAACAATCAGAAGCTTTAAAGGACTGGACATGAGCAAAGGAGAGGATAGGATCAATAAATTACCCGACAATGTAACAGTAGGCTCTGCAAAATCAATATGGACAGCACCCACCAATCAACATTAACAACCTCTTTTTCAAGGCTTTAAACCATGGTTTTTATTAGCAATCAGCACATCCATTAGCAAACAAACTTTGTAACACGAATCGACCGATGGCGCCTATAACATGCCATGTATTACCATGTGGTTTAAGTGAAGGCATTGCCAATAGCAGATAAATATTGATTTTCATGTGACAAGTGTTTCCATCCATCATATGACACATGGAACTTGACTGCAGGGTCTCACCATGTGACAAGTGCCATATACAATAGCCTCACATGTAGTAAATGAGACTCTTCTCAGTTCCAGTTCTGATGATTCCTCCATCCAAGATACCACTTAAGCCTGCAAATGAAGTTGAGAGGATGCCCAAGATGTTTTTAACATATATTAAGCTATCCTACTTACTGATTAGTACTGAACTTTTTTGGTATGTTGCAAATGCATGATCAGTATATACTGTTACCCGACCCATGTAGGGGTGCAATGGGTATACCAGACCTGATTACCAGATGGGTTTAAAAGACCACAGTACCTTGACCCGACTTGATTATTAATCAGGTTAGGGTTTTTTGCGTAGATGGAAATCATTGACACACCTAGTTTCATGGCCTGAAAAGTTTCAATAGAACTATGCATGGATATGTTCGTGAGCTGCATATATATATACAGCAGCTAGCACAACACATTAAGTAGCAAAGATATCATGTTGTTGCTGTTTGTTCTAGATTTTCTACATAGAAACACAAGAAAATGGGGGACACATGTCATGACATAACCATTAGATGGTGTTGCCAAACACAGCTGCCCAACAAAACATAGTGGAAGACACCAAATCATCACCAACCCACTGACACCAACACCATATAATTTCCTAAAAAGGAAGCCCATATGCATCTTCTCATGCTCTGACAAAGGATGTTTTGATCAGAGATCAAATCCAGCATTGAATAAGAAAGAAAAAAAAGGAACTTACCCAAAGTGGAAGGACGTTTTGATATCACAAATCTTCAGCACTTTCTTATAATTTAGCTAAAAACATTCTAGAAGTGGAATGCACTTGGGGTGGGTGGGTGTGGGGGTGGGGGTGGTGGGGGCATGCCCCTTCTATGTCTTATTATAGCAAACCTTCCTAGACTCTCTCTTCCTCTCCCTTCAAGAAACTAAGTATGTTGTTCAACATGAGTAAAATATATACCATCTTCCTTATTATGGCAACTTGGATTCTCCCCATATAAAAACACATGATTAATTTGCATCAAGGGAACACAATCCCAGAAGTTCAATAGTGGCTTAATTAGTGTAAATTAAATGGAATTACGAGGCACTAGCTCAAAACCTCATGACATGGCACATCATTCAACTAATTAAAATTGTTTGATCTTACTTGGAAAGAAGAAACAAAACCCATGCACCTCTATAACCACATGATCAAATTTTTTGCTCTATTGTTTTTTGACATCCATGTTATTACGTTAGTAATGCCATACTATTGTTATGATATTTACTCCTCATTGTGTACTTTAAGGGCATGCTTACTCAAACTAGGATGGCTTGTTCTAGCATGAAAAACCAATTATAGTGTTGAACTAAAGGGATTGTGTACTTCAATCTATTCGTTTTGTTGTTAGTATCTGGCGCATTGTTCCATTTCAAGAATTTATATGTTCAACTGGTGCTAGGCACACCGATATGGATAGGAGTTGGATGGAGATTGAGGATAGACGACACTCTAAGTACCGAGATGGAGTTAAACAATTCCTAGAGTTTTCATATGCTCATATTCAACTAGGGGAAAAGATCCGATGTCCGTGTGTTAAATGCAACAATGTCTATTTCCGTACTCGGGATGATGTGGAAGCTGATTTGTATTATTATGGTATAGTTAAGGGTTACAATCCGTGGGTATTACATGGGGAGGAGTTTGAGTCAAGCACCGATTATGATGATGATGATTGTAATGAGCTCGACGAAGAAGATGAAGATGATCATGATGATATGCAAGAAATGATACATGATCATTACACTGCAGCAACCGTAAATGCTTGGGCAGGGGAGGATTCTAACAACAATGGGAATGCAGTGCCTAACTGGGAAGCGGATAAATTTATGAGATTGTTGAAGGATGTTGACCAGAAGTTGTATCCGGGTTGCGAGAAGTTCTCCAAGCTGTCATTCATTGTAAAGTTGTTGCACCTAAAGATACTTAATCATTGGAGTAACAAATCATTCACTATGTTGCTTGAGTTGTTGAAGTAGGCACTTCCCGATGGTGAGACCCTCCCTAACTCTTATTACGAGTCTAAAAAAATAATTCGTGACCTGGGGCTTGACTATGTGAAGATTCATGCTTGCAAAAATGATTGTGTATTATTCTGGAAGGAGCACAAAGATAGACAAGAGTGTCCAGAATGCAAAGAGCCTAGATACAAATTTGATGATGGCAAACAAAAGAAGATTCCTCATAAAATCTTACGCTACTTCCCACTAAAACCAAGGCTACAAAGGTTGTTTATTTCAAAGAAGACGGCATCAGATATGAGGTGGCACAAAGAGAAGCGCGTTGATGATGGGGTGTTGAGGCATCCGGCCGACGCTGAAGCATAGAAAGAATTTGATAAAATGCATAGCTGGTTTGCCCAAGATCCTCGTAATGTCAGGCTTGGGATAACAAGTGATGGATTTAGTCCCTTTTCAAACATGAGTAATCCTCATAGCACATGGCCAGTTGTTCTTGTGCCATACAACCTACCACCATGGAAATGTATGAAGAGTCCTTTTTTCATTATGTCATTACTTATTCCTGGACCCAAGTCTCCTGGAAATGACATTGATGTGTATTTACAACCGTTGATAGATGAGTTGAAAGAGTTGTGGGAAGATGGCGTCCCAACTTATGATGCCTCCACTGGTACTAATTTTCAGTTGCGCGCAGCGGCGATATGGACTATTAATGACTACCCTGCATATGCCAACTTATCAGGATGGAGCACTAAATGGTTTTTGGCTTGTCCTACTTGCAACAAGGAGACATCAAATATGTGGTTGAAGAATGGAAAAAAGACTTGTTACATGGGTCATCGTCGCTTTTTACCTAGCGATCATATATGGCGACGTAAGAAGGGCTCTTTTGATGGTAAAATAGAACTTCGGGAGACACCAAAGTCGTTGTCTGGGGACGACGTGCTTGAGCAACTAAGTCACATTGAACCGACTAAATTTGGAAAGACACAACTGAAGAAAAGGAAGTGTGGTGAAGAATTAAATTGGAAAAAGCATAGTATTTTCTTCAAATTGCCTTATTGGAGAACCCTCAAACTGCGCCACAATTTGGATGTCATGCACATAGAGAAAAATGTGTGTGATAATGTTTTGGGGACGTTGATGAACATTGATGGTAAGACGAAGGATAACGTTAAGGCTCGTCTTGATTTGCAGGCCATGGGTATAAGGCCTCAATTACACATGAAGCGTAATGGTAATTCCTATAAAATGCCCCCTGCATGCTACACAATGTCCATGACTGAGAAAAGGGTTTTCTGCGAATTCTTAGCTTCAGTGAAGTTTCCTGATGGCTACGCCTCAAACATATCTCGATGTGTGAACAGTAAAGAATGTCGAATTGCAGGGATGAAGAGTCATGATTGCCATGTATTTTTACAGCGATTACTCCCACTTGCAATACGTGGATCTTTAAGCGATGATGTATGTGAGGCATTAATTGAGCTTAGCCATTTCTTTAAGGAGTTGTGTTCGAGGACACTGACGAACGATGTCTTGAAGCGGCTTGAAAGTCAAATTGTTGTAACACTTTGCAAGCTAGAAAGGATATTCCCACCATCATTCTTTGATATTATGGTGCACTTGCCTATTCATCTCTCAAGAGAGGCAATTCTCGGTGGACCAGTGCAGTACCGGTGGATGTATCCGATTGAAAGGTAGTGTATATTCTTATTCTTAATATTATTTATGCGCTTGATGAAGAATTAAATTTTATCACTCCTTTGTTTACCATCTTGAATTTTTATCTCATTAGGTTCTTGTATACGTTGAAGTGCTATGTGAGCAACAAAGCTTTTCCAGAAGGGTCAATTGCGGAAGGTTATATTGCCACAGAATGCTTGACGTTCTGCTCAATGTACTTGCATGGGGTTGAGACTAGATTCAATAGAGTAGAAAGAAATTATGATGGAAGTAAAAGACAAATGCATCGAGGTTTGTCTATTTTTTCACAGAATTGTCGTGCACTAGGGAAAGGAGAATATGGATATATTGATGACAAAGCTTGGGAGCAGGCTCGTATTTACGTGTTGAAAAATTGCGATGAAGTTTTGCCATTTCTCACGTATGGCAAATATCCTATATTTCTTCAATTGTCCAAATTATCTCTCGTTTTTTATATTTTCCTGTGGTTATAATTGTATATTTTGGTATAGTGAACACAAGGAAGAGATAGAGAAAGAGAGCCAAAGGAATGTAGTAAAGAGGCATGAAGAGAAGTTCCCTAAATGGTTTGAAGACCATGTAAGTGTCATACATCATAGATCTTTTTACACCACATGTTGCTACAATCATACCATATTTATTTTATTTACATATATGAACAGGTTACACAATTGTACAATCGAGAGAATACATATGTCAATAACCAACTTCTAGACGTTGCTCGAGGTCCTGACAGAAGAGTGACACGATACAAGGGTTGCATCATTAATGGTCTGCGATTTCATACAAAAGATCGTGAGATGTATCGGAAAACTCAGAATAGTGGCGTGGTCGTAAAGGGAGATGACGAAATAGAAAACAAAGATTACTATGGTGTCTTGACAGACATAATTCAATTAGATTATTTTGGGAACAATAATGTTTTTCTGTTCAAGTGTGATTGGTGGGACGTCGGCAATGAAGGTAGAGGAATCCAAACAGATAAACACAACTACACCAGTGTCAATGTCACAAAGAAATGGAATACTAGTGAGCCATTTGTGTTAGCGTCTCAAGCAGAACAAGTTTTTTATGTCAAAGACTCCAAGTTAGGTAATAATTGGCAAGTAGTGGTGAAGACACAAGCTCGAGACTTGTACGATGTACCAGAAGATGAAGATGAAGAGTCGAATGGTGATGATGAGCCATACCAACAAAATGAGTCTTATAGTATAACTAACACATTGAGGGTTAGTGATGATGAATTTGTGGCATGGCAAAGGGACGATATTCCTCCAATACTAGTTGATGCAAATCTTGTAATGCCTGAAGAAGGGGGAGATGGGGATGTTGACACTTTCATTGATGATGAAAGTGAGGATGATTGTACCTTCGTTGATTTTGATACTGAAGAAGATGAAATGAACACTGATGATGATAGTGAGACCAATAGCTTGATGTAATTTGTATGACATGTTCCTTATCATTTTGTTTGAATGAAAGCTTATATTTCTTGCTCATACAATATTGTTATCACCATCTCCATTTTATGTATCTATATATGTGATTTATGTGTATACGTGTGCTTGATGTGTATATGTGTACTTAATGGATAATTAATGAATTTAATGCTAACAATATATAATGCAAAGTGTTGTAGGATAGACTATAGACATGGCCAATACAAGGCGAGGTGGAGGCGGCCGAGGAAGAGCCCGAGCGGGGCAACCCTTACATATAGAGCAACCTACATCATTAGAGGCAGGACCCTCAAACCCCACACAGGTTGAGGCATCTACTCCTGATCAGATTGCCATCAGTAGTGTCGGTATGTGAAGTACCATTTTAAATTATGCATGTATTTTTTATGGTTATGGAATAATATATTAATTTATGTTGACGGTAGCTAATAAATGTTATTATATTTTGACTGAACAGGGTCATGCACATCCGGAAAAAGAGGACGGGGGAAGACTACAGGCATTACACTTATGAAGAAGAGGCGCGCAGGGGAAAAGCTAGTGGTTGACATTCCACCGCAATTGATGCGAGCTGTCGGCAACAATGCTCAAGTATTAATCACTGAGTTGGGCATTATTGTCAGACAGATGGCCCCGCTTCAATTTACTAAGTGGAAGGTCATTCCAGATGACATCAAGAAGAAGATGTGGCATGCTACTAAGGTAAGTCATTTAAATTAAGAAACTTATGTGTCAGCTCGAACAATTATAGCTAGTTACCTTTGACGCTACTAACCTTTGTACATTCACTTCCTCATATAATATTGTATAGCAAAAGTTTACTCTCCAAGAGGACCCTCATATCCAAGAAGCTATATATCAACAGCTGAATCGTCAATATAGGGACTATCGGCATAGGCTGCATAAGGATCATTATTGCATGTATGACACTGATGATATGAGATTGCAAAATCCCCCATTGGGTGTGAGCCATGACGATTGGGTTGCTCTCGTCAAGTATTTTGGATCTGAAGACTTTAAGGTACGGATGCTAATTAAGTTATGTTGTTTGCAGTTTCAATCTATCATTCATGCATGTGTTGCTTATAACATCATGGTTCTTGAATGCAGAAAATGAGCAATAGAAACAAGGATAATCGAAAAAAACAAAATATTAGCCATGTTGCTGGGACGAAGGCCTTTTCTCGAATCAGCTATGAAAATGTAAGCTTTATTTTAAATGCTTAGGGCACTTATGTTATTAAATATATAATTATATATCTTAACTGGTGTAATGACAGCGTGATCCTGAAACGGGGGATGAGCCCTCTCGAACTAACATGTGGTTTACTACCCGATTTAGCAAGAAGAAGAACACTTGGGTTGATTCGAGATCAAAGGAAGTCTATGTAAGTTATTGTGCCCTTCTCTATTTCTCTATCACTTTTCTTATATATTACTAAATTGATTGATAATGTCATTTGTTTCTAAATATAGGAGGAGCTTCAGAAGCTAGAGTCTCAGGCATTGAAAGAGGGTGATGCCCCAATGACCGAGGATCAGAGGTTTGAGGCAGTGCTTGGACCGGAGCGGTCAGGATATATACGTGGTCGTGGGGCTGGACCGAAGCCCACGGCATCAACATCTGGGCAGCGAATCCGTGCGCAACTTGAAAGGGAGAATGAGGAGTTTAGGAGACAAGCTGAGGCAGATAGGAGGCGATTGGAGTCGTTGGAGAAGGAGTTTAGGACACACTTGGAGTCCTTAGAGTCCCAGGTAGCCTTGCAGCAAACACAAGTACATGATCAGGTGCAGGCCGCGCTCCAATCCCAGCTTGCCACCCTACTCCAACAGTTCAAAGAGTCAGGGCAAATTCCTACAACTCCTCATTCTGACATGGTAAGATCTCTTTAATCGTAAATTAATTATAAAGTTAACTATGAAATTTAAAGCATTATTGGTCTAACTGGCTTAAAACTGACACAAACACCTTATTACATTTATGCTTTAACTTTTGTTTCTTCTTTTGGATTATAGACATAAACACCTCATTGTTTCTACTAGTTGAAGTGCTAAGACTAGTAGATATGAATGGTTAGTCGATGTTAATGATTGAATAGATCTTTAATTCAACTTATAAACTATGTCTATCAGGTGATAATTTTTCAAATGTCAATAAAACAAAGGAGACTCTGCCGAAATTTTTGTAGGCATAGTCAACTCCAAATTTATGTCAAACTTAGTTATTATGTTGTTTTAATATGATACGGGTTTTGGAGTGTGACATTAAAGCTTGAGGCTAATTTTTTAAACTTAAAACATATTAATTATCTTTTATTTGTCACATATATATCATATATGTTGTGGTTTTGGATAGTATCTAATTATATTTTATTTTTTTATTTGCAGGCCAGCAGAGACTCTGATGCATAGCTTCTCAAAAGCTCGATGATAATGATCTTTTTATTTGTATTTTTGTTATGACTATGTACACAGTTTAATTATATTTATGAATGAATATTTTACTTAAACGGATTAAATTTGAAATTCTGTTTTAATGGTTGTGGTGATTGAATTTTCATATTCGCATGTATAAAAGGAAAAAAAATTATTAAAAATAATATATTTTTATTTTCATCAAATTTAAACTTTTAACCACAACAATAAGTCGCCACTAAAACTACAATACGTAAAAGAATTTTGTGACGACAGTTAGTTGTAACTAAACATATACTGTTTTAGCCACAACAATAAGTCCCCACTAAAACTACGATACCTGACACTTTTTGTGACGATATTTAGTTGCAACTAAATATATATTTTTAGCGATGACAATATGTCGCCACTACAAGTACGATACCTGATGAGTTTTGTGACAATATTTAGTTGCCACTAAATATATTTTATTAGCCACGACAATAAGTCGCCACTAATACTACGATACATGACACTTTTTGTGGCGATATTTAGTTGCAACTAAATAATATATATTATTTTAGTCACAACTAGAAATCGTCACTAAAAAATATTTTATTTTATACTTTAGTGGCGATATATACCTTTAGTGACAATAAGTTTGTTTAAGTAGCGACGATAAATCGTGTAGCTAAACATGTTATTTTTAGCGACGATTATAATTTGGCGGCTGAAAAGTTCACTTGTAGGGGCGACTATAAAAAGTCGTAGCTAAAACTTTTAGCCACAGCACTTTCCGCGGCAGCCTAGTGGCGATGAAAATGTTGCCACTAAAAGATTTAGTGACGACTTTTAGACTTTTAGCCGCGAAATATTTCGCGGCTAAAAGTCAAATTTCTTGTAGTGACTATTAGTGGACGATGACCGTATGGATGTTTGGCCAGTCCCTCAGTGGACCTCTAAACCAAAAATCAGCCTGATTAGTGATTTACAACCTTTGGATCTCTGCACCCAAATAACGCTCAATAATGCTCGAATTCTTACCGTTAAAATCAACCCATGAAAATAACTTCAATCGAATCGCTTAGAAATCACTAATCAGGCTGATTTTTGGTTTAGAGGTCCACTGAGGGACTGGCCAAACATCCATACGGCCATCGTCCACTAATAGTGTGCACGTGGCCTGTGATTTTCATTGTGACAGAAGCATCGATCTGTCAGAACGCTGTAATAGAAGTTTTACTGTCAACGTAACGATATCACCTTTTTGGGAGCACAGTATCTCGTTTAAGGAAGACGACACAAAACCGTGTGAGGCATGATATCAATAAAGTGGCACGTTTCCTCGTACTGATTGAACGGTCATGATTGATGAGCTTGCGTCATATGACAGCAAAATACCATATATATGTCATCAGTTGCTGAGGGATAAATCCATAGGACAGATGGCATTTAACTATAAGTGCATAGTTGCAGGATCACTGGATCAAAAAGTTATACGATAAAAAATTTTCTCTTCTATAAATAGGTCTCAGCTCTTTCCCTTCGTAGCAAACCACTCTTTATCACCAAGATCGAACAGCCCATTTTCCTTCCCTCACCCCTCACGGTTTTCATCATCATGGCTTTGATCACCACAACAGAACCAACATGGGAAGAATTGCTAGGGAAAAAGCAATGGGAAGGTCTGCTTGACCCTCTTGACATCAATCGCCGGAAACTTATCCTCCGCTGTGGCGACTTCTGCCAGGCAACTTACGACGCATTCAATAGCGACGGACACTCCAAGTACTGTGGTAGTAGCCGCTACGGCAAGCGCTCATTCTTCCACGAAGTCGCACTTCCATTAGCAGAAAATTATGACGTCGTTGCCTTCCTTTATGCCACTGCTAGCTCCAAAAAGGAGCTCCCAGGCTGGTTTATCCAGTCCCGCTCAGTTGAAAGTTGGGATCCTGCGCGTGAAACCAATTGGATGGGATACATCGCTGTCACCACAGATGAAGTCAGTAAAGCCACCGGTAGACGCGAAATCAACGTCGCGTGGCGAGGCACCATAAGAACTCTTGAATTGTTCCACGGCTTCAATGTACAGTTGATAGATGCAGAAGTGTTGACTGTCAACGACGACAACGATGGTAACAGCCGTGGTCGGCTTTTTGACGATAAGACACCAAAGATCATGAATGGTTGGCTCACCATTTACACTTCTGACAACCCAAATTCTTCTTACATCGAACATAGTGCGAGAACCCAACTTCGAACCAAGATCAATGAATTGGTGAATCAGTACAAAGAAGAGAATCTAAGCATAACGTTCACTGGCCACAGCCTCGGCGGGGCTCTGTCGCTGCTAAGTGTTTTCGATTTAATCAAAAACGGGTTGTCGACAATCCCTGTAACGGCTTTTATATTCGGTAGCCCAAAAGTGGGTAACAAGGCCTTCAATGACAAGCTGAAGACATTCCAGAACCTTCGAATCTTGCACATAAAGAATAAAATTGATGTCATACCGCTCCACCCGTTGTTATTTGGGTATGCTTATACTGGCAAAGAGCTTGTGATTGATATTGGGAAATCGCCAAACTTGAAAGTCTCAATGAACCCCACTGACTGGCACAACCTGCAAGCTCTGCTCCATGTGGTTGCAGGTTGGAATGGAGAGGATGGAGAGTTCGACTTGAAGGTCAAGAGGAGTGTTGCTCTGGTTAACAAGTCTTGTGATTTTCTCAAGGAGGAGTTCTCGGTTCCTACTTCGTGGTGGGTTGAGAAGAACAAAGGGATGGTTCTTGATGAAGATGGAGAATGGGTAATGTCGGCCCCACCACTTGAAGAGGATATGCTGTCCCTGAATTTTAACTTCTGAATGGACGTCGGTGATCGTAGGTTTGGTTATCTATGAATTATTAGAAGCTTCTTGTATTTTTCTATGTGGGTTATAACTTTTGAATGTGCATCATGGGTTATCTATGAATTATTAGAAGCTTGATCGTAGGTCTGGTTATCTATCAAATGAGTTCAACATTTGATATATAACTTTTGAATGTGGGTTATCTATGGATTATCTATGGGTTATCTATGAATTATTAGAAGCTTGATGTACTGTTTCTCCCATGAGTTATCTAGACTGCTTTTCTAACTTTATAATATACTGACATAGAGTCCGTCTAGAGCTACACCCATTTCTTACATCCGGTGGTTGGGCCCACGTAGAGATCATGTTGGACAATCCAACCATACATTCAGTTGCCTTGCCATGCATGATGATCCTTATCACAAAAAAAAAAAAAAGGTTCATCTAATTTCAACATTGCTAACCCTTTAGCTCATCACTCGTTACCACCTTGGTATGGATTTTTGAAACAGCCAGCTATTTGATAGCTCATTACCACAGTAATTAAGTTATGAAGAAATCTAAGTCATTGGTTCAGGAGACCATAATGGCATCCATGTAAACTGAGAAATGGCATTAATTTCTGTCGTATAAGAAATTTTCCGTAAATTTTATTGCTATAATTTTTTTTTTCTAAAAATCAATAGAATTTTTTTTTGTTAAGGGACTATAATTAAATCCACCATTTAATTTGTAATTGGGATTTAATTTTGTAACTAATCGTTTATGGTTTAAAAATTTATCAAAAAATATTTTTTCTACAGAATGTACACCAAGTAGAACGGATTACCTAGATCCAGCTTGGTTTCAAGCACAACACCAACTTGACCCATTATCCATATTAAACTAGTGTATACCCGTGCTTAGTATGCATGGGCAAGATGCTACCCACTTCTCTGCTTTAGTATAGACTAGTGGGTGCCCCGTGCCATCGGCACTCCTCGACAAAGAATTTGCTAAAATCAGGTGAGTGGCGGAGATCCACCGTCCATTTGGGGGAGGATTAGATCTCGGCCCTTCTTTGTTGATGCTTATAAGAGGAGGTATAAGTAGGGAGGCAACCAATGTGTTTTGTTATATAGAATAGTAAATGGCCCATGCCCACGGCACTCTCCGACAAAAGCGTTTGCAAAAATTGGGTGCCTTCGCCACTCAAACGGTATAATGGACTGGGGCGTTACTGTTTTTTCCATTATAACGGATTGTAACGCACAGAGGGAGAAATGAAAAATAACAGAAATAACAAAAAATAACAGTGTTGAAATTTAAATTTTGAATAAATTGAGGTCAAATGAGGCGAATTGATCGAGTGGCTGAAATCTAACCGATGGATTTGATCTCAACCACTCTTTATCTAACCGTCCACATTAGATGGATGGATAAGAGAATATAACTGAGTTGTCTTGATATATGCGTGGGTGGCCCGTGCCCGCGGCACTTTCCGACAAAGTGTCTATCAAAATCTGGTGGGAGTTAATCTCAGCCATCGATATGAAGCATAGTGGATCTCGGCCACTCATTATTGAAGCCATATAAGATAAGAGGGGTATAAGAAAACCGTTAAATTTTCGTTAAATTCTATATATTTTTTTTTAATTTTCAAATTTCAAATTTCAAATTTCAGCACCACTTTTTTTTCTATTAAAATCGTTAAAATCCATTTTTTCTATTTTTGCCCCTGGCCATTTGAATCCGTTTTAATGGTAACACCCCTCTCGAGGCATAAAAAGTGGGGCTCTTGAGCCTGACCCTTGGGCTATATGTAAATCCAACCCATTTCATTCCTTATATGTAGGTAAATAGTAAATGGCCCATGCCCACGGCACTAGATCTCCGACAAAAGCGTTTGCAAAAATTGGGTGCCTTCGGCACGGTATAACGGACTGAGACGGACTGAGGCGTTACCATTTTTTTCCATTATAACGGCTGTTATAACGGATTGTAACGCATAGAGGGGAAATGAGAAAATAACAGAAATAACAAAAAATAACGGTGTTGAAATTCAAATTTTGAATAAATTGAGGTCAAATGAGGTGGATTGAGTGGCAGAAATCTAACCGTCCACATTAGATTGATGGATTTGATCTCAACCAATCTTTATCTAACCGTCCACATGAGATGGATGGATAAGATAAGAGAATACAACTAAGTTGTCTTGTTATATGCGTGGGTGGCCCCTGCCTGCGGCACTTTTCGACAAAGTATTTGTTAAAATCGTGTGAGAGTTAATCTCAGCCATCGATATGAAGCATAGTGGATCTCAGCCACTCATTATTGAAGCCATATAAGATAATAGGGGGTATAAGAAAATCACAGTCATCACTTGTTATATTTATTGTGGGTGGCCCGTGCCCTCAGCACTCCGTCAAAGTATTTGCCAAAATCAGGTGTGAGTGGCTGAGATCCACCGTCATTTGGGGGAAAAGATCTTGGCCGTCTTTTTTCAAAATAGATAAGAGGGGTATAAGTGGGGAGACAACTTCCCTGTTTTGTTATATAGATATATAGATATCCAAAACCTGATGATCCAGATTTTTTTCTTAGAAAATCTTATAGGAAGGATCTGGTCAGCTCCAAGGCACATACCTTGATCCGACCGGATTCAAAACGTCTTAACAAGAATTCGAATACGACCCAAATCTGACTTGGATCAGGGTTTTTCTTTTATCTATATCCTTCCCATCTTTGTTCCATATCCTATTTTAGTGATCCAAGTTTGGCCCTCGGGGTCTGACCCATTTTATGGCCTTCGTACATCTCATAACCCTGAGTAGATTCTCTCGTTCGAATTATTCATCCCAAATGTTACTTGCTATTGTAAACAAAAAAGAGATTTATAGACGGTAACATATACAACCTTTGACATCGTCTTCAATATATAGCGAGAGAGTGTGCCATTTCTAGAGTACCTGCTCAAAAATCAGCAGCCATGTTAGCTTCCCTCCACATATGACCCATATACCAAGATCAGAAGGACTAATATGATGCTCCCTATACAAGCTCTAGCCCCTAGTTATTAAATTTGTGATTAATTCATGAATTAATTACTTTTAAGTGGTACCCTGTACTATACGGATCACATAAAATAATATGATAATTCATGATTTTATAGGATTCACAAAGAGAATGTGAATACAACTTTTTAGCGATTAATTTAGTTGATTTAATCGAGTTGGAAAATGATGAAAAAATTAAAAGTAAAAAAAACCTAATGTTCCCTATGGACCCTACCCCATTTTGCACTCATCTCTCTCCCCCATCCCAGCTCCCTCCCTGTGCAATCCGGTCCCCACCGCAGGGCTCCACTTACAAGTTGCAACTCTAGTCTACAGTCGCAGCCGCCTATCAGGTTAGTATTCTCTCTCTCTCTAAATTAAAAAATAAATTTAGTAACACAAAAAATGAAAAATTATTATTTTTATTTTTAATTACTTTTTATTTATTTATTTTACCTTTTGCCCAAATTTTAAATGACAAACTAGAATTATACTCAAGCTTTTTTGAAGCTGTATATTTGTCATACATTGAATTACTAACTATGGTAAATGGTACCCTACTTTAATCCTAAATAGGCCAAATTTCAAGACTTATGACAATTAAATGATTTAAAAGAGGAAAATATAATATATAGAAAAATTTATAGTGTTTAACATGATAATATAATAGTAGGGCTTTGACATATGTTAGTAGAAGAGAGCTAGGGCTGTCTTTCTGAGAGATAGATTTGTTTATGCATAGTAGATATTTTTTGTAATTTTTAATCATATGTACCTACTCAAATATGTAGATCTATGTGTCATTCATTCTACTAATCTTGTCAATTTCATAATTTAAATTTTATGATCTTTGTTGATTTTGTCTTTCAATTTTTTGTACTTTTGATAAAAATGAGAATAAATATAAATATATTTTTATAATTTTTTTTCATCCATACTTAATGCAAGTTTTTAGATTTGCGTGGCATTAATGCTACTGATCTTGTCAGTGTTATGATTCAAATTTTACGTAATTTTTTGAATTATATTTATTTTTAGAGAAATAATAATATGAATATTTTTGTTATATATGTGTATATAGCCCATTATCTTTTGGTTATACACATGTTTTATTTAAATATAATATATAGTTTTTTATATTTATAAATTTTCTCTTCTAATAAATTTGATGAAATTTTTATAGAATATATAATGCATTTCCCCTTTTTGTAATTTTTTTCAATACTTTTTTATTAATATTATATTTTATAGTTTTTTTTATCATTTTTTGCTGAATTTAAAAAATTTTATAATAATTTGTAATTAGTTGGGAATATCTCATTCCTCACATGGTTTCTCACCATATCAACTGATCTAAATCAGGATTAATATCGGCCGGCATGGTCCCCGAAACTAATACCTTGAATCATAGGTATTGTCCGATAAGATGTCTCATATGAAATTATGGGTACAATATTTTTTAAGACAATATATGTAACACCCTGAACTTTTGTTTATAGATTTTTGAGTAAATTAATTATAAAAAGTTAAATTTGACTTAATATTTTTTTTTCTACAATTTATTTTTAATGATAATTAACTATATTTCTATTGTGGTCTATTAGTGACATAGTCGTAATAAATAATTAATGAGTTATACTTGTTGAATAGGCCCGTAGGACCAATTTAAAGGCCTTTTGGACTTAATAATAATCTTCAATGAAGCCTATTTGATACCTATAGGCCTTAAGCCCATTTTTAGCCAATATCCATATTAAAATAAGCCTTTTAGTGAGTTATAAAATTCACCATCTTTAAAGTGACGAAAATTACTTAAAATTAGAAACCCTACTTCTTAAACCTATTTAATAAAGCATTAGGAGATTATAAACTCTTACAAATCCTAAACCATTACTCTAATATTTCTTTCATCTTTTTCTCCATCTTTCTTCATTGAAGCACTTCCATTAAAGAAGAATTTGAAGAATCTTTGAAGTTCTAGAAACACCATAGCGTGTCACTATTTGACATCATCAATTGAGACAAAAATATTGATGAGACCCCGAAGCATAACTTACTAAAAGAATGACTTCATCCGATAATAATTAAAGAAATATACTATACATTTCATGTCTTTCGAATCTAAGAGAAAGTAATAACAAGTACACTCTTCTATGATTTTTAGATTAATTAATTTGGCTTATACTCTTTGTATATATATTACACTCGAATCTATTTATTTTTTTTAATTTAGCATTTTGACATGATTATTTTGATTTTACTATTCGTACTGTATTATTAGAATTTTAGAGATCTATTGAATAGTTGGATATTGAATTACATACATTTTTGAAATGTGGGATTGATCCCAATTGTTAAAAAATTTTAAGCGAAAAAGGCCTGGAGCCTTTGGGTGCAAAGCCCTAAACTTCTGCAGAAGAGTACTTAGTTGAACTGCTCCTAGTATGGGAAGGAGAATGAGACCCATGGTGGCTTATTGGTTGCAACCACATATTAATTTTGGATCATAGTTTATTTTGAAATACTTGTTATTCTAGTTTCATACTTATACTTTGCGTATAAACTATTGATTGATAGTACTGTCATAGATATGATGTAGTGATTAAATCTTATTGGGTTTTCATAAGCTCATAATTCAACCGATAATATTTTTCAGATTATTTGGGGATAAAAGAAACGATGGACTAAAAGACGGTGTACCAAAGAATATCGAACCGTTCATTGAAGACACATAGTTTTATTTATTTATTAATTATAATAACTTGAATCTTAACTTTATTAGTCAATTTTGAATCTGAATTGATTGATTTAGTACTTTTATTTTATTATTTGTATTTAGTAAAATATATAATTTGACCCACATGTAGTGTTTTTGCCATAAATCAAATTCTATTCTTTTTCAACAAAACTCAATAGGGCTAGTTGAGAGTAAAAATTTATTAAAATAAAATAGTAAATGATATTTTTGGACAAAGTGCATTAAAAAAAATATACTTAAAATGCTTTTTTTAGTAGTAGAGAATTAATAAAATAATTTTTTATTGAAATTATATTTTTTTGGAAAATTTTACGCTTATCCGTTAAAATTCTGAAAAGTTAATTAAAAAAACTTATCAAATAAAAGTTTTAGCCAAAACATCTTTACAAAAAAAAATAAATATTTTGATCCATTATGAATTATGATCATTTCAAAAATGATTTCGGAGCATTTTATTTTTTTTATCACACCCTGGATCTTGGGTAAATGGGTCATTTTTCAAGCATTCGGGTCGAATCCGGGTGCTCGAGTCTAAGGCGTGACAATAGAATTGGTACCCGTGTCGCAATCACATAATTTACTATTACGGCCATACAAGAGCCAAGGCAGAAGACCCGGCCAAAGACCAAAAAGGCATTATCCTTCTGGGGTAGTGCCGACTAAGGTCTCCAAGGCCGACAAGGTATTGTGACCATGCTGTCTAGGCACCGCTGTATTGGCACATCATCTGTGATGTTTCTTATGGCTCCAAGTGTTGGAAACAATATATACCGACAAAATCTCTCTAGGCCGAACAGGATCTTACAACTGTGCCGACTAGGCACCGCCGTATTGGCACAGCATCTGCTATGTTTCCTTATGGCTAGCTCCATGCGTCGGAACCAAGGTCGACAAGGTCTCTCCATGCTGATCAACAAGGCAGCAATGTGTAAGAATCCAGCTGACAAAGACTTCTAGTAATCTGGAAAGCTCCCTTCATCTCCCAAAAAAATTATTCATTTAGAGAAGAACAGCAGGGGAAGAACTTATCTCACACATACGTCTGAAGAACCGATCTCCTTCCCCTTCACTGCCAGCTATCCTAACAAACCTCTAGAAAAAGGAAGCTAACAAGAAAACCGTTAAAGTAATAGGAAGACCGTTACAGAATCGGTTAGATGCACCTGACGGAAGAGCCCATAAATAGGAGGAGCTGCACATCAGAAAGAGAATCATAAAAAATTCATTAAACCATTACTAAAGAGTAGAGAGAGTAGTGACCTGATCGGGATTCCGACTCCCCATATTTTGATTGTCTTCTGTTCTTTCTCCTCACACTTTTCTTACGGCAAGCCTTACAAGCAATCGGCGATCACAACAGGCTGATTGCTGACTTGATCGTCGGAGTGTCATTGACAGGTACCCTGCCCATCCAGGGCGCAACTCTCAAGGCAAGAAGAGCGACAAAAGCGCTACACACATCGGCAAACGCAATCAAGTTCTCAGCAGCCACTTCCATTCCTCAACAAGCAACTAACTTTTTGTGGAGGTGTTCATGAATCGAGGAGGTTAAACCCATCAGCTCGTTAACTCAATCGCAATACGTGGATATACTAAACATACCCTAAAAATGTAGTTGAGTAATCTCAACAGTATCTTAGACCAGACAATATGGTATACTGAGGTTTGAGAGCAACAAATGCACCATGTCACCAATAATCAGGCACTTATCAATCAATGAATGGTTATGCTTATATAATAATTATCAATTTAACTTCATCTAAAACTGTCTATTCTATCAAGGTATGCGTTTTCAAATCGTGCATCGATCTTACCATCTTTTTTTTTTTTTTGTTTGGTCATCGATCTTACCATCTTAACACAAATCATTTTCATTCTTCTTCACGCTCTGTCAAAGTCTGATCAACCTATACATTTTATTTTTTTGTGGATAAGTATTAGTTTTATTCAAAAGGGAAGGCAGACCAAGTAGGTTAATTGATAAATATAACCTAAATTTTTCCACGAGTTCATATCTTATTTAGCCTTTTCATCTCAACATCCTCGTCTCTACTACATGGTGATACATTTTCCCATCATCTCCAAAGATGAATTTCCCTTTTGAATTGTTTGAATGCGATGTGGCAACGGTTGGTTTGGACGTACTTCATCAACCTCTCCAAAACGATGTCTGTATCTGTTTTTTATTTTTATTTTTAGCTTTTTGCTCTTTTGGGTTGGCAAATCAAATCTCTGTCTTTTTTTTTTTTTGGTGCGGGCGGGCGGAAATGCCAAAAAATGCACAGTAGGACGCTTGTTAATTTTTTGTCCTCATATGGCTTATCCTTTTCCTTTTTTTGTTTTTTTTTGGTGTAAACCTCGTATAGCTTCTCACGTAGTATTCTACCTCTTATATTGGGGAAACTAACTACTTATATGTAGAGATAGAAATTTTTTGAAGTGGCGATCATGCGCCAATGATCGGTTGCGCACCACATATTACCATGTTACTTTTTAGTTTTTTTTTTTTTTTTTTAAAAAACCAAATTCTACACCCATGTATATGTGGCGTGTGATCATTGGGCACATGATCGGCGGCTGTGCCGCTTCAAAAATTTTCCCTTATATGTAAGAACTGTCGTACAGATAGGTCAGATTAGAGCTGATTGATTGGTTCTAAGAGGCGCCTTCGGCGAACCGACTAATTAGGTCACTTAGGATCCCAATTAAAAGAACTTATCAGGTAATTGTGTCTGACATTTTTTTATATGTGCCACTATACTAGTGATGATATTGTATTACTTGGCGGTGTGTTTTCACGCTTGTATATCATTATTAACAAATGATTAAGGAATCAATTAGTAATGTAAACTTAGTTTTTTCAATATTAATTAATTACACTCAAGTAGACCTTCCTTTGATCAAAAGCCTCAATCACTGCTTCATAACCTCCACGTGGGGAAGCCAACTCCTCGGCCGACATTCTTGCTAACCATGGGTCAACTTTAGATTATGAGATTATGAAAATTTTTGTAGAGCGACCTCCATTTCTCTTCTTACTTTAGATTTGACTGCCTTGTCTCTTTGCCCAAAGTCCAGTTTCATTGCCCTCAGGGAGACAACCTAGTTGGGTTGCTGATGGGTGGTGTGAACTCCTTTGGGCTTTCTGTATAGTTTTATCCTCAAATACAATTTTTACTTAGCAAAAAAAAAAAAAAAAAAAACATAATTTGGCTACTTAATTTGCAAAACGGATTCACATGGGGTAGTCAACGAACATTATTCAAATTGAAAATGAGTACATCCGAATCCAAATCAGAAAAAACTCCGATATCAAAATTCGATTCCATATTTTTATAATATATTGGATCGGATATTATCGAATCTAATATATCAATATCCGAAAAGCATTCAATTAATATAAAAAATTATCCAAATTCGATATATCTAAAAGTTTCAGATAATATACAATTCGAATACGAATTTGAATTTTTGACTATCCATTGACAGTCCTAGATTCACTTTATAGTATAGGGTTGATATTGGTGATTTGACCCCACTAGATTTAATATAAAGAAAATCAGCAGGCTAGCTACTACGTCTATATATACCGGTACCAATCCCTCTCATTTACAAATCTCAAACACTAGTAGTTCCAGACCCAAGAGGAGATCAATGGCTAGCTTAAGGTTTTGTTTTTGTCTTACCTTGATTTCACTTTCGGTTGTGATATCTGAACCACGCCCTCTCGATCCATTTCTGGAGGGGAGGAAGCAAACCGAATTGTTTCGAGCATTCAAGGTTGACTTGAAGAAAGAAGGGGAAATTAAAAACCAGCACCAGTCCAAGCGACAAAGCCCTGGAGGACCGGATCCACAACATCACTCCAAGAATCCCCCATCTTTTGGAACTTTTGGCAGAACTTATGACTGATAGTAATGAAGAAGGGATGCTTATGCGCGAAGATCACCAGTGGTTGATTTTTAGTTTTCTTCTGTTTTGTCTCTAAACTAGCTCGTGTGGTTTGTGTTTGCTGTTTTGTTGTCTGTTTCCTCTTTGTAATCCGAGTCCTTATAAACCCTACCTTTGTTGGAGGAACTTTGTGTAGGGCTACTTTTAGTTTCTACTTCTCATAAATAAATGATAAAAGCTTGTAGTGCCAATCATTTTGCAATGTATGAATAGGTGCACTTCTCTTTGGTGACGACAGAATAAGCAAATATTAACAAACTGTCACTTTTTATGAATGAATAGGTGCACTTCTCTTGCTAAGACTTAAAACCTTACATTCTATGGTCAACCCATATGAAGTGAGGTTGCACTTCTCATCGGATTGAAGATTATGCATGGGTATTGAGTCCGTCTAGATCAGCTACACCCATATGAAGTGGAATGCATTTCTTACATCCAGTTCTTACACCCGACGTACAGTGAATTTTCATACTATATGGTAACCTTCCTCACTGAAAACCAGGACATTTCGACATTCGAATGTCAAAATTTTGACTTTAATTTGAAAAATCCATACCGCATCCAATTAAACCATTATTTTAGGTCAATTTTTCACATGGTTAACAATGTTGAAATGAACAGATTTTGCGGTGATGATGATCATCGTGGCAATTAGGACAACTCATTAATGTTTGATTGGATTGGCCAACATGATTTTCATGTAGGCCCTACCACCGGGTGTAAGAACTGGATGTAAGAAATGGGTGTAGCTCTAGACAGACTGATGGGTATTTTAGGTATCTGGGGGTAAAGAAGGGTAAGATTATAAATTTGAGATCTCCGAGGTAGCATTAATTAATGGCTAAGACCAAGGGGTAGTGATAAAAAAAAACTGATTTTATTGAATATTTTGGGGTGATCTATACGGTATAGACAATTACAATGATGAAAATAGAAAGTAATCTAATTTAAGTAGTCCTAGCCAATGGGTATAAAATACTTTTCTTATTACTTCCCCTCAAACTAATTAAAAATGATCATGGAGTACCCGTGAGTTTCATAAAGTTTGTAGACATCAAAGTAGAGATCGCCTAAGAAGATTGTCATTAAAGAACTGATTGTGATCGTACACTGGATTGCTCAAGGTGTTCCTGCCGATAAGTGCCACAAAGAACATGACAAAAGAAGAAAGAAACTGAAAAACCTATATTGGCTTGGCCTCTTGGATCTAGGGTTGCAGCTTGGGCAAACCTACGTTGGGCTCGGGTTGGGTTGGCTCCTTTAGTACTCGGACTGGGCTCAAGCCTGGATTTTGACAACTCATATTCAAAATCGGGTTGGGCTCGGGCTGAGGCTTTGGGCGACCCAAGCTCGACAATACACCTATTTTGTAATATCCATAGTTCATAAAAGAAATTATGAAATTAAGAGAGAAATTACACGATGCTACTTAATTTGCAAACTAGCGTTCAAATTTCATGCGGGCTTTAGTGAAATAGTTACAATTCCCTTAATTAGTGAACTCATGTATCGAACCCACAATCTTCAATTTTCATGGTGATGACATGGTTGAGCAATCATGGTGTTCACAATCCAAATGGATTTTAGTGAATTAGTTTAGTATGGTTTTTTCTATAATGAACTCATGTATATCGAAGCTTCAATCTTTAGTTTTCATTGGTATAAATGGTTGAGTAATCATTATGGTCACAATATCCATATGGATTTTAGTGAATTAGTTATGATGACTATTGTTCCTGTTGACAACCATGCACTTTACTCAAAAAGCTTAAGCTGTTAGAAGGAGACTTAACAATGTATATCAAAGGCTCCCCGGCACACACATGGACTGCACGAGCACACCCCACCCCCCCCCCCCCCCCCCCCCCACGTGCGGGACATGTCAGGGCCAACATAGGGAACATGGCCCCGGGGATCGAACTCAGGACCTCTTACTCTGATACCATGTTGACAACCACCTTTTTAGGACCTTCCGAGCCTCAAGCCCCCATTGTGCCCGAAAAAATATCTTGTTAGGAGGAGGCAAACTTTAGCCTTTTTACCACGATCGACATCGCACGGGTCTATTCCACGATTTGATCCCATGACCCTTTGGCTTTAACGGCAATCGACCTCTCACCTGTAGGGCCCTAACATGCCCTTAGGGAGCAGTATTGACACCCGACAATCACCCCATCAAGAATGCACTTCCCGTAACTCGATCATGTGACTTTGGCTTTGATACCAATTTTTGGGACCTTAAGCGGGCCTCAACCTTGATTAAATAATGAACTCATGTATCGAAGCTTCAATTTTCAGTATTCATATAGATGAGCATGGTTGAGCAATCATGGAGTACGTTCACAATCCATATGGATTTTAGTGAATTAGTTAAGTATGTTAGTATAGTTCCCTTAATGAACTCATGTATCGAAGCTTCAATCTTCAGTTTTCATATGGACTAGCATGGTTGAACAATCATGGTGTTTGCAATTAATCCATATGGATTTTCGTGAATTAGTTAAGTATGGTTTTTACTATAGTTCCCTCGAAGTTCAGTTTTATTGCGATGACCATGGTTGAGCACTCATGGTGTGCCTGGTGGTATATAGCCACGGTCTGTCATCTCCATCCAATTCTCTTCCTGCACTACTTCACTCCATTGCTAAGCGAGTCATTCCAATAACCTATGCTTGCAATAGAAGACACTCAAAAAACATAAAATTAAGATAAAACTGTGAATTTTGTTTGGTAGCTCTATAAAGACAAACTAAACTCAGTCAACATGGGACACAGATTGAGTGGGAGAGGAGTGCTTATTAAAAAGGCCAAAAGAGGTGATCCTGTCTCATACGAAAAGTTTAAGAGATCAAGATCCATTGCCGGGCACCCTCAAATTAAGTTTGCAATATGACAAGTGATATACCAAGGGCCAAGGTTTGACTCGACACACTTATTTCTGAGGAAGGGATTGGGTGTAAGAATGACTAATGGATGTTTTCCATTTGAATCCCACAACATAAAGGAAAACAGGCTACGTCTATATAATATATACCAATCGTTCTTAGCTGCAGATCCTTACACTAGTAGTTTTAGAACCAAGAGGAGAATGGCTAGCTTGTGGCTTCGGTTATGTCTTATCTTGCTCTTGCTTTCAGTAGTATCGTCTGAACCACGTGCTTTCGATGCATTACTGAAGGGGAGAACGCTTTCTGTATCAGTTCGAACATTGGTAAAGGAGAGGAAAGAATTGAAAGTGGAGTCGGTGGAAGAAAAGGCAATCCAAAGAGAGTACGAGTCCAAGCGACAAAGTCCTGGAGGACCTGACCCACAACATCACTGAAAAGAATCCGTCTTATGGAGCTCCTGGCTGAACTTGCGGCTGAACTTGTGACAGATAGTAAGCAAGAAGGAAGACTGTAGGGCTACTTTTGGTTTGTATGAATAAATGATAAAAGCCATGTAATGCTTCTCTTTAGTGTTTATGGGACAACAGAAGGAAATATTAACAAAATGTCACTTTTCTAGCTATAAAGATTATCTTATTTGCATAAAAGAAATAGAGAAAAGATGGAGTCTATATTTAACGAGAAAAAAGAAGCCAGTGAAAGCCAGTGAAAGACAAATGTGTTGCCAGGACTCAAAACTTTTCATTCTATAGTCAACCGATAACATAAACCATAAAATAATATTATACAAGATCCAAAAGTCAGTCGAATTTGTAAAGTAGTTTAAATAAATTAAATATGATTTTTTTTTTGTGTCATATGGCACTAGGGTCTACCAAATTTTGGTACTCTAAAAAAATTGATCCGGCTCAAGGAACCCCTATTTTCTGACCCCTCTCGGTGTTCGTGTGCACGGAGTTGGACTTCAAGAATCCAACGGTAGTTTTCAGCGCCGAGCTGGCATCATTTTTTTCACTTTTGGTTGGATTCTTGAAATCCACGGCCGAGCGCGCGAACACCTTGAGCCAAAAAAAGAATTATATGTTTTGTGTGGTCCGGATTTCTCCAATGATACCCAACCTCACACTTTGGTAGAGCCGACCTAAAATTAAAGCTCGGCTTATTGTTCTGTGAACAAACTATATGATATTGAGATCTTAAGTTGGGAGCTGATTGGTGAGATCGAGAGAGAGAGTTTATATTTCTGTTACCCCACCCCCCTCTCCAGAAGAGAAAACTCTTATTTATAGGAGAAGTTGAGATTTGTTTGCTTGCAGTACACAAACAATGCGTCGTAGCTTTCTCTACACATTCTTGATGTGCGAATTGGTTTGCCCTATGACATGTGGTGTTCAAGGGGGCTGTACTATCAACGTGACGAGATCAAGGGTCTATGGTACAATAGTGTCGCCAGCTGCCAAGAGATAATGATGACTTCTTTTTTTATGACTCCGAGTAGGTAGATTATGTCATGTCCCAGGCAAGGGATGTCGGTACCTTCCTATAGGATTACACTAATCTATCCTAAGGAGTTCGACTCTTCTGCCAAAACTAACGTCCTCGAAATTAAAGTCAACTTCCTTCCACCAAAACGAACTCTCGACAAAAGGTTTTGATAAATTTGACGAGATGAATATGGGTGAAAGTGGTACAAGCCAAGCTATGTTATTCGGCCCAAGAAAGGTAGTCTTCCTCAGCATTTGCATTAAGACCAAGTAAAGTTTCAAACACTCCATCAAAATATCAACTTGTTCACTTTTCCAGGCAAACAGCTAGATGTTGTCTGAAAACTAAATCCCATGTGTTTTCTGATAAAGTCCCATTCCAATAAAAACAGATAAATTGCCCATTCCGTTAAGAAAGAGAATACAATCAAGGAAAATCTTCCTTAAGACAAATGTCTCCCACCTAAGTGTTCTTGCAGAATCTAATTCTGGTCTCATCCCCTAATACCATCCTAGTACCCTAAAAAAACCTCTCCCTTACCTTAAGAACTCTCCACACTCCACACACACATAGGAAAACCTAAGAAACTTACACACCAAATCCCTAGGTACCTCTTAAAACTTGCCTGCAATCACTCTAAGCCACAAACTACGCCTCTCATTACCAAAATGTTATAACCATTTTTCGAACAAAGCCATATTCATTCGCATAATCTTCTAAAACCCAAGGCATATTTCTTTTTTAAGCAAACTTGATCTCATTTAACCAAATGATAATGAAATGAGTCTTCGGTGTCATTCCAAAGAAAAATTCTCATGAATCTCTCAATCCTACTTGCTACATTAACTGGTATATATCGAGATATTAATTAATCATGACAGAGAAATATAGTGAACTGACACACTTCCTCATCCATGCCCTCCACTTGGGCCTGAAACCCATCCCCCATCAAATAATTCAAAAGCTCCAAACATGTGTTCATAAGCTTTCTCCGTGTCTATTTTGCAGGTGATACCAGACTGACCGTTGCGCCTTCTTGAGTGTATACATTCATTAGCAATGAGCACACCATCAAGAATCCGTCTCCCTCTTACAAAGATATCTTGATCGCCCAATATAAATTCGCTCCTCACCAACCTTAACTTAGAAGCAAGAACTTTAACAACAATCCTATAAACACTCTCCACCAAGCTTATAGGTCTATAATCTGAAATATCCTTTACTCCTTAATTAGATCTTGAGATCGTATGATGAACGTTTGATGGCTTCCAAAATCCAAAAAATTCTTCTCATGTAGTTCCTCGAAAACCTTTATCAGATCCATTTTAACTACATCTTAACACTTTTGAAAAAATACCAGAGTAAAATCAGCTTGTCTTGACGCTGTATCTCCTAAAAGATCAAAGACTGCCTTCATCACCTCTTCCTCATTGAAAACCCTTTCAAGAGCCTCTCTAAACTCTGCCCCAATCTTATCAAAAGCTAGGCCATCCGGCTTAGGCCTAGACTGATAAGATAATTCTCTTATAAAAGTTGTTTCAAATAATTGTCAAAACTTTTAGTCTATTAAAATAGCTTTTTTAATAAACTTTTAATATTGACCGTCCAATGGGTTTCTCTCTCTAAATCGTGAAAATTTAATTCACTAAAGGTATTAGATGGATGTTTTAACAAAAGTGCTTTTAAAAAAAAAAATCTTATGATATTATAGTAGTTATAAAAATTATAAATAGTAATTTTGGTGTAATTTAATTTCATCTTAAATTTTAGGCTGTTTTTCTCTTAAAGTTAACAGTTTTAAAGAGTTTTTATTTTGTGTTTGTTTTATTAATATATGGTTTAATGAAAGTTAGTTAAGTTATCAAATCATATCTTGTCTTGGGACCTGACTGACAACGAATCCAAGCAACGATGTCCTGGAGGACCTGACTGATGACGAAGAATTTGTCCTAAAGAAGTTCTGACAATTTGTGACTAATAGCAACAAAGAAGGAATTTTTTAGGGCTACTTTTGGTTTCTACCAAGTAATGCCTATCATTTGGCTATGATTAAATATATGCACTTATTGTAAACCATTACAAATCCTTTAATTCTTCTCTTTAGTGAGAGTGGGACAGCAGTAGGAAATATTAACAAAATATCACTTTCAATAACAACAATTTTGCATATAAGAAATATTTGATTAGTCTATCACAGCAATTTTTTAAATTTTGAAGTACTTTATGTTCAAGGCCCCTAGCATATTTATGTACTGCAAAACACTAAATAAGTGGTGGTCCATCAAGCATTATTAAGAGATAAGATGGGGTTATGATAGTTTTTAACTTCTTATAGATGGTGGGGAATCCTCCATTTAATTTTAAAATCATTCAAAGTCAATTGGATTTCAAAAAGCTCTGGTAAATTACTGGTTCAGGTCCTCTGGGGCAACAGTTGGGGCCTTGTGGAGAAAAGGTGGTCGACCACTATACTCTTAGCTTCTATGGTCAACCCATAACATATATATCATAAAATACTTCCCTAAAGAACCAAAAGTGAGAGTAGAAAACACATTAAAATTAGGTATTAAGATGCTCTAACAGCCTAATTACTAGCATAGTTCTTTATATCAAAATTGACTTTGAATGATTTTAAATTCCCATTTAGGATTAAGGAAAGTTTTTTATAAGAAGAAAAAAGTCAATTATCTTTCATTTCCCTCTTTTGTAGTTTATTAGTCTCCTAACTTATCCATATTCGCTCTCGATGGAGCATCGATTATCTTGTGTGTTGCAATATCCATATCGATCTTGATTGATAATCGCTTTAAAAACCTAAATGACGCCTCGATAAGCTATCAAATATTTCTTTTTGTCAAATATATTTTTTATATAAAAGTATTCTTTTGTTAATTTGCCCTTTTGTACACCAAAAAAAAAAAAAATTATTTAGAACAGCAATGACGGCCCAAAATAAGTGCATACATCGCATAATAGCAAAATAATTAGCATAACATGCTTTCAATATTTCATTCATTCGTCGTTCATTAACATCATCATCGTAGCAATCATTACATATTCGGGTTCAGTTACACATATGGCTCTTCTAATTAGAAAGGAAAACATAAGTAGAGCCTACAAAAATTAACCATGCCGTTGCACCCTATGAAGTTCTTTGGATAGATTCTTAGAATGATGTTGTGGGTCAGGTCCTCCAGGACTGAGTCGCTTCAACTCATAATCGCTTCCAATTGTCTGTTCTTTCCCAAACCCCACCTCGAATATTTCTTTTGCATTCTCTACTAATGCTCGAAACGATTCATGTAGCGTCCTCCCTTCTGGTAAAGGATTGAGCGGGCGAGGTTCAGACCTCGCAACTGAAAGCAAGACCACGACGAGGCACACCCAAAACCTAAAGCTAGCCATTCTCCTCTAAGGTTTCAAACTCCTAGTGTTTTGATCTGTAAGTAGGAATGTTTGATATATATATACACATAGCCGCTTAATTTTCTTTATATATAAACCTAGTGGAGATCAAATGTAGATTTAGTTATATTCGTCTTGTAGTGATGCCTGGCCATTTATCCGTTTAACTACCTTGTTTTTTGCCGAAAGAAAACAAAAGTGCACCATTTTATGTTCGAGTATGCGCTGCCCATTACACCAATTCTCAAGAAAAGAAACTTAGGACCCTTCACATTCCGCAAATTTTTATCTTTGAATTCTCCAATCCCTTCTAAGTCCTCAGCAACAAGTGTTTGTCTAGTCATGACTTTGGCCTTATTTATGTATTTCACTTGTGGGATTTGAAAGCTTAGCGAGTGGTCTAGCAATGGAGCTTACTCTATCAAAGCTTTCCCATGGGACACTGAGATGTCACCTCCTTCCGCTTTTCTCAGGAACTCCACTTCTCAATCTATGTCCCATAAGCTTCCAAAGCCTGGTCCTTGTCTGTATTGATGCTTCTTAATAGATCTAAAACAAATCCAAATTTTTGTCTTCACTTTAATGTCTGGTTTGAGTGTCCTCTCTTCAGAATCAAGGTGATTGGAGCGAACCACTTAGCAATTTGAGTGGAGCATTTGCACGGGGAGAGTTGGGATGAAGGAGATGGCGGGCCGAGCGGACCGTCATGCATACACCATGTATGAGTTGTGCTCAACTGCGCGCGCTCGTCATTGTGAAAATTGAAGATCAAAGATTCAATTCGGGAATTTTTTTTTTCCAAAATTATGTTGCTCTTGCTATGAACCAGGTAATTATGATAAAAAAACACATATGGCATCTAATAAACAATAATAGTAATTAATCAGCAGCAGCAGCAGTAGCAACATATCGTTGACATCTAATGCAGGGGCATTTTCACACCGGGCTCGAGTGGGGCAGCCTGCGTAATATGGGGCACATTCAGGGTGGGGTGGCCTGTGTGATATGGGCCCACGAGGGGGTGGCATGTGTGATATGGGCCTACGAGGGCTCGTGTCGACCGAGAACCTAAATAGATCCTATGAGATAAAGGAATTTAATCTCACGCTACCAACGGTCGCAGCTTTTGAGAAGTATTGGTTAAATGTCCTGCATCAACATCTCAGTAACTCAGACGATCGTGCGCGTGGCAATAAATATATATCCTCACCAGCACATTATCAAACCTAAACAAACATAAGATAAAAACTGGTTAATTAGTTATTTTTGTTTGGGGGTCCCAGGAAACCTACTTTGTTCCTTTGTCAATCAGATGCCTTAGAAGCAATCAACACCCGAAAGCTTTGCCTATGACAATAGACATGAGGGATCCTTTACCATATAAAACGTGTTTCCTTAAATTTAGAATTGGTTCTTGTATCCTATTTATGTTGCATACAGTGGATGCTCTCAATCTTGTATAGGTTGGCCAAGCTCAGGTCCTGCTCATCACTAAGTCATGATTCAGACTGGATTTTTGCCTTTGCCAGACTAAGGTGGGGCATTGGCCCCAGCTCCTTATGTTGCAAATTGGACCCTGTCCAAGTTCTGTATAATGGATTATGTCACTAATGGACTCAATACTAAGGGCGGCCTATGAGAGGTTTGTGATATGAATTTGATTGTATCAGATTGGGCTTCGGTCTTGGGCCTATTCAAATTTACCAAAAGTTAGGCCACATCCAGCTCATTTAGACCTTACAAGGATAAACAAAACAAGGTCCTGTTTGGAAACCCGAAAATGGTGTGAGCCAATCCATTCTCAGATCGGCAAATACCCTAGAAACCAATAAATTAAGTTTAATGAATCGCAACGAAGAAGACTTAGAGTCGTTTCATCTCAGATGGGTCAGGTTGCAGAGTGACAGCTAAGAGAGAGGTATAGAGTAAGAGGTGAAGAGATACTGATGAGAAAGAAAAGGAAAGATAGAGAGAGATTGCTCGCTCTTAGAACTAATTTGATGTTGCAACGCGTTTTAGAAAAGATGAAGATGGTCTAGTTTTTTGGAATAAATTGGAATGACAGCGTTCTTAAAAGGTGGGACCCACAAGATTACCGAACACACAAAATCACGACCAAACCTATACTAACCTCGGTTGGCCGAATTTTTAGGCTTTCAACCCTCTTTTGAATAACCATAATTTTTTTTATCACACAGTAAACTGTAATGAAATTTTTACTTGAGGTAGTTTTTTAAAGAAATTTTCTACAGATTCCTGAAGTCCAACTTTGGGTCCTCGAGCTTTTGATTTTTCTTTTGTAGGACCCTCTGAAAATTCTGCAGTAGTTGCGTTTTTCTCTTATCTTTCCATATTGGTGCCCATGGCACCAAGCGCATTTTTTTATAACCTAGAAACTTTTCTCTAACTTCCACACTATTTCTAAACAAATATTCTTCTTAACACCTATTTTTCATATTTTTTTTCTAATTAGGTCTTATGGTTAGATTTCCACATATATGTGGTAGTCTTTCTGAAATATTGAATACTAGAGAAATTCTGCAAGGCGCAGACATGTCCTGCAGATTTTTTGAACTTGCAAGCTTACTTCATTTTCATTGTGTTTACACATCTGGATTTGTTTTTCAACTCTTATCCCGATTTCTGATGCTTTTTGAGTAGTTTTCTTTTTGGAATGAGTATGGCAGGTAGGAATGAGCTTAAACATAATTAATCGATGTGTTATAAACTTAAAAATATCATAACTAGGCTTATTTACATTATATTTCTATTTCTTCTATACATGATCCCCAGGACCATGAGACGTATTCAAGGTGAGTTGGGAAAGAATGGGCAATAAGAAACCAATACGAATTCAAGCGACTAAATAAAACCATATAGTCTATTTATTTTTTAACAGTGTAGTCTAAACAGTATTATGTAGTAGTCGAGGAACTAACTGACGACATCATCACTAGACGAATCCGTCCTACAGAAGTTCTGACAGAATTTGTGACTAATAGCAAAAAAAGAAGGAATTTTTTAGGGTTACTTTTGATTTCTAGCATGTAATATGCCTATAATTTTTCTATGATGCACTTACTGTAAACCATTACAATTAAATCCCTTAATGCTTCTCTTTAGTGTGAGTGGGACAGCAGTAGGAAATATTAACAAAATATAACTTTTTATAAATATAATCATAATTGCATATTAAGAAATATTTGATTAGTTTATCACAACAATTTTTCAAATTTTTAAGTAATTTATGTACTGCAAAACAATAAATAAGTGGTGCTCCATCAAGAGTTAAAAGAGATAAGATGGAGATTATAATAATAATAATTTTTAACTTCTTAATTATATATATAGATGGTGGAGTACTTTAATCCATTTAATTTTTAAATCATTCAAAGTCAATTGGGTTACCCCAAAAACTTGGGTCTTTGTCCAGGTTAGTTCAGGAGGACGCTAGAGGGGTGTGTAAATATATGTGCTTGTAAATTCTTTTTCAACTAAGGTCTGCTATATATATATGGGTCCGCCTAACCCGAGCTTTCCGTCCAAAAATAAAATAAAATTGGGGCTTTGTGGAGAAAAGGTGGTCGACCACTGTACTTTTAGATTCTATGGTCAATCTATATAACAAAATAGGACGGTTGTCTCCCCCTCTTATCCAGTTATCCGACTTCATAAAGGATGGCCGAGATCTTATCACACCAAATGGACGGTGGATCTCAGCCACTCACACCCTAGCAATTTTGACAAACGCTTTGTCGATGAGTGCCGTGGGCTCGGGTCACCTACTATTTACCTACATATAAGGATTGAAATGGGTTGGATTCATATATAGCCCAAGGGTCAGGCTCAAGAGCCCCACTTTTTATGCCTTGAGAGGGGTGTTACCGATAAAACGGATTGAAATCGCCAGGGGCAAAAATGAAAAAAGTGAATTTTAATGGATTTTAATGATTTTAACGGAAAAAAGTGGTGCTGAAATTCAAAATTCGAAATTTGAAATTTGAAAAGTGAAAATTGAAAAAAAAAAAAAAAAAAGAATTTAACAGAAATTGGTTTTCTTATACCCTTCTTATCTTATATGGCTTCAATAATGAGTGGCTGAGATCAACTATGCTTCATATCGATGGCTGAGATTAACTCCCACCCGATTTTGACAAACACTTTGTCGGAAAGTGCCGCGGGCACGGGCCACCCACGCATATATCAAGACAACTCAGTTGTATTCTCTTATCATATCCATCCATCTAATGTGGACGGTTAGATAAAGAGTGGTTGAGATCAAATCCATCGATCTAATGTAGACGTTTAGATTTCAGCCACTCAATCCGCCTCATTTGACCTCAATTTATTCAAAATTTAAATTTCAACACCGTTATTTTTTGTTATTTCTGTTATTTTTCCATTTCTCCATCTGTGCGTTACAATCCGTTATAACAGCCGTTGTAATGGAAAAAACGATAACGCCCCAGTCCGTTAAACCATTTGAGTGCCAAAGGCACCCAATTTTTGCAAACGCTTTTGTCGGAGAGTGCCGTGGGCATGGGCCATTTACTATTCTATATAATAAAACACATTGGTTGTCTATCTACTTATACCTCCTCTTATAAGCATCAACAAAGAAGGGCCGAGATCTAATCCTCCCCCAAATGGACGGTGGATCTCCGCCACTCAACTGATTTTGGCAAATTCTTTGTCGAGGAGTGCCGATGGCACGGGACACCCACTAGTCCATAACATATCATAAAATACTTCAAGAAAATTTTCGGAGCGGCAATAAAGCGCCCAATGATCGAGCGTCGGCCACATATACTAACTGAGTTTAGGATTTGGTTTTAAGAAACCTTTTTAAAAAGTAGTTTTTATTGTGTTTTACTCATTTCATCTGTGCAACACATTAAATGCGTTGCTTGTTAGCATTCTATTACTACAAGAGGAGTAATTAATTAATTAATTAACCAAATTAAAGTTCTTTATACCACAGCTGACTTTTGAATGATTTTAAATTCCCATTTAGGATTAAGCAAAGTTTTTCATAAGAAGATCGAAAAAGTTAATTATCTTTCATTTCCCCTTTTCTAGTTTATTAGTCTCCCAACTTATCTTAATTTATTCACTCTCAGGGAGCACCATTAACTTATCTTGTGTGTTGCAAATTAAAACATAAACTTGTTGAAGATCTTGATTGATATTTGCTTCAAAAAACTAAATAACGTCGCGATAAGCTATTAAATATTTCTTTTAGTATGTAAAAAATATTATTTTTAATTATATAAAAGTATTAAAAAAGCAACGACGACGCAAAATAAGTATTTGACATTCATTCACCATTCATTAACATCGTCATCATGGCCTAATCATAACATATTTGGGTTCAGTTCCACAAATCAAATTCTATTTGAGGCCTTATTATCCGTTATATATACAGGCATGGTTCTTCTAATTAGAAAGGAAAACGTAAGTATAGCCGCTACAAAAAAAACTATTCGGCCATTGCACCATATGAAGTTCTTTGGATATTTCTTATCATGATGTTGTGGGTCAGGTCCTCCAGGACTCGGTCAAATCACTTCCAATTGTCGGCTCTTTCCCAAACCTCACCTTGAATATTTCTTTGGCACACTCTACTAATGCTTGAAACGATTCATTTCGCATCCTCCTCCCCTCTGGAAAATGATTGAGCAGGCAAGGTTCAGACCACGCAACTGAAAGCACCACCACAAGGCACACCCAAAACCTCAAGCTAGCCATTCTTTTCTTAAGGTTTCAACTTCAATTAAATTCCCAGTACTGTTTATATTTAATCCTAGTGGATTTCAAATGGGGACTACTTATCAAGGTTTAAAGGGGACTGTTATAACGGTATGACGGACTGGGGGCGTTACCATTTTTTTCCGTTATAACGAAAAAAAATGCTCAGGGGCAAAACCAGAAATAATGGGAAAATAACGGAAAAAATGCGCTGAAATTCAAATTTTGAATTTTAAAATTTGAATTTCAAAATTTCAAAAATGGAAATAATGGAAAAAAACGGAATATAACAGAAAATAACAAAAAATAACGGCCGTTTTTTTTCACAAAATTTTCCAGAAAATAACGGTCGTTATTTTCGTTATAACGGAAAATAGCGGCCGTTATTTTCTGGACGTTTTAACGGTCCATAATGTAACGGGGTAGGTCCGAATCCGATATAACGGCCGTTTTTTAAACCTTGCTGCTTATATTTGTCTAGTAGCGTCATATGCCTGGCCATTTATCCGTTTAACGGCCTTGTTTTCTGCCGAAATAAAACAGAAGTGCACCATTTTATGTTTCCATTACACTAATTCTCAAGAAAAGAAACTTAGGACCCTTCAGATTCGGCAAATTTTTATCTTTCAATTCTCCAATCCCATGTTAAGTCCTCAGCAACAAGTGTTTATCTAGTCATGGCTTTGGCCTTTTATATATATGATCACTTCTGGGGTTGGAAAGCTTAAAGAGTGGCCTAGCAATGGAGCTTACTCAGCTCTATCAAAGCTTTCCCATGGGACACTGAGATGTCACCTCCTTTCGCCTTTTCTCATAAACTCCTCCCATTCTCAATCTATGTCCCATAAGATTCCAAGCCTGCTTCTTGTCTGTATTGGTGTTTCTTAATAGATCTCAAACAAATCCAAATTTTTGTTTTACATTTTATGTCTGCTTTGAGTATCTGATCCTCGATCTTCAGAATCAAGCTGATTGGAGCGACCCACTTAGTAGTTTTAGTGGAGCATTGCACGGGTGTTGGGATGAATGAGATGGCGGGCCGAGCGTGTGGTGTGATAATAAATGATCCTCACTAGTATATCAAGCCTAAACAAGCATGAGATCGATACAAACTGGTTAGTTATTTTGTTTGGCCCCAGCTCATTAAATTGCAGATTGGGCCATGTCCAAGTTCTGCAATGGATTGTGTCAATAGACTCAATACTAAGGGCGGCCTATGAGAGGTTTGGGATGTCACTTCGGTCTTGGGCCTATTCAAATTTACCAAAAGTTAGACCACACCCAGCCCATTTACATCCTAGCCACTGAGGATAAACTAGGGCTGCAACTCGGGCAGTTTAAATCGGGTTTTGGGTCAATCTGACCTTCAATGCTATGAACCCAACCCCAACCCAGCCCAACCAAAGGTTGGGCCTAGATTTTTCAGCCCGAGCCCAACCCGATTGGGTTGGTCAGGTTAGTGATCAGGTTCATCAATTTCTTAATTTTTTTATTGGTTGAGAAGGTTGCTAAATTTTTCATCTTAAAATTGTTTATTGGTGGTCAATACAATGACCGATATGCTAGTCACTAAATAATAACGTAATTTTCACATCCTTTAAATAAGACAATATTAACAAAATATATGTACATTTATATTCGTCATCTTTAAAAGTTTATTCATACAAGAATTATAAGTTCAAATCTCTCCATATAATCTTGCTCCTATATATGCCAAATAATTTACCTTCAGTTGCAGATAGTAACACAATTGCAAATGGTAACACCAGGTTACATAAGACTAGGATTCCGTTTAGAGCTACACCCATTTCTAACATCAATTCTTACACTCGGTGGTGGGGCCCACATGGAGATCATATTTGACAATTGTAGAACTAGGACAGTTATTGTATGAGGTCTACCCAATGCTAGATGTAGAGACAGATAATAGATATATCGATATGAACATTATGATGAGCTGTCCCGTAATCAAATCCATTGTTGCTAATACCTCCTTCTCGGTTCCTTCTTCCATAACCCGAGCTCGGAGAAGGAAGAGATAAGAGGGCCCTATGGAGAATGTGGTCAGAAATACATCATAGAGTCCGACCACAACGACCGAATTGATTATCTTCATGCATAAGGATAATATAGATCGAACTGCCGAATTGGTAAAATTGGGTGCTATCATATACCTTTGTATTGACTAGGTTCACGAGCTGGAGATAAATGGACTCGAACCGCTGACAATTTTACAGGACTATGATTGAGCATTTTGTCTTGCCCTTCTCCCTCTTTCTCATCAATGATCGGGCATTATAAATCATCGACATAGTAGATGCATTTTTTGCATCTCTCTCCTTAATGGCTCTCATACATACTTCTTTTGGCTTCACACATGCTTTCGACATTTCGGTCAAAAGTTGTTTCTCTTCTGCATCGAGTCTCCCAATAAACAAATAACCTTCAAAATGATATATGATTGGATGGTTGTGGATATACCATAAACCATTTTAACTATCCACTGGTCATTTATCGGCAATTTTACACATCTTAATGAAAATGGACATCCATATCATTTTGTCCATACCTGTCTACTTTGCTTCATATTCCCAGTCTTGTTTTTTGATTCATATATATCCTTTTATTGCCCTACATTTTCCACTCCTCTCACAACCAAAAAATAAACTAGGAGACTTACCGTCCTAATGATCTGATCTTGATGCTACAACAATGATTCCAATTGTTTTACCAACAACTTGAATCCATTTAACTAGTTCATCACATTTGTAAAAGACCTGCAAAACAATCACAAATACATTACTCATTAGAGGACCAAATAATGATAATATCTTATTCGTAATGATAAAGTACACACCTCCCCCATGGTAAAAGTAGCTGTAAAATCATTTGAATCAGATAATTGATTTTCAGAATGGATTGGAACTTCAGATGATATCGGTACCTCAGATGATATTGGTACCTATTAAGAAAGAATATAATCATATTTTTGCATTTAATCAACAAACTTACCAAACAAATAAAAAATTTAGGAATATTAGCTATTTTTACGATTTCTTCTACAATCTAGACTTGAAGTAGGACGTTCGCAGCTTCAATATCATCATCATTACTTGTAGACCCATAAAATTTTAAATTTAGTAATGAAGTAAGAAGCCTAACTTTTAATTGTGAATCAAATGAAATTTAATCATTTAAATAAACCATTTGAAACTAAAACTAATCCAATAACTACTTAAAGAGAACGAACATCTTTTGAATGAGCTCAATTGAATCTTCAACCTCATTGCAGAACACATAACTATTATCCTTGAATGAACTCACTAAAAAAACAAAAAACAACTCATTTGAATCAACAACTCATTTGAAAAGAAAAAAAAAAAAACACCAAACTCATTTGAAATGGATGTTCATGCAACTTTAAATGAACTCATTTAAACTTATATATTTTTAATGAACTCATTTAAACTTCTAACTTTAAATGAACTCATTTCAACTTCATTGAATTCATTTCAACTTCATTAAACAAAACATAACCTTCATTTAACAAAAAAAAAGAAGTAACAAACATATAATGTTAGTAAAGAGAAGAAAAAAAATCAAAGATTTATTTGAATCAATTTATTTGAGCCTATATGTAGCATTGAACAAAACATAAACCTCATTTATCTAATTCCAATCTCATTGATCAAAACATAACCCCCTTTGGCTCAACCTACTTCAAATGGATTCCATGAAAACAAAAACATATTAGAAATCAATATTTGGGTTTAGAACTTACCTCCATCGTTGATTTAAATGAGAAGGAAATGGAGCCGAGTCAACATGTTATTCTTCAACGAAGAGAGAGCCAGAGCAAACCTGAGGCGATGGCGGAGAGGTAGAGAGGCAAACGACCAGCTTTGAATGGCCGAGAATGCATGTACGTATGCACTCGGCCTTCTTTTGTTTCTTCCTTCTTTTCTCTTCTATCTTCGTTTTCGGTTTTTTGTTTGTTTTCTGGGTGGGTGTAGGTAATGGCATCTTCCCCTTAAGTTTTTATAAGATTTTTTTGGCTAAGAGTGTAGGTATGGCAATGGTTGGCACCCCTTTGCTTCTCCCTACTTGTTCTCATCGACTCACTCTCAAAATTACTCTCGTCATACAGTCTTTCAAGCAAAACTTTGATGATAGCTTGTTGTCATCGACGGCACAATATGAGCCACGTGGCATACTCTTACAGGACTGACCGTATGGATGTTTGGCCAATCCCTAAGTGATCCTACAAACAAAAAATCAGCCTGATTAGTCATTTCTAGGCGTTGAATTGGAATTATTTTCATGGGTTGATTTTAATCCATTGGGATTTGAGCATTATTGACCATTATTTGAGCACAGAGATCCAAAGGTTTGAAATGACTAATCAAGCTGATTTTTTGTTTGTAGGTCCACCTAGAGATTGGAAAAACATCCATACGGTCAGAATCCTCTAAGAGTGTGCCACGTGGCTCATATTGCGTGCTGCCGGCCTCGATGACAGCGCGCTCAGTCATCAAAGTTTTACTCGTGTCTTTCCGCCATTTTTCATGAATATTTATATTTCAACAGCATCAGCTCCTGCTGCTGCTTCAAGCGGGCTCGAGAGCTCGATATCTCAACGCGAGAAAATTTCTGAACCCGCTTACCATCACCATGGGTTCCGACCAACCCATCTTTACTAACAATCACCTTATGGCGCAGTAACGGTCCCTGTTTAAATTATAAATCGCATGATAATTGTTTGACAAAATGCCTGACCGAAATGCTATTTCGTACAATTTGATTATTGCCGCCTATAGCCTGCAAGGGTTCAGAGATGGAGCTGGGAAGCTCTTCTTCTGAATGATAGCTTTAGGATTCAAACCCACCTGCGGTGGTTGTCGTCCTCTTGATTGGATCTTCATCGGAGATATTCATTGGCAGATTTTAAGGACTAGGTTTTTTTCAACGCGATGCTCTTTTAGGGACTGCGTTGTTGGCTCTGCTTGGAGGTTAAAGGCTTAAGCGGTTAAATTGTTTAAACTAATGCTTCAGCAGAACTTGGTAACATGGAATTCCATGATTTATGCATTCAGACAACATGAGTTTGTTGAAGAATTTATGGTTTTGTTCCATGAGCTCCTGTGAACTGAGGAGCGTCCATAGGATAGGAGTATTCTTTTGTGGGTGTTTTTATCTGAGTTTTGATGGGTACCTAACTATGAATCCAGATAACAAATACACGGGTTAGTGGTCAAAACTGGCTTAGAATTTTCCCTTTCAGTTGTGAATTCTCTTATCATATTTACGTGAAATACGTGGTGCATGTATTATAAGAAAACCATTTGAAGAAATGCCTGTTGGAGATGTTCTTTTCTGTAATATAATTATTGTTCTATATGCAAGGTGTGGAAAACAAGAGAAAGCTTTGGAACTCCTCTTAATGATGCCTTGGCATGGATTCTTGACATACCAACTTGCAGATCCTAAAGTACATTGAATTCAACCATGCGAAAAACTTTTAATCTGACCCTCACAATGCATCGGTAGGGAAATCTTTTGTATGACGAAGTTACTCGATGAAGGGCTCTCATAATTCAGTTATCTGCTGCAAGAATTGTTTTGCCTAAGTTATCAACTGAATGGGTTCTTATTCTCGGCCGTTCATAAATCATCTAAACATAATTACCTGTTGCCAAGTGGTTTTTCAGGGTTTACATTGCAGGGTTTTACGCCCCGTGGAGTGGGGTACTTTTACCTTAATTTCCAGAGGATAAAATTTTCACAAAAAAAAAAATCACAGATCAGTTGTAAGTTGTAACAGTGCTGGTGTATAGCCAATAAAGGATTTGGTGATAGTGAAGATTTATTGAGATTTTTTTCCGAAGGTATTATTTTCTTTCAGATCCTTTTTGGAGAAATGACCAGTATTGAATGAGAGCAATGTGCTTGGAAGGATGTTGAAACACTTTGTATGGAAACCAGATCGCATTCTGGTGATTGAACTAGACTGAGATATTGTGGTTGCAACCAGTGTTGATGAGGGTAGTGTGCTTAGAAGAATGTTTTAAACACTTTTTATGGCTACCAGATCTCATCATCTTGTGATTGAACTAGATTGAAATATTATGGTACTATGCTTGCTTCCATCAAAGCATTGTTTATATCTTAAAAAGGAAGACATTATATACATACATACATACATACATATATACATATTACAGTCATTATTCATGAATTCCTGCTCATACTATATAAAAAAGAAAGAAAGAAATATTTCACAAGCACACAAAAATCATCACAATAGTCGAGCACAAACACATAAATCTTGTCATAAATAGTTAATGTAAGTGGGCATAAGAAACAATCCCGCAGAAATAAATTATTTAACAAATAAATGCATAAATCTCTCAATAACAGTTAAAAGGAACAAAAACAAAACAAAAATCATTCAAAAATCTTAGCATTCCAGCAGTCATCTTTCTTTATGAGGCTATAACGTGTCACTACAGGACATGCATCAATATAATACTAACCATCTGCAATAAGCGAAGAAAGACCTCACCAATAGCAAATAAGAAATAAGAAAATGAAGAATTCTTAAGAGGACGTAAGACATTCATCTAATTTATTTTATGCTATGCTTTCGTCGATAAGATATGATCAAAACCTCGGGTTGCCAGATCCACATTGATAACAACTTGAGTCGTGTGTTTTTATATCCCTATGTTTATCTAGGTTCATTTGTCTTGTTCACTTGGATTTCCACTATCATGTCCTTGTAGATCCTCGGAAATATTTTTAACATGATGGGTTGATTTCCCAGAGTGGGTGTATCAGGTAGAAAGTTGTCAAATGGCTAAGATTGATTACACTACAATGAACTCTAGTAAAGCACCCAGAATTGTCTGAAAGCTCCAACTCTTGGGTTTTTTAACTTGAATACTGATAGAACATATATGAGCTATCTGGGTCTTGATGCTAGGGATAATTTTGTGAGGGTGTCATTTGCTTTTAGTTCCATTTTTTGAGAAACCACACATTAAAGCAGAGTACTGTGATTTGAAATATGGTTTGAAACGCTTTAATGAATTTCATCATATGGTTATTGAACTAGATTAAAGTTTCTTGTTACTATGATTGCTATGTTGGGTTTTCCTAAATAGATTGTGGTATTTTTATCTGAAATCTGTGAACTACTGAAAAATATCAATCGATCAGAAGCAGTATCCATATCTTTTCGATGTTTTTTTCTCTTCGCCTGGTAGGCAAGCGAATTAATGGTGAAGGCGAGTTCTGAAATCAGGTCTGTGGTATCAAAACTCAACAGTTACCAACTTAGCAATCAAGATTATATTGCCACATTAACTACTTCAAATATATATTGTTTAATTTGATTCCTTCTCAGCTCTTCCATTGAGCGCATGATCATACAGTAATTTGTGTAAATATATAACTTGGCAAATAAATGCATAAACCTCTCAATAACACAAACATGAATACTGAAAAATAGAATAAGAGAACAAATTTCATCAACATTTCCAACCGACTGTCATCATTTTTTTTCACAAGCTATAATAATCTATCACAACATGACACGTTTAAGCGCATGATCATACAGTAATTTATTATATGTGCTTTGTCTGTTTATCTTTTCGAGTGGATAAGATATGCGATATGCATCGATCCCTTAACCCTTCGGAGTTTAAATATTCCTACCGTTTAACCGAGAGAGATGATCATTTGACCTCCATATCCATTTACATTCTTTGACCTTTTTCACTTTTATTTCCACTGTCATATCCTTGTATCACTCATGAAATATTTCTGTCCTTGTATGAGATATGTTCAAGATATATTCTCCCCTTGAACTTGCAATCAACAAAAGCTTAGATGGATAATACAGATAATATGAACCCAAACAAAAAAACTAGTTGGAAATGAAAATAAGCTCATTTTTTTCACTTACAAATGTGGAATGACAGTTGCCAATCCCATGTGGGGAAACCCATTTGTGCGTGGCTATTCGGTACTAAACGAAAGATTAAAAAACTAAAAGCATGTCCTTAGAATTTGACGTATATGCTGAAGTTTTTATGTAGATCAATCGATGAGCTCCTAAGCACTAAGAACAGAAGTTTCTCCCAAGTGGTTCTTCACGCGATCGACACATACTCCCAACAACCTCACATTGTAGAAAGAAATTTGAAATCAACTTTAGATTTCAAATATTGAAATTTGAAGAACAGGGTTGATGGGGGTACCTGTCCATTGGAGACCTACTTAGGAGCAACTATTGCTCCTAAGTGCATATATATATATAGGAGCAAAGTTTTTCTCATTTTAATGTTTAATCCACCGGCCAAGTATGGCAAATAAAGAACAGAATGAGGTGACTAGATGGTCAACAAGAAGAGAGAGAGCAGGACAAAAGGACATTTTGTGTGTTGTTAAGGTAATGGTGGAGCATAAAAAATGCAGAAACCTCCATTGTAGTCGCGCTGGATATTTGTCTGCATGGGCTGGCAGTGGTAGGGATCATGTTCTATCCACTACCACTTCTCTATCTCTCCCATTCCTATATATATGGGCTATAATTACGTAGTAATCTACCTGTGTACTTCACTCATCTTGGTAGCTTAAGCATTGGAGTTGCAGAAAGAGATGGCTAATTCAAATGTGGCACAACTGTTCAAATTGATTTTACTCATCTCAATGCTCATGGTGAGTTCGGCGGCACGTGCGTATCCGGGGCTTCAGCCCATGCAGAAGACAATCGATAGCCGCCTTATTTTACTTAGGTTAGGCTATCACCAAAGGAGGTCGACGTTGGACACGAGCATCACGCGAGTCTCACCTGGAGGCCCTGATCCCCAACATCACATTCAACCACCAGGATCATTATACTAGATCTCACTCGAGGTGTGTTTGGTTGCAGAAATAAAACTCCCCTTGAATAAACTAAAAACCGGGATAAAAGTAATCACACTGTTTTGCTAGCAAGGATATTATGGGGAGTGTGGATGGTGAGTACACTTAATCCATCAAAAGATGAATTTGTGTCCTTTCCAAAACATGTTTTTCACTTGTCCCCCATAAAAGCTTATCTATCACAAACGAAAACCGGCAACCAAACACGCTCTAAGTGTGAGAGCCTCCTCTTTAACTAGTGTGGTATGAACAAGCATTTTGTGAAATTCAATCTCGCATGTTTTGTTTTCAGTTTTCACCCGTAACGTAGCTTTCGTTTTTCTTTTTTTTTTGATAAGTAGTAGCTTTTGTTTTTCACCCTAATGTATTTTTGTTTTTGCTTCTTGCAGCTATGTTGTTGTTGTGCTAGTCTTTTGCGCAGATCATCTCGACCTCTTTGGCTACTTTTGCATCTTTATTGGCGTTTTCCCTAGCTAGTGTAATGTAGCTTTGTTTTTATTGTTTCTTGTTGTGTTGTTGTACTTCTTTCTTTGGCTGTTGCTTCTTGTTGTGTTGTTGTACTTCTTTCTTAGGCTGTTGCTTCTTGTTGTGTTGTTGTACTTCTTTCTTAGGCTAGTTTTGTACCTTTGTTGGCGTTTGTCCTAATAAATTCTATACTTATTAAAAAAAAAAAGAGTCCCCATGCATCAGTGACTCCTATAACACATTTGTAGCGGTGGGTCTTTTAGTGGCGGTTATTGTCATGGCTGCCACTAAAAATAAACCTATAGCAACGGTCAGTAAAAAAAAAGCCACTCAAGGCCCATATAGCAGCTATCAATTTCTGGCCGTAGCTAAAAGTCATCGGTAAAAAGGGCAATTTTCCCACCGACATTTTGGCAGGCACTATATAGCGGCGATCAGCCACTGGCCGCTGCTAAAACCCATCTATAGAGGCGGTTTTTTTTTTCTGGCTGCCGCTAAAAGTCTGTCGCTAAAACCCAGTTTAATTTTCATGTAAGTGCCCCCGTACTTCATATGTCGACCTCCATGGAACTTCTCTTATATGGAGCTGAGCTCGAAAAATCGGTGGCTATATGTAGGAGGGGATGAGGTTTATGGTCGATTGAAGATGATGAATAACTGTGTAGGACTAGTGGTGGTGCCTCATTAATAAGCTTAGTTAGTGGATAATACGAGGTTTCCACAAGAGGGAAGTCGCATAAGAAACAATCTTGGCTAAATAATTTTCTAATAAAACAATCTTGGCTGAGACGTCTCGCTCTTGGTAAGGTAATAAGATAATACCAATGGTATAGATCATCTTCTGCATTTAAGTAATTAAAACTTTGTTTTTACAATATGTACGCCTTTTACGATATAATATTGACAATTTTTTTTTATTCTTTATTAACCATTAAATTTTTTTATTGTAACTTTTTTTTTGTACACTTCAATCTTTTGGCAATACCTTATTCTGTCTCTATCAAGACGTCTCATTCTGTCAGCTTACTAAGATTTCGATAGAAATTGAGATTTTAAACCTTTCTTGAAGGTCAACGATCAATGCAATTGGATGATTACGAACATGGGATCTGAATGTGTTTTCTTTTCTTTCTGAATGTTGAATGCTGTATTGTGGCATTTTGCATGTGCAAAGGTGCCCTAATCTCTCTACTTAAATTAAGCCAAAAAATTGGGCGCAATATCCTTACGATTAGAAAGGCAACCCTAATGGCTTTTTTCTTTTTTCTCAAAAAAGAAGTACCGCTATAGACAAAGACCCATGAATTTAAATCTACCAATATTTTTGTCTTTGCGGAGTAGCATCATCACATCCATGCTGACACCTTAAAAGGCTTTGTTTGCTAGCATTCCACTTTCAAAAACTCTTCTTTGTAGCGTTATATTAATCTCCACTTCAATTAAGCCAAAAAACTTGGTGCAATATCTTTACAATTAGAAAGGCAACCAACCCTAAGGACGATTTTTTTTTCTTTTTTTCTCAAAAAGTAGAACTGCTATAGACAAAGATCCATGAATTTAAATCTACTAATATTTTTTTCTCTTTTGTGGGGTAGCATTATCATCTATGCTGACACCTTAAAAGGCATTGTTTGCTAGCGTTCCACTTTCAGAAACTCCTCTTTGTAGCGTTTATATTAATTAAAATGATAAAAAGTCTTCCGACGTCAATGGATAAATAAAAATAAAGAGTCGTGCTACCACACGGATAACCTGACAAAATATATGAGTTTGAGGCGCCATTAATGATCGTTGGATTCAAGAGATTATCGGTCCACATGGCAACAACTATTTTATCCTTTGCAGTTGTTTCTTCCTGGTTAATAATAGCTTCAACCATATACTTTTTTTGTCTAGTTATACGTGGGGTAGCATTTTCCAAAAAATACAATTAAAAAAAAAATTTCTCCTAAACCTATTTCGTCCTCTATCATCGACTCGATGGAAGTACTCACAAAAGCCGCCACGGATACAAAAAGATAAAATCGAATACATTGTTTGGCTTTTTTAATTTAAATAACTGTCTTCTTAGATGTGGCGACTTTTTGGAGTAATATATAACTCTCAATCATAGTCAGTTGGCACTACTGCACGTTAACATGCCTTCCGCTAATTATTTATAAACTAGTAATGAAAGCCCGTGCTAAAGCACGGGTGAAAATAGAAAATACAAACTTACAACAATTAATTTTTATATCTACATTTAATTGTAGTAGGAAATAATACAGAAAAACTGCTTAACTATTCTCTTTCACTTCATCATCTCTAAACATTATAAGAAAATAAAAAAAATTGCTAAAACTAAAAGAAATTAAAAAATAAGTTTTTATAGTCTTCATTTTTACATTCAAGCATCACACAACAGCACATCCACTATGTCCATAATAGTGATGACCCTTTCATCAGTTCTCTCCATCTTCATATTATTTTTATTCATAATCCTCTCTTCGTTATCTTCAACAACATCCCTTTAGCCTGTAAAACATGATAAAAAAAATAAATAAATAAAATGGCTAACAATGGAAGAAAATAAAAAAAATTTCATAATCTTCGTTTTTTCCTTCAAAGATTTATATAATTCTAAAAAATTGAAACCGTACAAATAAACAAACATCCATTTTAGAGTCTAAACATAAACATGAATGTAAATAATTGAATAACAATTATTTTAGAAGCCCAAATCTAGTATTCAGCAGATACGACTTATTGAAGGAAAAAAAAGTTTTAGAAGAGATGGTAAAGATATCGAATCATATTGGCTTTTCTCCTGCTTTTGAGTCTTCGTCATTCGAAGAAGCGGTCGGTGAGAGAAATGTGAGAACTCTGCCTAAATCCTAATATTTATATATTACCGAATTAATGGCTAATTAAATGGATATTTATTTATTAACGAAATATGGAGAGACATTAGATGTCGATAATGGAAGTGATGTTAAGGGGAAAAATGTTTCAATTGAAACAAAAATAGAATGTTGTGAGAATGGAAGGAAGGAGATTGAAAGCCATTAGAATGCAATAATGGAGGCGGTGGTAATGGGATAAACGTTTTGATTGAAACATAAATAGAAGGTTGTGAATGTTATGTTTTGAAAAATAAAAGGGTGTTAAGAGACGTTAAGAAATACGAATTTAAGAATGAATGAATAAATAATTTAAGAATGAAAGAGAGAATTAAGGAATAAATAATTGAGATTTTAAAGAAAAATAAATTGAGTTGGTTAGAAAGTCTAAAAAGTCCTTAATGTTTGAGGTGCATTACTTCAAGTGTCAAGGGGTGTTTTTGATAAAGACAAAAAAGATAGGGTAGAGTCAAGTGGATGAGAGAAGAAAGAGAATTTTAGGTTGTTGACATGGCACTTTGCATGAGGAGAGTGCCACATCAACTTGATGTGGAGGAGAGAGAACGACGCTGCTCGCTTCTCTGCTATAGTATAGATATATAAATGGATTATCCATGTCGGGCAGTGTTAGCTAGCATTGTCTAGACCTTTGATAGTCGTCGAGATTTACACCCCACGAATCCCAAAGACTACCACACAAATTTCAAAGAACATTCGATTGTTTGGTTTATTCGAACACAAGGATCAGCATCCATCGAGCTAGCTTTTTAACTAAATTCCGGTTTCACTTAAAAATTATCGAAAAGCTACTTATCTCAAACACACAAGACCCACTTATCCGAGTAGGCTTTTGTTGCATATCGAAGGAGGAAGGTTTGCCACAATCATCAAATTGGTGGTCCAAAATTAAAACCCTATATCTTATTGTTTTGAGTTGTCATACCCCACACCGATAACGGGACAAAAACATGTGCGCTTGACACCATTCACTGTTTGATTCAAGAGATCTACTATCCACGAGGCAACAACTATTTTATCCTTTGCAGTTTTTAACAATAGCCTCAACTGTATACATTTAATTTTTTCATCCGTGGGGTAGCATTTTCCATTTGTTTTATGCATTTCATCCACGATTCGTGGCTTTTCTGACTAAAAACCCGGGCTAGCGGTGTAATGGTGCGTAACCAATCCAGGAGTGTTAATGGTAAGAAATAACAAGTAAATTAATAAAGTCAACACTCGTTTTTATGATTTCAAATACCTCTAACTGTGCTACTATGCCACCACTAGGAGGAGTTCCGTTCTGAACTTTTAAGGCGTGCGTTTCTAAATGCCTATGAATACGTTCATTTCTAATTTTGTCTTTCTTAGTCATTCCATCTCAACATCCTCTATCTCGCTACATAAATATACTTATTTAATTAAATTTATCTTACGACAACTAGATCTCTTACGTGACATCCACTGACTAGATGGTCCACACCCACCAACAAATGTTCCACGAGAGACATTTTATGACGACTCTCTTACATGGCTAACGGTGTTTTTTTAACTTCAACTGTGTTTAGGTCTGAATATAAAGAAAAGTCGGCTAACAAATCTCAAACACTAGTAGTTCCAGACCCAAGAGGAGATCAATGGATAGCTCAAGGTTTTGTTTGTGTCTTATAATCTTGCTCTTGCTGTCGGTTGGGATAACTGAACAACGCCCTCTCGATCCATTTCTAGAGGGGAGGAAGCAAACTGAATTGTTTTGAACATTGTTAGAGAAGAGAGAAGGATTCAAGGTAGGCTTGGGGAAAGAAGGGACAATTAAAAGCGAGTATGAGTCCAAGCGACAAAGCCCAGGAGGACCTGACCCGCAACACCATTCCAAGAATCCGTCTTTCGGAACTTTTGGCAGAACTTATGACTGATAGTAATGAAGAAGCTGCATGTAAGAGAATTTTTGAAGTGGCGATCAGGTGCCAATGATCACGCGCGCGTCAAGCTTGTGAGGCGTGTGGTGTGTAATGGTGCAAAAAATAAAAAATAAAAAATAAAAAATAAAAAATGGAACTCGATCTACCTACTTATTGGACAAATGTCCAATATAAGGGTGTTTTAGTAACTTATCCTTGTGAGGCATGTGGTGTGTAATGGAATCTGATGGATGAATAATGGCATTGCGTAGGGATTGGTTGGTACCCATTATCAAGCTTCTCAACCAATTGTTGTTCTTCTTTGCTTTAACATAGCTTCAGTGAATGACTATTTGTCGTTGTTGAAGATCAAGTTTTAATTTATTGCTAAACTTGAGTTCTTACATGACCTACTCCAAGCTCTTATATAGAGCATTACAAGAATTCAAAACAGGAAAGAAATCCGAAGCAAATCAAATCTAATCCTAAGATATTATCCTAACCTTGTGATGAGATACACCAATAGTGATATGGTGTATCTCACACAATTTATTGTGATATATATTCTCTAACATTCCCCTTCAAACTCATGGGGATCGGAGATCAATGATCGTCTTGAATTTGTCAAAATTCAATGCCTTGAAGATTGAGTGTCGTTCAAGGATACTATCACTATTTTAAGTTGCATTGATGATTGAATCGCCTTGATCAAGCCGTGAATTCTTTGCTCACTAGCTAGTGAATGATGATGGTTGCCAGCCAGAATAGTGATCCATGATGGTCATATGGGATCTTATCCCAATAAACTAGACCGAAACTCATAGGATTTTAATCGATCTGGATAAAGGGCCTCATTGGGCCAAGATGAGTGTGGGCATCTGTGTGCCTCATAGGCTTGGACTCTAAGAGACCTCAAGCAATAAAGTGTGTGGGTCTCTTCTGGACCGCACATGGAGACAGTGGGCCTCTCTTTGGGCCCGACTGATGAAGGGTGTGGGCCTCTTCTGGACCTCACACAAGCTTGGACTTTAAAAGTACACCAGCAAATTTCTTCCTCTATTTTTTTGGCTGGACCTTTTTTTTATCCTCACGGGCTTGGGCCTCTATTGGCCATAATCAATTGGCAAATGCTTGAGTCAAGTAGGCTTGGCTAGTGCCTGTGGGCATCTTCCCTAACGGACTTAGGCTTCTTTCTTTTTCATCGAACCAACACGGAAAGAGGGGTTTGGAGGGTTTTTGAATTCCATGAAGGAGACACGCGACTCACGGCGGCGGTCGAAGTGACAATGGCAATGACATCAACAACGGAGGCGATAGTATAGCGACAACTGTTTGCAGGTCCGTTGAGGTATTTTAAATGACAACTTGAAGTACAAGGGCATTTGGAAGCTACAACAGACCCCGTTTTATGATTGGGGAGGACCGTTCGGCCGCCATGGGTGATGTTCGTTGAGGATGGAGATGGTGAAGAAAGACGACGTCGAGGAATTGTTGGCGGAGCATGGGAGATGTACAAGCTGCCCATGGTGGTGGGGTTGCTGAAACCCTTTTTTTTTAGGGTTGGTACCAATAACAGAGATAGCAACATGATAAGTACCCTTAATCTATCAACTAACTACAGCAAGTATAAAGTAATTTCAACTTCTATTCATCTCCTCGATAGTTACAATTTATAAGCTCATGCTACTAGCAACCCTCCTAATAAGGAGGACCAAACTAATAGCTCTCCTAGAGATAGAGGCTGATTCAAATACTTCTCAAGAAAATAGGAACTACTGACAACTCTCCTAATAAGTACGACCAAACTAAAATAGAGTAATACTCTATCCACTTAAGGGTAGGTGCTAACACGTGGCTAGGTGATGAAGGTTGTAACACAACATCTCTATTTGAAACAATCTCTCTAGAGCTCTCACTCCCAGATGCAAGGACAAGAACATTGGAGATCAGTTATTGTTTGGAAGGCAGAAGGGCTGCTGTAATGGCAGAGGCCATGGAAGAACTGTTGCTCGTTAATGGCGGAGAACTGAGAAGATCAGAAATAAGTAGAGTGGTATCACCCTATTAAATGGGTGCACAACATCAACGTCACTAGATTCAACACGGGTTCAATAGAGGGGTTTCTGAAACCCAATAAGAAGATGGTTACAACATCATGACGGTGACAGAACCTTGATTTGGAAATCCCGATAATGAAACCCTAATATCTCTTTCTTTTTTTCTTGCCCCCGGTGTGGGTGGTTGCCAAAGAAGATATTGCTGCCAATGAGGGATAGAGGTGCTGCTATTGTTGGATGAGGAGCAGCGGCGGTAACGGCGCGTATAGATTGCTGCTGCGGAGATATCTGCTGTAGTAGTAGTGCTCGACGATGATGGTGGAAAGATCAGCACTGCTAAGAAAAGAGAGGGTTTGTTGGGCCCTTAACGATGAGCGATCTAAAATTATCAGGCCCGACGGGCAGCAAAGGTGCCGCCTGTCGGAAGAACGATGGACCATGTGGAGATCAGAAGAGCATAGGTGGGATGACCCGCTCTAATACCGTGAAGAAGTTTTAGTTTATTGCTAAACTTGAGTTCTTACGTAAGACCTATTACAAGCTCTTATATAGAGCATTACAAGAATTCAAAACATGAAAGAAATCCTAAGCAAATCAAGTCTAATCCTAAGATATTATCCTAATCTTGTGATGAGATACACCAATAGTGATACACACAATTTATAATGATATATATTCTCTAACAGTTGTAAGTTCTTTTTCATTTTTGTTATCAACTAACAAGCCTATCATACTTATTGTGATGACTAGCATAATGTTGATGCTGCTGCTTCTATTAACAATGGTAACTGCTTTTGTTTTTTATTAAGAGAGAGAGAGAGAACCGTTTTGAGGAGTTAAGGGTATTTTTGAAAAAAAGTAAAAGTAAATTGAATTTTTTTAATCTTTCATGTTGAAAATTGACCTTCCACGAACCAACAAAAATCAGAGAGAACTGAAAAGATCAATCACACAGGCACAACAAATTGACGTGGTACGTCAGTGTACACACATCCACGGGTGAGAAGAGCTCTTTCACTATCTCTAAAGAATTAAGGTTATAATAGTTTCCTCTCTCTCACTCTCTCAATGTACAAGAGAAACCCCAACACGCCTTTACTCTATTACCCTATTTAGTATATGACCAACTTGGGTTGGGTGCTTGACCTAACAACTGGCGGATAGATCTGTGAAAGTACCTAGGGGAATAGTAAAAGATGTCTTAGTGCAAGTCGATAAATTCTAGGCCAACCATTTCTTGAGACTTCAAATGCTTTAATTAATTGTAGAAATGGTATCATGAAAGTTTTCTTTGCCAATATATATGACAGTAGAATTAAACATCTTTAATATATGTAAGAAAAGGAACAATGAGTAAGATCTACATGTATGGGGTGACTATGATAGTGAGCCTCGTGCAAAATGATTTTACTCAATATAATTATGTGTGGACCCCTAAAAGCATGTTTAGCTCATTTTGGATATTTAGATGTTAATGATGTTATTGAGGAAGTAAATGTCCTTCTAGACTCTACACCCATACTCGACATACACTGAGAAGTGGAAGTTTCGTTTTGAACAATATAATTACTAATTATTAGTGAGTCTTAACTACTTCCCGCTTCCATCGAAATACCAAAAAACTTGACCTTAAACTCTTACTATCTAAAAGCAAGTATAGCTATTTAAGTCGAGAAGAAACATTTTCTGTGGTGATCTCTTCACAATTGAATGGGAATCAGCCATAGGATATGGCTATAGTTGACATCCATCAAGGAAATTAGCCCTATGATTTGCATTCATATATAAGATACATCAAATGGGAGAATGCCAAACCTATCCGAGAGATGCAAACTCTGATAGTTAGTGGATGAGTCATACCCAAGTAGTTCCCAAAAAGTCAGGCATTTCCTAATTAAGGAGAATAGTAACTTAGTTCCAACTAGAAAAGCACTAGTTGGAGAGTCTATATTGAGCATATGAAATTGATGAATTCGGTCACAAGGACCATTTCCATTTGTCATTCGTTGACTAAATTCTACAGAGGCTAGCAAGACGTAAATTTTACTATTTCCTATATGGTTATTCTGGCTACAACCAAATAAAAACAGTCCTCGAAGATCAAGAGAAAACTACATTACTTGTCCATTTAGCATGCTTGCTTAGTATATTTTCTGCATAGTTGATGTGCTTCATTTGCTGAAGTCTGAACAACTTGAAATTAATACTAGTTCGTGTGATCCAGCACAGTTGGACAATTATTATCCAAACTGCGGCATGAGAGGGTGCCACGTGTATGCTGCTGATGAGAACCGTCATTGCAAGTTTTGTTAGGTCTTGCTAATTTCGATAATTGCCCTTTCCGAATAAAAAAAATTAAAAAAAGAGCAAATATATTAAAATCTACATTCTTACGTTTCATTTCCCTTCTTCATTCTTCTTTTTTTATTATCTCTAGAACAAAGCCAATCCATTAAGCTTCCTCTTTTTTACTTTACTTTCTCTAAAGATATTTAAAAAACATTCAGGGGAATTGTTCGGACTCGGATTCCTCGTTATTAGTGAGATATACTATTATAGCCCTAATAAACTTAATAAAAACTAGATGCTTTTCATCAAATGACCTAATTTTTTTTTTACCAAACTGCCTCTTAGAAGAGAATGACTTTTAGAAAACAGAAAAATAATTGACTTTTGTCTTTCTTTTTATTCCTTCTTTTTTAATTAAAACAATAGGTTGAGTTTTCTTTCTCTTTACATGAAAAAAGGAAAGGGAAAGAGAATGGGAAAGGGAAAGGGAAAGGGAGAGTAAAATGGAAAGAGATCGACATAATGGGGTTTGGTGTTACTGATATAATGTAATTGAAATTTGTTTTGCTTCTCGAATAGTCAACATCAATATGCTGGCACCATACGGCGCTCTACCTCAATGTAACACTCGTTGAATTTGAGACTTAGAAGTTGGAACATGGAACACCATTCACGTGTATATGGCTATTTTTCTCTACCTAGAAATACTAATCCCGCCAAAATCTTAGCCAACTCATACATCATTGTTGAATGCCCAAAATCTAGCCATAAGATCCAAGAACGTGTCATCTATCATGGATTTAGTACATCTGCAATGTAAGATCATCCATACTCCCCATCTATGTGTGATGACTTGTTTTGGTGGCCAATCCATTTGATAGGATAAGGTTGCATCATATAAACGTGTCTATAGGATGGACACTTGGGAAAGTTGGTGAAAGTATTAATGTTAGCTTTGAATTAATTAGGAATCTACCCATTGACCTTGTGACACCTAGTTACCTAAAATACTTAGGATTCTATTTAAAGTTTGAACTAACACCTTAATTGGTGGTTGAGAACTTTAAGGAGATTTAATAGGCTGATTTGCTTGAAAGAATCTCTCCACAACCAACTTACCCTACCGTGGGTGCCTTTGTGGGAGAAATCACATGTAACCAAAATTATCTCCAAGAGATGAAAACGTGGGAGGTGGTGGACCCCACTAATGAAAGGGCCGGAATAGGGGGACAACCCTTTTTGACAACCATTACGGCGTACCAACATAGAAGAAGAAGATGAATCAATGGCTGATTTTTGGTGAGGATCATCTCCTCACCATATAGATCACCCCAACAAAAAATCAGCCCATTCCGAAATTTCTAACCCCATCAAATGCGGTTTTCAAGTTACACGGTAAAAATAGACGATCCATAATTGTTCGACTTCTAAAGCAGCCTACGAATATCGGAATATTGAATTTTTGTGAGGATGATCTTCTCACCATAGTGATCATCCTCACCAAAACTCAGCCATTGATTCATTTTCTATGTGGGTACATCAAATGGTTGTCAAAAATTATTGTAAAAATGGTGGTCCCCTGATCATCACCCCTAATGAAAACCTAAAGCTACCCACAAATAGTTATAAAGAGATCTTTTAAGAGTTGAAAACAAAACCCTCGCCCCTAGTCTAACCGTCCCTAGCCTTCCTCTTTCACTTCTTCATTTATTCTCATTCTTTAAAGCATTATCCATTGAAGATAGCTCTAACATTAATTGTGATACCAACGCAAAAAGAAGGTAAGTACACTATAATGATGATTATGTATGTTTTCCATGGATTAAGATCATATGGCATTATTGGATGATTAGCTATTAATATAATCTGGTTGGAATTAGCTTCTCATGATATAACTTGTACGGTTGATTCATAGCATTTTATATTAAGTGCAGGATTGGTCCCACTTGTTCTTTGATCGGGGATTGGTCCTATAGCGATCAGGGATTGATCTCATTTTTTTACCTGCAGAAGAGCTTGCTAAGCTACTCCTAATGGAAAGGAGAAGGATATAGAAAAAAAATTATATTTCATTCACTGGTTACTTCTTTGATTCTTTAATTCTTTGCTCCATGTTATTGCATATTCATTGTTATTAATTTCAAAATGATGTCATCTATTGAAGATATGTAGTACTCATTGAATTACTGGGCTTCTTTAAGGTCAAGGCTATTGCCGATGATTTTCAGATGAGTTTGAGGAGGAGCTCGAGTGAGATCAAATACTTTGAGGAGGACCCGAATTTTGAACTTACCGGAAGATCCGAGGTCGATCTTGGTGGATCCGACGACCAAGAATGATTTGTGATATTATTTATATTAGATCTAATTGTTTTATTTCATGATTTAGTTGTAAGGGCATTTTTGAACCCAAGTAGATTATTTGATGTCAGATTTCAGTTCTTTAAACTTTTGTAGAATTTTCTATTTTGACCCCTTTGCAGTGTTTCGAGCATATCTTCATTTGTAAACATGATTTTAAGGCGATTCCAAATTCTATTGATTGGAAACTTAAAGAACTATTTTTGAAAATATTTTTAGATTTTCTTATTATGTGTGTTGATTTGTGTGCTTCCCTTAAGAAAGATGTAATAATATTGTTTTTCATAGGCAGAACAATTGCCCTGACTTCAAGTTAAATTTAGACCTATTTCGGAAAATTTTAGGAAAAATGGAAAACATTAAACCCGTAGGTATTTGAAAGACCTTTCTAGAAATATATGGTAGAAGTTGACATTCCATCGGAGCTGATCTCTAGGTCTGATTTACTGACAAGGTATCAAATCTAGTAGATTCTGAAAAATCTTGAATTATCAAAATTATTTACTTCTATTCGTTAATTTTTAAAATAGAACCCTATATTTTTTATTACATCTAATTTAAGTACTTTTCGAGTCTATATCAATAGATACCTTGTTTAATTTGGAGTTAAATTGAAATTGTAAAAAGTCATGTAAATCGTAATTAAATTAATCCGTTATTCTTTAATTTTAGGGTAGAACAGATACTTGAAATATTTTTGTTAAAAATAGTAAATTATGTTTTCTGATAAACTTCATTTACAAAAGTTGTTTATAACAATTCAAATGATTTAAAAAAAATTAAAATAAATATTTTAGCCAAATAATTATTTTAGTGAAAAACGGGGTATGAATCCCTTATTTTAATGAACTTAATCCTAGAAAATACCTAATGACATTTTCGACAAAAGAGCCTTCACGAAAGATGTTTATATAATTGATTTAGAATATTTAAATTGGGAAATACATTTCTAAGAAAATTATAAGTTTTACGTATGTTGACCTCAAATCTTACTCAGATTGTAGATTCTGAGAAAATTAATTACAACATATAAGAAAATGAACTACTTATAGACTTAGATGATTAGGAGAAGAAGTCTTACACCAAAATCTTAGCCAACCCATACACCATTGTCGAACGCCCAAAATCTAGCGATAAGATCCAAGAACGTGCATATGCATGGTTAAAATTGGCTTTGTATGGTTGCCTTGAATAAGTTTTCTAGAAATAATTTTTGCGTATAATTGTCAAATTCTTTTTATATCAACACTTTCTGATATACAATTTTTTATTGTTAAACTTTTCATTCAAAGCCTTAAAAGGAAAAAAGTAAAAATATTTTTCAATACATGGTGTAGTGTGGTTTTTCAGGTAATTTTTTCTTGTTTTTTGATGCATTGCATCTTTTAAAAGCATATTAATCTCATGTTTGCTTGATTCAATTCTATTACCTACATAAAGAACAAATGGACATGTGAACAATGAAATTGTCATGTTTGTTCTAAAATTACCCATGTATATTTGATTTTTACACAATAATAATAAAAAGTACCTTAATATTTTGATACTTGAACATTGATAACAACGAATTATACCAATCACAAGCATGACATACAAATTTTTTCGGAGTGATCTTGTGATCCAGCACAGGTGGACAATTATTGTCCAATTGCGGCAAGAGAGGGTTTCACGTGTATGCTGCTGAGTAGAATCATCATTGTTAGTTTTGTTAAGTCTTGCTAATTTCGATAATTTCCCTTTGCGAATAAATTTTTAAAAAATGAGCAAATATATTAAAATATACATTCTTACGTTTTATTTCCCCTTCTTCATTCTTCTTTCTTCATCTCTATAACAAAGCGAATCCATTAAGCTTCCTCCTATTTTCACAATACTTTCTTTAAACATATAAAAAAAATTAGGGGAGTTGTTCAGACTCGGATTCCTTGTTATTATGGAGAGATAATATTATAGCCCTAATAAACTTAATACAAACTAGATGCTTTTCATCAAATGAAACTGCCTCTTAGAAGAGAATGATTTTTTGAAAACTGAAAAATAATATACCTTCGTCTTTCTTTTCATTCTTTTTTTTTTTTAATTAAAAGAATGGGTTGAGTTTTGTTTCTCTTTACATGGAAAATGGAAAGAGAAGAAATGGAAAGAGATTGGCGTAATGGGGTTTGGCGTTACTGATATAATGGTCGTTGAAATTTGTTTTGCACGTACCTCGAATAGTCAACATCAATATGCTGGCACCATACGACACTCTACCTCAACATAATACAAGTTGAATTTGAGACTAATAATTAAGTTGGAACATGGAACACCATTCACGTGTATATGGCTATTTTTCTCTACCTAGCTAGATACCAATTCGGCCAAAATCTTAGCCAACCCATACATAAATGTTGAACGCCCAAAATCTAGTGATAAGATCCAAGAACGTGTCATCTGTCATAGATTTAGTACAGTTGCTGTGTAAGATCTTGGTGGCGATTCCAAATATATTTAAAATCTACATTAATTCTTATGTTTCATTTCATTTTTTTCCTCTTTCTTTATCTCTGCAATAAATTCAATCCAAGTTTACTCTTTTTTTTCACATTACTTTCTCTAAAGATACAAAAAAAATTATTAGGAAAATTGTTTAATTTTTTAGACTCGGATTCCTCATTATTATGAAGAGATAATATTATAACCGTAATAACCTTAATAAAAAAATAGATGCTTTTTATAAAATGATCACCTAAATATATTTACCAAGTCGTATCTTAATTAGAAGAGAAAGACTTCTTTTTTTGTGACGGGGGTGTCCGAATCTCTTCGAGACCCGACTAAATCCCTCGGGTGCATGCCAAACCCTTTGACACGCACCGGGCGCTTCTAGGATGAATCCCAGTAGGGTGGCCTTCAAGACTTTTTGAAAACTAAAAATAAGAGAATAAAGACTTTTCTTCCTTCTTTTTTAATTAAAAGAATGGGTTGAGCTAGTTTTGTTTCTCTTTACATGTACATGTAAAGCTATCGCAAGAATATAGCGATCGTAGAGCTATCGCTCAGTTGCTTCCCGTATTACGAAAGTCGTATTGCCCTAGTCCTCTATAGGGACTGTCCATGGGTGACTCGTCTTCCTGTGTTACCGAGATTCATGAAAGGGATGAGGAAGCATCAAGGGCAACTATCGGAGCTAGTCCGGAACTCCACCTCGGGGTATGTAGTGGGGTTAACTTTCTTTCCTGTAGCTACTAGAGCGTATAGTCACCAACAAGAGGGAAGGCATCTCTAACCTACAGAAAAGGAAAGAGAAACCGAAAGGGGAAGGGAAAGGGAAAGGGATCGGCGTAATGGGGTTTGGCGTTACTGATATAATGGTCGTTGAAATTTGTTTTGCATGTACCTCGAATAGTCAACATCAATATGTTGGCACCATACGACTCTCTACCTCAACATAACACTCGTTGAATTTGAGACTTATAATTAAGTTGGAACATGGAACACCATTCACGTGTATATGGCTATTTTTCTCTACCTAGCTAGATACCAATTCGGCCAAAATCTTAGCCAACCCATATATCAATGTTGAACTCCCAAAATCTAGTGATAAGATCCAAGAACGTGTCATCTGTCATAGATTTAGTACAGTTGCTGTGTAAGATCTTGGTGGCGAATCCAAATATATTTAAAATCTACATTAATTCTTATATTTCATTTCATTTTTTTCTTCTTTCTTTATCTCTGCAATAAATTCAATCCAAGTTTACTCTTTTTTTCACATTACTTTCTCTAAAGATATGAAAAAAATAATTAGGAGAATTATTTAGACTCGGATTCCTCATTATTATGAAGAGATAATATTATAACCGTAATAACCTTAATAAAAAATAAATACTTTTCATAAAATGATCACCTAAATATATTTACCAAATTGTATCTTAATTAGAAGAGAAAGACTTCTTTTTTTGTGACGGGGGTGTCCGGATCTCTTTGAGACCCGACTAAATCCCTCAGGTGCTTGCTGAAGCCTTTGACACGCATCAGGCGCTTCTAGGATGAATCCCAGTAGGGTGGCCTTCAAGACTTTTTGAAAACTGAAAATAAGAGAATAAAGACTTTTCTTTCTTCTTTTTAATTAAATAAATTGGTTGAGCTAGTTTTGTTTCTATTTACATGTACATGGAAAGCTATCGCAAGAATATAGCGATCGAAGAGCTATCGCTCAGTTGCTTCACGTATTACGAAAGTCGTATTGCCCTAGTGCTCTATAGGGACTGTCCATAGGTGACTCGTCTTCCTGTGTTACCGAGATTCATGAAAGAGATGAGGAAGCATTAAGGGCAACTATTGGAGCTAGTCCGGAACTCCACCTCGGGGGATGTAGTGGGGTTAACTTCCTTTCCTGTAGCTACTGGAGCGTATAGTCACCAACTAGAGGGAACGCATCTCTAACCTACAGAAAAGGAAAGAGAAACCGAAAGGGGAAGGGGAAAGGGAAAGGGATCGGCGTAATGGGGTTTGGCGTTACTGATATAATGGTCGTTGAAATTTGTTTTGCATGTACCTCGAATAGTCAACATCAATATGTTGGCACCATACGACGCTCTACCTCAACATAACACTCATTGAATTTGAGACTTATAATTAAGTTGGAATATGGAACACCATTCACGTGTATACGGCTATTTTTCTCTACCTAGCTAGATACCAATTCGGCCAAAATCTTAGCCAACCCATACATCAATGTTGAACGCCCAAAATCTAGTGATAAGATCCAAGAACATGTCATCTGTCATAGATTTAGTACAGTTGCTGTGTAAGATCTTGGTGGCGAATCCAAATATATTTAAAATCTACATTAATTCTTATGTTTCATTTCATTTTTTTCTTCTTTCTTTATCTCTGCAATAAATTCAATCCAAGTTTACTCTTTTTTGCACATTACTTTCTCTAAAGTTATGAAAAAAATAATTAGGATAATTGTTTAGACTCGGATTCCTCATTATTATGAAGAGATAATATTATAACCGTAATAACCTTAATAAAAAATAAATACTTTTCATAAAATGATCACCTAAATATATTTACCAAATTGTATCTTAATTAGAAGAGAAAGACTTCTTTTTTTGTGATGGGGGTGTCCGGATCTCTTCGAGACCCGACTAAATCCCTTGGGTGCGTGCCGAACCCTTTGACACGCACCGGGCACTTCTAGGATGAATCCTAGATTTTTTTGGCTAAGAGTGTAGGTATGGCAATGGTTGGCACCCCTTTGCTTCTCCCTACTTGTTCTCATCGACTCACTCTCAAAATTACTCTCGTCATACAGTCTTTCAAGCAAAACTTTGATGATAGCTTGTTGTCATCGACGGCACAATATGAGCCACGTGGCATACTCTTACAGGACTGACCGTATGGATGTTTGGCCAATCCCTAAGTGATCCTACAAACAAAAAATCAGCCTGATTAGTCATTTCTAGGCGTTGAATTGGAATTATTTTCATGGGTTGATTTTAATCCATTGGGATTTGAGCATTATTGACCATTATTTGAGCACAGAGATCCAAAGGTTTGAAATGACTAATCAAGCTGATTTTTTGTTTGTAGGTCCACCTAGAGATTGGAAAAACATCCATACGGTCAGAATCCTCTAAGAGTGTGCCACGTGGCTCATATTGCGTGCTGCCGGCCTCGATGACAGCGCGCTCAGTCATCAAAGTTTTACTCGTGTCTTTCCGCCATTTTTCATGAATATTTATATTTCAACAGCATCAGCTCCTGCTGCTGCTTCAAGCGGGCTCGAGAGCTCGATATCTCAACGCGAGAAAATTTCTGAACCCGCTTACCATCACCATGGGTTCCGACCAACCCATCTTTACTAACAATCACCTTATGGCGCAGTAACGGTCCCTGTTTAAATTATAAATCGCATGATAATTGTTTGACAAAATGCCTGACCGAAATGCTATTTCGTACAATTTGATTATTGCCGCCTATAGCCTGCAAGGGTTCAGAGATGGAGCTGGGAAGCTCTTCTTCTGAATGATAGCTTTAGGATTCAAACCCACCTGCGGTGGTTGTCGTCCTCTTGATTGGATCTTCATCGGAGATATTCATTGGCAGATTTTAAGGACTAGGTTTTTTTCAACGCGATGCTCTTTTAGGGACTGCGTTGTTGGCTCTGCTTGGAGGTTAAAGGCTTAAGCGGTTAAATTGTTTAAACTAATGCTTCAGCAGAACTTGGTAACATGGAATTCCATGATTTATGCATTCAGACAACATGAGTTTGTTGAAGAATTTATGGTTTTGTTCCATGAGCTCCTGTGAACTGAGGAGCGTCCATAGGATAGGAGTATTCTTTTGTGGGTGTTTTTATCTGAGTTTTGATGGGTACCTAACTATGAATCCAGATAACAAATACACGGGTTAGTGGTCAAAACTGGCTTAGAATTTTCCCTTTCAGTTGTGAATTCTCTTATCATATGTACGTGAAATACGTGGTGCATGTATTATAAGAAAACCATTTGAAGAAATGCCTGTTGGAGATGTTCTTTTCTGTAATATAATTATTGTTCTATATGCAAGGTGTGGAAAACAAGAGAAAGCTTTGGAACTCCTCTTAATGATGCCTTGGCATGGATTCTTGACATACCAACTTGCAGATCCTAAAGTACATTGAATTCAACCATCAAAGCATTGTTTATATCTTAAAAAGGAAGACATTATATACATACATACATACATACATATATACATATTACAGTCATTATTCATGAATTCCTGCTCATACTATATAAAAAAGAAAGAAAGAAATATTTCACAAGCACACAAAAATCATCACAATAGTCGAGCACAAACACATAAATCTTGTCATAAATAGTTAATGTAAGTGGGCATAAGAAACAATCCCGCAGAAATAAATTATTTAACAAATAAATGCATAAATCTCTCAATAACAGTTAAAAGGAACAAAAACAAAACAAAAATCATTCAAAAATCTTAGCATTCCAGCAGTCATCTTTCTTTGTGAGGCTATAACGTGTCGCTACAGGACATGCATCAATATAATACTAACCATCTGCAATAAGCAAAGAAAGACCTCACCAATAGCAAATATGAAATAAGAAAATGAAGAATTCTTAAGAGGACGTAAGACATTCATCTAATTTATTTTATGCTATGCTTTCGTCGATAAGATATGATCAAAACCTCGGGTTGCCAGATCCACATTGATAACAACTTGAGTCGTGTGTTTTTATATCCCTATGTTTATCTAGGTTCATTTGTCTTGTTCACTTGGATTTCCACTATCATGTCCTTGTAGATCCTCGGAAATATTTTTAACATGATGGGTTGATTTCCCAGAGTGGGTGTATCAGGTAGAAAGTTGTCAAATGGCTAAGATTGATTACACTACAATGAACTCTAGTAAAGCACCCAGAATTGTCTGAAAGCTCCAACTCTTGGGTTTTTTAACTTGAATACTGATAGAACATATATGAGCAATCTGGGTCTTGATGCTAGGGATAATTTTGTGAGGGTGTCATTTGCTTTTAGTTCCATTTTTTGAGAAACCACACATTAAAGCAGAGTATTGTGATTTGAAATATGGTTTGAAACGCTTTAATGAATTTCATCATATGGTTATTGAACTAGATTAAAGTTTCTTGTTACTATGATTGCTATGTTGGGTTTTCCTAAATAGATTGTGGTATTTTTATCTGAAATCTGTGAACTACTGAAAAATATCAATCGATCAGAAGCAGTATCCATATCTTTTCGATGTTTTTTTCTCTTCGCCTGGTAGGCAAGCGAATTAATGGTGAAGGCGAGTTCTGAAATCAGGTCTGTGGTATCAAAACTCAACAGTTACCAACTTAGCAATCAAGATTATATTGCCACATTAACTACTTCAAATATATATTGTTTAATTTGATTCCTTCTCAGCTCTTCCATTGAGCGCATGATCATACAGTAATTTGTGTAAATATATAACTTGGCAAATAAATGCATAAACCTCTCAATAACACAAACATGAATACTGAAAAATAGAATAAGAGAACAAATTTCATCAACATTTCCAACCGACTGTCATCATTTTTTTTCACAAGCTATAATAATCTATCACAACATGACACGTTTAAGCGCATGATCATACAGTAATTTATTATATGTGCTTTGTCTGTTTATCTTTTCGAGTGGATAAGATATGCGATATGCATCGATCCCTTAACCCTTCGGAGTTTAAATATTCCTACCGTTTAACCGAGAGAGATGATCATTTGACCTCCATATCCATTTACATTCTTTGACGTTTTTCACTTTTATTTCCACTGTCATATCCTTGTATCACTCATGAAATATTTCTGTCCTTGTATGAGATATGTTCAAGATATATTCTCCCCTTGAACTTGCAATCAACAAAAGCTTAGATGGATAATACAGATAATATGAACCCAAACAAAAAAACTAGTTGGAAATTAATGAAAATAAGCTCATTTTTTTCACTTACAAAAGTGGAATGACAGTTGCCAATCCCATGTGTGGAAACCCATTTGTGCGTGGCTATTCGGTACTAAACGAAAGATTAAAAAACTAAAAGCATGTCCTTAGAATTTGACGTATATGCTGATGTTTTTATGTAGATCAATCGATGAGCTCCTAAGCACTAAGAACAGAAGTTTCTCCCAAGTGGTTCTTCACGCGATCGACACATACTCCCAACAACCTCACATTGTAGAAAGAAATTTGAAATCAACTTTAGATTTCAAATATTGAAATTTGAAGAACAGGGTTGATGGGGGTACCTGTCCATTGGAGACCTACTTAGGAGCAACTATTGCTCCTAAGTGCATATATATATATAGGAGCAAAGTTTTTCTCATTTTAATGTTTAATCCACCGGCCAAGTATGGCAAATAAAGAACAGAATGAGGTGACTAGATGGTCAACAAGAAGAGAGAGAGCAGGACAAAAGGACATTTTGTGTGTTGTTAAGGTAATGGTGGAGCATAAAAAATGCAGAAACCTCCATTGTAGTCGCGCTGGATATTTGTCTGCATGGGCTGGCAGTGGTAGGGATCATGTTCTATCCACTACCACTTCTCTATCTCTCCCATTCCTATATATATGGGCTATAATTACGTAGTAATCTACCTGTGTACTTCACTCATCTTGGTAGCTTAAGCATTGGAGTTGCAGAAAGAGATGGCTAATTCAAATGTGGCACAACTGTTCAAATTGATTTTACTCATCTCAATGCTCATGGTGAGTTCGGCGGCACGTGCGTATCCGGGGCTTCAGCCCATGCAGAAGAAAATCGATAGCCGCCTTATTTTACTTAGGTTAGGCTATCACCAAAGGAGGTTGACGTTGGACTCAAGCATCACGAGAGTCTCACCTGGAGGCCCTGATCCCCAACATCACATTCAACCACCAGGATCATTATACTAGATCTCACTCGAGGTGTGTTTGGTTGCAGAAATAAAACTCCCCTTGAATAAACTAAAAACCGGGATAAAAGTAATCACACTGTTTTGCTAGCAAGGATATTATGGGGAGTGTGGATGGTGAGTACACTTAATCCATCAAAAGATGAATTTGTGTCCTTTCCAAAACATGTTTTTCACTTGTCCCCCATAAAAGCTTATCTATCACAAACGAAAACCGGCAACCAAACACGCTCTAAGTGTGAGAGCCTCCTCTTTAACTAGTGTGGTATGAACAAGCATTTTGTGAAATTCAATCTCGCATGTTTTGTTTTCAGTTTTCACCCGTAACGTAGCTTTCGTTTTTCTTTTTTTTTTGATAAGTAGTAGCTTTTGTTTTTCACCCTAATGTATTTTTGTTTTTGCTTCTTGCAGCTATGTTGTTGTTGTGCTAGTCTTTTGCGCAGATCATCTCGACCTCTTTGGCTACTTTTGCATCTTTATTGGCGTTTTCCCTAGCTAGTGTAATGTAGCTTTGTTTTTATTGTTTCTTGTTGTGTTGTTGTACTTCTTTCTTAGGCTGTTGCTTCTTGTTGTGTTGTTGTACTTCTTTCTTAGGCTAGTTTTGTACCTTTGTTGGCGTTTGTCCTAATAAATTCTATACTTATAAAAAAAAAAAAGAGTCCCCATGCATCAGTGACTCCTATAACACATTTGTAGCGGTGGGTCTTTTAGTGGCGGTTATTGTCATGGCTGCCACTAAAAATAAACCTATAGCAACGGTCAGTAAAAAAAAACGCCACTCAAGGCCCATATAGCAGCTATCAATTTCTGGCCGTAGCTAAAAGTCATCGGTAAAAAGGGCAATTTTCCCACCGACATTTTGGCAGGCACTATATAGCGGCGATCAGCCACTGGCCGCTGCTAAAACCCATCTATAGAGGCGGTTTTTTTTTTCTGGCTGCCGCTAAAAGTCTGTCGCTAAAACCCAGTTTAATTTTCATGTAGTGCCCCCGTACTTCATATGTCGACCTCCATGGAACTTCTTTTAAGATATAATATTGACAATTTTTTTTTATTCTTTATTAACCATTAAATTTTTTTATTGTAACTTTTTTTTTGTACACTTCAATCTTTTGGCAATACCTTATTCTGTCTCTATCAAGACGTCTCATTCTGTCAGCTTACTAAGATTTCGATAGAAATTGAGATTTTAAACCTTTCTTGAAGGTCAACGATCAATGCAATTGGATGATTACGAACATGGGATCTGAATGTGTTTTCTTTTCTTTCTGAATGTTGAATGCTGTATTGTAGCATTTTGCATGTGCAAAGGTGCCCTAATCTCTCTTCTTAAATTAAGCCAGAAAATTGGGCGCAATATCCTTATGATTAGAAAGGCAACCCTAATGGCTTTTTTTTTTTTTCCTCAAAAAAGAAGTACCGCTATAGAAGTACCGCTATTTTATCCTTTGCAGTTGTTTCTTCCTGGTTAATAATAGCTTCAACCATATACTTTTTTTGTCTGGTTATACGTGGGGTAGCATTTTCCAAAAAATACAATTAAAAAAAAAATTTCTCCTAAACCTATTTCGTCCTCTATCATCGACTCGATCGAAGTACTCACAAAAGCTGCCACGGATACAAAAAGATAAAATCGAATACATTGTTTGGCTTTTTCAATTTAAATAACTGTCTTCTTGGATGTGGCGACTTTTTGGAGTAATATATAACTCTCAATCAGGCAGTGTTAATTATTTATAAATGGATTATCCATGTCGGGCTGTGTTAGCTAGCATCGTCTAGACCTTTGATAGTCATCAAGATTTACACCCCACGAATCCCAAAGACTACCATACAAATTTCAAAGAACATTCGATTGTTTGGTTTATTCGAACACAAGGATCAGCATCCATCGAGCTAGCTTTTTAACTAAATGCCGGTTTCACTTAAAAATTATTGAAAAGCTACTTATCTCAAACACACAAGACCCACTTATCCGAGTAGGCTTTTGTTGCATATCGAAGGAGGAAGGTTTGCCACAATCATCAAATTGGTGGTCCAAAATTAAAACCCTATATCTTATTGTTTTGAGTTGTCATACCCCACACCGATAACGGGACAAAAACATGTGCGCTTGACACCATTCACTGTTTGATTCAAGAGATCTACTATCCACGAGGCAACAACTATTTTATCCTTTGCAGTTTTTAACAATAGCCTCAACTGTATACATTTAATTTTTTCATCCGTGGGGTAGCATTTTCCATTTGTTTTAAGCATTTCATCCACGATTCGTGGCTTTTCTGACTAAAAACCCGGGCTAGCGGTGTAATGGTGCGTAACCAATCCAGGAGTGTTAATGGTAAGAAATAACAAGTAAATTAATAAAGTCAACACTCGTTTTTATGATTTCAAATACCTCTAACTGTGCTACTATGCCACCACTAGGAGGAGTTCCGTTCTGAACTTTTAAGGCGTGCGTTTCTAAATGCCTATGAATACGTTCATTTCTAATTTTGTCTTTCTTAGTCATTCCATCTCAACATCCTCTATCTCGCTACATAAATATACTTATTTAATTAAATTTATCTTACGACAACTAGATCTCTTACGTGACATCCACGGACTAGATGGTCCACGCCCACCAACAAAAGTTCCACGAGAGACATTTTATGACAACTCTCTTACATGGCTAACGGTGTTAATTTTTTTTAACTTCCAACTGTGTTTAGGTCTGAATATAAAGAAAAGTCGGCTAACAAATCTCAAACACTAGTAGTTCCAGACCTAAGAGGAGATCAATGGCTAGCTCAAGGTTTTGTTCGTGTCTTATAATCTTGCTCTTGCTGTCGGTTGTGATAACTGAACAACGCCCTCTCGATCCATTTCTGGAGGGGAGGAAGCAAACTGAATTGTTTCGAACATTGTTAGAGAAGAGAGAAGGATTCAAGGTGGGCTTGGGGAAAGAAGGGACAATTAAGAGCGAGTATGAGTCCAAGCGACAAAGCCCAGGAGGACCTGACCCGCAACACCATTCCAAGAATCCGTCTTTCGGAACTTTTGGCAGAACTTATGACTGATAGTAATGAAGAAGCTGCATGTAAGAGAATTTTTGAAGCGGCGATCAGGTGCCAATGATCATGCGCGCGTCAAGCTTGTGAGGCGTGTGGTGCGTAATGGTGCAAAAAATAAAAAATAAAAAATAAAAAATGGAACTCGATCTACCTACTTATTGGACAAATGTCCAATATAAGGGTGTTTTAGTAACTTATCCTTGTGAGGCATGTGGTGTGTAATGGAATCTGATGGATGAATAATGGCATTGTGTAGGGATTGGTTGGTACCTTATCAAGCTTCTCAACCAATTGTTGTTCTTCTTTGCTTTAACATAGCTTCAGTGAATGACTATTTGTCGTTGTTGAAGATCAAGTTTTAATTTATTGCTAAACTTGAGTTCTTACATGACCTACTCCAAGCTCTTATATAGAGCATTACAAGAATTCAAAATAGAAAAGAAATCCAAAGCAAATCAAATCTAATCCTAAGATATTATCTTAACCTTGTGATGAGATACACCAATAGTGATATGGTGTATCTCACACAATTTATTGTGATATATATTCTCTAACATTCCCCTTCAAACTCATGGGGATCGGAGATCAATGATCATCTTGAATTTGTCAAAATTCAATGCCTTGAAGATTGAGTGTCGTTGAAGGATGCTATCACTATTTTAAGTTCCCTTGATAATTGAATCGCCTTGATCAAGCCTTGAATTCCTTGCTCACTAGCTAGTGAATGAAGATCGTTGCCAGCCAGAATAGTGATCCATGATGGTCATATGGGATCTTATCCCAATAAACTAGACCGAAACTCATAGGATTTTAATCGATCTTGATAAAGGGCCTCATTGGGCCAAGATGAGTGTGGGCATCTGTGTGCCTCATAGGCTTGGACTCTAAGAGACCTCAAGCAATAAAGTGAGTGGGTCTCTTCTGGACCGCACATGGAGACAGTGGGCCTCTCTTTGGGCCCGACTGATGAAGGGTGTGGGCCTCTTCTGGACCTCACACAAGCTTGGACTTTAAAAGTACACCAGCAAATTTCTTCCTCTATTTTTTTGGTTGGACCTTTTTTTTATCCTCACGGGCTTGGGCCTCTATTGGCCATAATCAATTGGCAAATGCTTGAGTCAAGTGGGCTTGGCTAGTGCCTCTGGGCATCTTCCCTAACGGACTTAGGCTTCTTTCTTTTTCATCGAACCAACACGGAAAGAGGGGTTTGGAGGGTTTTCGAATTCCATGAGGGAGACACGCGACTCACGGCGGCGGCCGAAGCGACAATGGCAATGACATCAACAACGAAGGCGATAGTATAGCGACAACTGGTTGCAGGTCCGTTGAGGGATTTTAAATGACAACTTGAAGTACAAGGGCATTTGGAAGCTACAACAGACCCTGTTTTATGATTGGGGAGGACCGTTCGGCCGCCATGGGTGATGTTCGTTGAGGATGGAGATGGTGAAGAAAGACGACGTCGTGGAATTGTTGGCGGAGCATGGGAGATGTACAAGCCGCCCATGGTGGTGGGGTTGCTGAAACACTTTTTTTAGGGTTGGTACCAATAACAGAGATAGCAACATGATGAGTACCCTTAATCTATCAACTAACTACAGCAAGTATAAAGTAATTTCAGCCTCTATTCATCTCCTCGATAGTTACAATTTATAAGCTCATGCTACTAACAACCCTCCTAATAAGGAGGACCAAACTAATAGCTCTCCTAGAGATAGAGGCTGATTCAAATACTTCTCAAGAAAATAGGAACTACTAACAACTCCCCTAATAAGTAGGACCAAACTAAAACAGAGGAATACTCTATCCACTTAAGGGTAGGTGCTAACACGTGGCTAGGTGATGAAGGTTGTAACACAACATCTCTATTTGAAACAATCTCTCTAGAGCTCTCACTCCCAGATGCAAGGACAAGAACATTGGAGATCAGTTATTGTTTGGAAGGCAGAAGGGCTGCTGTAATGGCAGAGGCCATAGTAGAACTGTTGCTCATTAATGGCGGAGAACTGAGAAGATCAGAAACAAGTAGAGTGGTATCTCTCTATTAAATGGGTGCACAACATCAACGTCACTAGATTCAACACGGGTTCAATAGAGGGGTTTCTAAAACCCAATAAGAAGATGGTTACAACATCATGACAGTGACAGAACCTTGATTTGGAAATCGCGATAATGAAACCCCAATATCTCTTTCTTTTTTTCTTGCCCCCGGTGTGGGTGGTTGCCAAAGAAGATATTGCTGCCAATGAGGGATAGAGGTGCTGCTATTGTTGGATGAGGAGCAGCAGCGGTAACGGCGCGCATAGATTGCGGCTGCGGAGATATCTGCTATAGTAGTAGTGCTGGACGATGATGGTGGAAAGATCAGCACTGCTAAGAAAAGAGAGGGTTTGTTGGGCCCTTAACGATGAGTGATCTAAAATTATCAGGCCTGACGGGCAGCAAAGGTGCCGCCTGTCGGAAGAACGATGGACCATGTGGAGATCAGAAGAGCATAGGTGGGATGACCCGCTCTGATACCATGAAGAAGTTTTAGTTTATTGCTAAACTTGAGTTCTTACGTAAGACCTATTACAAGTTCTTATATAGAGCATTACAAGAATTCAAAACATGAAAGAAATCCTAAGCAAATCAAATCTAATCCTAAGATATTATCCTAATCTTGTGATGAGATACACCAATAGTGATATAGTGTATCTCACACAATTTATAATGATATATATTCTCTAACAGTTGTAAGTTCTTTTTCGTTTTTGTTATCAACTAACAAGCCTGTCATACTTATTGTGATGACTAGCATAATGTTGATGCTGCTGCTTCTATTAACAATGGTAACTGCTTTTGTTTTTTATTAAGAGAGAGAGAGAGAGAACCGTTTTGAGGAGTTAAGGGTATTTTTGAAAAAAAGTAAAAGTAAATTGAATTTTTTTAATCTTTCATGTTGAAAATTGACCTTCCACGAACCAACAAAAATCAGAGAGAACTGAAAAGGTCAATCACACAGGCACAACAAATGGACGTGGTACGTCAGTGTACATACATCCATGGGTGAAAAGAGCTCTTTCACTATCTTTAAAGAATTAAGGTTATAATAGTTTCCTCTCTCTCACTCTTTCAATGTACAAGAGAATCCCCAACACAGATTTACTCTATGACCCTATTTAGTATATGACCAACTTGGGTTGGGTGAATTAAAACCCATCCACTTGACCTTACAATTGGCAGATAGATCTGTGCAAGTACCTAGGGGAATAGTAAAAGATGTCTTAGTGCAAGTCGATAAATTCTAGGCCGACCATTTCTTGCGACTTCAAATGCTTTAATTAATTGTAGAAATGGTATCATGAAAATTTTCTTTGCCAATATATATGACAGTAGAATTAAACATCTTTAATATATGTAAGAAAAGGAACAATGAGTAAGATCTACATGTATGGGGTGACTATGATAGTGAGCCTCGTGCAAAATGATTTTACTCAATATAATTGTGTGTGGACCCCAAAAAGCATGTCTAGCTCATTTTGGATATTTAGATGTTAATGATGTTATTGAGGAAGTAAATGTCCTTCTAGACTCCACACCCATACTCGACATACACTGAGAAGTGGAAGTTTCATTTTGAACAATATAATTACTAATTATTAGTGAGTCTTAACTACTTCCCGCTTCCATCAAAATACCAAAAAACTTGACTTTAAACTCTTACTATCTAAAATCAAGTATAGCTATTTAAGTCGAGAAGAAACATTTTCTGTGGTGATCTCTTCACAATTGAATGGGAATCAGCCATAGGATATGGCTATAGTTGACATCGATCAAGGAAATTAATTAGCCCTATGATTTGCATTCATATATAAGATACATCAAATGGGAGAATGTCAAACCTATCCGAGAGATGCAAACTCTGATAGTTAGTGGATGAGTCATACCCAAGTAGTTCCCAAAAAGTTAGGCATTTCCTAATTAAGGAGAATAGTAACTTAGTTCCAACTAGAAAAGCACTAGTTGGAGAGTCTATATTGAGCATATGAAATTGATGAATTCGGTCACCAGGACCATTTCCATTTGTCATTCGTTGACTAAATTCTACAGAGGCTAGCAAGACATAAATTTTACTATTTCCTAGATGGTTATTCTGGCTACAACCAAATAAAAACAGTCCTCGAAGATCAAGAGAAAACTACATTACTTGTCCATTTAGCATGCTTGCTTAGTATATTTTCTGCATGGTTGATGTGCTTCATTTGATGAAGTCTGAACAACTTGAAGTTAATACTAGTTCGTGTGATCCAGCACAGTTGGACAATTATTATCCAAACTGCGGCATGAGAGGGTACCACGTGTATGCTGCTGATGAGAACCGTCATTGCAAGTTTTGTTAGGTCTATATAAGAGCTAATTCATTCTTCTTTTTTTATTATCTCTAGAACAAAGCCAATCCATTAAGCTTCCTCTTTTTTACTTTACTTTCTCTAAAGATATTAATTTAAAAACATTTAGGGGAATTGTTCGGACTCGGATTCCTAGCTCGTTATTAGTGAGATATACTATTATAGCCCTAATAAACTTAATAAAAACTAGATGCTTTTCATCAAATGACCTAATTTTTTTTTTACCAAACTGCCTCTTAGAAGAGAATGACTTTTAGATAACAGAAAAATAATTGACTTTTGTCTTTCTTTTTATTCCTTCTTTTTTAATTAAAACAATAGGTTGAGTTTTCTTTCTCTTTACATGAAAAAAGGAAAGGGAAAGAGAATGGGAAAGAGAAAGGGAGAGTAAAATGGAAAGAGATCGACGTAATGGGGTTTGGCGTTACTGATATAATGGTCATTGAAATTTGTTTTGCTTCTCGAATAGTCAACATCAATATGCTGGCACCATACGGCGCTCTACCTCAATGTAACATTCGTTGAATTTGAGACTTAGAAGTTGGAACATGGAACACCATTCACGTGTATATGGCTATTTTTCTCTACCTAGAAATACCAATCCCGCCAAAATCTTAGCCAACCCATACATCATTGTTGAATGCCCAAAATCTAGCCATAAGATCCAAGAATGTGTCATCTATCATGGATTTAGTACATCTGCAATGTAAGATCATCCATACTCCCCATCTATGTGTGATGACTTGTTTTGGTGGCCAATCCATTTGATAGGATAAGGTTGCATCATATAAACGTGTCTATAGGATGGACACTTGGGAAAGTTGGTGAAAATATTAATGTTAGATTTGAATTAATTAAGAATCTACCCATTGACCTTGTGACACCCAGTTACCTAAAATACTTAGGATTCTATTTAAAGTTTGAACTAATACCTTAATTGGTGGTTGAGAACTTTAAGGAGATTTAATAGGCTGATTTGCTTGAAAGAATCTCTCCACAACCAACTTACCCTAACGTGGGTGCCTTTGTGGGAGAAATCACATGTAACCAAAATTATCTCCAAGAGATGAAAACGTGGGAGGTGGTTGACCCCACTAATGAAAGGGCCAGAATCGGGGGACAACCCTTTTTGAACTTGCCAACATAGAAGAAGAAGATGAATCAATGGCTGATTTTTGGTGAGGATCATCTCCTCACCATATAGATCACCCCAACAAAAAATCAGTCCATTCTGAAATTTCTAACCCCATCAAATGCGGTTTTCAAGTTACATGGTAAAAATAGACGGTCCATAATTGTTCGACTTCTAAAGCAGCCTACGAATATTGGAATATTGAATTTTTGTGAGGATGATCTCCTCACCATAGCGATCATCCTCACCAAAACTCAGCCATTGATTCATTTTCTATGTGGGTACGCCAAATGGTTGTCAAAAATTATTGTAAAAATGGTGGTCCCCTGATCCCGACCCCTAATGAAAACCTAAAGCTACCCACTAATAGTTATAAAGAGATCTTTTAAGAGTTGAAAACAAATTACCAACGCAAAAAGGAGGTAAGTACACTATAATGATGATTATGTATGTTTTCCATGGATTAAGATCATATGGCATAATTGGATGATTAGTTATTTAATATAATCTGGTTGGAATTAGCTTCTCATGATATAACTTGTACGGTTGATTTATAGCATTTTATATTAAGTGCAGGATTGGTCCCACTTGTTCTTTGATCGGGGATTGGTCCCATTGCGATCAGGGATTGATCTCATTTTTTTACCGGCAGAAGAGCTTGCTAAGCTACTCCCAGTGGGAAGGAGAAGGATATAGGAAAAAAATTATATTTCATTCACTGGTTACTTCTTTGATTCTTTGCTCCATGTTATTGCATATTCATTGTTATTAATTTCAAAATGATGTCATCTATTGAAGATATGTAGTACTCGTTGAATTACTGGGCTTCTTTAAGCTCAAGGCTATTGCCGATGATTTTCAGATGAGTTTGAGGAGGAGCTCGACTGAGATCAAATACTTTGAGGATGACCCAAATTTTGAACTTATCGGAGGATCCGGGGTCGATCTTGGTGGATCCGACAACCAAGAATGATTTGTGATATTATTTATATTAGATCTAATTGTTTTATTTGATGATTTAGTTGTAAGGGTCATTTTTGAACCCAAATAGATTGTTTGATGTCAGATTTCAGTTCTTTAAACTTTTGCAGAATTTTCTGTTTTGACCCCTTTGCAATGTTTCGAGCATATCTTTATTTGTAAACATGATTTTAAGGCGATTCCAAATCCTATTGATTGGAAACTTAAAGAACTATTTTAGAAAATATTTTTAAATTTTCTAATTATGTGTGTTGATCTGTGTGCTTCCCATAAGAAAGATGTACTAGTATTGTTTTTCATAGACAGAACAATTGCCCTAACTTCAAGTTAAATTTAGACCTATTTTGGGAAATTTTAGGAAAAATGGAAAACATGAAACCCGTTGGTATTTGAAAGACCTTTCTAGAAATATATGGTAGAAGTTGACATTCCATCGGAGCTGATCTCTAGGTCCGATTTACTGACAAGGTATCAAATCTGGTAGATTCCAAAAAATCTTGAATGATCAAAATTATTTACTTCTATTCGTTAATTTTTAAAATAGAACCCTATATTTTTTTATTACATCTAATTTAAGTACTTTTCGAGTCTATATCGATAGATACCTTGTTTAATTTGGAGTTAAATTGAAATTGTAAAAAATCATGTAAATCGTAATTAAATTAATCCGTTATTCTTTAATTTTAGGATAGAACGAATACATGAAATATTTTTGTTAAAAATAGTAAATTATGTTTTCTGATAAACTTCCTTTACAAAAGTTGTTTATAACGATTGAAATGATTTAAAAAAAATTAAAATAAATATTTTAGCCAAATAATAATTTTAGTGAAAAACGGTGTATGAATCCCTTATTTTAATAAACTTAATCCTAGAAAATACCTAATGACATTTTCGACAAAAGAGCCTTCACGAAAAATGTTGATATAATTGATTTAGAACATTTAAAATTGGGAATTACATTTCTAAGAAAATTATAAGTTTTACTTATGTTGACCTCAAATCTTACTCAGATTGTAGATTTTGACAAAATTAATTACGACATATAAAAAAATGAACTACTTATAGACTTAGATGATTAGGAGAAGAAGTCTTACAACATAGCTTAGTTCTGTTAGTAATTTTATTAGTTTCTGTATCAATTTTATCATTTGATCTATTTTAATAATGTATCGTATGAGAATTTAACCTTATGGAATAAAAGAAATTATTTATTAATGAATTATTTCAAGTATTCATATTTGGATTTGGGTATTTGGGTCAGATATTTGGGTACCCGGATTCGGGGCGTGACAAAATATATTGAAATATGCATTCTTACGTTTCATTTCCAATTTTCATTCTTCTTTCTTTATCTCTACAACAAAGCAAATCCATTAAGCTTCCTCTTTTTTCCACATTACTTTCTCTAAAGATATAAAAAAGATTTAGGGAAATTGTTCGGACTCGGATTCCTCGTTATTATGGAGAGATAATATTAACCCTAATAAACTTAATAAAAACTAGATGCATTTCATCAAATGAGCTATTTTTTTTTACCAAGTTGCCTTTTAGAAGAGAATGACAGTTTGTTTTCCTTTTTATTCCTTCTTTTTTAATTAAAACAATGGGTTGAGTTTTTTTTCTCTTCACATATGGAAAAGGGAAAGGGAAAGGAAAATGGAAAGAGATCGGCGTAATAGGCTTTGGCTTTACTGATATAATGGTCGTTGAAATTGTTTTGCACCTCGAATAGTCAACATCAATATGCTAGCACCATACGGCGCTCTACCTCAATGTAATTAACACACGTTGAAGTCGAGACTTAGAAGTTGGAACATGGAATGCCACTCATGTGTATATGGCTATTTTTCTCTACCTAGAAACACCAATTCGACCAAAATCTTAGCCAACCCATACACCATTGTCGAACGCCCAAAATCTAGCGATAAGATATGATCCAAGAACGTGCATATGCATGGTTAAAACTGGCTTTGTATGGTTGCCTTGAATAGGTTTTCTAGAAATGATTTTTGCGTATAATTGTCAAATTCTTTTTATATCAACACTTTCTGATATACAATTTTTTTTTGTTAAACTTTTCATTCAAAGCCTTAAAAGGAAAAAAGTAAAAAATATTTTTCAATAAATGGTGTAGTGTGGTTTTTGAGGTAATTTTTTCTTGTTTTTTGATGCATTGCATCTTTTAAAAGCATATTAATCTCATGTTTGCTTGATTCAATTCTATTACGTACATAACGAACCAACGGACATGTGAACAATGAAATTGTCATGTTTGCTCTAAAATTACCCATGTATATTTGATTTTTACACAATAATAATAAAAAGTACATTAATATTTTGATACTTGAACATTGATAACAATGATTATACCAATCACAAGCATAACATACAAATTTTTTCGGAGTGATCTTGTGATCCAGCACAGGTTGACAATTATTGTCCAATTGCGGCAAGAGAGGGTGTCTCGTGTATGCTGCTGAGTAGAATCATCATTGTTAGTTTTGTTAAGTCTTGCTAATTTCAATAATTTCCCTTTGAGAATAAATTTTTTTAAAAATGAGCAAATATATTAAAATATACATTCTTACGTTTTATTCCCCCTTCTTCATTCTTCTTTCTTTATCTCTATAACAAAGTGAATCCATTAAGCTTCCTCCTTTTTTCACATTACTTTCTTTAAATATATAAAAAAAATTAGGGGAATTGTTCAGACTCGGATTCCTTGTTATTATGGAGAGATAATATTATAGCCCTAATAAACTTAATAAAAACTAGATGCTTTTCATCAAATGAAACTGCCTCTTAGAAGATAATAATTTTTTGAAAACTGAAAAATAATAGACCTTCGTCTTTCTTTTCATTCTTTTTTTTTTTTTATTAAAAGAATGGGTTGAGTTTTGTTTCTCTTTACATGGAAAATGGAAAGGGAAAGGGAAAGAGAAGAAATGGAAAGAGATTGGCGTAATGGGGTTTGGCGTTACTGATATAATGGTCATTGAAATTTGTTTTGCACGTACCTCGAATAGTCAACATCAATATGCTGGCGCCATACGACGCTCTACCTCAACATAACACTCCTTGAATTTGAGACTTATAATTAAGTTGGAACATGGAACACCATTCACATGTATATGGCTATTTTTCTCTACCTAGCTAGATACCAATTTGGCCAAAAATCTTAGCCAACCCATACATCATTGTTGAACGCTCAAAATCTACTGATAAGATCCAAGAACGTGTCATCTGTCATAGATTTAGTACAGTTGCTGTGTAAGATCTTGGTGGCGAATTCAAATATATTTAAAATCTACATTAATTCTTATGTTTCATTTCATTTTTTTCTTCTTTCTTTATCTCTGCAATAAATTCAATCCAAGTTTACTCTTTTTTGCACATTACTTTTTCTAAAGTTATGAAAAAAATAATTAGGAGAATTGTTTAGACTCGGATTCCTCATTATTACGAAGAGATGATATTATAACCGTAATAACCTTAATAAAAAATAAATACTTTTCATAAAATGATCACCTAAATATATTTACCAAATTGTATCTTAATTAGAAGAGAAAGACTTCTTTTTTTGTGATGGGGGTGTCCGGATCTCTTCGAGACCGGACTAAATCCCTCGGGTACGTGCCGAACCCTTTGACACGCACCGGGCGCTTCTAGGATGAATCCCAATAGGATGGCCTTCAAGACGTTTTGAAAACTGAAAATAAGAGAATAAAGACTTTTCTTTCTTCTTTTTTAATTAAAAGAATGGGTTGAGCTAGTTTTGTTTCTCTTTACATGTACATGGACAGCTATTGCAAGAATATAGCGATCGAAGAACTATCGCTCAGCTGCTTCACGTATTACGAAAGTTGTATTGCCGTAGTCCTCTATAGGGGCTGTCCATGGGTGACTCGTCTTCCTGTGTTACCGAGATTCATGAAAGAGATGAGGAAGCATTAAGGGCAACTATCGGAGCTAGTTCGGAACTCCACCTCGGGGGATGTAGTGGGGTTAACTTCCTTTCCTGTAGCTACTAGAGCATATAGTCACCAACTAGAGGGAAGGCATCTCTAACCTACAGAAAAGGAAAGAGAAATCGAAAGGGAAAGGGAAAGGGAAAGGGATCGTCGTAATGGGGTTTGGCTTTACTGATATAATGGTCGTTGAAATTTGTATTGCATGTACCTCGAATAGTCGACATCAATATGTTGGGACTATACGAGCTTCTGTCACAATGAAAATCACAGGCCACGTGGCACACTATTAGTGGACGATGACCGTATGGATATTTGGCCAGTCCCTCAGTGGACCTCTAAACCAAAAATCAGCCTGATTAGTGATTTACAACCTTTGGATCTCTGCACCCAAATAACGCTCAATAATGCTCGAATTCTTACCGTTAAAATCAACCCATGAAAATAACTTCAATCGAATCGTTTAGAAATCACTAATCAGGCTGATTTTTGGTTTAGAGGTCCACTGAGGGACTGGCCAAACATTCATAGGGCCATCGTCCACTAATAGTGTGCACGTGGCCTGTGATTTTCATTGTGACAGAAGCATCGATCTGTCAGAACGCTGTAATAGAAGTTTTACTGTCAACGTAACGATATTACCTTTTTGGGAGCACAGTATCTCGTTTAAGGAAGACGACACAAAACCGTGTGAGGCATGATATCAATAAAGTGGCACGTTTCCTCGTACTGATTGAACGGTCATGATTGATGAGCTTGCATCATATGACGTAGAGCAAAATACCATATATATGTTATCAGTTGCTGAGGGATAAATCCACAGGACAGATGGCATATAACTATAAGTGCATAGTTGCAGGATCACTGGATCAAAAAGTTATATGATAAAAAATTTCTCTTCTATAAATAGGTCTCAGCTCTTTCCCTTCGTAGCAAACCACTCTTTATCACCAAGATCGAACAGCCCATTTTCCTTCCCTCACCCCTCACAGTTTTCATCATGACTTTGATCACCACAACAGAACCAACATGGGAAGAATTGCTAGGGAAAAAGCAATGGGAAGGTCTGCTTGACCCTCTTGACATCAATCTCCGGAAACTTATCCTCCGCTGTGGCGACTTCTGCCAGGCAACTTACGACGCATTCAATAGCGACGGACACTCCAAGTACTGTGGTAGTAGCCGCTACGGCAAGCGCTCATTCTTCCACGAAGTCGCACTTCCATTAGCAGAAAATTATGACGTCGTTGCCTTCCTTTATGCCACTGCTAGCTCCAAAAAGGAGCTCCCAGATGGTTTATCCAGTTCTGCTCAGTTGAAAGTTGGGATCCTGCGCGTGAAACCAATTGGATGGGATACATCGCTGTCACCACAGATGAAGTCAGTAAAGCCACCGGTAGACGCGAAATCTACGTCGCGTGGCGAGGCACCATAAGACCTCTTGAATTGTTCCACGGCTTCAATGTACAGTTGGTAGATGCAGAAGTGTTGACTGTCAATGACGACAACGATGGTAACAGCCGTGGTCGGCTTTTTGACGATAAGACACCAAAGATCATGAACGGTTGGCTCACCATTTACACTTCTGACAACCCAATAATAGAAACCAATAATAGCATATATATTTCAATTTTGGTAAGTATAATTTTGTCAAAGAATTAATCTTTAATCCGGCCGAGTTGGTCATCTATAGTCTAGCTGCGGCACCAAAAATTGACACGTGGATATATATGGACTGGACAACCAGGAGAACAATTTTAGGGTCGCTATCGCAATAGAAGGTTTCAACCATGATTTACAAAACGGCTGTTATGATGAAAATAATGACCGTTGTAATGGATTCGGATCTCCCCTGTTTCATTTGAACGAATTGGATTGATGACCTTGTTTGGCAAATGTCAACGAAGAGGACAAGTCTGAACTAGTACTTGATCAACAATTCTTTTTTCCAAACCACATTGTGATCTACAGAACCAAATAGAACGGATTACCTAGATCCAGCTTGGTTTCAAGCACAACACCAACCTGACCCATTATCCATATTAAACTAGTGTATACCCGTCCTAAGTATGCATGGGCAAGATGCTACCCACTTCTCTGCTTTAGTATAGACTAGTGGGTGCCCCGTGCCATCGGCACTCCTTGACAAAGAATTTGCCAAAATCAGGTGAGTGGCGGAGATCCACCGTCCATTTGGGGGAGGATTAGATCTCGGCCCTTCTTTGTTGATGCTTATAAGAGGAGGTATAAGTAGGGAGGCAACCAATGTGTTTTGTTATATAGAATAGTAAATGGCCCTTGCCCACGGCACTCTCCGACAAAAGCGTTTGCAAAAATTGGGTGCCTTCGCCACTCAAACGGTATAACGGACTGGGGCGTTACCGTTTTTTCCATTATAATGGATTGTAACGCACAGAGGGAGAAATGGAAAAATAACATAAATAACAAAAAATAATAGTGTTGAAATTTAAATTTTGAACAAATTGAGGTCAAATGAGGCGAATTGATCTAGTGGCTGAAATCTAACCGATGGATTTGATCTCAACCACTCTTTATCTAACCGTCCACATTAGATGGATGGATAAGAGAATATAACTGAGTTGTCTTGATATATACGTGGGTGGCCCGTGCCTGTGGCACTTTCCGACAAAGTGTTTGTCAAAATCTGGTGGGAGTTAATCTCAGCCATCGATATGAAGCATAGTGGATCTCGGCCACTCATTATTGAAGCCATATAAGATAAGAGGGGTATAAGAAAACCGTTAAATTTCCGTTAAATTATTACTAATTTTTTAATTTTTAATTTTCGATTTTCAAATTTCAAATTTCAAATTTCAAAATTTGAATTTCAGCACCACTTTTTTCTGTTAAAATCATTAAAATCTATTTTTTCTATTTTTGCCCCTGGCCGTTTCAATCTGTTTTAATGGTAACACCCCTCTCGAGGCAGAAAAAGTGGGGCTCCTGAGCTTGACCCTTGGGCTAAATCCAACCCATTTCATTCCTTATATGTAGGTAAATAGTAAATGGCCCGTGCCCACGGCACTCGATCTCCGACAAAAGCGTTTGCAAAAATTGGATGCCTTCGGCACTCAAACGGTATAACGGACTGAGGCGTTACCATTTTTTCCATTATAACGGCTGTTATAACGGATTGTAACTCATAGAGGGGGAAATGAGAAAATAACAGAAATAACAAAAAATAACGGTGTTGAAATTCAAATTTTGAATAAATTGAGGTCAAATGAGGCGGATTGAGTGGCAGAAATCTAACCGTCCACATCAGATCGATGGATTTGATCTCAACCAATCTTTATCTAACCTTCCACATTAGATGGATGGATAAGATAAGAGAATACAACTGAGTTGTCTTGTTATATGCGTGGGTGGCCCCTGCCTACGGCACTTTTCGACAAAGTGTTTGTCAAAATCGTGTGAGAGTTAATCTCAGCCATCGATATGAAGCATAGTGGATCTCAGCCACTCATTATTGAAGCCATATAAGATAAGAGGGGGTATAAGAAAATCACAGTCATCACTTGTTATATTTATTGAGGGTGGCCCGTGCCCTCGGCACTCCGTCAAAGTATTTGCCAAAATCAGGTGTGAGTGGCTGATATCCACCATCATTTGGGGGAAAAGATCTTGGCCGTCTTTTGTCAAAATAGAAAAGAGGGGGTATAAGTGGGGAGACAACTTCCCTATTTTGTTATATAGACTAGTGGGTGCCCCGTGCCATTGGCACTCCTCGACAAAGAATTTGCCAAAATCATGTGAGTGGCGGAGATCCACCGTCCATTTGGGGGAGGATTAGATCTCGGCCCTTCTTTGTTGATGCTTATAAGAGGAGGTATAAGAAGGGAGACAACCAATGTGTTTTGTTATATAGAATAGTAAATGGCCCATGCCCACGGCACTCTCCGACAAAAGCGTTTGCAAAAATTGGGTGCCTTCGGCACTCAAACGGTATAACGGACTAGGGCGTTACCGTTTTTCCATTATAACGGATGTTATAACGGATTGTAACGCACAGAGGGACAAATGGGAAAATAACAGAAATAACAAAAAATAACGGTGTCGAAATTTAAATTTTGAATAAATTGAGGTCAAATGAGGCGAATTGAGTGGCTGAAATCTAACCGTCCACATTAGATCGATGGATTTGATCTCAACCAATCTTTATCTAACCTTCCACATTAGATGGATGGATAAGATAAGAGAATACAACTGAGTTGTCTTGTTATATGTGTGGGTGGCCCTTGCCCGCGGCACTTTTCGACAAAGTGTTTGTCAAAATCGTGTGAGAGTTAATCTCAACCATTGATATGAAGCATAGTAGATCCCAGCTACTCATTATTGAAGCCATATAAGATAAGAGGGGGTATAAGAAAATCACAGTCATCACTTGTTATATTTATTGTGGGTGGCCCGTGCCCTCGGCTCTCCGTCAAAGCCTTTGCCAAAATCAGGTGTGAGTGGCTGAGATCCACCGTCATTTGGGGGAAAAGATCTTGACCGTCTTTTGTCAAAATAGATAAGAGGGGGTATAAGTGAGGAGACAACTTCCCTGTTTTGTTATATAGATATCCAAAACCTGATGATCCAGATTGTTTTCTTAGAAAATCTTATAGGAAGGATTTGGTCAGCTCCAAGGCATATACCTTGATCCGACCGGATTCAAAACGTCTTAACAAGAATTCAAATACGACCCAAATCTGACTTGGATCAGGGTTTTTCTTTTATCTATATCCTTCCCATCTTTGTTCCATATCCTATTTTACTGATCCAAGTTTGGCCCTCGGGTCTGACCCATTTTATGGCCTTCGTACATCTCATAACCCTGAGTAGATTCTCTCATTCGAATTATTCATCCCAAATGTTACTTGCTATTGTAAACAAAAAAGAGATTTATAGATGGTAACATATACAACCTTTGACATCGTCATCAATATGTAGTGAGAGAGTGTGCCATTTCTAGAGTACCGGCTCAAAATCAGCAGCCATGTTAGCTTCCCTCCACATATGACCCATATACCAAGATCAGAAGGACTAATATGATGCTCCCTATACAAGCTCTAGCCCCTAGTTATTAAATTTGTGATTAATTCATGAATTAATTACTTTTAAGTGGTACCCGTACTATACGGATCACATAAAATAATATGATAATTAATGATTTTATAGGATTCACAAAAAGAATGTGAATACGACTTTTTAGCAATTAATTTAGCTGATTTAATCGAGTTGGAAAAAAATTAAAAGCAAAAAAAACCTAATGTTCCCTACGGACCCTACCCCATTTTGCACTCATCTCTCTCCCTCATCCCAGCTCCCTCCCTGTGCAATCCGGTCCCCACCGTAGGGCTCCACTTACAAGTTGCAACTCTAGACTTATGACATTTAAATGATTTAAAAGAGGAAAATATAATATATAGAAAATTTTATAGTGTTTAATATGATAATATAATAGTAGGGTTTTGACATATGTTAGTAGAAGAGAGCTAGGGCCGTCTTTCTGAGAGATAGATTTGTTTATGCATAGTAGATATTTTATGTAACTTTTAATCATATGTACCTACTCGAATATGTAGATCTATGTGTCATTCATTCTACTAATCTTGTCAATTTCATAATTCAAATTTTATGATCTTTGTTGATTTTGTTTTTCAATTTTTTGTACTATTGATAAAAATGAGAATAAATATAAATATATTTTTATAAATTTTTTTCATACATACTTAATGCAAGTTTTTAGATTTGCGTGGCATTAATGCTACTGATCTTGTCAGTGTTATGATTCAAATTTTATGTTATTTTTGGAATTATATTTATTTTTAGAGAAATAATAATATGAATATTTTTGTTATATATGTGTATATAGCCCATTATCTTTTGGTTATACACATGTTTTATTTAAATATAATATATAGTTTTTTATATTTATAAATTTTCTCTTCTAATAAATTTTGATGAACTTTTTATAGAATATATAATGCATTTCCCCTTTTTGTAATTTTTTTCAATACTTTTTATTAATATTATAATATTTTATAGGTTTTTTTTATCATTTTTTGCTGAATTTAATAAATTTTATAATAATTTGTAATTGCTTGGGAATATCTCATTCCACACATGGTTTCTTACCATATCAACCGATCTAAATCAGGATTAACATCGGCCGGCATGGTCCCCGAAACTAATACCTTGAATCATAGGTATTGTTCGATAAGATGTCTCATATGAAATTGTGGATACGGTATTTTTTAAGACAATAGGTGTATACCCTGAATTTTTGTTTATGAATTTTTGTGTAAATTAATTATAAAAAGTTAAATTTGACTCATTAATTTTTTTTTCTACGATTTATTTTCAATGATAATTAATTATATTTCTATTGTGGTCTATGAGTGACATAGTCGTAATAAATAATTAATGAGTTATACTTGTTGAATGGGCTCGTAAGGCCAATTTAAAGGCATCTTGGGCTTAATAATAATCTTAAATGAAGCCTACTTAATACCCATTGGCCTTAAGCCCATTTTTAGCCCATATCCATATTAAAATTAGCCTTTTAGTGCGTTATAAAATTCACCACCTTTAAAGTAACGAAAATCACTTAAAATTAGAAACCCTACTTCCTAAACCTATTTCATAAAATATTGGGAGCTTATGAACTCTTACAAATCCTAAACAATTACTCAAATATTTCTCTAATCTCTTTCTCCATCTTCCTCCATTGAAGCACCTCCATTAAAAAAGAACTTGAAAAACCTTCGAAGCCCTAGAAACACCATAGCGTGTCACTATTTGACATCATCCATTGAGACAAAAATATTGATGAGACCCCGAAGTATAACTTACTAGAAGAATGACTTCATCCGACAACAATTAAAGAAATATACTACACATTTCGTCTCTCTCGAATCTAAGAGAAAGTAATAATAAGTAAGTACACTCTTCTATGATTTTTAGATTAATTAATTTGGGTTATACTCTTTGTATATGTATTACACTCGAATCTTTTTATTTTTTTTAACTTAGCATTTTAACATGATTATCTTGATTTTACTATTCGTACTGTATTATTAGAATTTTGGAGATCTGTTGAATAGTTGGATATTGAATTGCATGTATTTTTGAAGTGTGGGATTGATCCCAATGGTTGAAAATTTTTAAGCAAAAAAGGCCTGGAGCTTTTGGGTGCAAAGCCCTAAACTCCTGCAGAAGAGTACTTGGTTGAACTGCTCCTAGTGTGGGAAGGAGAATGAGACCCATGATGGCTTATTGGTTGCATCCACATATTAATTTTGGATCATAGTTTATTTTGAAATACTTGTTAATTCATTCCATACCTATACTTTATGTATGAACTATTGATTGATAGTACTATCATAGATATGATGTAGTGATTAAATCTTATTGGGTTTTCATAAACTCACGGTTCAACCGATAATATTTTTCAGATTATTCGGCACAACATCTACAATGTTTCCTTATGGCTAGCTCTATGTGTCGGAACCAAGGTCGACAAGGTCTCTCCATGCCGATCAACAAGGCATCAATGTGTAAGAATCCAGCCGACAAAGACTTCTAGTAATCTGGAAAGCTCCCTTCATCTCCCCAAAAAATTATTCATTTAGAGAAGAATAGCAAGGGAAGAACTTACCTCACACATACGTATGAAGAACCGATCTCGCCAGCTATCCTAACAAACCTCTAGAAAAAGGGAGAAGCTAACAAGAAAACCGTTAAAGTAATAGGAAGATCGTTACAGAATCGGTTAGATGCACCTGACGGAAGAGCCTATATATAGGAGGAGCTGCACATCAGAAAGAGAATCATAAAAAATTCATTAAACCATTACTAAAGAGTAGAGAGAGTAGTGACCTGTTCGGGATTCCGACTCCCCAGATTTTGATTGTCTTCTGTTCTTTCTCCTCACACTTTTCTTACAGCGAGCCTTCCAAGCAATCGGCGTCCACAACAAGCTGATTGCTGACTTGATCGTCGGAGTGTCATTGACAGGTACCCTGCCCATCCAGGGCACAACTCTCAAGGCAAGAAGAGCGACAAAAGCGCTACACACATCGGCAAACGCAATCAAGTTCTCAGCAGCCACTTCCATTCCTCAACAAGCAACTAACTTTTTGTGGAGGTGTTCATGAATCGAGGAGGTTAAACCCATCAGCTCGTTAACTCAATCGCGATACGTGGATATACTAAACATACCCTAAAAATGTAGTTGAGTAATCTCAACAGTATCTTAGACCAGACAATATGGTATACTGAGGTTTGAGAGCAACAAATGCACCATGTCACCAATAATCAGGCACTTATCAATCAATGAATGGTTATGCTTATATAATAATTATCAATTTAACTTCATCTAAAACTGTCTATTCTATCAAGGTATGCGTTTTTATTTTTATTTTTAGCTTTTTGCTCTTTTGGGTTGGCAAATCAAATCTCTGTCTTTTCTTTTTTTGGTGCGGGCGGGCGGAAATGCCAAAAAATGCACAGTAGGACGCTTGTTAATTTCTTGTCCTCATATGGCTTATCCTTTTCCTTTTTTTGTTTTTTTTTGGTGTAAACCTCGTATAGCTTCTCACGTAGTATTCTACCTCTTATATTGGGGAAACTAACTACTTATATGTAGAGATAGAAATTTTTTGAAGTGGCGATCATGCGCCAATGATCGGTTGCACACCACATATTACCATGTTACTTTTTAGTTTTTTTTTTTTTTTTTAAAAACCAAATTCTACACCCATGTATATGTGGCGTGTGATCATTGGGCACATGATCGGCGGCGGTGCCTCAAAAATTTTCCCTTATATGTAAGAACTGTCGTACAGATAGGTCAGATTAGAGCTGATTGATTGGTTCTAAGAGGCGGCTTCGGCGAACCGACTAATTAGGTCACTTAGGATCCCAATTAAAAGAACTTATCAGGAAATTGTGTCTGACATTTTTTTATATGTGCCACTATACTAGTGATGATATTGTATTACTTGGCGGTGTGTTTTCATGCTTGTATATCATTATTAACAAATGATTAAGGAATCAATTAGTAATGTAAACTTAGGTTTTTCAATATTAATTAATTACACTCAAGTAGACCTTCCTTTGAATTTTGTTTGGTTTATCGATGTGGGACACTTGTCATGTGTAATGGAATTCGTTGGATGGATATCGGATATCGGATATCGGATATCAGTTTTTACTATAGTTCCCTCGAAATTCAGTTTTATTGCGATGACCATGGTTGAGCACTCATGGTGTGCCTGGTGGTATATAGCCACGGTCTGTCATCTCCATCCAATTCTCTTCCTGCACTACTTCACTCCATTGCTAAGCGAGTCATTCCAATAACCTATGCTTGCAATAGAAGACACTCAAAAAACATAAAATTAAGATAAAACTGTGAATTTTGTTTGGTAGCTCTATAAAGACAAACTAAACTCAGTCAACATGGGACACAGATTGAGTGGGAGAGGAGTGCTTATTAAAAAGGCCAAAAGAGGTGATCCTGTCTCATACGAAAAGTTTAAGAGATCAAGATCCATTGCCGGGCACCCTCAAATTAAGTTTGCAATATGACAAGTGATATACCAAGGGCCAAGGTTTGACTCGACACACTTATTTCTGAGGAAGGGATTGGGTGTAAGAATGACTAATGGATGTTTTCCATTTGAATCCCACAACATAAAAGAAAACAGGCTACGTCTATATAATATATACCAATCGTTCTTAGCTGCAGATCCTTACACTAGTAGTTTTAGAACCAAGAGGAGAATGGCTAGCTTGTGGCTTCGGTTATGTCTTATCTTGCTCTTGCTTTCAGTAGTATCGTCTGAACCACGTGCTTTCGATGCATTACTGAAGGGGAGAACGCTTTCTGTATCAGTTCGAACATTGGTAAAGGAGAAGAAAGTATTGAAAGTGGAGTCGGTGGAAGAAAAGGCAATCCAAAGACAGTACGAGTCCAAGCGACAAAGTCCTGGAGGACCTGACCCACAACATCACTGAAAAGAATCCGTCTTATGGAGCTCCTGGCTGAACTTGCGGCTGACATAGAAGACAAATGTGTTGCCAGGACTCAAAACTTTTCATTCTATAGTCAACCGATAACATAAACCATAAAATAATATTATACAAGATCCAAAAGTCAGTCGAATTTGTAAAGTAGTTTAAATAAATTAAATATGATTTTTTTTTTGTGTCATATGGCACTAGGGTCTACCAAATTTTGGTACTCTAAAAAAATTGATCCGGCTCAAGGAACCCCTATTTTCTGACCCCTCTCGGTGTTCGTGTGCACGGAGGTGGACTTCAAGAATCCAACGGTAGTTTTCAGCGCCGAGCTGGCATCATTTTTTTCACTTTTGGTTGGATTCTTGAAATCCACGGCCGAGCGCGCGAACACCTTGAGCCAAAAAAAGAATTATATGTTTTGTGTGGTCCGGATTTCTCCAATGATACCCAACCTCACACTTTGGTAGAGCCGACCTAAAATTAAAGCTCGGCTTATTGTTCTGTGAACAAACTATATGATATTGAGATCTTAAGTTGGGAGCTGATTGGTGAGATCGAGAGAGAAAGAGTTTATATTTCTGTTACCCCACCCCCTCTCCAGAAGAGAAAACTCTTATTTATAGGAGAAGTTGAGATTTGCTTGCTTGCACACAAACAATGCGTTGTAGCTTTCTCTACACATACTTGATGCGCGAATTGGTTTGCCCTTTGACATGTAGTGCTCAAGGGGGCTGTACTATCAACGTGACGAGAGGTCCATGGTATAATAGTGTCGCCAGCTGCCAAGAGATAATAATGACTTCTCTTTTTATGACTCTGAGTAGGTAGGTCATGTCATGTCCCAGGCAAGGGATGTCGGTACCTTCCTACAAGATTATACTAATCTATCCTAAGGAGTTCGACTCTTCTACCAAACTAACATCCTCGAAATTAAAGTCAACTTCCTACCACCAAAATGAACTCTCGACAAAAGGTTTTGATAAATTTGACGAGATGAATATGGGTGAAAGTGGTACAAGCCCACCTATGTTATTCGGCCCAAGAAAGGTAGTCCTCCTTAGCATTTGCATTAAGACCAAGTAAAGTTTCAAACACTCCATCAAAATATCAACTTGTTCACTTTTCCAGGCAAACAGCTAGATGTCGTCTGAAAACTAAATCGCATGTGTTTCCTGATAAAGTCCCATTCCAATAAAAATGGATAAATTGCCCATTCCGTTAAGAAAGAGAATACAATCAAGGAAAAGCTTCCTTAAGACAAATGTCTCCCACCTAAGTGTCCTTGCAGAATCTAATCCAGGTCTCATCCCCTAATACCATCCTAGTACCCTAAAAAACCTCTCCCTTACCTTAAGAACTCTCCACACTCCACACACACATAGGAAAACCTAAGAAACTTAGACACCAAATCCTTAGGTTCCTCTTAAAACTTGCTTGCAATCACTCTAAGCCACAAACTACGCCTCTCATTACCAAACCGTTATAACCATTTTTCGAACAAAGCCATATTCATTCGCATAATCTTCTAAAACCCAAGGCATATTTCTTTTTTATGCAAACTTGATCTCATTTAACCAAATGATAATGAAATGAGTCTTCGGTGTCATTCCAAAGAAAAATCCTCATGAATCTCCCAATCCTACTTGCTACATTAACTGGGATATATCGAGATATTAATCATGACAGAGAAGTATAGTGAACTGACACACTTCCTCGTCCATGCCCTCCACTTGGGCCTGAAACCCATCCCCCATCAAATAATCCAAAAGCTCCAAATATGTGATCATAAGCTTTCTCTGTGTCTATTTTGCAGGTGATACCAGACTGACCGTTGCGCCTTCTTGAGTGTATACATTCATTAGCAATGAGCACGTACACCATCAAAAGAATATGTCTCCCTCTTACAAAGATATCTTGATCACGTACCCAATATGATTTCGCTCATCACAAACCTTAACTTAGAAGCAAGAACTTTAACAACAATCCTATAAACACTCTCCACCAAGCTTATAGGTCTATAATCTGAAATATCCTTTACTCCTTAATTAGATCTTGAGATCGTATGATGGCTTCCAAAATCCAAAAAATTCTTCTCATGTAGTTCCTCAAAAACCTTTACCATATCCATTTTAACTAACATCTTAACACTTTTGAAAAAAAGCCAGAGTAAAATCATCTTGTCTCGACGCTGTATCTCCTAAAAGATCAAAGACTGCCTTCATCACCTCTTCCTCATCGAAAACCCTTTCAAGAGCCTCTCTAAACTCTGCCCCAATCTTATCAAAAGCTAGGCCATCCGGCTTAGGCCTAGACTAATAAGATAATTCTCTTATAAAAGTTGTTTCAAATAATTGTCAAAACTTTTAGACTATTAAAATAGCTTTTTTAATAAACTTTTAATATTGACCGTCCAATGGGTTTCTCTCTCTAAATCGTGAAAATTTAATTCACTAAAGGTATTAGACGGATGTTTTAACAAAAGTGCTTTTAAAAAAAAAATTCTTATGATATTATAGTAGTTATAAAAATTATAAATAGTAATTTTGGTGCACTTTAATTTCATCTTAAATTTTAGGCTGTTTTTCTCTTAAAGTTATCAGTTTTAAAGAGTTTTTATTTTGTGTTTGTTTTATTAAAATATGGTTTAACAAAAGTTATTTAAGTTATCAAATCATATCTTGTCTTGGGACTTGGCTGACAACGAATCCAAGCAACTATGTCCTAGATGACCTGACTGATGATGAATCCAAGCAACTATGTCCTGACAATTTGTGACTAATAGCAACAAAGAAGGGATTTTTTAGGGCTACTTTTGGTTTCTACCAAGTAATGCCTATCATTTGGCTATGATTAAATATATGCACTTATTGTAAACCATTACAAATCCTTTAATTCTTCTCTTTAGTGAGAGTGGGACAGCAGTAGGAAATATTAACGAAATATCACTTTCAATAACAACAATTTTGCATATAAGAAATATTTGATTAGTCTATCACAGCAATTTTTTAAATTTTGAAGTACTTTATGTTCAAGGCCCCTAGCATATTTATGTACTGCAAAACACTAAATAAGTGGTGGTCCATCAAGCATTATTAAGAGATAAGATGGGGTTATGATAGTTTTTAACTTCTTATAGATGGTGGGCAATCCTCCATTTAATTTTAAAATCATTCAAAGTCAATTGGATTTCAAAAAGCTCTGGTAAATTACTGGTTCAGGTCCTCTGGGGCAACAGTTGGGGCCTTGTGGAGAAAAGGTGGTCGACCACTATACTCTTAGCTTCTATGGTCAACCCATAACATATATATCATAAAATACTTCCCTAAAGAACCAAAAGTGAGAGTAGAAAACACATTAAAATTAGGTATTAAGATGCTCTAACAGCCTAATTACTAGCATAGTTCTTTATATCAAAATTGACTTTGAATGATTTTAAATTCCCATTTAGGATTAAGGAAAGTTTTTTATAAGAAGAAAAAAGTCAATTATCTTTCATTTCCCTCTTTTGTAGTTTATTAGTCTCCTAACTTATCCATATTCGCTCTCAATGGAGCATCGATTATCTTGTGTGTTGCAATATCCATATCGATCTTGATTGATAATCGCTTTAAAAACCTAAATGACGCCTCGATAAGCTATCAAATATTTCTTTTTGTCAAATATATTTTTTATATAAAAGTATTCTTTTGTTAATTTGCCCTTTTGTACACCAAAAAAAAAAAACATTAAAACAGCAATGAAGGCCCAAAATAAGCGCATACATCGCATAATAGCAAAATAATTAGCATAACATGCTTTCAATATTTCATTCATTCGTTGTTCATTAACATCATCATCATAGCAATCATAACATATTCGGGTTCAGTTACACATATGGCTCTTCTAATTAGAAAGGAAAACATAAGTAGAGCCTACAAAAAATTAACCATGCCGTTGCACCCTATGAAGTTCTTTGGATAGATTCTTAGAATGATGTTGTGGGTCAGGTCCTCCAGGACTGATTCGCTTCGACTCATAATAATCGCTCCCAATTGTCTGTTCTTTCACAAACCCCACCTTGAATATTTCTTTTGCATTCTCTACTAATGCTCGAAACGATTCATGTAGCGTCCTCCCTTCTGGTAAAGGATTGAGCGGGCGAGGTTCAGACCTCGCAACTGAAAGCAAGACCACGACGATGAGGCACACCCAAAACCTAAAGCTAGCCATTCTCCTCTAAGGTTTCAAACTCCTAGTGTTATGATCTGTAAGTAGGAATGTTTGATATATATATACACATAGCCGCTTAATTTTCTTTATATATAAACCTAGTGGAGATCAAATGTAGATTTAGTTATATTCGTCTTGTAGTGATGCCTGGCCATTTATCCGTTTAACTACCTTGTTTTTTGCTGAAAGAAAACAAAAGTGCACCATTTTATGTTCGAGTATGCGCTGCCCATTACACCAATTCTCAAGAAAAGAAACTTAGGACCCTTCACATTCCGCAAATTTTTATCTTTGAATTCTCCAATCCCTTCTAAGTCCTCAGCAACAAGTGTTTGTCTAGTCATGACTTTGGCCTTATTTATGTATTTCACTTGTGGGATTTGAAAGCTTAGCGAGTGGTCTAGCAATGGAGCTTACTCTATCAAAGCTTTCCCATGGGACACTGAGATGTCACCTCCTTCCGCTTTTCTCAGGAACTCCACTTCTCAATCTATGTTCCATAAGCTTCCAAAGCCTGGTCCTTGTCTGTATTGGTGCTTCTTAATAGATCTAAAACAAATCCAAATTTTTGTCTTAACTTTAATGTCTGGTTTGAGTGTCCTCTCTTCAGAATCAAGGTGATTGGAGCGAACCACTTAGCAATTTGAGTGGAGCATTTGCACGGGGAGAGTTGGGATGAAGGAGATGGCGGGCGGAGCGGACCGTCATGCATACACCATGTATGAGTAGTGCTCAACTGCGCGTGCTCGTCATTGTGAAAATTGAACATCAAAGATTCAATACGGGAATTTTTTTTTTCCAAAATTATGTTGCTCTTGCTATGAACCAGGTAATTATGATAAAAAAACACATATGACATCTAATAAACAATAATAGTAATTAATCAGCAGCAGCAGCAGTAGCAACATATCGTTGACATCTAATGCAGGGGCATTTTCACAACGGGCTCGAGTGGGGCAGCCTGCGTAATATGGAGCACACTCAGGGTGGGGTGGCCTGTGTGATATGGGCCCACGAGGAGGTGGCCTGTGTGATATGGGCTTACGAGGGGTCGTGTTGACCGAGAACCTAGATAGATCCTATGAGATAAAGGAATTTAATCTCACGCTACCAACAGTCGCGGCTTTTGGGAAGTATTGGTTAAATGTCCTTCATCAACATCTCAGTAACTCAGACGATCGTGCGCGTGGCAATAAATATATATCCTCACCAGCACATTATCAAACCTAAACAAACATAAGATAAAAACTGGTTAATTAGTTATTTTTGTTTGGGGGTCCCAGGAAACCTGCTTTGTTCCTTTGTCAATCAGACGCCTTAGAAGCAATCAACACCCGAAAGCTTTGCCTATGACAACAGACATGAGGGATCCTTTACCATATAAAACGTGTTTCCTTAAATTTAGAGCTGGTTCTTGTATCCTATTTATGTTGCATACAGTGTATGCTCTCAATCTTGTATAGGTTGGCCAAGCTCAGGTCCTGCTCATCACTAAGTCATGAAACATACTGGATTTTTGCCTTTGCCAGACTAAGGTGGGGCATTGGCCCCAGCTCATTATGTTGCAAATTGGACCCTGTCCAAGTTCTGTATAATGGATTATGTCACTAATGGACTCAATACTAAGGGCGGCCTATGAGAGGTTTGTGATATGAATTTGATTGTATCAGATTGGGCTTCGGTCTTGGGCCTATTCAAATTTACCAAAAGTTAGGCCACATCCAGTTCATTTAGACCTTACAAGGATAAACAAAACAAGGTCCTGTTTGGAAACCCGAAAATGGTGTGAGCCAATCCATCCTCAGATCGGCAAATACCCTAGAAACCAATAAATTAAGTTTAATGAATCGCAACGAAGACGACTTAGAGTCGTTTCATCTCAGATGGGTCAAGTTGCAGAGTGACAGCTAAGAGAGAGGTATAGAGTAAGAGGTGAAGAGATACTGATGAGAAAGAAAAGGAGAGATAGAAAGAGATTGTTCGCTCTAAGAACTAATTTGATGTTGCAAGTTGCAACGCGTTTTAGAAAAGATGAAGATGGTCTAGTTTTTTGGAATAAATTGGAATGACAGCGTTCTTAAAAGGTGGGACCCACAAGATTACCGAACACACAAAATCATGACCAAACCTATACTAACCTCGGTTGGCCGAATTTTTAGGCTTTCAACCCTCTTTTGAATAACCATAATTTTTTTTTATCACACAGTAAACTGTTATGAAATTTTTACTCGAGGTTGTTTTCTAAAGAAATTTTCTACAGATTCCTGAAATCCAACTTTGGGTCCTTGAGCTTTTGATTTTTCTTTTGTAGGACCCTCTGAAAATTCTGCAGTAGTTGTGTTTTTCTCTTATCTTTCCATATTGGTGCCCATGGCACCAAGCGGATTTTTTTATAAACTTTTATAACCTCGACATTGTGAAGGTGTCGGTGCTATTTCTATAGACTAGAAACTTTTCTCTAACTTCCACACTATTTCTAAACAAATATTCTTCTTGACACTTATTTTTCATACTTTTTTTCTAATTAGGTCTTATGGTTAGATTTCCAAATATATGTGGTAGGCTTTCTGAAATATTGAATACTAGCTAGAGAAATTCTGCAAGGCGCAGACATGTCTTGCAGATTTTTTGAACTTGCAAGCTTACCTCATTTTCATTGTGTTTACACATCTGGATTTGTGATGCAGGACATTTAACCAATACTCCCCAAAAGTCGCGACTATTGGTAGCGTGAGATTAAATTCTTTTATCTCATAGGATCTATCTAGGTTCTCGGTCGACACGACCCCTCGTGGGCCCATATCACACAGGCCACCTCCTCATGGGCCCATATCACACAGGCCACCCCACCCCGAGTGTGCTCCATATTACACAGGCTGCCCCACTCGAGCCCGGTGTGAAAATGCCCCTGCATTAATCACCCCCGGTGAGGAGACTCGAACACGAGACCTCCCGCTCTGATACCACTTTGATGCAAGACATTTAACCAATACTCCCCAAAAGCCGCGACTGTTGGTAGCGTGAGATTAAATTCCTTTATCTCATAGGATCTATCTAGGTTCTCGGTTGACACGACCCCTCGTGGGCCCATATCACACAGGCCACCTCCTCGTGGGCCCGTATCACACAGGCCACCCCACCCCGAATGTGCTCCATATTACACAGGCTGCCCCACTCGAGCTCGGTGTGAAAATGCCCCTGCATTAATCACCCCCGGTGAGGAGACTCGAACACGAGACCTCCCGCTCTGATACCACTTTGATGCAGGACATTTAACCAATATTCCCCAAAAGCTGCGACTGTTGGTAGCGTGAGATTAAATTCCTTTATCTCATAGGATCTATCTAGGTTCTTGGTTGACACGACCCCTCGTGGGCCCATATCACACAGGCAACCTCCTCGTGGGCCCATATCACACAGGCCACCCCACCCCGAGTGTGCTCCATATTACACAGGCTGCCCCACTCGAGCCCGGTGTGAAAATGCCCCTGCATTAATTCGTTTTTCAACTTTTATCTCGATTTCTGATGCTTTTTGAGTAGTTTTCTTTTTGGAATGAGTTTGGCAGGTAGGAATGAGCTTAAACATAATTAATCGATGTGTTATAAACTTAAAAATATCATAACTAGGCTTATTTACATTATATTTCTATTTCTTCTATACATGATCCCCAGGACCATGAGACGTATTCAAGGTGAGTTGGGAAAGAATGGGCAATAAGAAACCAATACGAATTCAAGCGACTAAATAAAACCATATAGTCTATTTATTTTTTAACAGTGTAGTCTAAACAGTATTATGTAGTAGTCGAGGAACTAACTGACGACATCATCACTAGACGAATCCGTCCTACAGAAGTTCTGACAGAATTTGTGACTAATAGCAAAAAAAGAAGGAATTTTTTAGGGTTACTTTTGATTTCTAGCATGTAATATGCCTATAATTTTTCTATGATGCACTTACTGTAAACCATTACAATTAAATCCCTTAATGCTTCTCTTTAGTGTGAGTGGGACAGCAGTAGGAAATATTAACAAAATATAACTTTTTATAAATATAATCATAATTGCATATTAAGAAATATTTGATTAGTTTATCACAACAATTTTTCAAATTTTTAAGTAATTTATGTACTGCAAAACAATAAATAAGTGGTGCTCCATCAAGAGTTAAAAGAGATAAGATGGAGATTATAATAATAATAATTTTTAACTTCTTAATTATATATATAGATGGTGGAGTACTTTAATCCATTTAATTTTTAAATCATTCAAAGTCAATTGGGTTACCCCAAAAACTTGGGTCTTTGTCCAGGTTAGTTCAGGAGGACGCTAGAGGGGTGTGTAAATATATGTGCTTGTAAATTCTTTTTCAACTAAGGTCTGCTATATATATATGGGTCCGCCTAACCCGAGCTTTCCGTCCAAAAATAAAATAAAATTGGGGCTTTGTGGAGAAAAGGTGGTCGACCACTGTACTTTTAGATTCTATGGTCAATCTATATAACAAAACAGGACGGTTGTCTCCCCCTCTTATCTAGTTATCCGGCTTCATAAAGGATGGCCGAGATCTTATCACACCAAATGGACGGTGGATCTCAGCCACTCACATCCTAGCTATTTTGACAAACGCTTTGTCAATGAGTGCCGCCGGCTCGGGTCACCTACTATTTACCTACATATAAGGATTGAAATGGGTTGGATTCATATATAGCCCAAGGGTCAGGCTCAGGAGCCAAACTTTTTATGCCTTGAGAGGGGTGTTACCGATAAAACGGATTGAAATGGCCATGGGCAAAAATGAAAAAAGTGGATTTTAATGATTTTAACGGAAAAAAGTGGTGCTGAAATTCAAAATTTGAAATTTGAAATTTGAAAAGTGAAAATTGAAAATTAAAAAAAAAAAAGAATTTAACAGAAATTGGTTTTCTTATACACCTCTTATCTTATATGGCTTCAATAATGAGTGGCTGAGATCAACTATGCTTCATATCGATGGCTGAGATTAACTCTCACCCGATTTTAACAAACACTTTGTCGGAAAGTGCCGCGGGCACGGGCCACCCACGCATATATCAAGACAACTCAGTTGTATTCTCTTATCATATCCATCCATCTAATGTGGACGGTTATATAAAGAGTGGTTGAAATCAAATCCATCGATCTAATGTGGACGTTTAGATTTCAGCCACTCAATCCGCCTCATTTGACCTCAATTTATTCAAAATTTAAATTTCAACACCGTTATTTTTTGTTATTTCTGTTATTTTTCCATTTCTCCATCTGTGCGTTACAATCCGTTATAACAGCCGTTGTAATGGAAAAAACGATAACGCCCAAGTCCGTTAAACCGTTTGAGTGCCAAAGGCACCCAATTTTTGCAAACACTTTTGTCGAAGAGTGCCGTAGGCATGGGCCATTTACTATTCTATATAATAAAACACATTGGTTGTCTATCTACTTATACCTCCTCTTATAAGCATCAACAAAGAAGGGCCGAGATCTAATCCTCCCCCAAATGGACGGTGGATCTCCGCCACTCAACTGATTTTGGCAAATTCTTTGTCGAGGAGTGCCGATGGCACGGGACACCCACTAGTCCATAACATATCATAAAATACTTCAAGAAAATTTTCGGAGCGGCAATAAAGCGCCCAATGATCGAGCGTCGGCCACATATACTAACTGAGTTTAGGATTTGGTTTTAAGAAACCTTTTTAAAAAGTAGTTTTTATTGTGTTTTACTCATTTCATCTGTGCAACACATTAAATGCGTTGCTTGTTAGCATTCTATTACTACAAGAGGAGTAATTAATTAATTAATTAACCAAATTAAAGTTCTTTATACCACAGCTGACTTTTGAATGATTTTAAATTCCCATTTAGGATTAAGCAAAGTTTTTCATAAGAAGATCGAAAAAGTTAATTATCTTTCATTTCCCCTTTTCTAGTTTATTAGTCTCCCAACTTATCTTAATTTATTCACTCTCAGGGAGCACCATTAACTTATCTTGTGTGTTGCAAATTAAAACATAAACTTGTTGAAGATCTTGATTGATATTTGCTTCAAAAAACTAAATAACGTCGCGATAAGCTATTAAATATTTCTTTTAGTATGTAAAAAATATTATTTTTAATTATATAAAAGTATTAAAAAAGCAACGACGACGCAAAATAAGTATTTGACATTCATTCACCATTCATTAACATCGTCATCATGGCCTAATCATAACATATTTGGGTTCAGTTCCACAAATCAAATTCTATTTGAGGCCTTATTATCCGTTATATATACAGGCATGGTTCTTCTAATTAGAAAGGAAAACGTAAGTATAGCCGCTACAAAAAAAACTATTCGGCCATTGCACCATATGAAGTTCTTTGGATATTTCTTATCATGATGTTGTGGGTCAGGTCCTCCAGGACTCGGTCAAATCACTTCCAATTGTCGGCTCTTTCCCAAACCTCACCTTGAATATTTCTTTGGCACACTCTACTAATGCTTGAAACGATTCATTTCGCATCCTCCTCCCCTCTGGAAAATGATTGAGCAGGCAAGGTTCAGACCACACAACTGAAAGCACCACCACAAGGCACACCCAAAACCTCAAGCTAGCCATTCTTTTCTTAAGGTTTCAACTTCAATTAAATTCCCAGTACTGTTTATATTTAATACTAGTGGATTTCAAATGGGGACTACTTATCAAGGTTTAAAGGGGACTGTTATAACGGTATGACGGACTGGGGGCGTTACCATTTTTTTCCGTTATAACGAAAAAAATGCTCAGGGGCAAAAACAGAAATAATGGGAAAATAACGGAAAAAATGCGCTGAAATTCAAATTTTGAATTTTAAAATTTGAATTTCAAAATTTCAAAAATGGAAATAATGGAAAAAAACGGAATATAACAGAAAATAACAAAAAATAACGGCCGTTTTTTTTCACAAAATTTTCCAGAAAATAACGGTCGTTATTTTCGTTATAACGGAAAATAACGGCCGTTATTTTCTGGACGTTTTAACGGTCCATAATGTAACAGGGTAGGTCCGAATCCGATATAACGGCCGTTTTTTAAACCTTGCTGCTTATATTTGTCTAGTAGTGTCATATGCCTGGCCATTTATCCGTTTAACGGCCTTGTTTTCTGCCGAAATAAAACAGAAGTGCACCATTTTATGTTTCCATTACACTAATTCTCAAGAAAAGAAACTTAGGACCCTTCAGATTCGGCAAATTTTTATCTTTCAATTCTCCAATCCCATGTTAAGTCCTCAGCAACAAGTGTTTATCTAGTCATGGCTTTGGCCTTTTATATATATGATCACTTCTGGGGTTGGAAAGCTTAAAGAGTGGCCTAGCAATGGAGCTTACTCAGCTCTATCAAAGCTTTCCCATGGGACACTGAGATGTCACCTCCTTTCGCCTTTTCTCATAAACTCCTCCCATTCTCAATCTATGTCCCATAAGATTCCAAGCCTGCTTCTTGTCTGTATTGGTGTTTCTTAATAGATCTCAAACAAATCCAAATTTTTGTTTTACATTTTATGTCTGCTTTGAGTATCTGATCCTCGATCTTCAGAATCAAGCTGATTGGAGCGACCCACTTAGTAGTTTTAGTGGAGCATTGCACGGGTGTTGGGATGAATGAGATGGCGGGCCGAGCGTGTGGTGTGATAATAAATGATCCTCACTAGTATATCAAGCCTAAACAAGCATGAGATCGATACAAACTGGTTAGTTATTTTGTTTGGCCCCAGCTCATTAAATTGCAGATTGGGCCATGTCCAAGTTCTGCAATGGATTGTGTCAATAGACTCAATACTAAGGGCGGCCTATGAGAGGTTTGGGATCTCACTTCGGTCTTGGGCCTATTCAAATTTACCAAAAGTTAGACCACACCCAGCCCATTTACATCCTAGCCACTGAGGATAAACTAGGGCTGCAACTCGGGCAGTTTAAATCGGGTTTTGGGTCAATCTGACCTTCAATGCTATGAACCCAACCCCAACCCAGCCCAACCAAAGGTTGGGCCTAGATTTTTCAGCCCGAGCCCAACCCGATTGGGTTGGTCAGGTTAGTGATCAGGTTCATCAATTTCTTAATTTTTTTATTGGTTGAGAAGGTTGCTAAATTTTTCATCTTAAAATTGTTTATTGGTGGTCAATACAATGACCGATATGCTAGTCACTAAATAATAACGTAATTTTCACATCCTTTAAATAAGACAATATTAACAAAATATATGTACATTTATATTCCTCATCTTTAAAAGTTTATTCATACAAGAATTATAAGTTCAAATCTCTCCATATAATCTTGCTCCTATATATGCCAAATAATTTACCTTCAGTTGCAGATAGTAACACAATTGCGAATGGTAACACCAGGTTACATAAAACTAGGATTCCGTTTAGAGCTACACCCATTTCTAACATCAATTCTTACACTCGGTGGTGGGGCCCACATGGAGATCATATTTGACAATTGTAGAACTAGGACAGTTATTGTATGAGGTCTACCCAATGCTAGATGTAGAGACAGATAATAGATATATCGATATGAACATTATGATGAGCTGTCCCGTAATCAAATCCATTATTGCTAATACCTCCTTCTCGGTTCCTTCTTCCATAACCCGAGCTCGGAGAAGGAAGAGATAAGAGGGCCCTATGGAGAATGTGGTCAGAAATACATCATAGAGTCCGACCACAACGACCGAATTGATTATCTTCATGCATAAGGATAATATAGATCGAACTGCCGAATTGAAAAAATTGGGTGCTATCATATACCTTTGTATTGACTAGGTTCACGAGCTGGAGATAAATGGACTCGAACCGCTAACAATTTTACAGGACTATGATTGAGCATTTTGTCTTGCCCTTCTCCCTCTTTCTCATCAATGATCGGGCATTATAAATCATCGACATAGTAGATGCATTTTTTGCATCTCTCTCCTTAATGGCTCTCATACATACTTCTTTTGGCTTCACACATGCTTTCGACATTTCGGTCAAAAGTTGTTTCTCTTCTACATTGAGTCTCCCAATAAACAAATAACCTTCAAAATGATATGTGATTGGATGGTTGTGGATATACCATAAACCATTTTAACTATCCACTGGTCATTTATCGGCAATTTTACACATCTTAATGAAAATGGACATCCATATCGTTTTGTCCATACCTGTCTACTTTGCTTCATATTCCCAGTCTTGTTTTTTGATTCATATATATCATTTTATTGCCCTACATTTTCCACTCCTCTCACAACCAAAAAACAAACTAGGAGACTTACCGTCCTAATGATCTGATCTTGATGCTACAACAATGATTCCGATTGTTTTACCAACAACTTGAATCCATTTAACTAGTTCATCACATTTGTAAAAGACCTGCAAAACAATCACAAATACATTACTCATTAGAGGACCAAATAATGATAATATCTTATTCGTAATGATAAAGTACACACCTCCCCCATGGTAAAAGTAGCTGTAAAATCATTTGAATCAGATAATTGATTTCCAGAATGGATTGGAACTTCAGATGATATCGGTACCTCAGATGATATTGGTACCTATTAAGAAAGAATATAATCATATTTTTGCATTTAATCAACAAACTTACCAAACAAATAAAAAATTTAGGAATATTAGCTATTTTTACGATTTCTTCTACAATCTAGACTTGAAGTAGGACGTTCGCAGCTTCAATATCATCATCATTACTTGTAGACCCATAAAATTTTAAATTTAGTAATGAAGTAAGAAGCCTAACTTTTAATTGTGAATCAAATGAAATTTAATCATTTAAATAAACCATTTGAAACTAAAACTAATCCAATAACTACTTAAAGAGAACGAACATCTTTTGAATGAGCTCAATTGAATCTTCAACCTCATTGCAGAACACATAACTATTATCCTTGAATGAACTCACTAAAAAAACAAAAAACAACTCATTTGAATCAACAACTCATTTGAAAAGAAAAAAAAAAAAAACACCAAACTCATTTGAAATGGATGTTCATGCAACTTTAAATGAACTCATTTAAACTTATATATTTTTAATGAACTCATTTAAACTTCTAACTTTAAATGAACTCATTTCAACTTCATTGAATTCATTTCAACTTCATTAAACAAAACATAACCTTCATTTAACAAAAAAAAAAGAAGTAACAAACATATAATGTTAGTAAAGAGAAGAAAAAAAATCAAAGATTTATTTGAATCAATTTATTTGAGCCTATATGTAACATTGAACAAAACATAAACCTCATTTATCTAATTCCAATCTCATTGATCAAAACATAACCCCCTTTGGCTCAACCTACTTCAAATGGATTCCATGAAAACAAAAACATATTAGAAATCAATATTTGGGTTTAGAACTTACCTCCATCGTTGATTTAAATGAGAAGGAAATGGAGCCGAGTCAACATGTTATTCTTCAACGAAGAGAGAGCCAGAGCAAACCTGAGGCGATGGCGGAGAGGTAGAGAGGCAAACGACCAGCTTTGAATGGCCGAGAATGCATGTACGTATGCACTCGGCCTTCTTTTGTTTCTTCCTTCTTTTCTCTTCTATCTTCGTTTTCGGTTTTTTGTTTGTTTTCTGGGTGGGTGTAGGTAATGGCATCTTCCCCTTAAGTTTTTATAAGATTTTTTTGGCTAAGAGTGTAGGTATGGCAATGGTTGGCACCCCTTTGCTTCTCCCGACTTGTTCTCATCGACTCACTCTCAAAATTACTCTCGTCATACAGTCTTTCAAGCAAAACTTTGATGATAGCTTGTTGTCATCGACGGCGCAATATGAGCCACGTGGCATACTCTTACAGGACTGACCGTATGGATGTTTGGCCAATCCCTAAGTGATCCTACAAACAAAAAATCAGCCTGATTAGTCATTTCTAGGCGTTGAATTGGAATTATTTTCATGGGTTGATTTTAATCCATTGGGATTTGAGCATTATTGACCATTATTTGAGCACAGAGATCCAAAGGTTTGAAATGACTAATCAAGCTGATTTTTTGTTTGTAGGTCCACCTAGAGATTGGAAAAACATCCATACGGTCAGAATCCTCTAAGAGTGTGCCACGTGGCTCATATTGCGTGCTGCCGGCCTCGATGACAGCGCGCTCAGTCATCAAAGTTTTACTCGTGTCTTTCCGCCATTTTTCATGAATATTTATATTTCAACAGCATCAGCTCCTGCTGCTGCTTCAAGCGGGCTCGAGAGCTCGATATCTCAACGCGAGAAAATTTCTGAACCCGCTTACCATCACCATGGGTTCCGACCAACCCATCTTTACTAACAATCACCTTATGGCGCAGTAACGGTCCCTGTTTAAATTATAAATCGCATGATAATTGTTTGACAAAATGCCTGACCGAAATGCTATTTCGTACAATTTGATTATTGCCGCCTATAGCCTGCAAGGGTTCAGAGATGGAGCTGGGAAGCTCTTCTTCTGAATGATAGCTTTAGGATTCAAACCCACCTGCGGTGGTTGTCGTCCTCTTGATTGGATCATCATCGGAGATATTCATTGGCAGATTTTAAGGACTAGGTTTTTTTCAACGCGATGCTCTTTTAGGGACTGCGTTGTTGGCTCTGCTTGGAGGTAAAAGGCTTAAGCGGTTAAATTGTTTAAACTAATGCTTCAGCAGAACTTGGTAACATGGAATTCCATGATTTATGCATTCAGACAACATGAGTTTGTTGAAGAATTTATGGTTTTGTTCCATGAGCTCCTGTGAACTGAGGAGCGTCCATAGGATAGGAGTATTCTTTTGTGGGTGTTTTTATCTGAGTTTTGATGGGTACCTAACTATGAATCCAGATAACAAATACACGGGTTAGTGGTCAAAACTGGCTTAGAATTTTCCCTTTCAGTTGTGAATTCTCTTATCATATGTACGTGAAATACGTGGTGCATGTATTATAAGAAAACCATTTGAAGAAATGCCTGTTGGAGATGTTTTTTTCTGTAATATAATTATTGTTGTATATGCAAGGTGTGGAAAACAAGAGAAAGCTTTGGAACTCCTCTTAATGATGCCTTGGCATGGATTCTTGACATACCAACTTGCAGATCCTAAAGTACATTGAATTCAACCATGCGAATAGCTTTCAATCTGACGCTCACAATGCATTGGTAGGGAAATCTTTTGTATGACGAAGTTACTCGATGAAGGGCTCTCATAATTCAGTTATCTGCTGCAAGAATTGTTTTGCCTAAGTTATCAACTGAATGGGTTCTTATTCTCGGCCGTTCATAAATCATCTAAACATAATTACCTGTTGCCAAGTAGTTTTTCAGGGTTCACATTTCAGGGTTTTACGCCCCGTGGAGTGGGGTACTTTTACCTTTCCAGAGGATAAAATTTTCACAAAAAAAAGGAAGACATTATATACATACATACATACATATATACATATTACAGTCATTATTCATGAATTCCTGCTCATACTATATAAAAAAGAAAGAAAGAAATATTTCACAAGCACACAAAAATCATCACAATAGTCGAGCACAAACACATAAATCTTGTCATAAATAGTTAATGTAAGTGGGCATAAGAAACAATCCCGCAGAAATAAATTATTTAACAAATAAATGCATAAATCTCTCAATAACAGTTAAAAGGAACAAAAACAAAACAAAAATCATTCAAAAATCTTAGCATTCCAGCAGTCATCTTTCTTTATGAGGCTATAACGTGTCGCTACAGGACATGCATCAATATAATACTAACCATCTGCAATAAGCAAAGAAAGACCTCACCAATAGCAAATAAGAAATAAGAAAATGAAGAATTCTTAAGAGGACGTAAGACATTCATCTAATTTATTTTATGCTATGCTTTCGTCGATAAGATATGATCAAAACCTCGGGTTGCCAGATCCACATTGATAACAACTTGAGTCGTGTGTTTTTATATCCCTATGTTTATCTAGGTTCATTTGTCTTGTTCACTTGGATTTCCACTATCATGTCCTTGTAGATCCTCGGAAATATTTTTAACATGATGGGTTGATTTCCCAGAGTGGGTGTATCAGGTAGAAAGTTGTCAAATGGCTAAGATTGATTACACTACAATGAACTCTAGTAAAGCACCCAGAATTGTCTGAAAGCTCCAACTCTTGGGTTTTTTAACTTGAATACTGATAGAACATATATGAGCAATCTGGGTCTTGATGCTAGGGATAATTTTGTGAGGGTGTCATTTGCTTTTAGTTCCATTTTTTGAGAAACCACACATTAAAGCAGAGTATTGTGATTTGAAATATGGTTTGAAACGCTTTAATGAATTTCATCATATGGTTATTGAACTAGATTAAAGTTTCTTGTTACTATGATTGCTATGTTGGGTTTTCCTAAATAGATTGTGGTATTTTTATCTGAAATCTGTGAACTACTGAAAAATATCAATCGATCAGAAGCAGTATCCATATCTTTTCGATGTTTTTTTCTCTTCGCCTGGTAGGCAAGCGAATTAATGGTGAAGGCGAGTTCTGAAATCAGGTCTGTGGTATCAAAACTCAACAGTTACCAACTTAGCAATCAAGATTATATTGCCACATTAACTACTTCAAATATATATTGTTTAATTTGATTCCTTCTCAGCTCTTCCATTGAGCGCATGATCATACAGTAATTTGTGTAAATATATAACTTGGCAAATAAATGCATAAACCTCTCAATAACACAAACATGAATACTGAAAAATAGAATAAGAGAACAAATTTCATCAACATTTCCAACCGACTGTCATCATTTTTTTTCACAAGCTATAATAATCTATCACAACATGACACGTTTAAGCGCATGATCATACAGTAATTTATTATATGTGCTTTGTCTGTTTATCTTTTCGAGTGGATAAGATATGCGATATGCATCGATCCCTTAACCCTTCGGAGTTTAAATATTCCTACCGTTTAACCGAGAGAGATGATCATTTGACCTCCATATCCATTTACATTCTTTGACCTTTTTCACTTTTATTTCCACTGTCATATCCTTGTATCACTCATGAAATATTTCTGTCCTTGTATGAGATATGTTCAAGATATATTCTCCCCTTGAACTTGCAATCAACAAAAGCTTAGGTGGATAATACAGATAATATGAACCCAAACAAAAAAACTAGTTGGAAATGAAAATAAGCTCATTTTTTTCACTTACAAATGTGGAATGACAGTTGCCAATCCCATGTGGGGAAACCCATTTGTGCGTGGCTATTCGGTACTAAACGAAAGATTAAAAAACTAAAAGCATGTCCTTAGAATTTGACGTATATGCTGAAGTTTTTATGTAGATCAATCGATGAGCTCCTAAGCACTAAGAACAGAAGTTTCTCCGAAGTGGTTCTTCACGCGATCGACACATACTCCCAACAACCTCACATTGTAGAAAGAAATTTGAAATCAACTTTAGATTTCAAATATTGAAATTTGAAGAACAGGGTTGATGGGGGTACCTGTCCATTGGAGACCTACTTAGGAGCAACTATTGCTCCTAAGTGCATATATATATAGGAGCAAAGTTTTTCTCATTTTAATGTTTAATCCACCGGCCAAGTATGGCAAATAAAGAACAGAATGAGGTGACTAGATGGTCAACAAGAAGAGAGAGAGCAGGACAAAAGGACATTTTGTGTGTTGTTAAGGTAATGGTGGAGCATAAAAAATGCAGAAACCTCCATTGTAGTCGCGCTGGATATTTGTCTGCATGGGCTGGCAGTGGTAGGGATCATGTTCTATCCACTACCACTTCTCTATCTCTCCCATTCCTATATATATGGGCTATAATTACGTAGTAATCTACCTGTGTACTTCACTCATCTTGGTAGCTTAAGCATTGGAGTTGCAGAAAGAGATGGCTAATTCAAATGTGGCACAACTGTTCAAATTGATTTTACTCATCTCAATGCTCATGGTGAGTTCGGCGGCACGTGCGTATCCGGGGCTTCAGCCCATGCAGAAGACAATCGATAGCCGCCTTATTTTACTTAGGTTAGGCTATCACCAAAGGAGGTCGACGTTGGACACGAGCATCACGCGAGTCTCACCTGGAGGCCCTGATCCCCAACATCACATTCAACCACCAGGATCATTATACTAGATCTCACTCGAGGTGTGTTTGGTTGCAGAAATAAAACTCCCCTTGAATAAACTAAAAACCGGGATAAAAGTAATCACACTGTTTTGCTAGCAAGGATATTATGGGGAGTGTGGATGGTGAGTACACTTAATCCATCAAAAGATGAATTTGTGTCCTTTCCAAAACATGTTTTTCACTTGTCCCCCATAAAAGCTTATCTATCACAAACGAAAACCGGCAACCAAACACGCTCTAAGTGTGAGAGCCTCCTCTTTAACTAGTGTGGTATGAACAAGCATTTTGTGAAATTCAATCTCGCATGTTTTGTTTTCAGTTTTCACCCGTAACGTAGCTTTCGTTTTTCTTTTTTTTTTGATAAGTAGTAGCTTTTGTTTTTCACCCTAATGTATTTTTGTTTTTGCTTCTTGCAGCTATGTTGTTGTTGTGCTAGTCTTTTGCGCAGATCATCTCGACCTCTTTGGCTACTTTTGCATCTTTATTGGCGTTTTCCCTAGCTAGTGTAATGTAGCTTTGTTTTTATTGTTTCTTGTTGTGTTGTTGTACTTCTTTCTTAGGCTGTTGCTTCTTGTTGTGTTGTTGTACTTCTTTCTTAGGCTAGTTTTGTACCTTTGTTGGCGTTTGTCCTAATAAATTCTATACTTATAAAAAAAAAAAAAAAGAGTCCCCATGCATCAGTGACTCCTATAACACATTTGTAGCGGTGGGTCTTTTAGTGGCGGTTATTGTCATGGCTGCCACTAAAAATGAACCCTATAGCAACGGTCAGTAAAAAAAAAACGCCACTAAAGGCCCATATAGCAGCAATCAATTTCTGGCCATAGCTAAAAGTCATCGGTAAAAAGGGCAATTTTCCCACCAACATTTTGGCAGGCACTATATAGCGGCGATCAGCCACTGGCCTCTGCTAAAACCCATCTATAGAGGCGGCTTTTTTTTTCTGGCTGCCGCTAAAAGTCTGTCGCTAAAACCCAGTTTAATTTTCATGTAAGTGCCCCCAAACTTCATATGTCGACCTCCATGGAACTTCTCTTATATGGAGCTGAGCTCGAAAAATCGGTGGCTATATGTAGGAGGGGATGAGGTTTATGGTCGATTGAAGATGATGAATAACTGTGTAGGACTAGTGGTGGTGCCTCATTAATAAGCTTAGTTAGTGGATAATACGAGGTTTCCACAAGAGGGAAGTCGCATAAGAAACAATCTAGGCTAAATAATTTTCTAATAAAACAAAATACCGACTTTTTTTGGGGACAAAAGCTGAATTGTCGATTTGCAGATAACTTTTGAATTATGGGTAAGCTAAATGCCAAAGAAAAGAGCCAACCATTGGGGTAGCTTTAGATTTGTATTTGTGTTTCAGCTTGTGCCACTTCAGCCCTAGAAAAAAATGAGAAAATTTTTGAAGCGGCCGGATTTTTGAAGCGAGGATCATGAGTCCATGATCGCGCGCCACATCTACTCATAGTTTAGACTTTGGCTTTAAAAATACTTTTTAAAAAGTAACCACAGGTATTTATGGCTCATGATCATTAGACACATGATCCCCACTTCAAAAATTTTCTTTAGAAAAACCCTCGAGGGAAATCAACTGATCACGTCTTTGAAAGGCCTGATAGGGCAACCCATCAAGCCTTGATTTGTAGAAGGGTCGGGCTAAGGAGCCACCCTTTTCTCACCCCTCTCGGCTGGTGGTTGACAGCGCTGAGTTAGCATCACATTTTGCAGCTCTATGAACCACCGTTGGATTCACAAAATCCACAGCCGAGAACATGATTCCCAAGAGGGGGTAGAAAAAGGGGGGCTAGCTCCTGAGCCTGACCCTTTGTAGAATGCTTAACATGAGAGAACTGAAACTGCATAAAAGAGTAGCAACTACGTTTTACTTCACAAAACAAAAGGATAGAAGTCCAAAAAAAGGTGTGGGCTAAACTAATGGCTAAAAATTATCAATCAAGCTCATTTTTGGTATGTATATCCACCAAGGGATGGGCTGAACCTCCATGCGATTAGTGGGCCCAAATAAATGAGCTATGCAGGGCCACCAGAGCCCTCTATGTCGATTGCATCCAAAGTCTTCTATATCTAAAAAATTTTCCATCTAAGATGATGATCGAACTTACCAATTTCCGAAGCAGGAACCCGAATGAAGAGGTCCCCAATCTCCTTGACATGAATTGCCACCTATGGGTCGTTGGGGTTATAGCATTTGTGGAATGGCTGAATAGATTAAAACATAAATGTTTAAAGGTGCAAGATGCGCAAAATTGTCATTCATATCCGTACTAAGGGAAAAACATCCTTTAAAAATCAAATTTGCATGTTATATGTACAAATTCACAATACGTAAGTGTTAAGACCCAAACCAATACACCAAAAGCACCTAGGTGATAGAGGTGCAGAAAGTTTATGTCTTAACCTTTAGGATCCTAACATTCCATCACGCTTCCAAGGCCAACATCCACGGTAGCCTACTCTAAGGTGGCTTTCACTCTGGTACCCCTATTAGTTTTCTCACTTTTTGTGAGCGCGCGGAGCCCCAGGCATTTTTTCCTATACCCCAATTTTCTCTATTTGAGCAAGCTCGGCCCAGGTAGCCCTTTCCCCAAGTTGCCCCTCTTATGATTTGGACTCATGATATGGGGTTGGTTCTGATACCAAATGTTAAGACCTAAACAAATACATCAAAAGCACATAGGTGATAGAGGTAGGAGTTGTGTCTTAAGAAACTCTCTCTCTCTCTCTCTCTCTCTCTCTCTCTCTCTCTCTCATTGTGTGTTGTTTCCCTCGTTACATGAAATTTTTGGGTCTTGTTTCCGGTATCATTTTCAGCACCCATTTCCGTTTCTGACACCTATGGAGAGATGATTCATAATTAATGTAAAAAATAGATACTCAAATTACTAGCTCCCTAAATGGATTAGCTGGTTTCGCCCATGGTTTTAGGTTGCCCACTATATGCTTTAGCTTGGGCTACATTTATAGGCCTGGTAAGTTAGGGTTAGGCTTCTTTTTTAAGGCCACCTAGACAAATTGGCTAGGCTTAAGATCAATGCAATTAAATGGCCTAGCCCATTATACCTATTCTTAGGAAGGGCTGTGGCCTAGTTACTTATGTGCTAAGATGGCCTTGGGTAGAGCTCAGCCCACTCCGAACCCATCCCTAACACCCCTAGTAGGGTCCGCAGAGAATGATGAACTTTCGGTTAATCATATAACATCTGATGAAAATACACGGAAGCTTCTAACAATCTGTAGGAAGGGGATACATGCAGTATCTAGTGTTTTTCATGCATAAGAAAAATCGCTCGTATGCCGACGCCATCTTAGTTGCAGTGAACATCGACAATGCATATGCCTTGCACGCCATGCCCTTCCTATGCAGGATGGCTGGCCCATCCCTTATGACCGACTCCAAGGCTTCGACGAACGACCCCACATTAGGAGAGAATGTATACCCAAAACCTTCATTCACAACTACTGTCCCTGTAATGCTAGGGAAGTTGGGTGTCAACACGGGCTTCCCGCATTGCATAGCTTCCATCAACGTCAAATCGAGCCCTTGAGGCCTCAATGTAGGGTTAACGAACACATCGAGCGCGTTGTAGAACTTGGCTAGCTGTGAAGATTCTAATGCACCCAATACCTTCACACTGGGTCCTAACTCAGCATAACGTTTCCCCCATGGGCCTGACCCAGCTACTAGTAAAAATACACCGGGGTTACGCTTGCTTATTGATGAGAAGGCCTCATAGAGAAGTGGGTGTCCTTTGTCCCTCACCAACCTCCCTGCAACTCCCATCACTAGACTTGCATTAGCAGGGACCCCATGTTGTTCCCTAAACCGTATGCCTGCCTCATGGTCGTGCACAAATTTTGTGTGATCAACCCCGTTGAGTATAACGTGGACGTTCCGACGAGGAAGCTGGTAGATGTTGACAAGCAACTCACCAGCACTGTTGCTAATACATATGTGTTGCGTGTAGCTAGAGAAGAACCTGATCTCGTCGACTAGCCGCGGCATTGCATCACGAAGCTCAGTCTCTGATCCTGACCTAATTGGGTCGGACAGGAGCTCTTGGAACAGTTTGGAATGCATGATCTCGTACCATATCCCATGCCAAGTGACAGCTACCTTAGGAACCATCTTGGCACGCCAATGTGGTAATGACACACTCTCAGTGTGGACATAATCGAACGAGCCGGCCATGTTCTCCCGATTGAAGATCTCAAACGCTAATGAACAATTGACGGAGCCATGCTCATTGGCTGCAAAATGGATATGAAGGTTGCCGTCGTCGATATCGGGATGAGGCTGTCTATTGGAAGGCACAGTGAACACATGCACCTCATGTCCCTTAGCAGCAAGAGCAGTGTATAAGGTTGAAGCATGGCGCTCCATGCCACCAGGGGAAGCACCAACTGGCCATGTCTTGGAGAAAACAGCAAGCTTGAGCTTCACAAAGGCTGGTCCAAAGCAAAGCTTATTCCATGGGAACTGAGCTTCTCGAAGATCGCCGTGGAACCGAGGATCCTCAGTTCGAAAGAACGGTTCGGGGAGGTGCCGTGCCGGAGGTGCAACAAAGAGAAGGAAGGAAGTGAGAAAGAGAGCTAAGGTGAGCAAGGTTGTAGACCTAATGGTTGGGAAAGAAGAAGAAGAAGAAGAGGAGGTCTTGGAGGTCTGATGCTTCAAGCCCATGCTTGAGTTAATGTCGTCTGATGGCTCTGATCCTTCCTTTTTCAATACTTGTTGAATATCAGCCAACCCCTATACGAGTTGATTATTTAATTATACTTAGTTTTACTGATATTAATGATTTCTACCATTGATGCCGGATCTCTTCCAGCTTTTCCTTTTTCTTTGAATTTTTTGTTTGAATTGCACATGGGATTGTTCTTGTCAACCCCAACTTTCAAACTTTCAAGCAAAGATAATCTTGGAGTTCGGACTTTATGGTTTAAGAAAAGATCACAGAAATTGATGATGGTTAGCACCTTCTTTAATTATCATTTTAAAGAGGGAAAATAGCATATGATCCGCTAACCTATACGAGTAGGTAAGTCCAAGGTTTAAAAGGGGCCGTTATAACGGTATAACGGACTGGGAGCGTCACTGTTTTTCCAGCCGTTATAACCAATTGTAACGTTCAGGGGCAAAAATGGAAAATAACGTTAATAAAGGGAAAATGGCACTGAAATTCAAATTTCAAATTTTCAAAAACGGAAAATAACGGGAAATTTTCAGAAAATAACGATCGTTATTTTCGTTATAACGGAAAATAATGGCTGTTTTTTCAATGCGTTTTAACGGTACATAACGTAATGGGGGTGGTCCAAATCCGTTATAACAGCCATTATTTTCGTTATAATGGCCGTTTTTTAAACCGTGGGTATGTCAACAGGTCGGTTCTGGATCGGGCATCAATGTACCTAGAACCAACGGTTCCAGTTCTCCATGTGTATTGTATTGTATGCTGTGAAAAATGAGTAAATAAAATGATTTTTATACTAAAATAAAAAAAAAAAACTGCATCATTATCACTATATGATGGTTGTGGGTCCTATTGGTTTCGGTTCCAGTTTGATCCAGATACTAGTGTACCAAGAACCGGATATATACTTCAGTCTGGTTCATATCGGTTCAAGGGATCTTTTCGGCCGGCTTGGTTTTGAAATAGCTAGTCCTAGAACAGGGATAAACGTCTATTCTGGTTCCACGGGTACAAATTGACACCCAAATATACAAGATGATGGTTTCTCATCTTTTTTTTTAATTATTATTATGAATATAGGGGAACGCCACGTGCGATGCACATGCACCTTACACATGGCACACTCGTAGAGATCATTGACTGTATCGATGTTCGGCCCCCTAGGTGGACCTATATGCGAAAAATCAGCCTGATTAGTAGTTTCTAAGGATTTGATTGGTTTGATTGGAGTCATTTTCATGGGTAGATTTTTAACCATAGATTTCAAGAATTATTTGGAGTACTCAGATCCAAAGGTTTGAAATCACTAATGAGACTGATATTTGGTATATAGGCCCACCTAGGGATGGGACAGACATCCATAAGGTCAATGGTCTCTATGAGTGTCCTATGTGTATTATACTATTATCTCTCATCATCATTGATGAGGGATATGGGCGTGCCAGATAACCTGAACTGTAAAAGGGCATTTAACGAGGAAAATTTTTGCATTTGAAAACAGAGAGACTAATTAGGCTGATTTATGAAATGGCATGGGAAGTAATTATGTAGTCCTAAGGGTTGTTTTGTTTTTTATTTTACTTTTGTGTGGGTGTGCCCCAACCACTAGATAAGCATTAGGAAAATTATAGTGGCACCCTCGAATTGTGAGGGCACCACAAATTGTGAGTCCACCCAAACTAAATATTCATGCGACAAATTTTTATTTTGTAAATCATCCGACAATTTGTTAACAAATAATATATGTGATTTTTTAGAATAGAACTTTGATGACAGAGCACAATATGAGCCACGTGGCACATACTTAGAGGACTGACTGCATGGATTTTTTTTTTCCAATCTTTAGGTGAACCTACAAACCAAAAATCAGCCTAATTGATTTCAAACCTTTCTCCAACTTGTGGAAGGCATTTTCATAAATTAAACAAATTGAAGCACAATTCGTGGGGTGCTTTCAACGGGTCAGTATGCCCTCTCAATTTGTGGGGTGCGACTAAAATTTTCCTAAGCTTTATTGATGAGCAAAGATAAGAAACAAAGAAAGGAGGATGAGATAACCTCCAAAGAAAGGGGAAGAAGGGAAAAGATCAAGACTACACTCTTCTATACAATCAAAAATTTCATCTAAAAACAAAATGGTCGAAGAACAAATTCCTACATTCCTTGGGAATCGTGGACTACTGAAATATTGTAGCTTTTGCCGAATAATAGATTCTTATCTCTATAGGCACTAATCGATGTGTGCACTATTTGATTTGAACTTCTGATTGGTTCATTTCACTGATGTTGTTAACATGGTTTAAAAAGGTCCATTTGTTGAGTCCCAAACCAATACACCAAAAGCACCCAGGAGATAGATGTGTGGAAAGCTTAAGTCGGCTTAACCTTTAGGATCCTAACATTATTATTCCACCACACTTCCAATTCCAACATGGTGGCCAACATTGAGTTAGCTTTCACTCTTTTTTATTTTTATATTTTGTGTAAACAATGATTTTGAGGGGTGCAACACAAGGACTTCCTATGAGGTCACCCATCCTAATACTATTCTTGCCCTAACACATTTAACTGCAGAGTTATGATGGGATCCGGTGCATTAGTGTTGGTATGATCATTGCCCCTACAGGTGTACCTGGTGCAACATCATTGGCACATGATCGCCGCTTCTAAATTTTCACCCTTCAAAAAATTTCTCCTCCAATTGGATTACAACTCAATATAAAAAATACAACATGGGTGACTCCAGTGTAGAAAATGTGTTTGCGTGTGTGTGTGTGTTTGTCGGGCTTTGTTGCTTCCATTTGCAAAGTTTCATTCAGCTTTGCTTTCACAACCATATATTTGGTGGGCTTCCACAAGCCCACATCACAAAATTACCTCACGGGATTGAAATACCCATTTGAGAACTCTTGTTTTACACTGCCGGCCTCAGCAAAAGTTTGATACATCCAAACACCAAAAATTGCCACGTGGCACATCATATTGGCCCATTCAATGAGTATTTGGTCCAATCCTTGGTGGACCCACACATCAAAATTAGCCTTGGTTGATGATTGTTTTCATATTTTAATCATTAGCCCAGGATTAAAAATGCTTAAATCAGACAGCTAGAAATAACCAATCAGGCTGATCTTGGTACGTAGGTCCAGTAGGCCAAACGTCATGTCCGAGTAGCCTCGAGATAATCTGCCACGTAGTATTGATGTGTCAAGCTTTTGAGGCGGTCCGATCGTATCAAAAAAATTTCCTCCTTTTTTGGCCATGGGATCCACTAATGGATCAATCAGGGACAGTAGACCTAGGGATTGGCCAAACATCTATACGGTCAGTATCCTCTAAGAAATTGCAACGTGGCGTATATTGTGGGTAGTCAGGTAAGATTTTACTCCCCTGGATGGGCTTACAAACCAAAAATCAGCCTGGCGTTGGATTTGATTCATTTTCATGGGTTGATTTTAACGGTGTGAATTTGAGCATTATTGACCATTATTTGGGTACAAGGATCCAAAGGTTTGAAATCATTAATCAGGCTGAATTTTGGTTTCTAGTCCCATCTAGGGATTGGACAAACATCCATACGGTCATATCCTATAACAGTGTGCCACGTGGCTCATACTGTGGGCGGTCATCGGGGGCGGAAAGTGAGTTTTTCTCTGCAATGCAACACACAAATAGCGGGTACGGGGTACGGGCTAGCGAGTACGAAACGGTTGTTCGGTAGCAGAGAGAGAGAGAGACCCTAAATTTCATGCGAAGTGCAAACACTTCTGAACCTGTTCCCGTGTCGCCTTTTAGGGTTTCTCTGCGAAAACCCTAACCGTGTCCATGGTGAAATTAGAGTTTTTCTCTCGATAGATAGATCGATCCGAAGGTCGAACAAACCCAACCGTCAAAATTTCACTCCAAAACCCTAGCGTGAGACCATCTCTCTTCTTCGATAAATCTAGGGTTTTCGAACAGATCGAATTAGGGATTTTGATTTACATGTATGGCTTCGGGGCCTTTGGTAGGGGGAGGCGGTGATGGATCTCGTGAGAAGCACAGATATACAGAGAGCAAGGTTTACACCAGAAAAGTTCACAACAAGGGCCCTAAGAACATCCCTCAACCTCCCTCCTCTCAAACCCTACCGCCCGAAGACAGGAACAACTCGTCTCAGCAGCAGCTGTTGACTCGGTTCGATGCCGCGTCGGACGATTCCTCAAGCCTCAACCTTCGACAACTCGCTGTCCCGAACAGCCGTGACCCGCCTTCCGGGAACGGCTCAATTCCGAGGTTAGAGAACCGTGTCTCCATTAATCTCTCCACGAGGTCGAAGCAGGAGATACGAGAGCTTCGACGGAAGCTCTCTAACGAGCTCGACCTTGTTCGCAACCTGGTGAAGAAGCTTGAAGCTAAGGAGCTACAGCTCACTGGGTACTCGGGCGGTGGTGGTTATAGTCAGTCACAGCTATCGGCGAATGATGCCATAGATAACAGCGGTGCAAAGAGAGTGAATTCTGAGGTTGCTTCTGCGGGGCACCATGAGCCGAGGCCGTTACACCAGCTGAGCATCTCGGCCATGGAGAATAGTCAAGGTGGGTTGAGCGATATCGTTGAGAAAGAGAAGAGGACACCCAAGGCCAACCAGTATTATCGCAATCGAGATTTTGTTCTTGGGAAGGAGAAATTCCCGCCTCCGGAGAGCAAAAAGAAGTCGAAATTTAATAGCAGTAAGAAACATGGAGGAGGAAGGGGAGAAGGGGATTATGGGTTTGGGGTGGACAAGTATTCTAGTCGGGTTTTCAAGAGTTGCAGTGCTTTGCTTGCGAAATTGTTGAAGCACAAGCATGCGTGGGTGTTTGATACCCCTGTGGATGTTAAGGCACTTGGCCTCCATGATTATTACAGCATTATCAAGCACCCAATGGACCTTGGCACTGTTAAGTCTAGGCTCAACAAGAATTGGTACAAGTCTCCTAGGGAATTTGCAGAGGATGTGAGATTGACATTCCGTAATGCAATGACGTATAACCCAAAAGGGCAGGACGTTCACATTATGGCAGAAAATATTTTGAATATATTCGAAGATAAATGGGCAGATATACAGGCTGAATATAATCTTGATTCGAGGTTTGAACTAGACCGTGGAGTTGGGCCCCCTACCCCTACAACGAAGAAGGCTCCTCTTCCTCCTGAAATGAGAAGGACCCTTGATAGATCAGAATCGATGACACTTCCTGTTGACTCCAAAATGAAACCTTCAAGTTTTGCTCCTTCAGGTAGGACCCCTGCTTTAAAGAAACCGAAGGCAAAGGATCCCCACAAACGGGACATGACCTATGAGGAGAAGCAGAGACTCAGCACGAATTTACAGGGTTTGCCTTCAGAAAAGCTGGACAACATTGTCCAGATTATTAAGAAGAGAAATTCATCACTCTGTCAACATGATGATGAGATTGAAGTGGACATTGATAGTGTTGATGCGGAGACTCTGTGGGAACTTGATAGGTTTGTAACCAATTACAAGAAGAGTTTGAGCAAGAACAAGAGGAAAGCCGAACTCGCTAATCAAGCAAGAGAAGAAGCTAAGCATAATTTCCAAGAAATGGTGAGCCCCTGAATTATATTTTTTGTATTTTTCCATTTTACCCATCTCCTTTTTTTTCTTGATGAAAGAGTTTACGTTGGTTGCCTAATACTTGATTTGTTTATGATCTTTACAGAATCCAGCCCTAGCCACAGCTCCAACCCCGGCCACAGCCACAGTAGAGGCGCAAAAGGAAACTAAAACAGGTACCATTTTGGAAAGATGAGAATTGGTTGCATATCCATTTATCTATTCATTGTTGCGCATGAGTTATAGTGTGATCTCGTACGCAATGATCCACTAATATCTGCTGTTTTTGCTGCAGATGAGAAGAATGTGTCATCTTCATCACCAGTTCTAGGTGAAAAGCAGGGGGATAATGCAAGTAGATCAAGTAGTTCTAGCAGCTCTAGTAGTGACTCTGGATCCTCTTCAAGTGGTACTATTTTGAATTTTTAACTAAAGTGTAGCTAGACAAAGATGTTTGAGTAGATGGTGATGTCATTTAAGGTTTGTCTTCCTGAAAGTCAAATTGATTGATTCATTTATTCTGATGTGTATTCTACAGATTCTGACAGTGAAAGTTCCTCTGCATCGGATGCTGGGCATTCACCTAAGACTTGAATGGATTCAATTCAGGTAGGATTATAAAATTTTGGCACGTAATTATATCTTTTTTTTATTTGTCAATGACTCAACCTGTATTAGGATTACTAAATCTTTTTTCTTGTTATTTTATCACATGTACATATATCTGTTACATTAGCCAAACATGTGATAATAGCACACTTTAGCGTTCCTTGGTGCAAGCTCAAGGATCTAAAAGGATGAGAGGAAGGTTTAAAATGAAATAGATTGAGGTAGTAAGAAAAGATTTGAAGACATGCTTTAACAAACGATATGGTTCTAAATAGAATACAATAGCAGAATAGGATTCATGTTCCGACCCCAAATTAGTTATGATAAAGCAATGTTAATGACTATTATGATCTAAATTATGAATTAAATTTGCATAAAATGTCAGAAAAATATATATTTATTTAATGATGAGAATGTGTGTGTGTGTGTGTGTGTGTGTGTCTGTGTTTTATTTTTTGATGAGTATATAACAAGTTTTCTTTTTTTGCATAGCAATAATAATTATGCTATGCTTTATAATAAAAATTATAATAAATATGAGAATACTAGTAATAAGTATGCAATTTTTTGAATAGTATAATAATAAGTACATTATTTTACAGATACACACACGGTGTTTCTGAAATTCTATTATTTACAACTTGAGTACTACAATTCAAATCAAATCTTAACCAAAACAATTTAAATCTTAGGTCTGGATCCCTTTAGGCAAAAATCCTACTGTTTCATATGAATCTTAAGAGTTAGGTAAGATTTAAAAATCCTACTGTTTCGTATGAATCTTAAGAGTTAGGTAAGATTTTTTATTTGAATCTTATGATTCTCTCAAATCTTAAAGATTTGAATAAAAACACATGGCTTATTTTGAGGCCAAAACAGTGAGTCTTATATTTGTTCTTTTTGGTTTTCTTAGATTTCAAGTGTCTCAAATAAATAGATGTTTTGAACAATTAAACAAATTTATAACATCTCGCCACTTTTTTCTACGCGGAGATGAGAATTCTCTTAATTTTATGATGAATTGATAGTACATGGTATTGATTTTTATTTTCGTAAAATGATTTTTGGTTTATGACAATGAATTTATTCGTAAAGATTTTTCTCTCTAGCTATCCATAAAATTTTAAACTATGTAATTTGTAATTCCTCCATAATCAATCATGTAATGATAAATTTTTCTATACAGTCAAATGATAACAAAACATTTCGAATCCCATTTAGGGTTTTTCTATCTGACTCGATTTTGATAACATTGCACACACATATGTATGTATATGGTGTATGTACACATGTATGTAGCACACTCGTTCATCAGCACTTGCTTGATCTAGTGGAAGTGCTAGGTAACGAGGGGGGTTGTTTGGCTGCTTGGGTTCACCTTAGTGTTTTGAAAACGTTTTTCCTCCCCTTCAAAGATTCTACCTATCTCATCAAGAAAAATCAACTTAATCATCAAGCCTAACCTCAAGTAGTTACATCCCTAAATATACCTCACCAGTTGAGAATTTGTGTGTGTGTGTGTGTGTCAACTGCTCTTGTTTTACCATGGTTCTCAAGCATAGATAAATTTTCGGCATGCACATATTATTTTTAATTTGCTATACATAAAGAGGTTATAGATGTTATGGTATGTGTAGATCTAGTAGAGAGGGTATTTTGGGGAAAAAGAAATAAGTAGAAAAAATGGTCCATTTACTGTGTAAACTGAGGCTTAAGCCTTAGTTGCGCCTCGAGTCTATTGCCTCGAGGCGTACGCCTCATTGAACTGCGCCTCAATTGCTTTTTAAACTTTGGCCACTACAAGCTCTAAACTTGATGGTAAATCTTGAGTGTCAGATTTGTTGAACTTTAATAAACATGTTGGTTGGGTCCTGTGTGGTAAATAAGTTGCACAAAGATAAAAAGGTGATTGAGCTTTTGTTGACAATTGGGAGGGCATTCTCTATGGAGAACTAGGTCTTTGATCTTTTGTTGCTGTTTGTCTCTTTTTGTATTTTTAGTTGTTTCTCCTTTTTGGGGAGGGAATGCTTTTCCCTAGCCTTGTTCATTTTCGTCTTCTTAAATGCAATCTACTTTGTTACTGATAAAAAAAAGAAGATAAAAAGGTGATCAAAGATCACATTGAGAAGCATCACTTGAGAATCATCATCATCATAAGCCTTTTGCCAACAGTATGGGGCCAGCTGCACGAATCCTATTCCTCCATTCAATCCTATCTAAAACCATCTCTCCCATTAAAGCAAGTTTCTTAAAATCTCCCCTCAAAACCTCACTCCACGTTCGTTTTGGCTTTCCCTTCACTCTTTTAGGCCCTTTGACTTGCACATTCCTCGTCGGTGTTGTCATAGGTCTTTATTATACATGACTAAACCATTTCAATAGACTTTCTTCCCTCATTTTGTCACTTATTGGGGCTACTCCTATATTTTCACGATTGCGCTTATTTATAATTGTCTTTCCTTGTCTTACCACAGATCCATCGTAACATCCTCATCTCGGCTAGAAGCATCACTTGACAATATTGAGTGAAAATATTTTCTCATTCACTTGATGCCTTGGTGTTATTATACATGTATTATCATATTTACAGAGAGTAAGTGGTAATAATTGCTCATTGGCTAGTGATAGCATTGAATAGTGTCAAGAAGACCATATTGGTATAATTTGCTGAGTTGTCTCAACCAGTGTGGTCAAAGGTTCGCCTAGACGATGCCCGGGCTACTGCCTTTGCTAGATGGGGATCTCTAGCGCCTAAAACATCGCTCATTTTGGTGTTGGCTAAAGTTTACTCAGTTTTAGACTTCGTAGTTATTGTATTAGTTTAGTTAGTTTAGTTAATAACTTACATATCTTTAAGGAGTTAGGATAAAGCTACATGTATTTCTTACATCACTTTTTACATCTGGCTGTGGCACCCACATGGAGATTGTTGTTGGATTTTGTTGAACAATCCAACCACACAGCAAGTTGTCCATAAGGTGGAGATCATCTTCACAAAAAATCAGTCCATTCTGACATGAAAAGTTGACTTGAATTTGGAAAATCTAGACCATCCAATTGAACCATTACTTCCGATTAAGTTTTCACATAGTAATGTCATACCTGATTGATTTTTGGTGATAACGATCAACATGGCAAGGACAACTCGCTGTGCAGTTGGATAGTCCAACATAAATTCCATGTGGGCCCCACAACTGAATGTAAGAAGTGGGTGTAAGAAATGGATGTAAGTTTATCCCAACTGATCTTTAATATATCCAACTGAATCCAGTTTCTTCAGTCAATTCTAGGGATGCTTGTTAGTCAAGTGTTTACTTGGCTTTTCCTTCCCTTTGTATAGCTTAAGCTTCTGGTAGGTCATCTCGACCTCTTTAGCTTTGGCTTTTGTTTGTTTTGGCTTTGGCCCTTAATAAATTTATATTTATAAAAAAAAGTGCCTTCAAATCATTTTCACTACCTCAATCAACATCCTTTCTGACCTTGTTCGCTCCCTCTTAGAGACCTCAACAGTCAACCTGCAAGTTCCTTCGCACTGGTGTCCTTCATTTTTATCACCAGTTGGGGTTACTGCTATGTTCTCTTGAGTGCTTTCATTTCTGATTTTGTGTTTCCTAGTCTTTCCGCTCATCTATCTCACCATTTTCATCTTGACTATGCTCATCCTGTGAACATGTTATTTCTTGATTGGCAAACATCATTGCTTGATAAAACATAAATGGTCTTTCTTCCATGTAATAAACTTTTTGGCTTTAATTTGATTAGTATGCATCTGTCACGTAGCAATCTAGAGGCACATCTTCACTTTAGCCACCAAACATAAATGGTTTTATCTTTCTTTGATGCCTGTGTGCTGTCAGAAATGTATCCGATTAATATATTTTGAAAAATCTCACCATATTTCTAGTGTATTATAAGAAATATATCTGAAACTTATTCTTATAAAGAAATTGGGTATTTCTTCTTCTTGTTATAAATTATATATCCTGCAAGAAATTTATATATTCTTGAAAAAATTCTTAAGTAGTGAATAAAATGTTTAGTTTTTTATTCCTGATATATATTTTATTATTCATTTTTCTTTTTCATATTCTCTTTAAGAGGATTCCTGTTGAATCTTGAGAAAAAGAACAAAAAAAAAGCTGAAAACTTCCTGAGACTCTCTTGCCAAAAGGAATTCCTAAGAACAGAAAATTTGATTATGCAAATAAAACCTATTCCTTTTTTGGCTTTTGGCTACTTAATTTCTCGTGTGTGACCTGGTATCCTTATTTGGTTGGTTTCTGTTGCCTGCTAAGATGAGGTTCTAAAAAAATTAATGGATAAACAAAAAGAAATGAAAAATTATGAGGCATCTTTCTTTTTCTTACTTTGCTGATGTGATAATGATGCCAAGTGTTAATTAAGTCGTTTTTGATTTGGCAGATCTTTGGTATGTATGGTGGAAGATAATTCACAATTGGTGACCCCTGAGGATTCTTGAAATGATGATTCTGCCTCTGCTTAGGAAGGGTGAAGGTTGGTGCAGATCACTCTCAAGGACTCTCACCTTCTTTCTTGTGCAGAATGGAATGCATTTCTGTTTTGGAGCCGCAGAAAGGCTACAACTTTTAACTAGACTTGTTCTTGCCGTCGCTTGAAACTCGTTGATCTTGATTTACAGGTTCCTCTCACACCTTGCAAATTTGTATGATATGGTCGTGTGATCAGACAGTGGGTTTGTTTTGTGTAGCAAATATACATTGTTAACTACTGCTACTCTTCTCCATATCAGCAATCTGTGTCACGTTTCATACTTCTGTCTGCTATCATTCAACTCAGAGAGCAAGGTTGGGGCGTCCTTAGGATAGGAAGCCATCTCAGAAGAATCACCAAGGTCAATGAGGCCCAAGTTGGAAGGTAATGCTAATACATGGAAGTCTTAATTGCACCATAGTAAATATTTTGTTGTAGGGCTAGCGTCGTTGCGATGATTGTGTACCAAGCACGGAACAGAATATTTTAGTATGTTGCAGGATGTTGTGGTGTCACGCTTCTGATTGATTTTGTTGTTCCATTTGAACTCTTTCCGTTCTATTCTCTGTTTCAGCTGGGGGGTCTATCATGTCTTACTTCCTATAAAAAATCCGCGACTCAGTGGCCCAGATGCACCTCCCAAGACATTTTAGGATATTCCGTGGGAAAGCGATGTTCCCTGCTGCTACCACTTCCTTTGCGCCATTTTCTATTGTGGATCGATTAGATTCATTTGTGATTATCTGGTTATTATTGTTTACCCGGTTTTATGTTTTCTCCCAGTGTTAAGAAAGACTTAATTGGCCAGTTAGTTTTTTGGGGCAACAGTAGCTGATTAGCTCTAGGAAACAGTAGGATAACTGTCTATTATTCCTAAACTTATCAACATATGGCTGTGATTTGATCTTGAATTCTAATAATCCCTTGATCCCAGGTGACGTTGAAGTAGGAAAGTGTTGGTGGGTGTCCACATTCAAGAAGATATCCTCCCTGGGAGTGGACCTCGGGATTCACACTGCAGTGATGAGGTCAGAGGAATAACTTCCACAAATTGACAGAATTAAATAATAAAAAGCAATATGGAGATCATGGATGGTTCAGAACTCAAATCAGATATCAGAGAACAGAGATCATAGGAACTTTTACAAAGATCAGATAGCAAAAGACTGAGACAAGAGAACCAACTCATTATTATACAAGTCAAATGGATTAACAGTGTAAAATCTGGATAACAGGGGTATAAATTCCAATTTAAGGTGAAAATGTTATCACCAAAAATTTCGTATCCTACAGAAATCTTCTTATGCTATTGTGGGGTCGGGGTAGCACGAAAAGCGCAGCGGGCCTGGAAGAGAGTGCCACGTGTTTTTTTTTTTCCCCACCCGGTAGGGACACATTTAGGATAAACAGAGGCTTAAGATTATGGGAAGTTACCTCGTCTGCTTTGTCGCCAATCGGTAAAGTTGCTGACCGACCAAAATATAAGCCACCTGGCATATTCTTAGGGACTTCTGAACATATGGATGTTTGGCCAGACGGACCAAAAATTAGCCTAATTAGTGATTTCTAAGTGTTGAATTGGAGTCGTTTTCATGGTTTAATTTAACCGAGGAAATTGAGCGTTATTGGCCACTATTTGGAGTACAAAGATCCAAAGGTTCCATACATTCCCTTAACAAGTCCATGTTCAATTCTTTGAACCGGGAACAGAAGTTGCAAGACAGAGAAGAAGAAGAGAGGAGCGAGCTCTTCTTCTTCTACAGTGTGCCTACAGTCGGAAGAAGAACCCTTTCTGTGGGGTGCCCTCACGTTTCGTGGGGTGCGACTAAAATTTCCCAAGGGTCAAGATGAGAACATGAACCAAAGTCATTTATGACCAGATTTGGTCAATGGGACATATAAGAGGGGCCAGACAAAAATTATTGCGATTCAGGACATTGACCGTTGGATTCAAGAGCGGTCCACGAGGCAACAACTATTTTACACTTTTGCGGTTGTTAGTTGTGGACCGTGTATCTCTTGATTCAACGGTCAATGGCCTGAACTCATGTTTAGATTTAGAAAACGAAATCTCCAATCCAACGCTTAGAAATCAATAATCAGGATGATTTTTGGTTTCTAGGCACACCCCTCCAACCATCCATACAGTCAGTGTCCTCTTAAAATGAGCCACGTAGCTCATATTGTGGCTGTCAGCGAAGTTTTACTCTCCTTGCAGAACCTTCGCCATGTAACGAACACGCCACGGATAGGGTAGCACCATTTTGCTCACGGACGTCCATATGACCCACGTGGCACTGTCTTAGAGAGACCACTGAAAATAGTGCTGTCGCCTCAAGAGGACGTTGTCCTCTTCTTGTATTCACGCAATGGTCCTTGAGATTTACACAAATAACGAGGACCATCCAATGGTGTGGATCGAAGTAAGAAGCTCCCATCAGACGAACACCAACATTTTTCTTTTCTTACCCCCATCTTCTTTGTTCCTCCTCCACTTGTTATCAATGTCGCTCTGGGAAGCGGAAAAATCTATGATACCGACTTCGGTATCAAAATTTTGATGCAGAAGTCCCTCAATTTGCTACGTAGTAGACTCTTTCGGGCCAACCGACTCCATGAATATTTGTCACACATCTTGGTGGACCCACACACCAAAAATCAGTGTGATAAGTGATTTTTAGCCATTGAATTTGAGCACTTTTTCATCATGGGCTTGGAACCACTTCATAGACATGTTCATAAAGCCCATGATGAAAAGTGCCCAAATCCTACGGCTAGAAATCACCAATCACGCTGATTTTTGGTGTGTGGGTCCACCAAGATGTGGGCCAAATATTCATGGAGTCAGTGGGCCCAAAAGAGTCTACTAAGTGGCAAATTGAGGGACTTCGGCATCAAAATTTTGATTCCGAAGTTGGTATCAAAGAACAGCCCCTGGGAAACAGTAGAAGAAAACGTGTTTGCATGTTGGTTTTGTTTGCATTAACTATTATCTATTACTATTTTAAAGGCAAAACTGGGTTGGGGCATGTCCTTCACGCCACACTCATTTGATCCTCACATTTTTGGCCTCCGGACCGCACCTATAAACACCACATGGAACACTCTTAAAAATCTATGACCATACGGATGTTTGAAACATTTCTATGTAGACTTGCAGACCAAAAATCAGCCAGATTGACGCTTTCTAACAACGGGTTTGAATCTTTTTCATGAGTTGATTTTTAACTATGGGATTCGAGAATTATTTTGGGGCCTGAGATTCAACGCTTAGAAAACACCAATTAGACTAATTTTTGGTTTGCAGGTCCACCTAGGGATGTTTCAAACATCCATATGATTAGAGATCTCTAAGAGTATCACGTGGATTTTTTAACTGCAGCCTAACGATCATATCAAAAACGTCAAGATCAAAAAAATCTCTCTCCACCATACTCAATATTTTGCTTTCACTATTATTAAAGAACAGAACTTTGATGACTGATGTCCATCATCAACGTTAATAATTCGGTCAAAAATTCGATGGAACAGTAAAAGTCCGCAACTACATTTATTCGTGTACACACACATTAGATATGAAAATTAAAAAGCAAGCTAGGAAACATATCTTATAATGCATCTCTTTACTCAAGGTGGTCGGATTCACTTAAAGACATCAATGTAAATTTTATCTTCACTCTTTGGGTGTTGTCTTTCTTCATCAATTGCAACCTTAAAGAAACCTAATTAGAACAAAAAAAATATCAATCAAAAGATGCAATTAAGGAAGCTACGATAAAAAAAAAATCTTGGGTTTTAAAAAATAGTTACTTGGTGAGTCTTTTGAGGGCAATGTTTTCCGATCAGAGTAGGAATACACGACCCTGTGATTTTAATAACATGAAAACTATATTTATACATATATACTAACATTAAAAAATATGAAATTAATATATTAGCCGAAGTCAGGTCAATAACCAAATCTAATTAACACAAAAGTATAACTAACACATTCATCAAACCAAATAACTAAGTATCTAAGTATAATCAACCCATGAAAATAGTTTATGTCCATCCTATAAAGTATAACAAGTCATAGAATCCAAAATAACTAAAAAACATTAAACAAATTGAAGTCTTGAAATTATATGGCATTGTTAAAAGGTTGTGAAGAAGTTGAATCATTGTTAAGCACAAGATTGTCAGGTTTATGTCCATCCTATAAAGTATAACAAGTCATAGAATCCAAAATAACTAAAAAAATATTAAACAAATTGAAGTCTTAAAATCATATGGCACTGTTAAAAGGTTGTGAAGAAGTTGACTCATTGTTAAGCACAAGATTGTCAGTCAGGTCATGCACTATCATCAATATGATTTGTATCTTGATTATCGTCTTCATTACTATCAAATTCCGCAAGTTCATCACCACCGTCTTTAAGAAATTCTCCAAATTTATAAAGATAGAATGGTTCTTTGTCTCTCTTCTTAGATCATCATCCCTTATTTGTATGTAAATCAATTTCTCCAATATCTTCAATGACAACTTGTTCATCTTCTTTGTCTGTACAGCTTTTAAATGCACTCCAATTTTGCTCACATGCCCAAGGATTGCATAACTGACTAAAACTACAAATAGCAATCTTTTTTGTACTGAAGGAATACTATCATATAATTGTCTTCCCACCAAACCCCTACATGTAATGAAAATGTTAGACCATATATATATAATCAAAAAGAAAAACTTGTAGATAAAATTTACAAGGATGAAAAGTTTTCATCTACTTATCAAAAAAAAAAAAAATTCTATTTGAGACACAAAAAGCTTGTTAAAGATATATGAACATTTTGCATTGTTAGTCATCAATTGAACACCAAATGCATTATTTTCCTTAATAGAATTGAAGTAGTTATCTGTTATATATAAAAAAGCTTTTACTTCAAGATTTCCATATCTAATATTCTCATCATACATCAAAGGCTAGTTAAGATAAGTACATTATGAATAATATTTTTGTATATAAAATTTACGAGGATAAAATGTTCTCATCTGAGGCACAAAAAACTTGTTAAAGAGATATGAACTTTTTGCATTGTAAGTCATCAATTGAACACCAAATGCATTATTTTCCTCAACCAAACATAGTATTCCAAAGTTATTGTCACTTCACTTCCTCTTAAAAGGTTGCACTTTGAACTTTTTAGTCACCCATATTGTTGGTGATCTGGTACCATAGTTTAAGCATCTCCATTCAGATGATACAATGAATAATCTTAACTCATATTCAACTTTTAAAACAGATTGAAATATGATAAAAGTACAAGGCAAATCTGGTCTTCTTAATTCTTTTCCATTGATAAGTTTCCTCTAATAATGTCAAAATCACAGCGTGCTTATACATGTAATCAACTATCAACTTAACACCATAAAAAGTTAATTTTCTCTAATCAATCTCTTCATAAATATCCTTTAAAATCAACCGAACTCCATGGGTTGTACATCTTATTTTATAAATATGATGATTTTTTTATAAGTGCAAATTTAAATATGATAATATTTTTCCATAATCAAATCACCAGCATTCACATAATTATAAGCATTATCTATGACAAGTTGCACAACATCCTTTAACCCAATTTCATCAATAATAGTAGAAAGAACATCTCTAAAAAGTAGAGCAATTTTTCTTTTACCTAACCTATTAAATGATCTAAAAAAGACAACCCTCCTTGAAGAATAAGCAACCACATTAATAATGGAGCAACTCTTCATATCAATTCAAATGTCTAACATCAATGTGCAACCCATGATATCCCAAGTCTTCTTAACTGTGGAAACATACTCCTCAACATCATCTCTACTATCTGTCACTGACTTTGAGCGAAGATTCAAATAACTTGGCAAGGCATAACCAAACCCAAACTCAACAACATAATTAATCATTTCTACAAATGATGGTGACTTAATAACATTAATAAAATGTTATTCATATGAAAGAAATTAGAATCATTTTTGTTCACCAAAGCTTTTTTCTTCTTGTCACATATTAGTGGTAAAAAATTTGACGTAAAATAGATCCTTAAGGTGGTTTACATGGGTTAATATATAGATGAACCGACTTCACTTCCCATTATAGAAGATGATTTGGTCTTACTTCTTTTGTTAAAAGTGTCATTGTCCATAATAACATAAATACCTGTAGCTTGAACATCATCTGATACTGTAGGACAAACTACAACATATTACTCTTGTTTCCATGACAAATGAGATTTTAAATGTGCTACACCCGCTGAATAGCCATTTTTATAAAAATTACAATGAAAATGCCCCTTCAAGTTTTTACCATACCTCAAAATGGGTCTCTTTGTCTCACCATTTTAAGTTTTTATCATACACATATCCACCAATTCTAATTTCGCATTCATCACCATTTTAAAAACATTCATAAAATCAAATATTAAAGCAAAATCTGGAATCAATAGAAAAGTAGAGACACTGTATTTCAAAATCCAAATAACAAATATTAACAAACACCATTAGAAAAATTATACACAAAAAGTTTGAAGGAACAAATAACTAGTAAGTCTTCAATTGTCTATCTTGGGGCACTAATTCTTTAATTTTTCACCTCTACAACAACCCAAAAGCAACAATAGAAAGATTTCAACCCTCTGTTCTCTGCAAATAAATTAAATATAAGAAAAATATTTTAATACAAATAAATATAACAACAATATTTTAATAAAAGGAAAAGAAATAAAGAAGAGAATAAGAGAAGTATTTTAATTATAGAGAGGGTGATTTTGCATGTGGGTTTGATAGTTGCAGGTCTGCTTTGGGTGTGGATACGAGAGTTGTAGGTCTAGTCCGGGTGTGGGTCGTGTGATTGTGTGGGTCGAAGAGAGAGAGAGAGAGAGAGAGTTGCAGGTGACTGTGGTGTGGTCTTGTGGCCTGTGTGGGTCCAAACCTACAAGGGTGGACCAAACATCCATGCGATCAGTGGGCCTAAAATATGATTTAGGTAGGGGCACTAATCGATCGGAGCAAAACCCCACTGAAGTAAAAAAAAAAAAATTCCATGGACACATTGACTTCACAATCGACACTTGATCTTTGGATATAGTACTCGAAAATCAGCTTGATATCGGGTCCAACAAGGAGAGAGAGAGAGAGAAAGAGTTGCACAGCCTCCTGTGTGTGTCTACTAGAGGATGGGAGAGAGAGAGAATTGCAGGTGGTCCAACGATTCCAACCCCAATCCATACGAGAGAAACATAAAGAAGAGCTTATAAATAAAGGAAAAAGATGTAACAAGGTATGTCTGAAACTATTTCATTTGCGGAAGCGGATTTTTTGGTAGTCACCACTGTCATCTGGGCCCACTGACCGTATGGATGTTTATCCCACCCCTTGGTGGATATACAGACCAAAAATCACCCTGATTGGTAATTTATAACCATTAGATTTTAACAGTTTTTAGCACTTTTTAAGGGGTTCTTATAGCCATTGAATGCAACCATTTTTTGAGTACTAAAACCAACGGCTAAAAACCATTAAACAAGCTGATTTTTGGTATGAATGTCTATTAAGGGGTCGGCTAAACATCCATGCGGACAGTGGGCCCAGATGGCAGCAGTGACTACCAAAACTGCCGCTTCCGCAAATGAAAAGATCTCAGGTATACCTTGTTACATCACGACCCATAAATAAATAGAGAGAAGAGAGAGATATGATACTAATCTAGAAGAGAGAGTTATGACGCAAACGTAATAACCAAAAGACCCTTACTGAAATGCAAAGCACAAAGCTAGAAACTCCTAAAAGAAAGGGTAATTTGGTAACATAACAAAACAGATATGATGTCGGACCAATAAATAAATAAAAGAAAGAACGAGAACAAATGAAAAAGAAAAAAAAAAAAGCTGCGGTCGCAGAAAAGAGAGAGAGAGTTTCAACTGTTCAAGCGCTTGCCGGGATCTTCAATTCCGCTCACGTCCGGCTAGGGTTTCTGTTTCTTCTTCTTCGTTGCTCTCTCTCTCTCTCTCTCTCTGGTAACAGAGAGAGTTAGGTTTTTAAAGGTTTCTTCGCTATAGACCAGAAGAAGAGCATCAACAACCATACCAAACCAGACTCTGTTGAAGCTTTGAGAAGCCATGGCGATGGCGAGCTTTGCTAGTCGAAAGTCTGTCCTTCTATCGAGGAATCTCTGCAACTCATCCGAGGTTATGAGATATTCCCTCTCGCTATCCTCCTTTTCTAGAAACTTCTCTTCGTCGGCATCCGAAGAGAACGACGTCGTCGTGATCGGCGGTGGACCTGGTGGCTATGTTGCTGCCATTAAAGCTGCTCAATTAGGGCTCAAAACAACCTGTATCGAGAAGCGAGGGACCCTCGGTGGGACTTGCCTCAACGTTGGTTGCATCCCTTCCAAGGTATTTCATTTGATGCTCCTGCATCAAATACGATGGCAGAGCCGACCCTACATCTATATTCTTTCAGTTTCATTTCTCAGATTTCGGGTAGATTTGGGTTTTTGTTATGTGTTATTGTTCCTTTTTAATTAGATCGGCATATTAGGCGATATATGTGGTAGATTTAGAAATTGAACGTGTGTTTATTTATTTGGTAGTCGATGTAGATGATGATTAGTGTGATAAGGACCGTCTAGAGCTACACCCATTTCTTACATCCACTTCTTACACCCGAGGTTGGGGCCCACATGGAGATCATGTTGGACAATCCAACCATACATTGAGTTGTCCTTGCCATGATGATCATCGTTGCCAAAAATCAGTTTACTTCAAAATTGCTAACCATATAAAAAATTGGTCGAAAATAATGGTTAAATTGGATGGTCTGGATTTTTTAAATTGAAGTCATATTTTTATGAGGTTAGGAATGTTAAAATGTCCTGATTTTTTGTGAGGAAGATATCCATAGTATGAAAAACTCAATGTGCGGTTGGATTGTCCAACATGATCTCCATGTTGGCCCCAACACCGGGTGTAAGAAGTGGATGTAAGAAATGGGTGTAGCTCTAGACAAACTCTTTTGTGTTTGGGCATAGTGTTTTCTGATTTGATTTTTTTTATTTTTAGTGTAAATTTAAACGATGTTGATGTCACGATTTTGTCTAATTGCTGATGAAGAATAGATGAATTAGGTAGATTTCAAGTTTTCTCCTCTCTTTTTGCCCCATTTTCATTGTGAAATATGGTGAAATGATGTTAGAGTTTCGTACATTTGCATCGCGATTTGTGTATTTGGAAAGGCAGACACTAAGAGCATAGACTTTGGAAGGCCTCAACGGATATATTCTTGGTGTTTGTATATCCCGGGCAAGACCTGTTCTATGCCTTCCCCAGGTACAGGAAAGTGGAATTCCGTAGTTAAGCGTGCTTGGGCGTGAGTAGTACTAGGATGGGTGACCTCTTGGGAAGTCCTCATGTTGCACCCCTCGAAACCATTTTTACTTAAAAAAAAACAGGCTTTAATGAAATTCAATGGCCTCCATGTGGTTGGTCCTTTGCCACTTGCACATTTAGTCATGTAACTCGTGTTTAGATTTAGAAAACAGCCTTTAAGAGTTGTAGAATTTGTGAACACTTTTGTTGAATGTTCTAGGCTGTGTTACCTAGATCATTGGCACAGTTTGCAGTTTGAAAAATTGAAGGTGAACACGGTTCATTAGGATAGATTGAGAAAAATGTTTTCCTAGTACACTTGGATTGTTAAACTCGGTTCGGTTTACTTCTTTTTATCTTGGTTCTTTGGATTTGTACTTCTGGTTCGCTAGTTTTACTGAAATAATTCATGTAGAGCTACAATCCAACTAAACCAAAAACCCCTTAGGAGAGTGGGAACACCATACACCCTGCATTCTAATGCCATTGTAAATCCATTAACTTGCTTCTTAAAGTTTTCCAACTAGGCCATTTCAAATTAGAGTCCATTAACACAAATTGGTCGTCTCCCAAATCTAGGCGGCTACTTGGTCAGGCTGTCTTACACAAATAGGACATTACACGGAAGTAGACCTTGAAATAGAAAATACCTATAATATTAGGATATGTCCAATAATTAGTGTCTCTTGAGATTCCAATCACCCAGCCCTTGAAGGTACCACAATATAGCACCATTCATTTATTTCGATGGGTTGTCATGATCGATTTTGGAATAAGCAAACAAAACACTTCGAAGTTCAAACATTATTACTTATCAAAAAAAAAAAGTTCAAACATTATTGTGCTAAGCTACTTGGAAGAAATTTTAGTTTTTTTGGTTAGTACACGTGGAGGAATCTTGTGGCTCTTAAGGCATGGTATAGAGCTTTGGGAACTTACTGGTGCGTAATTTGTTAACTGATAGAATCTGTTTTAGGAACTCACTGGGCCTTTGTCCTAGTGATAGATTTTGCTGGAGACTAAGAAGATATCACATGCTGGTTATGAAATATTGGCCATTTCAGTTTTGTGTAGATCTGATATAGGTTAGTATGTACATATCTCTCTTCTATTTATTCAGTTCTTTAGGACATGATGCTTAATTGTCTTTTTATCCTGGCCTTTGATTTGCTTTTGTTGATCTGAATTCTTGGTTTGATTCATATCTTTTAATACTGGAAAAGGAAATCAAGGGGCATATTGACCAAGGTAGTTAAGGGCGCAAGATGCACTTAAGGCGCTAGGACCCCTGGTGCCTAAGGCATAAAGCGCAAGGCAAGGCCATAAATATAAAAAATAGTAGATTAAGAAATGTAAAAAAAGTAAGAAAAATAACATCATAAAATAACAAAACAGATAATCATTAGGCTATAAAACATAAAAAATCTTAAGTAATCCAAATGCAATTCTAGTTAACATTGTCATTAGCTCAATACAAAACAAGTAATCAAAATTCATAAAATGATTGGGGAAAATTTAAAAGGCAAAAAGTCAAAATTCATAAAAAAATACTAATAAGTAACAACAAAAATAGATCAATTAATCTAATAAACTAATAAAAAGAAATAATTGATGAACTACTACTAGCAATTATAAAATAATATTGCATGGAAGTATGGTTATTTAAATCACAAAAGGAGTATAAGAAGAAGAATCGGAATCAGAAGACAATCACAACGGAAGAAGGAGAATAAGAAGACCCTTCTAAGGCGCTTTAGGTGCGCCTTGTGCCTCAAGTGCGCACCTTGACTACAGCTATACTGATTTCAAAGCGGGTTAGCCCCATAGCCTGTGGGTATATTTTATTCAAAAGTGCAGAATTATGTGGCTTTTATCCCCTAAAATTTTCATTTAACTTTGTGTATATAGTATTTTGGAAAAGATTTTCTCACCTGAGTGGTGCTCTAATACCATACTTGACCTTCTATTGGTCCGCATTCCTTTGTTAAAGTAAGCAGACCAAAACATGACTCAAGTATTGCCTTACCTGAGTGAGGAGATCACTTCTCAAATATATAGTACTTGTATCTCGAAGATGCTGTAGTTTCTCTTCTTTATCATTTTTTTCCTTATCAAATGTACATCTATAGATGTAGACATTATATACTATGATAACCAGATACTTCAACATGCGTTTTATATTTGTATTGGCACGATATGATAACGATACTAGTACCAAATGCTGCATGGATACTTCTATGCCACTAATTTCTCATTTTCTATTGTTCTATTTTGTATTTTCTGTACTCCTAACAATATCCTTATTCCTTATGTCAATAGGAACATATAAATAGTTTTGCCGCAAGAAACATTGGAAATTTAGAAACTTCATTATGTATATGCCATGGTATGAATATTAAACAAGATACTTAACTTGAAAAATAAAAATTAAAGCATGCTATGAACATATTGAGTGGGATACATATCCATGTCCTGAATTTCGGGAAATGAAGAGTTGAATCTCCGTCTGCTGTACTAGTGTTCTTATCCCAAACAACTGGACATTGCCGTATGACTAGAATAAATACTCTTATAGATTGGATAAAATAGCAGTCAGAACACATCATGCAACATACTTTCACCATCCCCTTGAGAGTATCAATCTTTCCTAGATTTCCGATGAAATGTTGAAATTTGTCAACTTCCAATGGCTTTTTCTTGTGTATGCTTTATGAGATGGTTCCCCATCTAATGAAAGGTCAATGGTTAATTGAGTTGTTGAGTCAGTAAGTGAAGGGCTAGATTCGATTTGGGATCTAAGATTTCGTTTTATATCTAGATGGGATTGAAGCTGTAAGATAGTCTAAAATTAATGGAGCAAGGATCTTTTGCTTATCAAAAAAAAAAAAAAAAATTAATGGAGCAAGGAAGGAATTTCATACCGTTGAGGCTGATAATAGAATAATAGCTGCCAATGAGACAATTTAGGTCTAGGAAGAATGAAAAAGGATGGTGTAATCTTGATTTTTGTGTTCTTGTATAGAGGTTTTGTATGAGTTCATAGTTTTGTTTGTACTAGTCTCTTTCCCATTTTTTGTAGAATAATTCTCACAACTTAAGATGTTAAACTTAGTGTGATAGTCAATGAATTTCATGAACTAAGAGGCCATGCCTCTTAGAGTTTCTGCAGAAGGTGTTATGGCCAGTTAGATTGATAAAAGAGTTCATTCCTCTATCTATATATAGTTGGGTGCCATTACTTTTGAAGGATCGCTGTGAATAATTTGCAACTGAATCTTATTTTCTTGTATAATTGAGCAATGCTTTTTTATCTAGGCAAGACGAACAGCTTTACTTGTTATTTAAGCATCCTTTTTTGTTGCTTTCTATAAAAAAAATGACTTTTCCTGATTTGATCTCCTCTACTCAGGCACTTCTTCATTCCTCTCACATGTACCATGAGGCCAAGCATGCATTTGCCAGTCATGGGGTTAAGTTTGCACAGTTGGAGGTTGATCTGCCTGCCATGATGGCCCAGAAGGATAAAGCAGTTTCCAATCTTACCCGTGGTATTGAAGGCCTCTTCAAGAAAAACAAGGTAAACTACGTCAAAGGGTATGGTAAGTTCATCTCACCATCCGAAGTCTCCGTCGACACCGTTGAAGGCGGGAGCACCGTTGTCAAAGGCAAAAACATAATAATTGCCACCGGCTCAGATGTCAAATCACTTCCTGGAATCACTATTGATGAGAAGAAGATTGTTTCGTCAACTGGAGCTCTGGCTTTGTCAGATATACCTAAGAAACTTATTGTCATTGGAGCTGGCTACATTGGCCTGGAGATGGGCTCCGTGTGGGCCAGGCTTGGGTCGGAGGTGACTGTTGTTGAGTTTGCATCAGATATTGTCCCATCCATGGACGGGGAGGTTCGTAAGCAATTCCAACGTTCCCTTGAGAAGCAAAAGATGAAGTTCATGCTCAAAACTAAGGTGGTTGGAGTGGACACTTCCAATGAAGGTGTGAAGCTGACGCTGGAACCAGCAGCAGGTGGCGACCAGAGCATTCTTGAAGCTGATGTTGTTCTTGTCTCTGCTGGTAGAATTCCATTCACCGCCGACCTTGGGCTAGACAAGATTGGTGTGGAGACCGATAAGGCTGGCCGAATCACAGTCGACAAGCGGTTCACTACAAGTGTCCCAGGTGTCTATGCTATTGGGGATGTGATTCCCGGGCCCATGCTAGCACACAAGGCAGAAGAGGATGGGGTAGCATGTGTGGAGTTCATAGCTGGCAAGGAAGGCCACGTGGACTATGACATGGTCCCTGGGGTGGTGTACACTCACCCTGAGGTGGCATCAGTTGGAAAGACTGAGGAGCAGGTGAAGGCACTCGGGGTCGAATACCGTGTTGGTAAGTTCCCTTTCATGGCAAACAGCAGGGCCAAAGCAATTGATGATGCTGAAGGACTGGTGAAGATATTAGCGGAGAAAGAGACAGACAAGATAATGGGGGTCCACATTATGGCACCGAATGCAGGGGAACTCATTCACGAGGCGGTGCTGGCCTTGCAGTATGGAGCGTCTAGTGAGGACATTGCACGCACTTGTCATGCACACCCTACGATGAGTGAGGCATTGAAGGAAGCTGCCATGGCGACCTACGACAAGCCCATTCACATCTAGACGAGTGGGTTATTGTTTTTTTTTCTTATTTTTTTTTTGCCTAAGTTTTGGAATGATTTTAATAAATTTTCATAAGAACTGGCTGCTCACATGACACATGTTATTGACAGCCTATTTTTTTTTGTATAAGCTGCATTGCTAGATGTGCGAAATGTAAGTAGAAGCTCATAGTCATGAGAAAATCTTCGCGAAATGCTGATAATGTGATTAGTTGCTGTTGTATGTAAGCATATGATAGAGAATCCATCTGCTGCTTGATGTCATGGTCAACCAATCTCACAGCTTGATTACATTTTTTGGCAATGGTAACAGCCCTAAAACTCCTTTGTTGTTGCTGCGGTTATACGGGTTTCTAGGAATCTGATCACCGGAAAATCACATATAGTCGTCTTATTCCAGTAAACAGGGGAAAAGAACAAGGGTCTTGGTAAGCAGCTGGGTTAAACAGTGGATTAGCGAGTGAAGGCGGACTTCAAACCCAGTTCTGTTGTATAACTTGTATGGACATGTAGAGACTTTGGCAGTGATGGAAGCTCTAATGCTCTTAAGGAGTTGAAGTGAGTGATCCGTCCTCCATTTGGTGGGCGGGGGAGGAAGCTGACAGTGTAAATGGGTAGGTACTCTTACCTTGAGGCCGGACGAGCATGTGGACATCATGTATTGGAACGTCAAACATGCACTTTTCCAGCCCACAAAGAAGGAGATGATAAACCTCTGTTTTCCTGCTAAGATGAGGTTCAAAAAAAAAAAAAATTGATAGCCAAAAAGAAAAGAAAAATTGCATGACTTCTTTCTGTTTCTTACTTTGCTGGTGGGGCGATAATAATGCCAAATGTTAATTAAGTTGCTCTTTATTTTGCAGATCTTTGGTATGTGAGGTGGAAGATAATTCACAATTGGTGACCCCTGAGGATTCTTGAAATGATGATTCTGCCTCTGCTTAGAAAGGGTGAAGGTTGGTGCAGATCACTTTCAACGACTCACTCACCTTCTTCCTTCTGCAGAATGGAATGCATTTCTGTTTTGGAGTCGCAGAAAGGCTACAACTTTTAACTAGACTTGTTCTTGCTCTCGCTTGAAACTCATTGATCTTCATTTACAGGTTCCTCTCACACCTTGCAAATTTGTATGATATGATCGTGTGATCAGATAGTGGATTTGTTTTGTGTAGCAAACGTACATTGTTAACTACTGCTACTCTTCTCCATATCCATACATAATGCATAAGGTCTGTGCTTCTGCTCCTGTTCAACTGTATGTCTGGGGTGTCTGAACAATTTGTTTTTGACACGGGATGCGCCTGATCAAAATTCATGGTCTTTCAATTGGTAATACTAACAAATAGGCATCTCAAGAGGACTAACATTAGTCTATGTCCGTCCCTCTCGGACTTTTCGGTCTCTGTTTGAGCTTGACAATTTCTGAGGTCCAATGACTTCGCATTTAGATTTTACTATAACTTGTTGATTCTTTTGTAACTGGACTTGGACAGTTAGAGGCACCAATTAAGTATCAACGACTACAATGCACTATGATAAAGTTTGAAATTTACACATGCAAATGGAACACAAGCAGTTTTGTCATTGAGAATATTAAGTACAATATTATACTGGATGGATGCGGACACAATGAAGATGAGCCATCCATCCATTGTTCTCTCTTATTATGCAGTTGGGTAGGAGGCTTCCATGGCAATGCCACAGAGTCCTTCCTTGGCTTCGACATCTCGTTCCATCATTATGTATCCATTATCACCCCATCCGTTGCCCCATGAGTTCTTCACTAGCCAATACTTGGTCCCGTCGCTACTGGTCCCATAGCCAACTGCAGTAACGCCATGGTCCAAGTCAGTGCCACAGTCCCCTGTGAATACACCACTTGAGTAGAACTGGAAGGCATATCCACCAGCATCAATGGCCACTGAAATTGGTTGGTTGGCCACAGCCTTCAATAGTGCTTTCTCGCTGTTGGCTGGCACATCTTCATAACCATTAATCTTGGCAGCATGTGAGGCTTCCTTCTTGGTGTTGCAAGTGTTGTCGACTCCTTTGTAAGGGTAGCCAGTTTCGGTGGCGAGGCCTCGGTTATGTTGAATGAATTTGAAGGCATCATCCATAAGACCACCTTCACACCCTTGATCCACTCCACTGGTATCACAGTCCACTAGTTCTTGCTCTGACAAGGAAATCAACTTTCCAGTTGATATCTGGGTTATCCCCTCCATAGCCGCCACCGCTGAGAATGCCCAACAACATCCTATATATTTTGTTTTGTTTCACATTTATTTGTTAACAAAATCAAAGTTAGCAAAGAGTAAGAAGTGATTTTGCTCTTTTACATGAAAAAAAAACTAAAAATTAAAAGAGGGATCGAATTTGCCTGCTCAACAAGTTCACTAGGGATGGATGTAGAAGTAGTTTTTATTAGTTGTCACTTACCACATTGACCTTGGTCCTTAATGGGTGTAACGGCTCCTTTCTTTCTCCAATCCATGCTAGATGGCACTGCGGTCACGTTTTCGTACCTAAATGATGTTGCTTTTGAAGTCCTAGGTTGGGAGGCCATCTTGTACCCATTACGAGATGCTCTGAACTCTTCATTAGTTTGATCTGCAAATTCATTGGCACTTAGCTTGTATAGTCGGTCCCCAACGCTGTTGAAAGTGTCTATAAACTCAACATTGGCCTTGAAGATCTGAAAACGCCTCTCCCTCTCAACTGGATCTTTGTAGACCCGCCCATAATGGGTCATCCATTGCTCGTGCCTCTCGGTCATGGATGCGTCGTGGAGTGTACGTGACATGGCTTGAGAAACCAAAACACCCAGAACGAACAAGGCCGCGCACATACATTGCCATTGGCGTGATGAAGCCATGATTAACTACTAACTGAAGATGTTAGGTTGCCGGATGGTAGTATTGAGGAATGCGAGATTATAGGAAATGAGTGAGAAGGGCACACTCTAACCCTTTGGTGGTCTTAGCTTATATAGGCAGAGTCCATTGTTTATTGTAACGCAAGAGGGAGACCTGCTCAGCAGCGTGCCGGGGAAGTTGAACATGATTTGAAAATTTGCAGGTCGTTAAAATTGGTTTCTTTCATGGAATGGGATAATTTGGCTATTGTTTTGTCTTTCATGTTCCTGAGTTCTACAACTTCTAACATCCTATCTCACTTTCATTTGGTCCTTTAAGGATACGTTGGTTATATTATATTTACAAAAGAGTCCAGATCCTTCTACCAGGGAGTTGGATAGTTACCCTACTCCCACGCTTCTATGTTTCTCACATGCTTCTCCTTAAGTCAAAAATCAGCTTGATTGGTAATTTCTAGCCGTTAGATTAAGTACCCAAAAAATTATGAAAAAAAAAAAATGCTTGAATCCAAATGCTAGAATCAATCGTAAAAAAAAGTGCGAAAATTTATGGCTCGCGAAAACCAATCAAACTAGTTTTTGGAATGTATATCCACGAAGAGGTGTGCTAACATCCATGCGGTTAATGGGCCCAAAAAATGAGCTATGAAGGGCCACGAGAGCCCTCTGCATCGACACGGCGTATTACTCTATTTCCCTGCAGGTTATAATAGCCGTTGTAACATTTTCACAATTTTTAAAAATAAAATTCAAAAGAAGGAAAAAAAATTCTCCCCTTTTGCCAGGGAGAGTTAATGGGATGAAAATTGCCATGTGAAGATTGGTGAGGTGATCAAACAGGGGAACCTCTATTGGTCCCTCCACTTTGGCCGCTACATGTAAAATACCTACCTTAGCAAGAAGACACCCGGCCCATAGCACCAAGGTTTTAAAACTTGCCGAGTTGCATTAACAATCGTCGGAGTCGACACGACTTGATCTCATTTTGCGTAGACTCCTAATAACTCAGTTAGTATAGCAGGTTTGCCGAGTTGACTTGGAAACTCGATGGAGTCATTCGGATTGAGTCGACTCGAGACCCAAAAAAAATCGAAAACTTTCCCCCTTGTTTCTGCTGGTAGGATGTAGAAATTCCCATTGTACTGATATAAAAGATTAGTTAAAAAGTGAAGAGAATACAAAATGGGTTTTCGTTAAGTTGAAAAATCAAATATGAGCCACGTGGCACACTCTGAGAGGACTCTTAATGGTATGGATGTTTGGCCAATCCCTAGGTGGACCCAGAAACCAAAAATTAGCCCGATTAGTGATTTCTAGGCGTTGGATTGGAATTATTTTCATGGGTTGATTTTAACCGTGAGACTTTAAGTATTATTGACCATTATTTAAGGTACAAAGATCCAAATGTTTTAAATCACTAATCAATCTGATTTTTGGTTTAAAGGTCCATCAAGGGATTGGAAAAACACCCATACAGTCAGAGTCCTATAAGAAGGTGCCATGTGGCTCATAAGCTCCATGTCATCAGCCTCGATGACAGGGCCCTGCCATCAAAGTTTTACTCATGGGACTAGAGCAGAATAGAATGAATGTAATACTATTTAATTTGGCTTTGCCCTAGAACACATGGTGGAGAGCCATCGTTTATGTTCTTAAATATTTTTTTTTATTTTTAATGGTACTTGTCTCTTTTTTTCCATTTTCAAAACACTTTTAGGGCGTGTTTGATTACACAGAAAATTTTCCTAAGAAAATACATCTGGGAAATGCCTTAAATGGCTGAATTTTTTTTTTTTTTTTGATAAGGTCTTGCATTAAAGAGAAGCAACTTACAGGCTAGAATAAAAGGTGGTCGAGGAGACCTCCGAAAAACAAAGAAAAGGCAAAGAAAAGAACGAGAGCTAGGCTCCACTGTACATAATAGAATCCCATCTGAACATGAAGTCTTCGAAGGACAAACCCTTGCACTCTTTAAAGAGCTTAGACTAGAGGAAGAGAAGCGCCTTGATAGAGAGAATGATAGCAAAGACCGAGGCCTCCTTGCCCTCGAACCCTTAAATGGCTGATTGATTGCAATTGAGAACACATATTTCAATCATGTGAGAAAATAAAGGCGTATTTTCAGGTGGAAATGGATTCTCACCTATCTGGATGGGAAATTAATTCCGGGCTCAGTAGGGAAAACTATCCAGATTAAAATGTCTTGGTAGGGAAGATTATACATATTTAAAATGGCTATCTAACAATGGACAGTTGTGTTTTCTCAAGGAAAATGCAATTTTCCCACTTGGCAATCAAACACGCCCTTAGTAATTTTATCTCTTTATATATTAATAACTACTGTAACGATTCTCCCGAGTTGAATCGTGAGTCACTGATTTGACTCAGTTTGATAAACTTTTGAGTCGAGTTTTTGAGTTTTAAAACATCACAATGTACAGAGAAACAATTTGATTGCTCCACGGGAGGAGAACAAATCTGATCTCCACCCCATAACTTGTTGACACACACACCCAACTATCATGTTCAACCAATGCCATTTTCTTTCAAGTCTGGTTGAACTAAGGTAGTATTAGGGTCCATGACAGCATGACCGGTGTATAGACGATCATTTGGTATCAGAGTCAACCCCACATCATGGGTTCAAGTCACGGGAGTGGCGACCAGAGGTGTCATCACCTGTAGGTGGTGAATGATCGTCTATACGGTGTTTTATAGATAGTACCCGTCCTCTAAAGGATGTATCTATTTTGCATACGAAAATGAACATATAGAGCATTAATGCCCGTTAAGCAAAGATAATCTTGAGTCCAGTTTTAGGGAGGTCCGTATCTGTTATAACCGCCGTTATTTCCGTTATAACATGTGGTTTTTTTAAAACAATGCGTTAAAGTAGTGTGTCGTCCCTTGTGTCTTAAACTCTGTTGTTCTAGTATGATGGCTAGAGATCAAGGAGTATCATTAGAAATTATCAATCAAGCTGATTTTTAGTGTGTGGATGCTGTAACCGAAAATGTTGCGGCTGTTTGAAAGTTCCACGTATTAATAAGAGTGTGATTTGGTTTAGGATCATCGGATTGGTCCTAAGAGGTCTAACATTATTCTCTGTCCGTCCCTTTCAGACTTTTCGTGGGTCTCTGTTTGAGCTAGCTTGACAATTTCTGAACTCCAATGACTTCGCGCGCATTTAATTTTAATATAACTTGTTGATTCTATTGTAAATGGACTTGGAGAGTTAGAGGCACCAATTAAAAGTATCAACGACTACTATGCACTATGAAATGGTTTGAAATTTACACATGCAAATGCAACACAAGCACTTTCGTCATTGAGACTAGCTAAGTACAATATTATACTGGATGGATGCGGACACAATGAAGATGAGCCATCCATCCATTGTTCTTTCTTATTATGCAGTTGGGTAGGAGGCTTCCATGGCAATGCCACAGAGTCCTTCCTTGGCGTCGACATCTCGTTCCATCATTATGTATCCATTATCACCCCATCCGTTGCCCCATGAGTTCTTCACTAGCCAATACTTGGTCCCGTCGGTACTAGTCCCATAGCCAACTGCAGTAACGCCGTGGTCCAAGTCAGTGCCACAATCCCCTGTAAATACACCACTTGAGTAGAACTGGAAGGCATATCCACCAGCATCAATGGCCACTGAAATTGGCTGGTTAGCCACAGCTTTCAAAAGTGCTTTCTCGCTGTTGGCTGGCACGTCTTCATAACCATTAATCTTGGCCGCATGGGAGGCTTCCTTCTTGGTGTTGCAAGTGTTGTCGACTCCCTTGTAAGGGTATCCAGTTTCGGTGGTGAGGCCTCGGTTATGTTCAATGAATTTGAAGGCATCATCCATAAGACCACCTTCACACCCTTGATCCACGCCACTAGTATCGCAGTCCACTAGCTCTTGCTCTGACAAGGAAATCAACTTACCGGTTGATATCTGGGTTATCCCTTCCATAGCCGCCACCGCTGAGAATGCCCAACAACATCCTATATATTTTGTTTTGTTTCACATTTATTTGTTAACAAAATCAAAGTTAGCAAAGAGTAAGAAGTGATTTTGCTCTTTTACATGAAAAAAAAAACTAAAAATTAAAAGAGGGATCGAATTTGCCTGCTCAACAAGTTCAATAGGGATGGATGTAGAAGTAGTTTTTATTAGTTGTCACTTACCACATTGACCTTGGTCCTTGATGGGTGTAACGGCTCCTTTCTTTCTCCAATCCATGCTAGATGGCACTGCGGTCACGTTTTCGTACCTAAATGATGTTGCTTTTGAAGTCCTAGGTTGGGAGGCCATCTTGTACCCATTACGAGATGCTCTGAACTCTTCATTAGTTTGATCTGCAAATTCATTGGCACTTAGCTTGTATAGTCGGTCCCCAACGCTGTTGAAAGTGTCTATAAACTCAACATTGGCCTTGAAGATCTGAAAACGCCTCTCCCTCTCAACTGGATCTTTGTAGACCCGCCCATAATGGGTCATCCATTGCTCGTGCCTCTCGGTCATGGATGCGTCGTGGAGTGTACGTGACATGGCTTGAGAAACCAAAACACCCAGAACGAACAAGGCCGCGCACATACATTGCCATTGGCGTGATGAAGCCATGATTAACTACTAACTGAAGATGTTAGGTTGCCGGATGGTAGTATTGAGGAATGCGAGATTATAGGAAATGAGTGAGAAGGGCACACTCTAACCCTTTGGTGGTCTTAGCTTATATAGGCAGAGTCCATATTGTTTATTGTAACGCAAGAGGGAGACCTGCTCAGCAGCGTGCCGGGGAAGTTGAACATGATTTGAAAATTTGCAGGTCGTTAAAATTGGTTTCTTTCATGGAATGGGATAATTTGGCTATTGTTTTGTCTTTCATGTTCCTGAGTTCTACAACTTCTAACATCCTATCTCACTTTCATTTGGTCCTTTAAGGATACGTTGGTTATATTATATTTACAAAAGAGTCCAGATCCTTCTACCAGGGAGTTGGATAGTTACCCTACTCCCACGCTTCTATGTTTCTCACATGCTTCTCCTTAAGTCAACTTTTAATTTTAATTTTTAAGTCTTTAAACAATGTATACCTGGCAAACAAAGAGATGTAGGAGTACCCGACTCCCTGGAGTACAGGATTTTATTTCATTAACAAACTATTGTTTCTCTCCCAGGCGTCGTTTTCATCAAACTAATATGGCAAAAGAAATTACGGATCCTCATCTTGGTAGACTCAAAAGGATGTCTACCATCTTTATACTTGTCACGCAAGGGCATTGTTGGGAAGAAAGAACAAAGATACAATCTCCCACAGTACAGAGATTTATGTGGTTCTCTCTCGATTGAGGTACGTCTACAGATCCACACTGATTCCACTATGATCTGAAGCAAGAAAGAAAATACTCAATACAATGGATAATTGTCTCTGATCAATCAAGGTATATATATAACTCTAAGACGAAACTAGGGTTTCCGTATCTCTATGATGAAGCTGGGCCGCGGTGTTGTGCCTTCATGTACAGTATTTCTAGCACCATCAGGGTCCATGTAATATAACAGAGATTGTGGGCCTGGTTGAAGATCTTGCTCAGCAAAATCTTGGATTTTGTGCATTCCATTTGAACGGTAGGTGGAGCCAGAGTTCGAGTTTGATGTTGATCGGGGACTTCAAACATCTCCCAAAATTCGACGCGGAGCACTCTTTAGGGCCCACTGACCTTATGGATGTTTGGTCCACACATCTTGATGGGTCTACATATAATAATTGGTAATTTATAACTATTGGATCTGAGCATTTTAATATCGCTATTTCCAGCTGTTAAATTTAAGCATGTTTTTATGATGCTAAAATATAACTTAAAAATTGTCGATCAAGCTGATTTGTGGTACCTAGGTCCACTAAGATGTTAGAGAAAACATCCATAAGGTCAGTGGGCCTTAAAAGATATTCCTCTTGGCACTTTTTTGAGGGGAGACTTCAAAATTTGAAGTCCCCATGGGACTGCAAATATTTTCTCGTGGGAATAGGGGCGTTTCAGGTATTTTACATGTATAAGGGTGATTTGGTCCTTCCAAATAACTACCGACGGATATGAGACAAGATGAATCAAAGTCAATTATGTACAGATTTGGTGGAAGGTTCATCCTCATCGATGATCAGCCATTGATTTATCTTCCATGTGGGTACATGACACAAAATTTCACACCAAAAAAAATGGCTGATATATAAATTAGAAGTTTTGGAATGGGATATTTTTGGTGAGGATGGTCTCTATGGTAAGGAGATCACCCTTACAAAAATTCAAATCATTCCGATAATTGTAGCCTGGTTTACAAGTTGAAGAATTATGGACCGTCTATATTTTTTTACCGTTAACTTGAAGCCCACATTTGACGGGGTTAGAAATTTCAGAATGGGCTGATTTTCCTGTAGGGATGATCTATATGGTGAGGAGATAAAAAATCAGCCATTGATTTATCTTCCATATGGGTATGCCAAAATAGGTGTGAAATTTTGTGTCCTCTGATCTGACCGTTTTAATAAGGTCTGAAAATATAGGAGGGGGAATTACTAATTATTAGCATTTCTAAGGGATTGATACAAGAATTATTAAGTTCTTATTATTAATCTTGGCGTGTTGGATAGAGTAAAACTTGGCTGACCAGCGGCGGTCACTGCCCACCCACAATATGAGTCACGTGGTACCGTTTTAGAGAGCACTGACCGTATGGATGTTTGGCCAATCCCTAGGTAGACCTACGAACCAAAAATCAACCTGATTAGTGATTTCGAAGCATCGGATTGGAGCATGGGTTGATTTTAACAATGGACTTTGAGCATTGTTAACTTGATTTGGTGTACAAGATCACGAAAGGTTTGAAATCACTAATCATGTTGATTTTTGGTTTATAGGTACACGTAGGAATTCGCCAAACATCTATACAGTCAGCATCCTCTACAAATGTACCACCTGTCTCATATTGTGGGCGGTCAAGGCTTCGCTGACCATCGCCGGTCAGCCAAGTTTGCTCGTGTTGGTTACATGGCGAAGGTTCCGGCGAGCAGGATAGGGTAGCCGGTAGGAGAAAAAATTCGCTGGCCCCACCCCGGGGCCAGCCAGCGAATTTTTTTTCCAGCCGGTAGCGTCAGAATTCCTACTTTTTTTTTTTGGAAAAAGATGTAACAAGGTATGCCTGAAACTGTTCATTTGCGGAAGCGGCATTTTTGCTAGTCACCGCTGTCATCGGGGCCGACTGACCGCTTGGATGTTTATCTCACCCATTGGTGGATATACATACCAAAAATCACTTTGATTGGTAATCTATAACCATTAGATTTTAACACTTTTTAGCACCATTTAAAGCGTTCTTATAGCCGTTGAATACAACCATATTTTGAGTACTAAAACCAACGGCTAAAAATCATTAAACAAGCTGATTTTTTGTACGAATGCCTATTAAAGGGTGGGCTAAACATCCATGCGGTCAGTGGACCCAGATGGCAGTGGTGACTACCAAAAATGCCGCTTCCGCAAATGAAAAGATATCAGGTATACCTTGTTACATCACGACCCTTTTTTTTTTTTGGTGAAAGTCAGAATTCTTACTTTTTTCGCCTAGAAGAAAAGATTCCTCTTTTTTTGTGTAGAAGAGTCCCGTTTTGCTCACGAACATCTTTGCACACGGACGCTCATCAACGTCAATATAAGCCGCGTGTCACACTTTTAGAGAAAACTGAAAAGGGTAAAATTTCTGTCACAACACGACCGGTTTTGACCGAAGCCGGTCACAACCCACAATACGAGACACGTGGCATACTATTAGAGGACACTGACTGTATGGATGTTTGGTCAGTCTCTCGGTGGACCTGTAAACCAAAACTCAACCTGATCGGTGATTTATAAGCGTTGGATTGAAGTTATTTTCATGGGTTGATCTTAACCGTAGGAATTTGAGCATTATAGAGCGTTATTTGGGTGCAAAGATTCAAAGGTTCTAAATCGGTAATCAGGCTGAGTTTTGGTTTGCAGGTCTACCGAGGGACTGGCCAAACATCCGTAGGGTCAGCTCCCTCTAATAGTGTGCCAGGTGTCTCGCATTGTGGGTTGTCACAGCCCGTCTTGACATATATTTTAATCCACCAAAATAATGCTGTCGGCTCAGGATGACGTTCTCCTATACCTAAAGGTAGAACCGTAGAGGTACACAGAATGATCCTCAAGATATACACAAATCACGAGTGCCATCCAATGGTGTGGATTGAAGTAAGACGTTTTCATCGGACGAACATCAACATATTCCTTTTGTTACCCATGTTCTCGTTTCCAAGTTCTTATCATTGTCGCTTTGGGCAAACGGCAGAAGAAAACGTGTTTGCGTGTAGGTTTTATCTGTGCTCTTATTCCCCACGAAAGCAAAACAAAACCCTCACAAGAAAAAAGAAAGAAAGAAAGCAACCACTTCTGCTGCCTTTTGCAACCCTAGAGAGAGAAGAAGAAGAAAGAAGGATGTGCTGCGACGGTGATTGCAGGCCTCTGGGCTTTCTCTTGGGTCTCCCATTTGCGTTTCTCGCACTCCTCGTTTCCATCGTTGGTGTTGTCATCTGGATCGTTGGGTTCGTTCCTCTCTCTTCTTCTCAATCTCAATCTCTATCTCTATCTATGAATCTATGTGATCTGATCTGATTTTTGGTTTCAGGTTGTTGCTGACTTGCATATGCCCATGTTGCCTGTGCGTGACGATCATAGTGGAGTTGGCGTTGGAGTTGATAAAGGCCCCTCTTCATGTCATGGAGTGGTTCACCTCTAAGATCCCATGTTGATTAATTAGCTCTTTCTCTTGAATTACCCATCACTTCTTATTTATCTCCAGGTGTTTGTGTATTTTTTTTTTTTTTTTTGTGGATTCCGAATTTTGCAATTTTTTGACTCTGGCTTTGTAGATGGATCTTTTTTTATTAATAAATCACTAGATTTAATGAGATTTTTGCCTCTGATTTCATGAGGTTTTTTTTGCCTCTTTCAAGGGTTCGTCTTCGAACAAATTCTAGAAGGAAAAAAGATGTAACAAGGTATACCTTTTTATCGTGCAGAAGCATGATTTTGATAAATCTGGGCCCAGATGGCAGTGGTGTGTAACAACCAAAAAGTTTCGGCCATACCTTGTTACACGACACATTCTAGAAGTAGAATCCACCAAGCGATTGATTTAGATCTCACCAAAGATTTGCAGCAGAGTCCCACCGCCTACGGAAGTTGGGGGCCGGGGCTTCAGAAATTTCTTACCCTTCCCCCCCCCGCCCCCCAAGGTTACATGGGCAGGACAGTCTCCGGTCCCAGTTCTCGCACACTTTTCCACGTGGTGCACGTGCAAGAAAGATCGAAAATTTCTAGCCTCCTAGTCACTCCAGAATTTTGATCAAGCGTCCTGCAACCTATAGTTAAGTGCCACCTGTCTTGGCTCAGGATCACTGGATCAAAAAGTTGCAGAATTTTCTCAGGGTTCCCTTTGTATACACTTGGTGTAAAAGTAACTTGGGTAGAGTTTAAGTTGGCATAAAAAAAAACCTCTGGTTACTTTAGTGGTACTTTTCGTGCAAAGGGAAAACATCTCGCAGCACACTTTGCATCTTCAACCAGGTCTTCAAATTCTCGCTTCAAAATCGCATCTTCAACCAGGTCTTCAAATTCTCGCTTCAAAAACGCATCTTCTTCACGTTTGAAGCCGGACACACCCTCCAAAAAGTGTCAACTCAAAGACACCCTCTAAAACCTCTAAAAAGTGTTAACTCTGATCAGCAAAAAGGTGCATGTTTGGCTAGGGAGGGGCAGGGCTAGGCGGGGGGGGGGGGGGGGGGGGGGGCCTCTAAAAAGTGTTAACTCTGATCAGCAAAAATCGATGAGAGTCGTCGATTTCGAGTCCTCGTGTATTGGATTGTTAGGGCTCTTTTCCGGTCCTTCAAAGGCCAGAACGAGTCAAAAGACTTGGCTTCACGATCCACTGATGCATCATAGTTTGATTGGGAAGACGAGCAACCGAAATTATCCTGAGATGGAAATGAATCATGATCTTAGATCACTATATAATAGGCTGTTTGTTTTAGATAATAATCAAGGAAAATCATCAATAAATTTCAAATTTGGAAAAAAGAAAACATCTATGTAAAGATCGATATTTTCTTGATCAAGAGTAGAGAATGCATTCTCTAGTGAAAGAAATAGAGCAAATCTTAGCGAAAGAAACACATACACACTTGAGAACAGAGAGCTGCATTATCATGCATCTGTTTCAACAAAAACTTCCTTTCTATTTCAGAGACAGCTCAACCATTACAAGATCCGCTCAAAGACGACTCTTCGCTACTCGAAGAACTTGCGATCGCTGGAGGTGGTGTAGAAAACCACAGAACCACTTGATTCTCGTCGTCTTCTTCATCATCATCACCGTCACCGTTATTGTCGTGTCGTCGTCGTCATCATCATCATCATCGTCGCTTTCATCTTCCTTCGTCTTCATCACCAAGGGTAAAATGGTAAAAGTCTTATAGCCTAGGAGATATAATAAAAGAAAGGGTCACTCTACGGGCACCCACCTCTTTAAGCCGGGTACTTACAAAAGAAAATAATTTTTGAGGACCAAATTATTCTTTCCTATCCCTTTACATTTTTGTTTGGACACCCACACTCGTTACCTCCATTTACTTTCCATTAGTACAAAAAACGACGAAGCTACTCTCTCTCTCTCTCTCTCTCTCTCTCTCTCTCTCTCTCTCCATTCTTCATGGATTTTTCATTTTCTTCCTCTTCTTGGTGGTGTTGGTGATGGTGGTGGTGGTGGTGGGGTTTATAAATAGTGTAAATGTGGTGTAAGTATGGTGGTTTGGAGCACCCTATAATTCCACTGATGGATGAACAATATGCAGCAAGTCCACAATTTTTTTTTTTTTTTTTTGCCTCCATGGCCCTGAACTATCGTGGCCACCATGGCATCCATGGCCAATCCAGCCATGGCCACCAAGTCACCCACCGCTAAAAACCCAAGTCAGAAAGAAATTTTTGGAATCTAATGTGGGTGTCCAGCAAAATGGGGTGCCCAAACATGGGCCCTCTAATTAGCGTGGGTGCCCATCTTAAAGAGGTGGGCGCCCATCTTAAAGAGGTGGGCGCCCGTAGAGCGACCCTAAAGGAAAATGTATCTCTATGTTTGGAGATGAGAGTTCTTTTAGCTAATCTCCAAATATGGCTAAACAGTTGGCGACACTACACTGCTTGAGCCTTTTTCACGGGTTTTCACTTTATTTTGAAATGATTAACCAAAATGGATAGCTGTTGGAGGAGTAAAACTTGGCTGCCCACAATATGAGCCACATGTCAAACTTTTAGTGGATGATGACCATATGGATGTTAGGCAATCCCTAGATGGGCTTACAAACCCAAAATCAGCCTGATTAGTGATTTCCAACCTTTGGATCCTTGTACTCAATAATGCTCAAATTCGACGGTTAAAATCAACCCATGAAAATGACTCCAATCCAATGGTTAGAGATCACTAATGACCCTAGTTTTGATTTATAGGCCCACCTAGGGATGGCCAAACATCCATACGGTCAGTGGTCTCTAAAAGTCTGCCACGTGGCTTATAATGTGGTCCGTCTGTTAGCAAAGTTCTATTGCTTTCTTTCCTTTCGGTTTATCCTCCCCATTTCTGTTTTTTTTTTTGCGAGGTAAGCCTGTTTTTAAAGAGATCAGTAACTCGGTTGAAGGCAGGTTTTGAACCCAGGTCTATGGTATCATCACCCACAAACTTTACCAACTGGCACCTTCTCTCCACCCATTTCGCTTCACTCTAATCTCTCGGTTTCTCCTCCTCCTCTGCTTCACTGCTGATCCTTGCTCTTCTCACTAAACCCACCCACTCCTCTCGTACATCTCTATACGAAGAGGAGAAATGAGACCTTCAACGTTCAGATCCGTCGAATCAGCTCTCAGAAGGGCTTCTTCTTCTTCTTCTTCTACTTCTCGTCTCTTTCGTCGATCTTTATCTTCGGAGTCGAGCCCCGACCGAAAGGTCACAGTCTTGGGTGCGGCCGGGGGGATTGGTCAGCCCCTGGCCCTGCTCATGAAGCTCAACCCACTCGTCTCCAAGCTCGCTCTCTACGATATTGCTGGAACTCCCGGTGTCGCCGCCGATGTCAGCCACATCAACACCAGATCCGAGGTCTCCATTACCCCCCTTCTCTATCTCTCTCTCTCACACACATTCTACTGTTCTAGGATTTTTGTTTCTGTTCTTGCTTTCTTTGATACACACTGTAGGTTTTGGTTTGTTAGGTCGTCGGGTATATGGGTGAAGATCAGCTAGGGCAGGCTTTGGAGGGCTCTGATGTTGTTATCATCCCGGCCGGTGTGCCCAGAAAGCCTGGAATGACTCGTGATGATCTCTTCAACATTAATGCCGGTATCGTTAAATCTCTCTGCATTGCCATCGCCAAGTACTGCCCTAATGTAATTCCCTTTCTTGCTTTTATGTCTCTCTTTTCTCTCTTGTTTCTTTTGTTAGGGTTTTAATGTCACTGGACTTCATTTTTGTTGTTTGTAATCTATTACATCAGGCGTTAGTTAATATGATAAGCAATCCAGTGAATTCGACGGTGCCAATTGCTGCCGAGGTTTTCAAGAAAGCGGGGACGTACAATGAGAAGAAGCTCTTTGGTGTAACTACCCTTGACGTGGTGAGAGCTAAGACTTTCTATGCAGGAAAGGCGAAGGTCCCGGTTGCTGGTATGTTTTTTCACTCACTTGAAGAAGTCTTTCTGTAGATATTGAGTGTAGAATTGTTGATATTGAATTGTGGTTTTATTTGGATGATTCACAGAGGTTAATGTCCCTGTCGTTGGTGGTCACGCCGGGATTACTATTCTCCCTCTCTTTTCCCAAGTACGTTCTTTTTCTCTATTGTTGGGGCATTCAGTTGTTATGGTTACTAATTGTGGATTCTAAACCTTTGTTTTCTTCGCTTTTGTAAATAATAGGCGACGCCAAAAGGGAGTAATTTGTCAGATGAAGAGATTAAAGCCCTTACGAAGCGAACACAAGAAGGGGGAACGGAGGTTGTAGAAGCAAAGGCTGGAAAGGGCTCTGCAACGTTATCCATGGCGTAAGTCCCAAAATCAATTCTCAAATCTGTATTTGGGTGATGTTGCTGGATTTATAATTGGTTGTTCTGTTGTAGTCTGTTCTTGATTTTTGGCTTTACACTTCAGTGGGTAAGCTGAGATCTAAAGTGGTTGTTGAGAATCAGCAGGCTGCCCACAAATTTGACACAAGAATGAGTGTTTCATAATCCTGGAGTTCAATTTGTTCATAACATTTTGTGATGGGTACTCTACTTTCATAATTTTTGTGATTGAGTGACTTGAACACACCAGAAGGTCTAAAACGCTCTTACTGCATTATCAAGAAAGTGGGTTGTTGTTTTTCGAATTTTAGTCATAAATCAATATTCTACTTCCTTTTTGTTATCTTGATTTTCGTTTTGTCTATTATTCTTTACTTTGATATATGGAAGATAATGCAGGAGAAAGTTTCTCAACAACAAGGGATCTCCAAGAACACCCAACACATGGGAAAAACTCAAAATCTAACTTATCTTTATTCAATAATCAGAAGTGCTCTTTTCACTCATTGCTTACATTTATATGTGTTATGTAGATAAAAACAAGTTAACTTTTCCTAATTTTAAGAACAAAAAAGACATTGGACAGTTACGGCCGTCACCGTATAAAAACTCTAATTACTAAAACCTAAAAGACACATTTCAATTTTTAATAAAAACGCTAATTACTAAAAGAAACAATAACTGAACTTAAAATGACTCATTGTCACTCATCCTGTCACCATATTTTAGACCATTTTTACACCAAAAACAATGAAACCTCAACCAAATTGTAGCAGTTCTCTAAAAGACCTTTAAAATAAGGTAAAAATCATATTTGAGCACAAAGGTATACCTCTCAGAAATTGATTGCATCAATTCCTCTTGTTGGAGAAAACTCATTAATGCCTCCAGTACGTGCTCTAAGCTTTGTTGGGAGTTGATGTAGATTAACGTTGCACCATGATATATCTTTCCTCTTCGAAGTTCTGATATGAGGAAGAACAAAGCTAGCTAAGACAGTTAACTATCTTTTGAAATCACGAGTCCACGATATCACATGGTTGAAGAATTAAGTCAACTCAGTTAAATCAACGACCTCCATTGTTTTAAAACTTGGTCTTGGCCATTGGATCATTCGTGGCCGAGACTGATTTGGCTTGGACGAGTAAACTTGGCCGAGACAATGTGAATTTACAAAGGATAATGGTCTGTCTCGGGCGAGACGTTTCAAGACAATGCGACTCGGTCCTCTCGTGATCAAGTTGACTTGGACAGTTGCGGCCGGGACTTAAAACCATTAATACCTCTTGTTGGTTGATGGAATGTTCACAAATAATGAGAACTTTTGATGATTGATTAGTTAATGATGAATATTGGATGTCCAGCATAATTGGGACAATTGAGACTTGTTCATCAATTTCTAGTAATGGTTCAGACTCCCGCACCAATTCACCATGTCTATATGCTTATCTTTGTGTATGGGATTGGGAGGAGAATCAATTTCTTTGGCAATCTCAGTTGTTTTTTTTTCCCATTGTAATGATCAGACACCAACACCATTGTCTCTGCTGTTGTTGTAGATTGATATGTTACAGCTGCTTACCGATCAAAAAAAAAATATGTTACAGCTGCTTGAACTGATTGACTTGTTCTTGTAGATTCAAAAGGGATTGGTAGATCATCTCATCCCTTCTGTGTTTTACAAGCATATCTATGATCATCATTCCTAGTATGATACCATATGTTGGAGGAGAAAATTTCTCATTTGCAAGATTGGTTCTTCAAGAGTACCCAAAACATGAGCATAATCCAAAATCTGAATCGTCCTTATTCAATCCTCAAAAGGTCCTTTCATGTATAGAGCAAAAAAGTCCAACTTTCCTAATTATAAAACAACTAAACTGGCATCCTACAAAAAATAAACTTTCTAAATTCTAAAAACGTTTTCTAAATTTAGTCAAACCCCTAATGATTAGATCTCAATCTACTAAAAAAACAATTGCCAAACTTAAAAATAATTCAAATCTGATAACTAATCTGTCATGATATTTTAGGCCACTTTTTGAGGCTTGAAACAATAAAATATTAGCAAGATTGTAGAAATAAGTCGTTGTAGGTCTCGAGAAGTAACCTTTTGAACCAAGGTATAGATAGCCCAAGACTGATATTTGAGTGCAAAGTTATGCCTCGCAGATGCTGATTGCATCAAAAGATAAGACAGATCTTATGAAAAATGAACAAGAAGAGGCATAATATTGGAATTTCAATTTGTGGGAGTTTAAGGCCTTAAAGCACGTTGAATCAACCCGTTGAAGGGATGTGTGAGTAGCCAAGATCTGTCATTGCCGATATGAGGTTCAATTGGGCTGAACCGAGTTTTAATTGGGCAAGCTGATTGCTGTTTGTTTTGGTTTACAACAGTGGATTTCACCTTTGTTTACCGGACAAAGATTCTGGTGGGATCTTCGGAGAAATTTCCAAATCCATGTTGAGTCTTTGACTATATCTAATGTGTGTCCGTGAATACATCTACATAATTCTTGTAGTTTACACACTTCCCATATGTGTTCAGTGGCTTCTATCATTCTAAATGACCACTGATCTTTACTTCAGCTCTCTCTTACACTACCATGATATTAATTTTTGCTTCTTGGCAACCTGTAGCTCTCTTATTTCGATGACACATGAATCCAAGTTAGTTGACGAACCTTTTTGATAGGTTCGTCAACTAACTTGGATTCATAAGACTCATTATTTGACAAAGGTTCAATGCATTTATTTGTTTGTTATTATTTTTATTATTAGGGTCAGGATCAGGGGACAGAAATTGATACCTGACTTATCACCTAAACGCATGAACCGTAGATTTAGTCAAAATCGGACGGTGGCTTTCCTTCTCATAACACTCTTCACTTTTCAATAAATGAGCTGAGCCGTTTAGAGCCGATTAGAGCTGTTTACGTCTTCTCCCGTGTTTACGTCTTCTCCCGTCAGAGCTTCACGTCTTCTCCTCAACACGAAGCAACCTTCTGTGACTCTGGATTTTCTCCTCTTCTCCTGAGTGACTCTGCAGCTCTATTGTTGCTAAGAATTACCGATCTTCAGCATTTCAGGTCCCAACCATATCCTTCTCCCTCTCTCTTGTCCATGAATGCACTGCAAGCAGAAATACTTACTGCAATCTCAGTCTGCTATGATCAAGATTCAAGACAAGTTTCCTAAGAGCTCCTCAAGGATCCAACGAATTAATTCCGGTTTTAGGCTACTCCAGCTCCATTGTACTAAGATTCTACACCAGAATTTTGATTATTTGAAGCCTACTCAATCTGTTGGTGCCTCATACCTGACCTCTAATTCTGCCACAGGTGCAGCCAGGCTGCCAATACCCCTAAATAAATTCAACCAAACAGCTTCCAATCATTCTTAAATTTTGGGAGTAGACTCTTCAGGCCATAATCCTCAAAGAACAACTCTGTTGGTTGACCACTTCACCAAAAAGTCAATCTGTGGTGCATCCTACTCAACAAGTCTCACCCTATCCCTCCAACTGTTGGTGCAAGTTATAATGAAGTAGATTCGATAAAAGAAGGTAGAAAAGAAGAAGATCATAAAGATTTTCTTGATGAAGAAGATTTTAGAAATTGAAAGGAAAACCTTCGATGTAGTGGGGATGAAATGTGGATTAGAGCGAAGGGACCAGTATTTTGGTGTATGATCTGCCTGGAGCAAGAAGGGGTATTGTGGCTAACTAAGGTGTTGTTTGAAGCAGCAATGATAGCTGAAGGAGAATCCGTAATCAAGAAGTTGCATGGCCAAGTGAGAACACCGATGGCAAGAAGAAAGAACCAGACGGGTTGTTTTGTTAAAGTGTCTTCTTCAGTGCTTCAAGTTCGATCAGTAGTTCGGAAGGGTACAGGGAAGTGGGATTGGAGAGCTATGGAATATGTCCTTAATTAGCAAGTATTTCTGGAAAATTGTTAAGTTCATAACTGAGATAGCAAGAAGCATTCAAAGACACTTCCCCAAGTGGTCCAACTTCTCTCTATCTTTTGTTTTCCAAGACACAAGAGTTGCAGCTTCAATCTTTGAGGAGAAGAGCAAAACTTCTGTCACAAGATGTTGTGACCGAAGCTGGACATAAGCCACGTGGCATACTCTTAGTGGACGCTGACCGTATGGATGTTTGGCTCGTCCCCCGGTGGATCTGCAAACCAAAAATCAGCCTGATTAGTAATTTACAACCTTTGGATCTTTGCACCCAAATAACGCTCAATAATGCTCAATTTCCTACGGTTAAAATCAACCAATGAAAATAACTTCAATCCTATGCTTGTAAATCACTAATCAGGCTGATTTTTGGTTTGCGGGTACACCGAAGGACTGACCAAACATCCGTATGGTTAGATTCCACTAAGAGTGTGCCACGTGGCTTGTAGAAGACAGAAGTTTTACTCAGAGGTTTATCGCAGGTGCGTTGTGACAGAAGTTTTACTGAGAGGAGAAGACGTGAGTCACGTGGGTGATGGGAGACGTCGTCCCTGCTCAGCGCTTTTTCAACTCGTAATTAATGCAGCTGAACCCTTTTTCAAAATACAGCTCGCTCTAAATGGCTCGGCTCATTTATTGAAAACTTGAGAGAATTATGAGAAGGAAAGCCGCCGTCCGATTTTGGCTAAATCTACGGTTCAGGCATTTAGGTGACAACTGAGGTTTCAATTTCTGTCCCCCGATCCCGACCCTTATTATTATTATTTGATAAGTTGTTTGTTATTATTGAGTATTGGGTTCAGAAGTGAATGGTCAATTTTTGGTTGTTATTAAGAGCGATAATCTTCTTTTGTTCTTATCTTAGAGTGTTAGTCTAAAGAATCAAAATTATTGAGTATTACTTTGAGTCGGACTTTCCTAGGGTGCTGCATATGTCTTTTCTCCCATTCTCATTTCATTGGCTTATTTCTGGTCCCATGTTTCTGCTGTTCGTTACCATATTCTGAATTCTAGAGGTGAAACGTATTGCAGTTTGAGACTAAGCTGTCATGTTTTCTGCAGCTATGCTGGCGCAATTTTTGCTGATGCTTGCTTGAAGGGACTTAATGGGGTTCCAGATATTGTAGAATGTACTTTTGTTCAATCAACGGTCACCGAACTACCTTTCTTTGCCTCTAAGGTGATTGAATTTTACTTAACAGTGAGATCTTATATGGTGGCATAATCTTTCATATTTTTATGTGTTTGATTGCAGTAGATTTAAAGGGAAATATACTTTTTTTTTCTCTTTGATGCATTAAGTAGTTTGACTTGTTTATGTTGCTATTATCAGACTATGCAAGTGACTCAGTATTTTATTGGGCCGCGTCATTCTTGAATTAAATCGTTGGGTTTGAAAGTTCCCAATAGGCTTGCATTGTGACAACCACTTGCATTTTCTAGTTACTGTACATGTTTGCTTTCTGAATTGACGCTATCTGCAATTCTTGTAGTACTTGAAAGGATTATTATGATGCATGTGAACAAATAAAAAAAACGTCACAAGGTCTGGTCGGCTTGTATGTAAGTGCACTGACAACATTGGCAACATTGTTGTATATAAGTGCACAGACAACATTGTTTGCAATAGCCACTTTCTTGAGACCAATGTTGCTTTGGATCTCCCTACCTTGAATGAAAGCGCATTGTTCCTTGGAGACAATTTGTTTAGTAACTCGACTTAGTCTAGATGCTAATACCTTACTAATGATTTTAATAAGGGAATTACCCACATAGATCAGTCTCTAAACTGCCCCAACTTGCTCGCGCCTACTTTTTTTGGGAATAAGCACAAAAAAATTGGAGTTGGTTCCCATTGCAATTTTCCCATCCCTAAAGAAAGACATAATAGCTCTAGATACACCTTTCCCAATAATCTGCCAACAAGCTTGAAATAAACATCTGGGGACCCCGTCTGGACCTGGTGCACAATCCAGATTCAGGCTTGAAAGAGCAGACTTGATCTCCTCTATTGTTGGGATACGGATTATATCTTCATTCTCCTTAGGGGACACCACTTTAGGATTTAGGAATGATCTTCATCAGGTCCTCTTCTATTCTGGAGGTCTGTTTTGTAAATCTTTCCTTGGAAAAATCAGCCACGTCTTTAAATGTCTTCTTGTTTGATAAGCATCAAACCTTTCAGATAAGATCTCCTGGATTTTCATTGGCTAGTTTAATCATCAAAAATCCTCTTCCCAAGGGAGTTATATTCCACTCACCTTTGAGTTGCCAGATTTCTGCTGCTCTCTTTCTAATCTCAGAGATGCTAATCTTCTGGAGATCAAGTCTACCAACCAGACTAAATTTACAGTACTCTAATCCCCTTTTTTGGGATTTGGATGGAAGGGAAGTCACCACTCCACCCCTGGGATAGGTAGTTCTGAAATCTCCACAGAAGGTTGTTTACAAACCCTAACCATCGCAGCGTAGGAAAGACACCCTTCGTTTCGTTGCCTTCCTTGGTGGCATTGCCCTGCTGTTTATCAGTAAGGGTTGCTGTGGATTTCTCAACCACCGTGGCGTGATGACCCTCCGTCCATACCAAGCATTTCCACCCAATGATGAATGGTTCCTTTACTGGGGCATGTCTCCACTCTCCTCCTGCACTATAGAATCCATGACTAGTACGACTCCATCGAGATACTGTCGCTGGCATTGCAATTTCCAATGAAGGTCAAGGCCAGGTCAAACAGAGCTCCCGCCCAAGCCTCCATTCTGCATGTATATTGTATCTTAGGTTTTTTTTCTTTTATTAACAGTTTTTGGGACTGAAGGTTGCATCCTGTAGAGTTGATTTACATCACGATTAACTTGAGATGTGAAATATTCTCCTCCACGCCGTGATTCTTTGGTGTATATGTTACCCTCATATTGAACCTGATAAAATGTACTTAGTTGGATTTGTAAATTGTTCAGCGACATCACATTATTTAGTTTGTAATTGTCTTGACGGTGTGTGCAGGTAAGGCTGGGAAAGAACGGTGTGGAAGAAGTACTCGGGTTGGGCCCCCTCTCCGACTATGAGAAACAAGGCCTAGAAAGTCTAAAGCCCGAACTCAAAGACTCTATCGAGAAGGGAATCAAGTTTGCCAGTGAGAATTAGTTGAATGAATTGCATACGGCGGGTGGGGTTCCAGGCCTCTGTGTATTAGGAACCATCACAATTTTGTATCTGTACTAGAGTGCCTATTCTTAACATTATAGCGTTTTGCTGCTTCTCAGACCAGAGCTGCTGCAGTGGATATTGACTGCAGATGACTAGGCTTTGTTTTTCTTTAGATTCCGTTAATAAATTCCCGCCGATATCATGTTTTTTACTTGGTTATTCTATTTTTTGGGCTGGTAGGCGAAATGGATTGATTGCCCCACATTTTTCCCATGAATTTAGGGGGTATTTTATTAGTTACTGTTGTTTACCTCGGAATAAATTTATTCCTTTGATGACAGACGTTCGTATGGGCCACGTTGCACTCTTGGATACCACTGACCGTAAGGATGTTTGGTGAATCCCGGGGTGGACATGTAGGCCAGAAAATGAGTTAGATTGGTGATTTGTAACCGTTGCATCAGGGTACCCCAATAACACTCCAATTCAACAGTTAAAAATCAACTTGTGAAAAAGATTCAGATCCAAATGGTTAGAAATTTCCAATCAGGCTGAATTTTGGTAGGTCCCCATAGGGATGGGGCCAAACATCCATACGGTCAGTGGTCTCCAAGGGTATGCCATGTGGCCCATACAACGGTCATGAGCGTCCACCAGCCCCTGCTAAGAGATGAAGTATTCTAAGTATTAAAGGTTAATTTAGTCTTTATTTATTTTTTATAACATTTTTTGATAAATCAAAGTGAGAAATTGTCTAATCTTTATTAGACAAATATTCAAAAATATATTATGAATTGAAAAATATTCCTACTTTTCCATTATTCCAATTAATAGGCTCACTAATACGCGTGCCCGAGATTGTAATTTTCAAAGAATTTTTCATTTGTCACTCAACGATGGAATTTTACTTATTTCCTTTTATTGAGGATCAACGAGTCAAATGATATTTTTGTTCCAAATTCTGCCTCTTCTTCTTCTCCCATTTGAATCAAACTTTTCCTTGCGATAATGATTCAACTCCTATAGTTATCACCTCAATTGGGTGATTTCGGCTCGGACTCCATCATTGAACAAGGGAATGGATTTGGGTTGTACGAAGTCTGAAATTGTGTAGCAAGGGTGGTTGTGATCATCTGATTGTATTGATTTTTGACATTGGAGATATCTTAGATGGTATCCGCCATCAAATAATTGGTTCCCCCAAACTCAGTTTCTTGATATTGTCCGGTTGGGACATTTTGACAAACCTTTTAATGAATCAGATAAGAAACTGAGTTGTGGGTCATAATTGTCAGCCTCATCGTAGACAATGCATGATTAAATCTATTGTGGCTCATATCCATACCATGTATAAAGAACATTCCTGGATGAGGATCTTTATTTTTTATTTTAAGTTTTGTTGTTTTTGTTCTAATTTTTATGGGTAATTTTTCTTCAACCCCTAAGAATTGAAAATAATTAGTAACACCCCCAGACTTTCAAATATTCAAAAATACCCCTTGCCCTACTTTAACTGTTATTGATTTGTTAAAAAATGACTTCCATTATGCACCAGTAACATTTTATTTGCAATATTTTGGTCCTTTCATAAGTGCATTAATGCACGAGCGTGTGGTTCAAGTTACTTTTTAATGTGAGTCAATGATGGTTAGACTTGGTCTGGTGCAGCGGAGAGGAGGGGGTATTCCTAAAGGTAGAAAAGTGTACGGGAGTGTTACCAATTATTTTTATTTACATGGGGTGTCACTATAATATCCAATTTTTATGAAAATCGCATGGGCAAATCAGTCTTTTAACTTATCTTAGAATACAAAGAGTCTCCTTCTTCTTCTTCTTCTTCTTCTTCTTCTTCTCTTCTACACGGTTAAGTTGATTAAACATATTGTGGTACATATCTATCTATTACTATTTTAAACCCAAAACTATAGTAACACCATATGACGTTCACCTAGCTCCATTTTAAAGCCAAAACTTGCCTACCACACCACACCACACCGCGTTTACCTTTTAAGTACCAATTGGTTTACTACAACCTAGGCACCTATTAATTCATTAAATGCTCTTAATTTATCATATAACATGATAACATATATAATATTCGACCTTTAGTCTTCTCTAACTTACTTTACTTTCTCCCTTAGTAGTGATGATTACACCTATCAACAATCAATACAAACTTTTCCAAACTATCCTTACTTCGAACTACAAAATTGCCTCATTTTTTTTTGAATTCATCCATCCCCCTTAGATTGCAAAATTTCCATAATCATCCCTGTATAATCTTCAATTTTTTTTATTTTTATTTTTGCCATTTTTCCAAATAATTCGATGCAATATCTATTACATAAGGGCATTTTAGTCACTATAGAACTCTTCAAGCTAAAAAAATTCTTTATATCTATCTGTACTATAATGGAGATCACCCTTTTAAAACATTGGGCTTGGCCCATGACCATCACTATGGTGTTTACCTAGAAACCTATTAATTCATAATTTTAGTTTACAACCTATTACTTCAATAAATACCCCTTCACCGTACTCACCCATTGCTAGCAAAGAATTTGGTTTCAAATAGCTTACGCGTTGAAAAAAAAAATAACCCTATATATTAGAGCATCTCCAACGTTATGCTATCCCACCGTGCTATCCTAAAATTTGGCACGGTGGGTGAAAAAAGGGTGCTCCAATGCTGTGCTATTGCAATGCTAAAATATAGAATATGCTATTTCCTGTGCTATATTTGGCACAAGATGTAGCATATGCTATATTTTAGCATGTGGCAGCTTTATGGGTTTTCACTGTTTTGACCCATTCAAACCTTTGGATCTTGTACCCCAAATAATGCTCAAAATCCAACGATTAAAATCAACCCATGATTGGCTGATCCACAGTCCACGTGGCACATTTTTAGAGGATGCTGGCCATGTGGAGGTTTAGCCAATCCCTATGTGGACCTACAAACCAAAAGCCAGCCTGATTAGTGATTTCAAACCATTTAATCTTGAACCCCAAATAATGCTCAAATCCCCACATTAAAATCAACCCATGAAAATGACTCAATCCAAAAAATAGGATTGAGATATAGCAGTGCACTATTGGAGCATGTCATGCCAAATATAACATTTTGGCACGGTAGCTGTCTCAAAATATAGAATTGAGAGGGTCTTTTAGCATTTTAGTGTTGGAGGTGCTCTTAAGGTGATTGCAAAAGTACTCCTTCCACATTTTGCCCCCACTTAATCATAGCCCCATGGGTAACTTCAACTTTTCCCTTGTCCAAGAATTGCCCTCTTTAGAACATTCTCTCACATGGTAGCTTCCATTTTTATTTTGTTTTTTTAAATTTTGATTTGAGTTGCCACAAATTTCATATTTACCCCTCCAAAATAATTTGCTGTTTCTTTCAAAACTGCCCCGATAATGACTCACCTGCAACGCATGTACCCTTCAACAGTATTAGAGCATCTCCAACCGAGGGGTTCTATCTTTATATTTAATGAAAAAGATGCCAACTCCAGCTCCGCACGTTCTCTATCTCTATTCTTGACTTCAAGTATAGAGCCCTCTACTTTTTAGCTTCAAATATAGAGACCTACTTTTTGACTTTCTGAATTCCAATTTTATCCATTTCGTGTCCTATAAAACTTTGGTACCCTTTGTATCCTTTTGAAAATTATGCTTTTACCAAATAATTTTAAATTCATTTTGTTTCCTTTTGTATCCTTTTGAAAAGCATGCTTTTTATCAATATTTCAATAGCTTTTGTGTCCTTTTGCAGAAGATGCTTTTTTAAGTAGGGTTGGTTGGAGTTTAATACTTTTTGGAAGGTGTCTATATCTTCAAATTTTAAGAAGATACTTTTTTGAAGCCACCCTCGTCGGAGATGCTCTTAGATCAATCGATGATGTTTGGTACTTACATCTATTTCATTAATCTAAGATGTTAGGTACTTACATCCATTTCATTACTAGTGCACGTAGCTATCATACATCTGTACTGATAATGGCCTGTATCCAATGGCCAAAACATAGCTTTGATAAAGAAATCCCTCAAACTGTCACGTGACATGCTTTTGGGCCCACTGACACATTTTTGATCGTTTGATCATAGATCTGTATCGGTAAGCGATTCTACCAATTGTATTGTCGTAAGTCGTAACCCATCATATAAAAGGGGTTGTTGTAACGGCTGTTATAAAGAATTGTAACGCTTAGGGGTAAAAATGATACAAAAGGAATTAAATTTATTCAAAAGATTAGTAAAAGGATAAAGATGAAAATTCAGAAAAGCAAAAAAGTAAATTTGGAGCCATAAAATAAAGATCTCCATATTTGGAGTCAGAAATAGTAACTCGATCTTGTCCCATTACTCGTGCAAAAATAAATGAGGGTGTCTGCCAATTGTGGCTATTATGGTGTTACGATATGTAGCATAGAGTCGGTCTTTCTTTAGTCCATTGACAGCTATCATATCCAATGCATAGTTCAATGACTGATACAAATCCAATGGTGAAATAATGCTATCTACAACATAGTGTGGTGAGAGAAGCTCCATTTAATCAATCCTCATCATCAAGGCTGTAACATCAGTTGCACCGACAGGGATCTGTCCATCAGTCCATCTAGTTGGCTACTTTAAAGATGAAGGCTAAGGGGGAAAAGTTTTGCTCCTATCGGGTTGGAGCTCACTTTGCTCTTACCCACTCTCAGAATTGCCAATGTAACAACTCTTTCAGGCTCATTGACCCATAAATTTGTGTCCCACCTCTTGGTGGACCTATCTACGAAAATTAGCTGAATGGCGATTTCTAGCCATTGGATTAGAGAATTTTTCATCACGGGCTTCATGAAGAGACCCATGGATGTGTTCCAAGCCCTTAATGAACAACACTTGAATTCAACATCTAGAAATCACCCATTGATAGGGTGATTTTCAGTGTGCACCTTCACCAAAAGTGGGCTAAACATTAAAGGGTCCCTGGGATGAGAAATTTTTTGAAGTGGCGAGATTTTTGAAGCAGCGATCATGGGCCCAATGAGCGCGCGCTACATATGCCCATGGTTGAGACTTTGGTTTTAAAAAGACTTTTCAAAAAGTAACCATGGGTATATGTGGTGTGCGATCATTGGCGCATGATCCCTGCTTCAAAAATCCCACCCGCTTCAAAAAATTTCTCCTTTGAGAGGGTGTAAGTAGCAAACTTTAATTTATAGGCCGAGCAAGCGGACAACCACCTCCTAACAAAAAGCCTTGTTTGTGACAAGCGATGACCTATCCACTTCTACTACTTATTATTATTGTGTACAAGAGTTCTTAAGTTTTCCATTTATATAATTATTTCAAAGTTTTTAAAATTTTTTTTTTTTTTTAAATTGTTGTAATTTTCAAATTTACTCCCAATTTATAAAATACTAAATATTTCAAAATTATCCTTAAGTTACTAAATTTTCAAAATTGCCACTTGGGTTGAAATATTCATCCTGTTTAAAAAAAAATGCCTCATCAACGACTACTTTTATACCTTTTTCAAAAATATCCCTGCATAATGTGATTTTTATATAATGAAAATAAGGGCATTTTAGTCTTTTAACTTTAAAAATAGGAATTAAATTCATTACACCTGTCATAATTATTACATACTTTTTAAAAATACCATTGACTTGCTTCAAATTTTGAAACTGCCTTTTCTTCTATAATTGTTCTCTTGGATTGTAAAAATTTTAAAATCGCCTCTCCATGATTTTTCAAAAGTGTAATTTAGTTTGCTAAAATTTATAAATTTACTATTTTACCAAAATCGAGTGTGAGTGGCTGAGATCCACGTCCATTTGGAGGATAAGATCTCGGCCCTTCTTTGTTGAAGCCTATAAGAGGGGTATAACTGGGGAGACAACCAATTGTGTTTCGTTATATAGTCTTTAGTTTTTTTTTACTTATAAAATCTTTTTTTCGTATTGTCTTAATAAAAATACAATCTGAAGGGGAACAGTCCCTCCCAAGGTTTTAAATTTCATCGGAAAAACCAAAATTTCAGTTTCAGTGAGTACCGAAATCCTCAAAATATAGCTTTCTAAAGTAAAATCCATCAAAATTTAAAAATTGAGCCACCAAAATTTAAAATTTAGCCTGAAATTTCAATTTTGAACCTCATCGAAATGGTGTCCGAAACCGAAATTTAAAACCTCCTTAGCTTGCTTGCTTTTCGTCCGAGGAGGGTGGTGTCTCACCTTTTTTACTTTTCTTTAATGTATGGCTTGCTTATGCAAAAAAATAAATAAATAAATAAATAAAATTAAAAATTAAATGTGCTTCTCCTTAAATATTTTTTATTAAAACATAAACATTTTGCGTACTAATCTGAGTCAACCGTAGTAGAGGATGACATGGTGAAACACGTGGTTGCCTTCCAGCCTACAACCTCACCTATCACGAGTACGCAAACCCCACCTATATATATTCCAGAAAAGCTTTCTCCTTAATAAATTCTAAAAATCTATATAACAAAACAGGGAAGTTGTCTCCCCACTTATACCCCCTCTTATCTATTTAGACAAAGAAGGGCTGAGATCTTATCCCCCAAATAGATACCCAAATAGATAGTGGATCTCAGCCATTCACACCCAATTTTGACAAACGCTTTGTTGGAGAGTGCCGTGGGCACTGGCCACCCACTATCTATATAACAAGTGACAGTGGTTGTCTTATACCCCTCTTATCTTATATGGCTTCAATAATGAGTGGCTGAGATCCACTATGCTTCATATCGATGGCTGAGATTAACTCCCATCCGATTTTGACAAACACTTTGTCAGAAAGTACCGCGGGCACGGGCCACCCATGCATATAACAAGACAACTCAGTTGTATTCTCTTATCTTATCCATCTATCCATCTAATGTGGACGGTTAGATAAAGAGTGGTTGAGATCAAATCCATCGATCTAATGTGGACGGTTAGATTTCAGCCACTCAATCTGCCTCATTTGACCTCAATTTATTCAAAATTTGAATTTCAACACCGTTATTTTTTGTTATTTATGTTATTTTTCTATTTCTCCCTAGCTCAGTGCGTTACAATCCGTTATAATGGAAAAAACGGCAACACCCAAGTCCGTTATACCGTTTGAGTTCCGAAGACACCCAATTTTTGCAAACGCTTTTGTCGGAGAGTGCCGTGGACACGGGCCATTTACTAGTATAGTACAAATCAAAGAAGGAAAAAATAAATAAAATAAAATAGTAAAACCTGGTGGCACATATGTTTGGACAAATTTAGTATGCAACCATTTGCATACTTAAAAAAAGTATGCAAACATTGTCAGTACTGTTGGATGTCCCTTGAAAAATGTGTTATTTCAATATTTTCAAAAAAATATATTTTATAAATTAAAAACACGTTTTTCAAGAGCATTCAATGATGGATGCAATGTTTGCATACTTTTAAGCATGGTTTTAAAAACGGCAGTTTAAACGGTTTTAATGGCCGTTTAAACGGTAACGCCCCAAGCCCGTTTCTGTTAAAACCGTTTAAACACGTTTTATTGGTTTTGAAAAAAACGGCCGTTTTTTTGTTTTAACGGCCGTTAAAATCGTTTAAACAGCCGTTTAATTCTGAAAAAATTTGTGAAAAAAACGGCCGTTAAATCCGTTTAATTCCGTTAATTTCTGTTAAAATCCATTTTTTTTTTAAATTTTCAAAATTTGAATTTCAGCGCCATTTTTTCCGTTAAAACCCGTTAAAATCCGTTTAATTCCATTTTTACCAGTTTTTTTTTCTATTTTTGCCCTTGGCCGTTTCAATCTGTTTTAACGGCCATTTAAACGGTTTAAACAGTAACGCCCCCAGTCCGTTTAACCGTTAAAACGGCCTCCTTTAAATCTTGCTTTTAAGTACGCAAATGGTTGCATATGTTTGAAGTCATCACAATATTTTTTTCTTTTTTCTTTTTTTGTAAGCTGTTTGAATCCATAGTTAGACTCCATTATAGAAGAAGGTTTAAGTCGTCTAATTAGTTTTTTAAAAGAATTCCACACTATTAATCCAAAAAATTAAGTTACACAGGCAAGCGAGCTAGCGAGCGCTCTTATTAACATAATGACTCATGGATGTGGGGTCCACATGCAGATGAGTTAAAGGCTAATTTTACGTGATGGTATTCTTCTGAACATGGATATCAACCTCACAAAAAATCAGCCCCTTCCAACATTTGTAGCTTTGTGAAGAGTGGATTTATAAGTTGAAAATTTTCAAACCATCCATTTATTTCACCATTAAATTTAGGCCCATGTTTGATAGGGGTTAGAAGCAAGGTTTAGAAGAGGCCGCTTTAACGGTTAACCGGACTGGGGGCGTTACCGTTTAAACCGTTTAAACGGCCGTTAAAACGGATTGAAACAGCCAGGGGCAAAAATGGAAAAAAATGGAAAAAATAAAATTTAACGGGTTTTAACGGAAAAAAAACGGAAAAAAATGGCGCTGAAATTCAAATTTTGAAACTTGAAAATTAAAAAAAAAAAAAAAAACGGAATTAAACTGATTTTAACGGATTTAACGGTCATTTTTTTCACAAAAATTTTCAGAATTAAACGGCTGTTTAAACGATTTTAACGGCCGTTAAAACAAATTTTTTTTTTGAAAACCGATAAAACGTGTTTGAACAGTTTTAACAGAAATGGGCTTGGGGCATTACCGTTTAAACGGCCGTGAAACTGTTTAAACGGCCGTTTTTAAAACCATGGTTAGAAGTTTTAAAAATTATTGATTTTTGGTGAGGATGATCTTGACGATGAGGAGATCATCCTCACAAAAAAAAAAAGAAGCTCTTAATTCATCTGCATATGGGTCCCACGTCCATTAGTAATTTATTAGTAAAAATAACACGAGTCAATTTATACGACCAATAATATTATGGCTAATACTATACGTCGGGCTCACATGGAGTTGAGTTAAGGGCTAATTTTTTGAGATGATATTCTTCTCAACATGAATATCAACCTCACAGAAAATCAGCTATATAGTCTAGCCCTATAAAAAGTGGATTGCAAGTTGAAAACTTTGTATTTTCTATTTTCACTGTTAAATTCCGTTACAGAAATGGAGATAGGATTGAAGTAAACCCCTCAATATGAATTGTAACTTATAAAATACACACACATGATTTGGTATATCACTGACTGTAAATGTATGTGCAGGCCATGCGATCATTCTCAAGTGAAACATGATTTGGGCATGAACATGATGATCAAATCAGCACCGTCCCTGTTGTGGCAAATTGCAGGGGAAATTATGGAATTGATAAGCCATACAGATTAGTAGGTGGTTGGGCCCATTAATAAGCCTAACATAACATCACAATAGATTTGTACAAGAACTAGTAAATGGCCCGTGCTCACGGCACTCCCCGACAAAAGAGTTTACAAAAATTAGGTGACCTCGGCACTCAAACGGTATAACGGATCACTGGGGTCATTATCGTTTTTTCCGTTAAAACAGATTGTAATGCACAGGGGCAAAAATAGAAAATAATGAAAAATAACGGCGCTAAAATTCAAAGCTTGAATTTCGAATTTTCAATAAAATTTATAACGGAAGATAACGGAAAAAATAGAAAATAACTGAAATAATGGACGTTTTTTAACAATTTTTTTCTTCGAAAAATAACGGTTGTTATTTTCATTATAATGGAAAATAACGGCTGTTATTTTCTGAGCGTTAAAACAGTACATAACATAATGGGGGAGTCCGAATCCATTATAATGGATACTATTTTCGTTACAACGGTCGTTTTTTAAACCATGGTCTCTAAGAGTGTGTTGCATGTCCCAAATCATGGTCAGTCATTGGCGGACGTCATCATAGATTTACTCCTACCTATCTACGTTTATGTTATTAGTAGGCCATCCTAATGGTCTAGCTGATAGATACTATAGATTGAGTATACAACAACTTAGTATCATCCTATAGCGTGGGTTCCCAAGGTCCAGACCACCAATAGTCATTGAGATTCCTACACAAATCCGAATGATCACTACACAAACACCCATAAACCAAGGTTTAAAGGAGGCCGTTTTAACGGTTAAACGGACTGGGGGCGTTACCGTTTAAACGGATTGAAATGGTCAGGGGCAAAAATGGAAAAAATGGATTTTAACGGTTTTAACAGAAAAAAACGGAAAAAGTGGCACTGAAATTCAAATTTTGAAATTTGAAAATAAGAAAAAAAAAACAGAATTTAACGGATTTAAACAGAAATTAAACGGTTTTAACGGCCGTTTTTTTCACAAAAAATTTCAAAATTAAACGGCTGTTTAAACGATTTTAACGACGGCCGTTTTTTTCAAAACCGATAAAACGCGTTTAAACGGTTTTAACGAAATGGGCTTGGGGCGTTACTGTTTAAACGACCATTTTTAAAACCATGCCATAAACCACACAAATTTCAAAGAGCATCAAAATGGTTTGAATACATGTTACAGAGAAAATTTTTGAAGCAGCGAAGCACTGGCCAATCAAATGGTGCCACGATCTGCTGATGCTTTTGAACAGCAGATCGTGGCGCCATTTGATTGGCCATTACTGCTTCGATGCTTCAAAAATTTTCTCCATGCTACAGTAATGTCAACGTCCTAATGCCGTCATCTGCCATGCTTTTGGGTCCATTGACCCCATTTATGTTTGGCACATATTTGGTGAATGTACACCAAATCCTAGCCTCTACAGTTAAATTTCAGACTTTCATGAAAATCATAGTCTAAGTCGAATAAATGAGCTGGAGTGAGTGGCTGAGATCCAACCATCCAAAAATAAATGGATGGATCTGATCTCAACCACTCTTTATCTTAATGAAGGCAGATAAGATAAGGGAGAAGACAATTGAGCTGTTTTGTTATATAGATACTATTATAAAGCCAAAACTGGAGTTGGGCACGCAACACGTTCACACGCAGTTGCTTGCGCGTCTCTTTTAGTAAATGGGGCTCACCTTTTTTTTTCATGACCCATGGGCCATCCCCTAAGCTGCCATCCCCTAAGCTGCCACCGTTACTTTGTTTCTCCCATAAATGCCCCTACTTGGTGGTTTTTGGCGTGGGGAAACACAAATTTATTTTTGATAAGTCAATATTAAGAAAAGGAGATCAAGAAGATCTCAAGTCAACATAATTACTGATCCAAGCCAACCTTAAGACCAAATCACTGAAAAATGTGCCTCTCAACTCTTGGGAGGTGCTGCCCCAACTAAAAAGGAGTGCCTTGATGCTAAGAATAACCTCAGGAAGAGAACTCTGATTTCCAAGGAATGTTCTCTTATTCCTTTCAATCCACACCCTCATATGATTGCTAGTAGTAGCATCTTCCAAAGCACTTTACCTTTTGCCGTCGTGGTAATCCAAGACCGCCCCAATGGTTACCGGGAACACCCAACTCAAGTTCATGCTTCCAAACCTGTTTAGCAAATTCACAATGCACACCAAGGTGGTTAGGCGGAAACACAATTTTTGTTACTCACCCACTGGCCGCATGGATGTTTTAACCCACCCCATAATAGACATTCATACCTAAAATCAGCCGTTGAAACCAACTGCTATAATAATGGTTGAAACCAACTGCAATAACCATATATGCCTTAAAAAGTACTAAAATCCAACAGTTATAGATTACCAATCAGAGTGATTTTTGGTGTGTATATCCAACGAAGGGTGGGCTAAACATCCATGCAGTCAGTGGGCTCAGATGGCAGCGGTTAGTAACAAAGTCGTACATCCGTACGCCAAAAAGCATGAGGTATGCCTTGTTGTATCTTTTTCCTATGGCAAAAATGCGCCAGGAGGACACGTAACAATCGCAACACCACAAGGCCATATATCACTAGTTCACTACCAGTGAGAATTTTTTTGAAGCGGTGGGATTTTAGAAGCAGTGATCATGCCGCCAATGATCTCGCGCCACATATACCCATGGTTTAAGCTTTTAGTTTTAAAAAGGGAAAATTGCATAAAAGAAAACCAACTTTAATTCATTTACAAAAAAGAATACAAGTTTACGCAAATCTCAAAAAAGAAAACGAAACGCTCTTTAAAAGGGCGTTTCATGACGTGGCACATGTTTATTAAAAAAACGTTCTTTAAAAGGGCGTTTTTCAGTAATAAACGCCTTTTTGAAAAACATCTGTCAGTGTCGGTCCAACATCTGACAGACGTTATTTTAAAGGGCGTGTGTCAGTAGAAAACGTCCTTTTAAAGGGCGTTTTTTACTGACAAACGCCCTTTTAAATGGCGTTTTTTGATACCCCAAATTTTACGCCCATTTTGGCGTACCCAGAAGATGAATTAATGGCTGATTTTTGGTGAGGATGATCTCTACGGTGAGGAGATCATCCTCACAAAAATTCAGATCATTCCCATATTCGTAAATTGGTTTAGAAGTTGAGGAATTATGGGATGTTTTTTTAAAATTTCTCAAGAATAAACGCCCTTTAAAAGGGCGTTTGTCAGACGTGTCAGCCATCAGTCATTCGTTAGTCAGTCGACGACTGATTGGACTGACAGCAGACGAATGCCCTTTGAAAGGGCGTTTCGTTTTCTTTTTTGGGATTTGCGAAAAGTTGTATTCTTTTTTGTAAATAAATTAAAGTTTATTTTCTTTTCTGCAATTTTCCGTTTTAAAAACTTTGAAAAAGTAACCATGCGTACATGTGGCGCACAATTATTGGCGTACGATCGCTTCTTCTAAAATCCCGCCGCTTCAAAAATTTCTCCTAATCAGGCAAATTTTTGTATATCAAACATTCTTGGGGTCAACGAGGCCGAAAAGAGTGTGCCACATGGAATTTTGGAGGATGAAACATCAAATTTTGAGTCGTTCATGATCTTCCCTTGATCAGCAGCTTAGTATTAATATCTAATGAAACCAACATACACCTCCACCCTTCATTCCTTTTCTTTCACGCTTTCACAATGAGGCTTTCTCTCCTCCTAATTGTCTCCTCACTCTCCGCTTTCTGCTTCTTCAAGACAGATTCAATCCCACAACAATACGAATCGATCTTCAGCTTTGGTGATTCACTCGCTGACACCGGAAACTTCCTCCTTTCAGGCGCTCTTGCATTTCCTGTCATCGGCAAGCTCCCTTACGGTGAGACCTTCTTTGGACATGCAACAGGTCGATCATCTGATGGACGCTTGATCCTCGACTTCATCGGTATTTCTAATACCAGACACCTCTCTTTATCCTTTTCACACCTGAGTTAACTCAGTCAAGACCGAGTCAACCCATGCTAAATTGCTGATAATCTTCTCTGATCTTATAATGTAGCTGAAGCATTTGGGGTTCCTATGTTACCACCTTATTTATCACGTAAAAATGGCCAAGATTTCCGGCACGGAGCAAATTTTGCTGTCGCTGGAGCTACAGCAGTTGATGCCAAGTTCTTCTACGATCGAAAAATCGGACAACTCATGTGGACGAACAATTCGTTGAGCGTCCAGCTTCGCTGGTTCAAGGAATTGAAGTCCTCCCTTTGCAACACAACACGAGGTAACGTAGATATATCTCTCTCTAGCTACAAATGATATTGTAACGTTATTTTCGATAACTCACACTTTAGTATCGGTTACAGAATGCGAGAAATACTTTCGTAAATCACTCTTTCTCGTGGGAGAGATCGGTGGCAACGATTATAACTATGCTTCCTTTGTGGGTGGAAGCCTGAGAGAGCTTCGAGCTTTGGTGCCTCTAGTGGTAGAAACCATAGCTACAGCTACTAGTGTAAGCAGTTAGAGTACTAATCTTTGTTTCATGTGGGTCAGACAAATGGGTTGCCGGAATCTGACAGCATTGGCGGATGGTTCTTTTCAGATGTTGATAGAGGAAGGTGCAGTGGAGTTAGTGGTGCCGGGAAATCTACCGATTGGGTGCTCCGCGGTGTACCTAACTTTATTCCAAAGCCCTAATAAAGAAGACTATGACCCACGAAACGGGTGTTTAAAGGCGTTCAATGGTTTCTCTAAGTATCACAATGCCCAACTCAAGATTGCTTTGGAGAAGCTGAGACAAAAGTACCCACATGCGAAGATCGTCTATGCTGACTACTATGGTGCAGCCATCCGTCTCTTTCACTCCCCACGACACTATGGTGAGTTAACCCAGCTTGATCTATTGATCTATTGATCCATTGATCCCCACCGTTCAATAACTGGGCCACCTCTTGGAACGATCGATCCATATACTACACTAAATGTGTTACTTTATATATCCAAGATATGGCCCATTATTCAACGGTCCGGATTGATGAAAAGAGGACAACGTGTATCATCCTCAATCCTTCTAGGGATAGCTAATCGGTAGTTAATGCGGGACCTCTGAGTTAAAGAGTAGGGCGTGAAGTACGTAGCCATACTGGTAAAGTCATAAATAAGGAGGGTAGGGAGTAGGAGAAGTAGATCTTTGCTGATCAGCGCTTGTCAGCAAGGTTGCTGACCGATCATAATATGACCTACGTGGCATATTATTAGAGATTTCTGACTGTATGGATGTTTTTCCCAACCCTAGAAGGAAATACAGACTAAAATTAACTTGATTAATTATTTTTTAACCGTTGGATTGGAGTTGTTATCATGAGTTGATTTTTAGCCGTGAAATTTCAGCATTTTTGACCATTATTTGGAGTACCAAGATCCAAAGGTTCAAAAACACTAATCAGGCTGATTTTTGGTCTGTAAGTCCATCTAGGGATTAGCCAAACATCCATAAGGTCCGAATCCTCTAATAATGTGCCACGTGGCTAATATAGTAGTCGATCAAAGAACTATTCATTGACTGTTTGGCCGTGGTTCATCAATTACTACACAGGTCAAATTGAATATTGGTGGGAGTGTTAAATGCACATCTTCCATGATGGGAGCCTTCCACACGCTTACATGGTAACTGATTAAGCACCGACAAGAGTTTAAAAGAGGAAAAAGATGTAACAAGGCTATGCCTGAAACTTTGTCAAATGCGGAAGCACTGACCGCATGGATGTTTGTCCCATCCCTTGTTGTATATATAATACACACTAAAAATCACACTGATTGGTAATATTTAACCATTAGATTTTAGTACTTTTTTAGGCGTTCTTATAGCCATTGAATTCAACCTTTATTTGACTACTAAAACCAACGGCTAAAATTCATCAAACAAGCTGATTTTTGGTATGAATGTGTACTAAGGGATGGGCTAAACATCCATGCGGTCAGTGGGCCCAGATGGCAGCGCTGTAACAAAAAATCCGCTTCCGCATTTGAAAAGATCTCATGTATACCTTGTTACATCACGACCCTTTAAAATATAGGTCGGGCTCCGTTGACAGCACTACAATTACAGGCTCCCGTTACAGGACACAATATGAGCGACGTGGCAGACTCTTAGAGGACTCTGAACGTATGGATGTTAATTTGGCCAATCCTACAGACGAAAAATCAGCCTGCTTATAAAAAAGTGATGTGGGTTCCACACGCCGATATGATCAACTTGGCCCCACATAAAAAAATTTCTTGATTTAACTCGATTTTTTCTCTAATTTTTATATGTTCTACTGTAAGATCAAACCCGAATCATACATTAGATTGTAAAACTATGGAGATTGGTGTGTGATATTCAATGCAATACCATAGAGGTTCACCTACCATCCATGTGACTTCATTAATTCAAAATAATTCACTCCTATATCTAAACTGTAACATTTATTATTATTATTATTATTATTATGGCGAATATATTGCAGAAGATTGGATTTAAGACTTGAAAGGTCTGGTGCAGGATTTAGCAATGGGGCTCTAACTGCTTGTTGTGGAGGGGGTGGACCATACAATTTCAATAACTCTGCAAGGTGTGGGCATCTTGGTTCTAAAGCATGCAGCATGCCGTCGACTTATGCGAATTGGGATGGCATTCATTTAACGGAGGCGGCTTATCGGCATATAGCCACTGGTTTGATTCAAGGCCCTTACTCTTCTCCACCCATCATATCACCTCATGCTTGAAGACATTTCAGTAATTGACATTGTCAACAGGAATAAAGTACAATTCAGTTGTTGTTTTGTGTTCTTTCTTTTTTAAATGCAAGGAAAATCAATTTTACGCTGTACGCTTATAGTATTCCGCAACTGGTAATTCATCTGATTAGAAGAATAAAAACACATTAATATGAGCATTGTTTGTGATACTCGTCATCCAATGGAATGCATTCGTTTGTAAAGCCATTCCATTAGATTTTTTTTTTTGCGAGGGAAGACTGTTTTTAAAGAGATCAGTAACTCGGTGAAGGCAGGTTTTGAACCCAGGTCCATGTATCATCACCCACAAACTTTACCAACTGAGCATGCTGCACCTTCTAATTCCATTAGAGTTGATTGGTTTACACTTGCATACCGATACCCAACCCGTATATTGTACCGTATGTATATATCCGATATACGCATAGTTCTCTCAACAGATCAAAAGCTCACCCTGGTGTGTTTGTAAAAAAAAATAAAAAGAAATGGTGGGTGGCATCATATTGTGGATGGTTTCATAGAAACCGTGGGTGGCAATATCCGGCCCCTTTCTTTTTTAATGTTTGTCTCTTAAAGTTTAGGGTTTTTTCACAACAGTGCCCTTGATAAACAATCCATTTTAGTGAAACCTCCAAACTTTTCATTTTTTTAGTCTTTTCCCTTGGCTGTTTTTGACTGTAATTGACCAAGTAAGAAACGTTAACCCCGTCGCCCAAAATTTGAAATGACCACAATTGGATTCTCGGAATCCACGGCCAAGAACATGACTCCCGATCCCCCCCCTCAAAAAAAAAAAAAAACCCTAAATTAGGTTTCAATTCAGTTCAATATTTCTTAAGCTAAGTTTTCATTTTAAAACAGGAAGGGTCAAGAAGTTCCACTAAACCCCATATGGTTCACAATTTTTACACCACACAGCCAGCTACTATGTTGATAGAGGAAATTATGATTAGGCTCCATGCAACATTTCAGTTTTGGGCATGAAATGTGTTGGATCTGGGTTGGATTTGGGAAGGTCCAGATCCAACTTCGAACACTATAGCCTAGATCTGGATTTGGGCCCAACTTGGATACATAAACATAATATCTGAACCAAACCATGATTCAAATGTAAAGATCTTTTTTTTTTTTTGAGAAGTCCAAGGATGTATTAAGAAGCGGAGATCGAGAAGATCTCAAAGTACAAAAAGAGAGTAGTGGAAACCAAAAAACAAAAACAAATCAAAACAAAGCCTGATCAAGTCGAAAGACCATGTCGCTAAAGAATGTGCCTTTCATCTCATGAGATATGCTCCCCCAACGGAATAAGAGGGCCTTAATATTTAGAATGACTTGGAACAATGGGCTCTCCTTACCCTCAAAGGTTCTCTTATTCCGCTCCCACCAAACACCCCAGATAATTGCTAGCGGAATCTTCTTCCACAACAACTTTCCTTTGTTCGACATTGGGACCTTAGGCCAGCTTTCCATAACTGCCCCTAGGCTCTCCCGAAAGACCCAATCGACTCCCACTTGTGCTAGAAAGAGTAACCAAATCTGTCTGGCAAACTCACAATGGACTAAAAGATGGTTAGTGCTCTCCCCACTTGCCTTGCACATAACACAATAGTCAACCAAGATCCAATTTCTAATGATCAAATTTTCTACGGTAAGTATCTTATTCAGGATAGCCACCCAAGCAAAAAAATGAACTTTCAAGGGAGTTTTTGATTTCCATATTTCTTGACAAGTGGTGTGTGAATGGGGGTATGATGGTACAGATGAAGAAAGCAATGCCTCATAAAATGACTGGACCGAGAAATCTCCCGACTTGGAGTAGGTCCAGAACAGATGGTCCTCCTCAGAATTGGAAACAATGTAATATTTCAAACAATCGTGCAGTAAATTAATTTGTTCATTTTCCCACTCGAAAGGATTTCTTCTGAGATCTAAGTCCCAACTTGCTTCCGTAACAGAACCAAGCTAGAAACTATCAACTGTTTGCCCTTTGCGCTGTGATAGCGAGAAAGCCCGTGGAAAAGACTTCTTTAGACATAAGTCCCCTATCCAAGCATCTTCCCAGAATCTAATCCTAGAGTCATCCCCCAAGACAAGTCTGGCACCCTCCATCACACGATCCTTCACCTTTAGAACCCCTCTCCAAACCCCACACCCATACGACCCCCTAAAAGGCTTAGACACCCAACCCCCCTCATCTTCCCCATAAATACTAGCAAGCACTCCACGCCACAAACTATTCCTCTCCTTCTCAAACCTCCAAATCCATTTGCCCAGTAATGCCATATACATAATACCTATCTTTCTAAAACCTAGACCACCCTTCTTCTTTGGCAAACACACTTGAGCCCAACTCACTAGATGATATCTGAAAGAATCCTCCGAATCATGCTCCAAAAAATTTCTCATAACTCTCTCTAATCTCTTTTCCACCGCCGCCAAAATAGAGAACAATGAGAGAAAATACACTAGCAGGCTAAATAAAGTGCTCTTGATGAGCACCATCTTGCCCCCTTTGGAAAGATACCTCCCTTTCCAACTTGTCAACCTCCGTCTTACTCTTTCCACTACTGGGTCCCAAACTGATTTCGCCCTATATGGTGCCCCCAAAGGGAGTCCAAGAAAGGACGAGGGCAATGAACCAATGGTATAGCCCAAAATCTTGGCCAACTCTTCCGTGTTTTCTGACTCTCCTATGCTCATGATTCTGCTTTGTAAAAGTTAATCTTAAGCCCCGAGCATACTTCAAAGCAGCATAACAAGCTGTTAAGGAACTCTGCTTGATCTGTGGACTCTTCCAAAAATATGAAGGTATCATCGGCAAATTACAAATGAGAGATAACTACCCCCCTAGTCTCCACTTGAAAGCTCGATATAGCTCTTGATCCAACACCTTTTGAAATCATTCTGCCAAGGGCCTCAGTCACTATGATAAATAGAAATGGGGACAATGGGTCTCCTTGCCTAAGACCCCTCGAACTCCTAAAATGACCTGAAGGAGATCCATTCACTAGCACCGAGAAGCTAGGTGACCGAATACACTTGTTCATCCACTCTCGCCACTTGCTACCAAACCCCATTCTTCCTAATAGATAATCTAAGAATTCCCAACAAGTATGGTCATAGGCTTTTTCCATATCAATCTTATAAACCAAGCCTAGTGTCCCAAGACGACGCCTAAAGTTAATGCATTCATTGACAATTAACACCCCATCTAGAATTTGTCTACCTTTAACAAAAGCTCTTTATTCACCCAAGATGATCTCTCCCATTACCAATTTCAATCTAGATGCTAAAACTTTGGCCACTATCTTGTATACACTCCCTAGAAGACTAATTGGTCGAAAATCTGAAATATCCTCAGCCCCTTGTGTTTTTGGAATCAAAACTATGAAAGATCGATTGCTCCGAAAATCCAAAAAATTCCTCGAATGAAGATCCTCAAAGACTTTCATCAGATCTGATTTGATAATTTCCTAATACACTTGAAAAAATGCCATTATAAACCCATTTGGACCTGGAGCTTTATCACCAGACATCTCAAAAATGGCCCTTCTAACTTTGTCCTCATTGAAAGTTCTCTCCAGCCCAACTCTCGATGCCTCACTAATACTATCAAAGGCCAATCCATCTAAAGTTGGTCGGTCCTTCGACTTTTCTGTGAATAGATCTTTGTAGAAAGACCCGACCTCCTTTCTAATGTCCTTTTCTTCCTCAAACAACTCATTCCTTATTTTGATCGTTGATATGAAATTGTTCCTCCTTTTGTAAATGGCCACTTGATGAAAGTATTTTGTGTTGTTATCGCCTTCCCTTAACCATTTCACCCTAGATTTGTCTCCAGCTGATCTCATCCAACAAGGCCCATTTCTTAAAATCCTTCTTCAGCTCCTCTCTAGCTCCAAAATCCTCCACTCCCAACAGACCTTGTTCCTCCTTTTCATCCAAACTCTTAATTTGTTCTAGGATACCACTCATTTTCTCGTTCACCTTTCCAAATTCACTCATGTTCAATGCTTTCAATTTCAATTTGAGCTCTCTTAATTTACTCCTCATCACAAAATCCGCATTGCCTTCTATCACTATAGAATCCCACCATTCTTTCACTTTAGCTGTAAATCCTTCCACCTTGAGCTACATATTCTCGAAGCGAAAAGGAGCGGCTCTAGAATTATACTCCCCACAATCCAGCCAAATTAGGATATGATCTGAAGTTACTTTAGGCAACCCTTTCTGGATTAGCCTAGGAAACATCTCCGCCCAATCCCCATCTACCAAAAATCTGTCCAACCTATTAAAACTTGGATTAGCCTAACCATTAGTCCAAGTATATTGATTACCAACTAGTGGCAAATCCGCTAAGAAGTTTATTTCTAAAAAGGATTCAAATCTTCTCATGCCTCGCCTCGATGGTGCACCTCCCCTCTTATCTACAGGAGCAACAATCTCATTGAAATCACCTCCCAAGCACCAAGGAACCGTCCACATTCCTCTAATATCATTCAGCTCTTGCTAGAGTTGTTGTTTCTCTCCTTGCCCTACTGGCCCATACACCCCCGAAAACACCCATTCTCATCGATCCCCAATTCTCTTTCCCAAAATCGATACTAAAAATGCACCCACTAGTGTATCTAAAACCTCAATAACATTCAGGTCCCACATAACCAAAATCCCACCCGAGGCTCCCTGAGATGGAGCAAAACTCCACCCAATATTGTGTCCCCTCCAGAGTTGACCTATCACCCCCACATCCATTGACATTATTTTTTATTCTTGGATTGCCACAATATGGGGCTTGTGCAGCAAGATCATTTTCTTAACCGATGAACGCTTATCACAACCGCCCAACCCTCTCTCATTCCATGACAGAATTTTTAACAATATCAAACAGCCGAACCCACTCACTTTAACCTCATCCAATCAGCATCCTCTAACAGCCCTTGGCTTCCACTGACTCCTGCCCCTTACCCACTCTATCATTGCTCAATTCCCTGATTGGGATATCCACCAAAATTGACTTCTCAAACTCCAACAGATTGCTAGGACTCGATACACTATTTATCGAGGCCTTCTTCTTGGCTACTGTCCTCGATCTAAGTGAATAAATCGGACTAGTTCCACAATCCACTAACCTCTTACTCTCACTTTTGAACTCCAGATTTTTGCTTACAACCCTCTCCCTACTCTCCTGATTCTCCTTTCTAGCCAATACATTCCTAATCATGTTACAAGTATTTTCCTCCCTACCAATCGATGCCATTCCCACTATCTTTCCAATCTCCAGAATCTTGACTATTGAAGCTGCCCTGGCAGATGTGTCCCCAACTCCCTCTCATTCTCATTTGGGAAATTAGGGCCATTTGATATGTGAGAATCCCCACTGCCAGGAATCTCAGCTATCGCAGTGCCAAGAGAAAGAGTCTCAAAACATTTTGAAGAGCAATTAATCCTTAGAGTGGGTAAAGAATTAGATTGAAGTTCCATAATTGTTTGAATAGAACCTTGCTCCGAATTCTTAAAGTGCCTCTTCTGAGAGCAGCCCCAAGCAGTTGATTCCAAGGAACGTCGAGAGAAGAGAATCTCGATGCTTCTGAGAATGGAACAGGGACCAAACAACTCTTTCAACAAAAAAGACGAAACAACTATGTATACCAACGGGTCATCGGGCCAACATAAGACGTGCACGGGAAAACACCATCTACTAACACACCACCTCAACTGGAATATGCTCCGTTTGGAGACTTAAACCCACGACCTCTAGGCTCTGATACCATGTTAAAGAACCATTTACCCCAAAAGATCGACCTGCTGGGACAAAGCGAAACAACTATGTATATATACCAATGGGTCGTCGGACCAACATAAGACGTGCATGGGAAAACACCATCCGCTAACAATATGACCCAATCCAATTACCATAAATTAGGACTTGAACTGGACCCAATCGGATCAGCTTCTTTAGATCTGTATCAGACCATTTTTTTTTTTTTGATACGTAAAGAAAATTTATTGAAGAACTTGGAGGCCTAGAAGGCCTAGCAAGCCAATGGGAACAAAACAACAAGAAACAAACACAAGACAGCACATCACCCACCCTGCAACCCCCATAAGGGACCTATTATTCTCTCAAAACTAAAGAAGGCCAACTAAACACAACCTCCTCGAATCCGACGCTCCTCCCTTCCTTACAAAATTTGACCCACATGAAAATGAGACCTCAAATTTCTATCATGAGAGCTTCAAGGGATGAACACTTTCTAATTTCTATCAATCCGACCTTTTTTATACTCGGATCATATTTAAATATCCAAATCCCTGAAATACTAGTTCAGATGTGTTCCGATCTTGGGTCTGACAGTGATAATATCACATAGTTTAGGGGTGCTGATGGCCCAGATGGCCTGATGGGCCTTAAGCCCATCCCAAAATGGGCCGGTCTTGGGTTTCTTTATGGACCCGATAACTTATTGGGCTATAGTATATAGTTATCTTAGACCCAGTGGTGGGGTTCACATGGAGATAATGTGTGAGTTGTCTAACCCCATGAAATATTGACTTGAATTTGAGAAATCCAGACCGTCAAATTAAATCATTAGTTTGGGTCACTATTTGTATATTTGACATTGACTATTTTTTTTTAGGATGATCTCCACAGTATGGACCCCACAATGTGTGGTTATTGTCCAACATGATTTCCTTGTGGGTTCCACCACAGATTATATATATTTATATATATTAGGGTCGGGCTCAAGGACACCCATTTCTGACCCCCATCTTGGCGTACCCACATAGAAGATGAATCAATGGCTGATTTTTGGTGGGGATGATAAGCTCACCATATAGATCACCCCAACAAAAAATCAGCCCATTCTGGAATTTCTAAACCCATCAAATGTGGTTTTAAAGTTACACAGTAAGAATCGACGGTCCATAATGCTTCAGCTTCTAAACCAGTCTATGAATATCAGAATGATTTGAATTTATGTGAGGATGATCTCCTCACCATAGAGATCATCCTCACCAAAAATCAGCCATTGATTCATCTTCTATGTGGGTATGCCAAGATGGGGGTCAGAAATGGGGGTCCCTTATATGGTGCAACTGCATACAACCTTACTTTTTATAGATTTCTAGGTAGAAATATGATGTCCCATCGCTCAAAGTAGTTTGACTTTCTCATAAGTTCATGCGTAAAGGATAACACACGCAAAACACGTGTGCCCGTGCAAACTTTTTTATGTGTTTGGTTCACACAGTTAAACATGCAAAATATAAAAATTGAGGTGTACCATACACGCATGTGTATGATTACATGACCCTCAGAAAAAAGCGCACAAAATGTGTGGCCCCCAGCATATCAAAAGTCAAAGTAGGCTTGACAAGCACCAAGCTTTTTATTTAGTCACACATGGGTTGAGATGGATGCTCACATATGAGTTATGGGCCCACCTGGATGAGTGTGAGACCCATGAACAAAGTAGTTCGATTATCTCATAAGTTAGCTGAAAGTGGTTTGACTACCTTATAAGTTAGCAGTAGCAAACACTTACAAAGCCAAGCCGAGTTTATGTAACAAGTGCACGCGCTTAGGGTATTATTATTGCCCTCCACAATCATGCCTCACAAGAAAGTTTGTCAAAGTAGTTTGACTACTTTAAGTTAGTAGAAAACACTTACAAGTGTATTTTACGCACTTACGGTATTATTATTGCCCTCCATCATCATCTTTCTTAGTTGGAAGTATAGTTTAAAATCTCTCTATCTTGATGTACATCTCAATCCATCAGTTGAAAATATGAGACGTCTCAACTAAGATGGTATCATACAAATTGAGAATATGGTGACATAAATTAAGACAAACCATAACAAAAGTTGAGACAAGCACAATCTAGTTGAAATATTTAATATTTGTTCATCACCTCTCTTTAATGGCCATTTCATCTTTCTTCCATTGATATTGATACAGAAGACCTAAAAGGGGGGGTGAATAGATCTATTAAAAATTAGCCTAAATTATTTACCAATATGTTTGAGTGAAACATATCAATCAACTTAAAACAGTAAGAGAAAAGATACAACAATTCATAAAGGACAACTAAGAGAACCACGAAAGAAAGTAAGGAGAACTCAAACAAAAACTCTTGAAGATGAAGAACTCAATAAAATGCAAAGTGATTTGATGAAGATTAGAGGTAGGGGAGGGGTATTTATAGTTGAGGAAAAGGGAGGAGGAAAGCTCGCGATTCAAGGAAACCCAAGGTCGGTCGACAGGTCATTTTCTACTAGTCGCCCCGTCTCGAAAACCAGTCGACCCCTCTACTTAAAAACTATATTTAGGGTTTCGGCAAATGGGGGTTTCACATAATAAGCTTGGGGGGACTTCAAATAAGTCTAAGTGAGACTCAAACAGTTTGCAAAAGTCTATGATCTTAAGTCCCCGTTGTGATCAAGGATCGTCCAAAAGTCTTTTTTAGAAATATTGAGTCCCGCTCTCCAAGTCCTCAACAATCAGCATAATAGAGATTACATAAATACTCAGTTGTTTTAGAATTTACAATACAAGAAATATATACTTATCATTATTGATCCTTTGTAAAAATCCTGAGTTGGATGACGCACTCTGATACTATGACAAAGGTTGAAAGGTAGGAATTTATTAGTAATTAGATGGATGGGAGCACACTCTTTTGGGTCCACTGACCCATAAATGTTTGGGCCCACCCCTTATTGGACCTACACACCAAAAATCAGTCTGATTGGTGATTTCAGCCATTCGATTTGAGCATTTTCTCATCACGGGCTTCATGAATAGATTCATGGGTGGGTTCTAAGCCAATCGTGAAAAAGTCTCAAATCCAATGACTAGAAATTACCAACCAGGCTGATTTTAAGTATGTAGGTCCACAAAGGAATGAGCCAAACATCATAGGGCAGTGGACCCGAAAGAGTTGTTTGGGGGTGATCACAAGCAAACCACAATGTAATATCACTTAAGAAGAAAATAATAAAAAAGATGCAAACACACGACACAGATTTACGTGGTTCCCTCAAGATCAAGGTTCGTCCACAGGATTCGGGCTTCACCAATGCAGCCGAAACAAATGGAAGAATATTCTCTGTTGTGGGGACAGCTACCTTGTTAAGAGGAAAAATGCAGTATCTGTTTGTCGTTTTGTGTTGAAAACAACCCTGTTTTCACAAATTAAAAGAAGGGTTGTAGGGATACTTATTGGATGCAAAGCCGCTTAGGCAGGCCTTACTGGGCCAGGCTTAGGTCTAATTGTTTTTGGCCTGTGATGGGCTGGACTTGTGTTGCTTGGACAGAGCTCCCTTAGCCAAACCCTCCAATTAACACCAATACCATGTACCACCGACAGGCCAACCATTCCAAAAAAAAAAAGACAGGCCAATCATTCCAGACTTTCTGTCTGGACCCGACAAAAAGCAGGTCCTATTTGGGTCCAAATGGCTACTAAATGGGCCTTGAAATTGGAAGTATTTTAAAAGATAAAATCGAGATTCAAGTATATAATACATATATTTTGACATTTGTTTATACAACAGATGGGTACCCGAATAACATTTTTTGTTTAATGGAAAAGATGGGTACCCACTGACCGACGAGAAATTCCATTTTTATCAGGTCATTTTCGAAACTACCTGGTTCCAAACCAAACAAGACCCGGGAACAGTTGTGTATGATAGGGTAATTCTGCAATTATTCTAACATTTAAGAATATTTATCCTCCCAAATCACGTGGGTCCCACTCCATCATGCAGAAATAAATGGCAGCACCTGAAATGGGTCTACATAATTAAAAATTACTAGGAATGTTTTGGTAGTGTGTGACACTGTCACCAATGCAATCAGGGATTGCCATTACAAGGCATGTGGGACCCACATTCATGGAAAAGGAAAAACTACTAGAAGAGTGCTGGGCCCCACTAGAGCCAAATGGCAGTCTTTCATTGGTGACAGCCAAAAAAAATTCCATACCCACCACCTATCATTATACCTGATAGTTCCTGGTCGTTGCTTAGACCCATTCGGGCTTGCCCCATCAGTTATGTAGGAACACCCACTAGGGGTGTTAATGGGTAACCGATCAGAACTGGTTCCACTTATCCTGGTTCTGAGACTACCTGTTTCAGTATTGGAATCGGATCCAATGGGATCTGGAACCGGGCATATAGAATAGGGTTCTGTTCTGAGCAGACTAGTACCCAAACTGAACCCAAACCGATAGAACTCCTAACAATAGTGCTAAGGATGTCAAGTTTCTTCTGAATTTGAGCATGCAAACCTTTTTTTTTTTTTTTTTTTGACAATTTTTACGCAGCATAGAGATACCTGATAATCGGAAAAAGGGTATTCGTCTGTTCGTTCCAGTTCTGGAACTAAAACCAATAAGACCTAGAACCATCGCGTATAATAGATTATCAGTTTGGCTTGCCTCACCCATTTGGTTGAGGAGATGCCTCACCCCCCTATCATGTTGTGAAATGTGGATGGAAGTGCAAGGGCTACCTAAAGAGTAAGTTACATGTTGTGACATGTTACCAAAAAATTAGATTGACCAAAACTAATTCTCCCAGTTATCCTTGACCTCTCCTCTACATGCTAATAGATGATTGCGGATTGAGGAAAGGTTTTGGTTCTAGATACACTAATACCCAAATGGCATACCCAAATGGCATGGATATGGTATGGGACCAGAGTATTGTAAGTGGTAGAGTAGCCTTGTTGTCACGATCCACTGTGATTCAACCCCATGTCGTAGGACTAACAATAGATTGGATCAACCGTCCGATTCGAAAAAATTGGGTCTAGAACCTTATTTTTCATTATCCGATCTTTTATCAAATCGGTATTGGATCAGCCATATTCCGATCCGATACTGACCTGATATCTATACTATACTAGTAGTTGCACACGAGCGTTGCACGTGGAGAGTTAGAGTTGGACTGAGAATATATACATTAATGAATTTTATAAGAGGGCCGAGAGTAAATTCATCCATGCTTTTAGAAGTACGATGTTAGGCGAGCAAAAAGTTTCGACTCATCAAAAGGAAGAACTTCTGTCTTTGAGTGTTTTAATGCATTAAGGTCGAAAGAAAGTACATCAACACTTAAAATCTTGAACGTCGAAGAATTGAGATTAAGCTAGTAACGATCCACAAAGATTGAATGTATACAATTAACATAGTTTCCTACTCCCCTAATCAAATTAATTATTTATCAGTTGCAATCACTGCACCAACGCAGTAGTCAATCCAGCTCTGAAGATAAATTCTCCAGGCAATTGTCTTTCTTTAAGCATTTAGCCATGCTAATTCAGTACGAACCAACAACAGTCAAGATGAGTTCTCCCACTAATTGTCTTTCATTAGGCAGTTAGGCGGAGCAATTCAATGGCAATCAGCAACACAAGCCTTTTTGATGGCCACCATGTGGTTTTATTTTGCTTAATAACAATACAATGGTAGTAAAAAAAAAAGAATTTTATAGTTGCAATTGGATAAAATAAGCATTATCAATTTAATAATATTAAACTAATACAGACATAAAGTAACAAGAGAGGAAAAGCTTCGTGGTTAAACTAAAAATAAATAAATTTACTGATATCAACTGATTTAATAGAGATGCTTGAGAACTTTGATTTTAAATTAGGAAACTATCTAAAGTTTTTTTAAGCCCGTTTACTGCATGTATTTTTGCTTGATTAATGATTTATAGACATTGGATTTAGTACACTAAAAAAAATGTTCGGATTCCATGCGTACCACACTGACTGCAATTCATGTTTAGCCCTACCCTTGATAGGCATTCATACCAGAAATCAGCTTGTTTGGTTAATTTTAACCTTTGGATTTCATTCTCAAACATGTTTGATCACGAACGTCAGTATTTGCCACATGGCAAACTCTTAGAACCCACTAAGCGTATGGATCACTGGACCATCCTTAGGTATATGTATGGACCAAACATCAGCCCGATTCATGATTTATAACTGTTAGATTTGGTATCTTCATGGGTAGATTTTCAGCCATGCGATTCAAATATTATTTGAAGTACTTAATTTGAACGGCTAAAGATCACCAAGCAGGTTATGTTTTGGTTTGTAGGTCCACCTACGGATGTATCAAACATCCATACGGTTAGTAGTCTATAAGAGTGTCCCATGGACATTCGTGATCAAAGACGTTTGGTTACACTGAACTAACTTGCACGTGGTGGACTAGTTGCCATGTCTGACCATTGATTCATGAGCGCCAGCAGTAACTTAGCGATTTCATAGTTCAAATCAATGCAATGGCCCACAAAATTAGTCATATGTATATATTGTGGCATTCCATCCTCACTACAATTTTCATTTTCCAGTAAAAGTTTGATCATGGAAAATGTTAAGTGAATAGGAATTGAATTATACTTGTAAAGTGTTTCTGTATTTTGGCATTCCACCCTCATTGCAATTTTCTTTTTCCAGTAAAAGTTTTATCATGGAAAGTTAAGACTTTAAAGGAAAACTAAAAAAATTAAATAAGACCAAAATGATATATTTAATAGTGGTATATAATATACAGACAATGTATCTCATGTCACTCCGGGTTTGTGTAAAATGCAAACTTACAGGGCTCTTTTAAGATATATTTTTATTATGAGTTATGCATAACTATTAATTTAATTGTAAAGGTTAAAAATTAAATATTAATAGCCATGTAAAATTAGTGAAGAAATAGTAAATAAAAAATAAAAAAATTAATAGCAATGTAAAATTATTATAAGTGTGAGATGTGCAAAAAAAAAAAAAATAGTGAAACATGAGCAATGAGTAATGAGCAATGAACAATGAAACTAATTATATTCTCTGCAACTTTGAGAGAAACAAAAATTCAAATGTTGAGCAAATCCAAGCGAAAGTAAAAAATTCCATACTTACTATTAAAATATATTATGCGAATGACTAATGTGACCAGATCAAAATTCAAAACACTGGTAATCCAACTAATTAATTAAAAATGTAAAATTTCAAAAACTAATCAATTAAATAATAGCTCAAGAGTTGAACTTTGGTGTTTGAAGATATTTTTTAAACCTTTAATCTTATTTTTATTTTATTTATTTTATTTTTCAAGTTATAAAATAACAAAATAAAAATTATTAATTGAATAGTTAAGAACCTCATTGGTATTAATTAAATTTGAAGATATTATTTTTGTACATGGTGATTGTCTAGAGCTCATCTACACTTACTCTCACTGAGGTTAACACTTCAAGCAATACTTGACACAATGCGTTATGCAAGTTAAGGATTGTCAATGAATGACATTTAAGTCTCATGATATATTTTTCTAAACTCGCTTCTAAAAAATGTAGGTTTCACTTCTTTATGTCTTGATTCATGTCCATATTTTTTACTCTCTTTGGGTCATCATGGACCTACACACTTAAAAATCGTCTGATTAGTTATTTCTAACCATTAGATTTGAGTCTTTTCAGATGGTCAATGAATACATAAGTGGCATATAGCCCCATGGCACTTTTTCCTAACTCTCCTCTAAAAAATGTGGGCTCCACTTCTTCATGTATATTGATTTATGTTCATGTTTTTCGTGACTCCCTTTGGGTCTTCGTTTTTTCGTTATAACGGCTGTTTTTTAAACTATTCAAACTACCACGTGTACACAGCCTTCACTGGTGTTGCATTGGGAATAGTACGTACAAACTCTGTGGCCTTCCTGGGTTCTGGTGACCAACTTTTTTTACCTACACTTTGGTGTACCCTCATAGAAGATGTATCAATTGCTGATTTTTTTATGAGGATGATCTCCTCACCATCATATAGATAACCCCAACAAAAAATCAGCCCATTCTGAAATTTCTAACCCCGTCAAATGTGGTTTCAAGTTACACAGTAAAAATTGACGGTCCACAATTCTTCAACTTCTAAACCAGTCTATGAATATCAGAATGATTTGAATTTTTGTGAGGATGATCTCCTCACCATAGAGATCATCTTCACCAAAAATCAGCCATTGATTCATCTTCTATGAGGGTACACCAAAGTGTTAGTAAAAAATGTTGGTCACCGGAACCCGACCCAATGGAAAATCCTAATATATTTTTTTGTTAAATGTGTAAAATAGAGAAGAGCTATTTTAGTTAGAAAGTTTTTAAAAATTTAAAACATCATTAATTATTTTAATTAAATAGATTAAAGTGTGAAGAGTGTTTTTGGAATAGATTAAAAAGTTGGAATCAATTCAGATAGTTAATGCTTAATTAATGTTTTGAAAAAAAACTAAGTAGGAGAGGAAGTGACACGGATAAAACATGAGAGAGAAGGTTAAGTTGCTAACCTTTTGTGTAGGGGTATCTTTGGAAAAAAGATGGAAATGAAGGGTAGAGTCAGTAAAATAGGGAAAAAACCAAGTATAAAAATAGAAAAATAAGTTTTTTCAGGATACCGACATTTAGAAATAGTATAAATATAGATATATAATATGGTTTTGGTCCATATCAATCAAGTAACTATCTAGGGTATCATGAAATCAAGACTACGCGCATTCGATAAGTGCTTCCAAATACTACCTTTCCAAAAAAAAAAGTCAAAAAAATATTTTCCTCTTATTAGAGATAAGGGTTAAGTCCGTTCTTCTCTCAACAAATACAGCAGCCACATCAACCACTTATGGTTTTGATCCTCCGTCTTTGCTGATCAATATCCCAAGACCCACTTACAGTTTTGGTCCTCCACCTTTGCTGGTCGTCCAGTTAATAGAGTCCATGTGTACATAGTAGTTGCTACTCTCATACCTCTACAAATCCTAATAATTTCCTATGATCTTCAGTCAAGAAACGCGTGAAAGATCGACTGGCACTAAACTCTTTGGCCTTTTTAATTACAAAGGCCGGTCTTTCATAAGTCTTCCCAAAGTCTTTTTCTACATGTGAACGTATTCCAACCAAGATCAGCTGAATTACAATAAGGAGCAACTGGTTCAGACCAAGTCCCAAAAAAGTCAAAAAAAGAAATCAAACATTCTTTCTTCCCCATTGTAATAATCGTACATTATCTATCATGGGTTGTGGTTGTATGACAGTGAAGCAGATACTTGGAACCGTCCTCACTTGGTTCACTTCTACCCCTAGCTCTATATAAGGGTATCTGCTCATGGTTCTAATCTCAACTTCACTCTCTCTTTACCAAGTTGTTGGGTGAATTTGAAATTTTGAAGAAGAAAATTAACCATGGAAGAGCAGAAGGTCATGAAGGTGGCTAGATTTTCGAGCTGCCGAGGGGTTGCCTTCGAGATCGATCCTAATAAAGTCAGCCCATTTGCTATTGATGCCGCTCCTCAAGTAGAGGAGCGTAATGGTGGACGGGCTTGGCTACCATGGAACGGGGGGAATTCTTTTAGGGTGTTTCCCATGCCGGATGTTATTCAAAGGTCGTTCAGTCGACCAAGTAGTCACTTCTGTGATTTAGAAATCGAAGACAATGATGCCGACAAGGAGGGGGTTTTCGACGAAGAAGAAAAGGATATAGAAAAACAGAAGTCAGTTAAGTCTGTTAATAAACAAGAGAAACTGCCACAAAAAAAGGAATCGAGGCTTTCGATAATACTGCTTGATCAAGGCCTTTTCACCGTCTACAAGCGCCTCTTTGTTGTTTGCTTGACTTTAAATGTCATCGGTTTGGCTCTTGCCGCCACCGGACATTTCCCATATGCAAAGAGAAAAGCCGCTCTCTTCTCTATTGCAAACATACTCGCACTGACTCTCTGCAGGAGCGAGGCCTCGTTGCGAGTTGTCTTCTGGCTTGCAGTAAAGGTACTGGGGAGGCCATGGGTGCCTCTCCAACTTAGGACAGCAACCACTTCATTCCTGCAATGCCTTGGAGGGATACACAGTGGCTGTGGTGTCTCGTCGATAGTTTGGCTCGTGTACGCCCTTCACCTTACACTTCAAGACAGAAAAAGCACTTCCCAAGAGATCATAGGTGTGGCCTCCACCATCCTATCCCTCATCTGCCTCTCTTCCTTGGCAGCATTCCCTCTTGTTCGCCATCTCCATCACAACATTTTCGAACGGACCCACAGGTTTGCTGGTTGGACAGCTCTCCTTCTTGTCTGGGTCTTCGTTGTTCTTACCATCTGTTATGAACCTATTCCCAAAACCTACGACTTACGTGTCTCTAGGCTTGTTAAAAAACAAGAGTTCTGGTTCACGTTAGCCATCACAATCGTGATAATCCTTCCATGGGTGACGGTGAGACGGGTCCCAGTTAGGGTCTCTGCTCCTTCTGGCCACGCCTCCGTCATTAAGTTTGAGGGAGGAGTGCAAGCAGGCATACTAGGGAGGATCAGCCCATCTCCCTTGTCAGAGTGGCATGCATTCGGTATCATATCAGATGGACAGAAAGAACATATGATGCTCGCTGGTGCAGTAGGAGACTTCACTAAGTCCTTGGTTTCAGACCCCCCAACCCATCTGTGGGTTCGAGGGGTGCACTTTGCAGGCCTGCCTTACCTAGTGAATATGTACGAGAGAGTGGTACTGGTTGCGACAGGATCTGGCATCTGTGTCTTCCTGTCGTTTCTTCTGCAGCCATGCTCAGCAGACGTGTGCTTGGTGTGGGTGGCAAAGGGGGTCGAACAAAACTTCGGGAAGGAAATTAAGGAGATGATTAGCGGGTTCCCAGCAGAGAAAGTAATTGTCCACGACACAGCTGTTTCCGGTCGGCCCAATGTGGCGGAGATGAGCGTGGATGCTGCAAAGAGGTGGAATGCTCAGGTAGTCATTGTCACCAGCAATCCTGAAGGAAGTAGAGACGTCGTTGATGCATGCAAGGCCGCTGGAGTACCTGCCTTCGGCCCCATTTGGGACTCTTAGGTTTATGCTATGTTGCTTGCGAGCTTACACTCTGTAGGTGAATTTCGTTCTTTCCAGTATTTGTTCCTCGATCTAATAGGTCAACCAACAGAAATCAAAAAGGAGCACAAAATGTACTTTGTAATTTGCAGTGTTTCATAATACATATAACAGTTGGCTCTAACTAAATTCCACATGACTTGGGACTTGAGATTATGAGTTTAAGAATATAAAATCTACATCGTGAATTGCTTCGGTAACATCACCTGGAGTTTTCAATGTTGACAAAAGTTATATGGTTTCCACATCACAAACCAACCTTTTGAGTTATTTTATCTGCTACTAAACAATATGAAACATCAGATTACAACATTCTTAACCATCTAATTAGTGCAAGAACTACAATTTAATTGTACAGTTTGATTAAGGTATGAACTTGATCTGAGGAAAATCCAATGACTGCCTAAAATTCTGACATCTAGACTGATGACCATGTGTGCCTTGTGCATCCAGTGGAATCATTTCTCCCAAGCACCTCTTTTCTTCAGGTTATGAAAGTAGTATTCTAAACATTCTCATCCCTATGCAGTTGGTCATTGTTGGAGTTTTGGGACTTACTAGTGAGACTGAAGCATATCTAGTTTCAATAAATGAAAACCTCAGGAAAATATCTAAACAATGTTGAAGGTGCAATGGTGCACAAAGATTTTACATTGAATCAAAATATAATCAACTTAGCATTTCAATCCCAAGCACTAGGAACTCTAGGAGGAAAGCCCTATTATTTGCATAAAACTACACTGACCCAGTCATCAATCAGACTCACAGTCCAACCTTCCTCAAGATGCAATTAATGAAATCACATGCTCAGTTCCACACTCGAAACCTAAAGAATGATAAGTCGACGACTCCGGTCCCACTGCATAAATAAAAATGAGTTTAGTCAGATCGTGAGTTTTAATAAAATATAGCCTTTCACTCACAATGGGAACGAAAAAATTGAATACCCTACTGAAGCAACAGCCTCTCAAGCTCACCTCTGAAGGGACTGAAGTTTGTTCAGAAAATGTTTTCGATTGCAACTGTTACTCCTTGAGGTCAAAACCAAGCTCAACTAAACTTAATGAACTACTGCATTACATAGCTCTTGCGTTTTTATCCAATCCAAAATGTCAGAACAATCTTCACGCCTGATGAAATGTCTACACAAGCCAAGAATCCGTTGAGCCATAATCTTAAATAATAAAATTGAATAGTATTAAGTGTAGACTGATTATACCTATTTTTAGTGCGGTAGGCCTTCAGTTCCGAGATTTCCCGGCGACTCGAAATGTCTTTCTTCATTTGAAGTGATTCGGGCACCACCAAGTTTCCAGTTTGGTCATAGTATGCATCATAAATAAAGTCGAGCACTTTTTCCTGCGAAACATGTTTTTTGTCAGGTTAGAATATGCTGTATCATGGTGGATTAAATTCGTAGGCCAAATATTTTTAATAGAATTTTATTTCATCTGTATCAAAAATATAAAATGATATATGCAAAAAACTAAGAAAGACATGCAAAAGTTAAAATGATATATGAGAAAAAATAACTACGAAAAAGATACTCCAAAATAGAACACTTGATATGTTCTTGATTAATGATGGTTAGAGATTTTGGTGAGATCTAGCAATGCATCATGAAATGGAACAACAAAACTCGGTTGAGATGATTTGTACAACAAAGATCAATGACGGCACCAGTGAGATGGAGTGTTTTGGTGTGAGGAAGGCCGAAAAGGACATAACATAAATTAAGGTAGTAAGAAAAGATTAGAGACATGTTTTAACAGAAGATAAGGCTCTAGACAGAATTGAATGGCGGCACAGGATTCATGTTCCCAATCCCAAATACTTGGGATAAGGGACTGTTGTTGATGATGATATCATTGCACTATAGGTGAAATCACACGATCTGTGCTCATCTAGGTGGGTACGTGTTCACATGTACGCACACAAGCACACATAACGAATTAATGATACGATATTGTTTAGGAGAATGTGTACTCGGGTGTAACAAGATACACCATTTCCTACCAAGGACGGGAATTGCGTGGCAGCTGAGGTGGCAGGAACCAAGGGGCCCACCTGTTCAACCACCTTATCGCTCTCCACATGGCATGTTTCAGCTGATAACCCTCCAACATTAGGCCAAAAGAGAGGATTTTTGTTTTCATACCTTACTTTTTTTTTCCTCAAGAAAAAGAAAGAAATATTGGATGGCTGATATTCCTTGGGAAATAAAGCCATACACGGTATTATAGGAAAAAGGCACCATCCACATGGCCCATCCAGGAGGGTCTTCTATCAGATGGACAGTCCGAATGTGACATGAACCCTCCACGTGAATGAAAAACCCTGCCTTACAGGAAACAGTCTGTTGTGACAGCCTAGAAAGACCTTTTCCCTTGTTTTACAACTAAAGTGATCTCAATGGTACTAATAGTGCTTATCAAAAAGAAAAAGGTACATAAAGTAAAATAATTCACTCAGAATAGGAGAATTACCTACCAGAAAAGGGGAATGAAGGTGACTTACCAAGGGTTGTGAAGCATCAAGCCAGTGATAAATAAGCTCATTACGGAACCACGTCATTTGCCTTTTAGCGAAATTTCTGTATATAATCATTCAAGAAAAAATAAATTCTGGCAGTCAAATGCTGGTGCTCATTTAATGGAGATTGGCATGGCAAGCTGTATAAAATACAAAGAGTACATAAGCATAGAATGCAACATAGAATCTCCAGAGTCCAACATAGAGGCGCACAGAAAAAATCAAACAGTAGATGTAGTACATAGGAAGACTGATAATCAATCCGCAAGTAGTTATTTCCAAGTGCTTGAGTCATGAACTTGAAAAATACATTGCCTTTACTAAAATGGATTTTAAAGTTACCCAAACAAATACATCATTCATCAACAGGAAATATAGATAATAAATGTATACTGGCATATATAAATAAATTAAATACGTTCAATGAAAAATATTCAAATGCTTACATTCAAGCTAATGAGTTAGAACTTCTCAGGCCTAATCCCTTCCCAAATGGCAAATATAATTTGAATACCAAAAATTTATTTTCAGAAAGGCAAAAAGTAGGCCTGTAAAAGATAAACTCGGCAATCCATCATGAAATGAACATCAATTTCATTAGCAGCTGGATATTCAGTTTAGGGTACATGGCGAATATAATTTGAAAGCCAAGGCAAAAGATAGGCTTGTGAAAACAATGAACTCCGCAAGGGAGCGGCACGTGTGTTGCACGTGAGTGATTGTAGGGGCGTCTTTGGAAGAAGTGGCACACTATTAGAGACCACTGACCGAATGGATGTTTGGCCCATCCCTAGGTGGACCTAAATACAAAAAATCAGCCTGATTAGTGATTTCTAAGCATTCGATTGGAGTCGTTTTCGTTGGTTGATTTTTAACCGTGGAAATATAAATTTTTTTCTACGTCAATAGTCCTATGAACTGGTCCCTTTGAAAGAGATTCCGCCATCACATTCGTCGACCTCAGCAGACACACAAACAAGATGTTCATGCATGATACCAAATCCCAAAGCTCTCTAATGCTGTGAAATAGTCTTCTTGTTCCTTTCTTTTTCCCCGGAAGCCAAATTATTGCATTACTTGAATCCCGTTGATATAGCTTTCGGCTTTACTCATCATTACCCTCTTTCCATGACTTTGTGCATGCATCAATTATTCCACATGTTTCCAACAACACTAGTATTTGAGAGTTTCAAGAATGTTTGCCATCCCATTTGCTGATTGTTCTCCACATTGTTTCCTATCTATTTCCAGAGACTTCAACACCAATTTTTTCAGAAAGACTGTTACCATTTTCCTGTACTGAAGTCTGAAAGATCCTCCAACCAAAAACACTGAATCCAGATCTATGGGACTAAAATTGGAAATGGCATGAATGAAAACAAGTATAAATAAATAAGGCCAGTGGGCGGAGATCGCCAGGATCCAGACTTAGTAAGCAGGAGGTCCTGAGTTCTACTCCTTGGGAGGCCATACCCCCTGGGATTTATCCCAGTACATCAGACACGTGGGAACAGGGTGCCTTACGTTCCCTACGGGAGTAATCGGGTGCTCTAAGAGGCCCAGATACCCGTGGTATAAAAAAAGAAGAGAAAACAAGTAAAAATCATCGAAACCCATTCTTGGATAGTGTTTGCAACATTTCAATGGAGCAAAAGTGTCTTCCCTTAGAATCATGATTGTTGGTAGGTGTATGCCTATGGTATTGTTATTAAAGTAACTTCTTGTGATAATAAAAAGAAAATGAGTAGATATTACATGCACTACACGTGAAGGAAGATGCATTACCTAGATGCTTTCTGAAATTCTGATAAGAAGGCAGAGAATTCTCCAGAAGAGCTCCTACCCCCTTGTCGCCGACACTTTAATAGGTACTCCATAGCCTGAAGTAAAATAAATCATACACACCAAAACAAACCCTTTACAATGATCTTTATAATCTGGCTATGGAACATTAGAACTAGCCAATTAAGATCAAAACTATGTGAAATAAAATAACAAACTAACTAAACTAAACCAACATGTGCCCACTTAAATAGAATAATAGTCATGAACATAGAATGAAAACGTCACATATGAGTACGAGATGGTTATATGGTATTCCCAGACGATTTTTTTTTTTTTGATAAGGATTCCCAGACGATACCCATCCATACAACAAGTGAAACATCTCAGATGTGCCATTACTTATAAGAGTTTTATTTCTTTCATTGATAGCACTCCAATATGGAATAAATTTATTTGATGAAGTCAGCATCCAAGAGGAATAACTTTATGATCAAATGTCCATTTTTGATGATTTTTGGCTCATTGAGAAGATCTCTTCAAGACCTTTTTTTGTTAAGTAAAGATTTCTTCAAGACCTACAACTACAACCACTATTTTATGTCGTTTTGGCTCCAAAATGTGGAGGAAAATTCAAAGATGAATCTATGAAATTTCTTAGTATTTTTTATAACTGAGTGGTAAAGTAGTTTAGGATTATATTGGTCTTCTGATTTTTCATAGAATTTAGGACCACTTTGGTCATTACCTAAAGTTGAAGGGATGAGATTAACTACCTGGTTTGTTTTAATCAAATGTAGGTGGCTTGTTTTAATCAAATGTAGGGCAATAGCGGTGGTGTGATGCAGGGAAGTCTGAGCACTTTCACCGGGAAGGACCACTTCAACCACGCCAAACAAGACCAAGACCACAGTGCAGGTTCGAGTTTAAGCAAACAATGATAGGAGCAAAAGCAGGCGTATCATCGTTGGAGGTACCGTCTTGCGCTGGAGGAGAAAAATGAAGACAATCACTCTTGTCAAAGCCATGATATTAAAGTTGTTGCAAAGGCGTTTGACAATATTAAGTGTTGGCAGTGATGTCTACGGGCATGATCAGGCTGCTAATAGTTCCTCTACATCATCCTACGGAAATCAAAACCTAGGAAGCAACTAGGACACATTGTCCCAAGAAAATGGATGGGGAGCTTCGGCATGGTTTTGAGTCAACGAGATTGAGTTGACTCCAAGTCATCTCGGTTTCGACAGGGACTGGGGTCATGATCCAACTATGAATCACAATTCATACTAGATTGGACTTGTCTTGGGTTGACTTAGATATCTCAGTTGTGTCTCATTTGTATTGACAAGTTGACTCATTTGTAGTCAACAAGGTTTAAAATATCGTTATGTTTCATTGCCTCAGTAAGCCGACAGAACGAGACGTGTCAACTGAGATTAAACGAGATAGAATGAGACAAGGGAAAGAACAATATATGTCTTGATAAAATTACACCATCTTTTCATGCTTAATTAGATTACAAATATGTTTTTTTTTTAATAAAAGACACGTATACTACGAAAACAAGCTTTTAAACAGATTGTATTACCTAAATTAGGTTTGTGGCACAAGATGATACATTCCCCCATGTATCGTCTCGGTACACTGCCGGAACAAGATGAAATGAGATGAAACGAGATTTTGAAACTTGGCAGTCAAAGAAACCTCACAAGTTTGTCAAACCTCGTGTTCCTTTACACTGACAGTGCCTAAATTTTTTATTTTTTTTTAAGTAGAGGATTTATAAAAGGCAGAAAAGCCAAAAGGTTGACGGTTCCTAAAATATAATTAATTGATGCATTAAGTGATAGGTCATCATTTTATGCATTTTTCCTGTTCTCCTTTGGGCATTATTGGAATTCTCCTATGTAAATCTTCAAATTTACACGTAAAGTAGGGTATTATTCCTTCACCATTGCGTAGTGAGTTTCAATACGAATCCAATGGTGTATATTGGTTTGCACTCATACGTTACATGCATATCATGTATGAAGCCTAAGAAGAGAATTATCCATTTTCGTGTTTTTTATCTTATTTAGGAAACTCCATGAGCATAAGGGCATTCGATACCATTCATAGTTATAATTTTCTCTAATATTGGTCGTAATAATGTTTAATGAGCTTATACTAATTATTATTTCATTTGTTTCATTAGGTGTTTAGGCCCATATAAAGTCCAAGACTCAAAACCCATTATCTACAAAGATGGCAGCATTGCATCACAAATGGTGTCGACCGTGGTTGATCCAAGCAATGCAAGTGTGGAAGGCTTGTGCTGGACAGTTGCTGGACCGCAAGTATGTGATGCAATACTTGACTGCAATTGTGGGCCCAGGTGGTTTATAAAAGTTGGTTGATTTCAAAAGATAAAGTTATGTGTGACTTTCCAAGAATGGATGATCATGATTGACGGAAATGGCATGGTTGATTGAAGATGATGGACCGTAGTTGCATCTCAAAAGCTAACTGGACGGTGGTTGTACCAATGAATGGACAACATTCCAAAAGGCACATGGAGGTTCCTACAAAGGCTTGGACGGCCTTCCAAATTAGAAAATGGGACTTTATGCAAAAGGTTGCTGCTGGACCATCCATCTCATGTGATGGACAGCAACCCAAAAAGCTAGTTGGATGATTTTGGAAACAAATATGGACAGCTGGATGGTGGATGGTCTCCAAAGGAGTTAGGAAGGCTTTCACTAAGATGAAGAGGAGGGTTTCACTACAATACAAAAGTGGCTTTGTAAACCATAAGTGGTGGACATCTTTTGTTGCTAAGGAAATGGAGGATAGCTTCTAAAAAGACAAAAATGGTTTTAGTCCAAGAGCAAACATGTTTTGGCGAGTAAAAGGACGTGATGATTTTGGAAAATCACAAACAAGGAAAATGGATTAAAAGAAGGAAGATATATTTTATTAATTAAAAAAGACTTCATTCAAAGATGGCTGGAAATTTCTCTTTCACAAAAGGAAAGGTGTGGATGTTTCTCTACTACAAGGCTGTACGGTGTGGCCATTATAAATCATGGACAACATTCCAAAATTGGTTGTGGAACGTGAAAGACAATTTTTGGAACAAGGATTGAAGACATCTTGACATACCAAATGAAGAAAACCGCTAGGATCTCTTTGAAGAAGGGGCAATATCTCTTGGGGTTGTGGAAGTCTCCCACCCTATATATATATAAGCTTGTTGGACGTGTTAATGGTTGGTTGGCTTGGTCCCGACTTTGCACGGCTTCAATGCTTTCTCTTTTGGTACCTGGAGAGAGTGTCTTGCAGTTCAGACATCACATGACAGCCATCACTCGTTGGGAGCTGGCGAACCTCCTTGGATAGCTCCTCCTCTCCAACGCGTGGCTCTCTCTCTTGATTTCTCATAGCATCTCTCTTGAGCCGTGCAAGAACTTCTTGGATGAGTGGCTCTCTCTCCTCTCTCTCTTCTAGTTCTTTAGGGTTTAGTTTATTATTTTCATTACTCTTCCATTTGGATGATCAGCTAAATTCCTAGCTAAGGTTAGAGGTGAAGTTTGATGATTCCTGATGTTATTTTTGAAACAACAATTGAGGTATTAATGTGAATTTTGTTTAATTGAATGGTTTGATTTAGTTCGGAATAATACTACGTGTCTATACATTTTTCTTGATTCATTTTAATTTTCAGATACATTGTATGCTTCAAAAATCCCTGTGGCATGTTAACAAGTGCGTCATTGTTCTTAACCATGCATTATTCAATTATTTTTTTGTGGATGTCATCATTGATTTAATCGTTATCCTCCAATTAGATAGAATCATCATTCAATTCTAACTAAGATAAATTGATCAAAAATAATATTGTGAGTTCTTACATGGATCCTTGAAGCCTTACTGTCTTTTTATTGTTATCTTCGTTACTTTTGCTCCATACTACGATGTGGAAAACCTTGAATCAAATTTTTTCTCTCTTCTCTTCTTCTCTTCTTCTCTTATTCATAAACTTATTTTTTGTTACACAAGTCAATCCATGTGGATTCAATCTTTTGAAAGTACTACAACACTTGTACACTTGCAAGTAAAGCTACCCTAGATAATTGATCATTCATTTGGATCAATAGTTTAGAAGTAACATTAAGAAATCACATTTTACAACTTAGTGATGGAGCTAAAGCATATTGGAAGATATCTGAAAGACTAGACTATCAACAATAATTATGTTCACTCACTGTATTAAAAATAAATAAATATTATTCTTTAGTTCTATTGTAGATTATACAATATTTAAAAAGAAAAAATTTTAAAAAAAAAAAGAAGTTTATATGACATACTTGTCTATAACCAATTGCTCGTGTTGCAGAATTTGAATTTGGAAGAAGACCTATATCAAGAAGCCGCATGGCCTCAGAGAGAATTCCCTCACTTCCTACAGTCAAAAAGTGATGTCACCAAAATATACAACTTACAATTCAAATAGAACAATTTTAACTGATTAATAGATAAATCAAGGAATAAAAATTTGATCAGTACAATATGTATCCAACTGCTTTTCATAATTAATCATCCAATAATAAAATGCATCATTTTATATCATATCATGCATGCACTTCCCAGGTAAAATGTGACTCATACAATGCTCAAGGTGATATTTGGAGAGAAACAACTCAGTTTTTTTTCACAAACCACCGAGAATACAGATGATGACTCATTTTGTTTGATATCAGTATCGAACTAGACTTTGCCTTATCTCCTACAAAACATCACTTTATAGACTTCTTTATCGTGTCACTTACTAGTTAGTAATTCTAGTTTTTGTTTTCTTTACTTGGCAAAATCTCGGCAGTTTCTTATGTTTGAGGAGGTTAAGAAGTTTATTTATCTATTGGGATGTGTATTATATACCTATACATCAATTGTAATTTAGGTATTTCTCCTTATTATTTCTCGACTCTATATGTGTCCTCATTATAAACCCTATTGGGATTATTCATCAATCTATGAGCTACAAAATTTTATCGGGAATCTCAGATGTTCACATTCCCAATCTGAGTTATTTTCATTTTCTGTCAATAGTTATTGCTACACAAAAGTCCCAAGTAGATCCTTTCTCCAGCTTTCTGATTAAAAAATGGTCTAACAAATTTTGTGCATTAAAAACAAGTCCTCCATATAATATGCCATTTTTCTTTTCTCTGTTTCTCCCTTCTTCTGTGTGTGTGTGCGTGTGTCGCAAAATCTTTCTGTGGTAGTATTTGGAGAGAAAACTTTTATACCCAGAGGATCCCCCAAAAAAGACTCTTTTGGGCCCACAAACCTATGAATGCTTGGCCCACCATAGTGAATCAATGCGCACCAAAAATCACCCTGATTGGTGATTTCTGGACGTTGAATTTGAGTACCCCCGCAAAAAAAAAATTTGAATCTAGCAGGTAGAGAGCACCAGATAAAAAACGGGCTTGAGATCACCGGATAAAAAATGCTTTAATAATGATAACATGATGTAGTAAACACTTATTGTAGGCATGGTTCAAAATCTCGTTTTGTCTCAACCGAGACCTATCATTCTGATAGTGTACCAAGACAATACATAGGGGAACGTATCCTCTTGTGCCAAAAGCTTAATTTAAGTACCAAAACTGATTTAAAAAGCTTATTCTCATGGTATAAGTGTCTTTTTATAATACATATAAATACTAAAAACAAATCTATAGTCAAATTAAGCATTAAAAAATGGTTTAATCTTATTAAGACGTATAATGCTTTTTCCATTGTTTTGTTCCGTCTCAGTCGAGACTTCTCAATCAGCCAGCTTACCGAAAAAATGAAAGGGGACGATATTTTAAACCTTGATTATAGGAAACAAATCCGATAAGGGACAGTCATAATTGTACCATGGTTTTAAAATTTGACAAAATTTGGCGAAATTAGCCGAATTAATTACGAATTTTGAATGATGAATTAAAGTGTATATGTATTAAAAAATTTACAAAATTCGCCGAATTTTTAATTCGAAGTAAACACTAAAAATTCAGCTAATTTCTCGAAGTTTGACCTTTTTTCGTACAAAAAATCGCCGAATTAATTCGAATTATATAATAAACTTAGATAAGTTTGAAAAAATTTTGCCAAAATGTGGGTAAAATACACTGATTTTTAAGGATATGATAAAACACTTATAACTCATTATATCATAAAAACAACCATTTAGAGCAACATAAGCAAGATTAATATTGTTCATTGTTTTGTACATATTGGGAGGAGTTGATAGATGCACCCCAGTAGTTGTTTTTGCTGTCAGGGGTCCTCCTCTTGAGCTCTCCTTGTTTTGTACATATTGGGATTTCCCCTTGTGAATAATACTTATAAAAAAAAAACTCATTTTGGCAAAAATTCTCCAAACTTCTCTAAGTTAGCCAATATTTACAGAAATTCTCTAAATCGAATTGAACTTCCCCGAATTAATTTTGAATTTTAACTAACCGAAGTTTAAGGCAAAGTCAAAGGTTAGAACCTTGAACTGTACCCACAACCAATCAAGAGTAACAAGACTGATAAAAGAGTAACAAACAACAAATTATATCAAATTCCTTGAGAAAAATAGAAAGGGATCCCGATGCTACGTGCATGGAATCTGGACAAAAGAAAGTCATGGTCCACAACCACAAGTAATATTATCAGCTACTAAGTCATAGATATTTGTAAAGATAAGTATTTGTTTGAGTCCGAGAGATATATAATGTACTAATTACAATTGATTGACTTATCCAATACAAATGAAACATGTAGAAACTGATACCCTAAATATCATGTGTAAAAATAATACCATCATAGTTATGTGGAATGGCATTATGGCACAGGATACCTGTAAGCATATCTTCACAACGCAGATCGATCATTCTATAAAGATCCAATCTTTGGCTTGAAAGGAAAAAGCAAATGAAGTCATAGTCCAAATCCTTTGAAAGGTTTTCTCCAAGTCCATCACCAGAAAAGGTGCCATTGTGAGAGGGGTCTGATATTCTTGAATCAAACTGTTCCCTAAAAGAATCATAGGGTACTTGAAAAGCAGATGGAGGTGATCCACTAGACTGAAATGTCAGAAATAAAAGTTCATGATATACTTAAGCGCATAAATAAAGAAAATGTCAATGAGTAAAAAATTTCACTCCCATTGAATAATATAAGCACAAATTTCAAGTTCAATCCCTAACAAGAAATGTGTGCACTAGATAAAAAGTTGGAATGTCAACTGATATTTTTCGAATTGAATATAAGTATATCCGAATCCGAATAAATTCCGATATCTGAATTTGATTCAATATCCGACGGATATTATGAATCAATATTCGAATTCCAATCCGATTAACTTATCGGATATCTGAAAATAATGATTCATCCATGTCGGACGACACGGATTCTTGTGCGACACTTCCAAATTCTTTTTTTTCTCTCCTTGCAAGATATTAACAGTTTCCATAGGTAATGAGTTCTATCTTTCCCAATTGAAGTTTTGTTTGCAACAAATATAACATTATATAAGTGTATTCTCTTGGTTATTAGTATATGATTCAAATCATTAGATATCTACCAAGAAAATCTCAATATTTCGCCACAGACTCGTCGTTATAAAATAAAAATAAATTAATAATTAAAATATTCAGCAGTAACCGAATCCTATTTTTTGGGCTTTGCTGATATAATAACTATTTATTATTTATTTATACAATTATACTATCATTATAGTTATATTTATATAATATATCGAATCGGATATTATCAAATCAGATATATCAATATCCGAATCTATATCTGAAAAGTCCGAAATTTTCGAATAATATCCAATTATTCGAATATGGATTTGAATTTGGATTCCAATTTTAGACTATCCATTGACACCCCTAATAAAAAGCATATTCCTCATCAAATAAAAAATACTCATTGATTGATTCCATGACCTAGCATATTCCTCATTAAATAAAAAATACTCATTAATTGATTCCATGACCTAGTGAGAACATTTTGAAACATCCAAAGTTCATGATGCTAGCAAGAAACAACAAGGACTAACCTTGATAATCTCAAGGCTACGCCTTAAGCGATACCAATCATTGGAAGCCAAATATTGAGCCCTTGGGTCACCTGCTTTCACCACCAATTGCACAGCTGCATCCCAATCCCCATTCCTCTCTAAATCCATGAGCTCAGAGTATACTTCAGAAGCAATCTCTAGAGATGCTTTTGGAACTTCTGGCTTTCCATATATATACCTTTCAGTTTAACAAAGAAATGGTCAACATTATACACCCAATAATTGGGTCTTCTTCGAGCATTTTAGGTATGAAGGATCCAATCAGAATGCAAGCACTTGAAAGTTTTGAGGTAAAAATCCAAAATTATACATTCGAATAAAGAAAAATGTAGCAACCAAAGGTAAAATTCAATTTTTTTTTCCAGAAAGAAAATATCAGAATAATTTTGAGAACCAAAGCTAAGGAAAGTTATTTCCAGAAGAATCAGTGAGAGCTTCTCATCGGACCACTTAGAGGTTGAAAATGTTTATCCTGCCCCAAATGCATGCACATGCAGAGGTGTGCAGACACTGCATCTTTCGGATCAGCTGTCAGGATCATTACCTATTTCTATCATACACACACTAACTGGAGTCTTAGCTAGTTGCCTCAAGGCCCACAGCACTTATGAAACCTAGCCATAGCATGGTTATTGCACCAAAATTTCCAAAAGTTAGTTTCGAAATTTTGATTTCAGCCAAAGCGAAATAGAAATCTGGGGTAAGGTCAAATCGAGATTGAATGGAGGAAAGAACCCCCAAACTGTGTCCACTATTCTAAACCAAAAGAGAGGAAAAGATAATTAAGACTTTATTTCCATTAATAAAGGTCATTTTAAGTTTTTCTTATCTTTCGGGAGCTTATAGAGAGAGAAACAAATAAGATTTTGTTCCCATTAATAAAGGGAACAAATTAAGACTTTCCAACCCTTTTTTCCAAAATTTTCAAATGTCAACCAAATTTTGGGTTTACATCTGGGCCGTAACCTAGGTCAAAATTGAAACTTAAATCCTCCAGATGTAGAGCACGCTGCTACCTCATTTTGTGTGTTGTGTTTGACTGCAAAGGTGTCTCTATAAGTAGAATTTGCATGTGCGACAATTGCTTCAGGTGAACAAGAATGAATTATTAAAAGAGTTGTGTAACAATGCCACAGACACATGTCACTGTCCAACACAAGTACGAGGTGTCTAACATTATGCTTTCAAGAAGCCCGAAACACAAACACTGCATACACACATATTATAATATAATATTTCAGTTATATTTAAATCAGAAGCTTTTCAAATAATAAAGAAAGAACCATATGAAATTAAAAGCTAACATTTCAGTAAATCATAGAATTATAAAATAGCTTAATAAATAAAAGTTGATTTATAAGAGGGAAAACTATCAAACAGTTATAATTATGTTTAACAACTTAACATGACATGGAGAATAGAATACATCGACCTTCTTTTAGAAATCCTTTTTTATAAAAAGAAAGTAAAAAGAGGGTGACATTGCCATTCATGTCAGTATATGTGTCGGGACATGTCGACAGCATTTACATCAATACCAATGTAACAAGGACACTCCTTTTTCTAAGAATTTGTCATGTCAGACATTGTAATGTACTCATGTGTTGGACACATGGATGTGCCCACGGTTAAAGGTCTCATTCTGTTTTGGAATGTCTTTGCCAAGATGTCCAAGTCTAGGGGGTGACCAAAACAATATTTAGGAGCTTGTCTCAGATTGTCTCGTCGTTGTCTTGATTTTTCCCGTATAATCTCGGTTGAGACGTCACGACTTTTCAATTGAACGAGATGTACCTTGAGTTATGTAATAGGTGTTGTCAGGGTAGTTCTGCAATACCTTTATGTATGTAGGGGCACACTTGTCCATATTTCTCATATAAATAAGAAGATTGGAGCCATGTGAGTGATACATGCTCTTCCATTCATCTTTCTCTCTCTTTTTCCCCTTTCTTCTCTCTTTATCCTATTTCTCTAAACCCTAATATCAAACTCTAAGACCTACCCATTGATTTCTACTTGGTATCATAGGGAGGTTGGACAAGAGGACCTACCGAAAATCTCAGCAATCGTACGGGCAGAGGTCCCGAGGTCGTCTAGAAGGATACCACTTGATGGAGAATAATTTTCTTTTGTGATTTTTTGACAATTACTTGAAGTATTCTTGATGGACTTTTACTCAATCTTCTCTCGATAAGGTAAAAAATCATTTTTCATGTTTCTGATCTATGAGGGGTTTCTTAGCTGCGTTTGTTGCTTGCTTTTGGTAGCCTACATAATTCCCAACAATCGAAACAAGCCTCGATGTTTTCTATTGAGTATTAAAGATTAGGGAGATGAAACTCCCAACAAAAATTACCGCCAGCCCCTCTTTTTGGGCATTTTTGGGTTGTTTTAGGGTTGTAAACCCTATTGGATCTCCTTTTGTGGTGTTCAAAGGTCTGTTGTGTGTACACAACCTCTTCTTTCCTTCGTTAGTAGATATCAGATATCCATGTCTACCAAACGTGGTACCGGAGGGTCCACCATTAGCTCGGAAGTGACCTCTGGGGGTGCCAGAGGGTCCATGATGACTCAAGTGGGCTTCAAAAACCCAGGTATGCAAATTACCTCAGTCAAGTTAGATGAGAAGAATTATTTGGAGTGGTCTCAGGCAGCAAGGATGTATATCAGTGGATAAGGAAAGTTGGGGTACATTACCGAGCGAGTTGTCAAGCCCAAGACTTCTAATGACCAATTGTTTGAGATGTGGGAGACTAAGAAGAATCTCACCGTCATGTCCTAACTTTTTTTTTTTATAAAATGTCTTAACTTCTTAATTCTATGTAGCCTCATATCAGTTGGGGCTTCCTGTTCTTGCGTACTGCCAAGGAGGTGTGGGATACTGCTTCTCAGACGTACTCTCAGCAACAGAATATAGCTAGGGCCTTCCAGTTGTGTCAGAGTGTCTCTCATCTTCATCAGGGGGTATTTTGCCACTCTCAGAAGTACGTGGGAAGAGTTGGACTACTATCATGCTTTCCAACCCTCGTGCACTGAAGATGGCAACAAGTACAGAAAGCTTGTGGAGGAGACTCAAATCTTTGAATTCCTTGCTGGGTTAACTTTGAATATAAGTTAGCCAGGATACAAATTCTGAGCAGGGACTCTCTACCATCGCTTAGTCAGGTGTACTCATATGTGCAGAGCGAAGAGAACAAGAGAAGTGCCACGGCACCAGCAACAACTACAGATAGGTCTGCACTTGCCTCCTTTTCTGCTCCCCAAAGCACTCAGATACGTGTCGACACGGCAAAAAACCCTAACAGTGTCGTGTTGTTATATAGATAAAGAAGCACAGACACAAAAATGTGATAGATGCAACAACAAAGGGCATGTTTACTATTTATCAATGTTACAAACCGAAAGAATTAAAGTAGTTAAACCAGTTTGGATAGGTGAGATGCCAGCAGCCACAAGATTTCTTATTGGAGAGCAGAAATTAGATCGCTTTGCCACAATTTCAACAGTCTTTACGGCATTATCCACTCCTCTATAGCAGTGACAGTAGAAGAAGTTATAAAATATGACAAAACAACCTTAATGGCAGGCAATGCGGTTTTCTTGTGAACCAGTTTGATTGACAAGAAAACTATTAAAGCACGCATCAAGAATGAGGCCAAGGGCATACTGGTCATTTTGCAAATACGGCACCAATTTATCACCTTTTAGGAGACCAATAGTTTCTGGAATCTTTTTGTTAGGAAAAAATAGTGTTTTGTGAATAACAACTCATGTTCTTTGGAAAAAAGAAAAAAAGGTGATTTATCTAAAAAAAGGTGATTTATCTAATGCCCGGACACAAATAGGTCCAGGCTATTTTTTCTGGAATCTTTTTGTTAAGAAAAGATAGTGTTTTGTGAATAACAACTCATGTTCTTTGGAAAAAAGAAAAAAAAGGTGATTTATCAAGCTACTTTTTTATTATAGAAAGCCAAAAAAGGAGGAAAAACACAGAATTTGAAAATTCCATTTGGTTTAAGATTTTATATGCTATGGAGTCACAAATTTTGAGATATAATCGTTGATCGAAAAAATAATGAGATATAATCAAGGTTTAAATCTCAGCCAAGAATGAATTGTCTCAACCATCTTGGCTTGGGGTCAGTGGCAGAGCCAGGGGGCACGTGCCCCCCCCCTCAACTGTGAAAAATCCTTTAAAAAAATTGTTTAGTCCCTCTTAGAGGACGCTGACTGTATAGATGTTTGGGCAACCCCTAGGTAGACCGTACAGACAAATATCAGCTTGATTAGTGATTTCAAACCTTTGGATCTTTGTACGCCAAATAATGGTCAATAATTCTAATATTCCACAGAAAAATCAACCCATGAAAACAACTCCAATCCAACGGTTAGAAATCCCTAATCAGGCTAATTTTTGGTTTGTTTGTCCATCTAGGGTTGGGCCAAACATCAATACAGTCAGAAATCTCTAAGAATAAGCTACATGGCTCATATTTTAGGCCGTTCTACTCGATTGATTGTGCCCCCCCCTCGAACAAAATCCTGGCTCCGCCACTGCTTGGGGTGTCACCTCTGGCCCTGACCAAGAGGTTCCATGATGAAGTTCTAAAACATTGGATATAATTCCAAATAAATGTAAAGTTCTTCAATCTTCATATACCAAGGAAAAGCAAATTTGGGACTTTAGTATTGAACAGCTGAATGGCATATAGAGTAATAAAGAAGGCTATAATTAGTGTTAGCTGCTACCCTTGTTAAACCACTTGGGGATTTCAAGAGAGATATAAGAATATGAAAGGCTTTTAGAGAAAAAATTCCTCCACAGTGGTTCTCAGGAGATGTAGATGTACCAATTACCAAAGGCATTTGGAGAGAAATTTTCTTAAGATTGTTCACAGTATAATATCAGATAATTAGGACTGCACTACACATTAAACTCACCAGACATTGCATGTGTTACAGATGGATCCAAGCTAGGAACCATCACTGGTGCGTCTGTCTCATTTGCATGTTGTGCACATTGCATAGTGAAATAGGTAGGTAGGGACAGGATGTACATAAGGACACACACATGTGCATATATATATATATATGCACTGTTGTGCACATTGCATGGTGGAATAGGTAGGTAGGGACGGGGGTCAGATGTACAGAACGACACACACACACACATGTGTGTGTGTGTGTGTATATATAATCTGTATGTGTTGTGTGTGTTTGTGTGCCTATATGTACTTGAAGAATATTAAAACTTAAGCTTTGAGGCTTCAGATCTCCTACCCGATTTGAAAGATGCATATCACAAATAGAAAAGGGCATGTAAAAGCATACCATCTTAAGTACAATCCGGTCCCACCAGCAACTATCGGTACATGATCATTTTCAAGAATATCCCTTGTAGCTTGCCTTGCATCATCAAAGAATTGCCCAACAGAATACTCTAGAAGCCAAAATAACATTAAATTCTGCATTGGTAGAAGAAATACATTCAAGAAATTCAAACTTACAGTGCGAAAGAAAAAGCAATCCATATGCAACTATGCAACAAAAGCATAACCACCAATAAATACAAGGAGCAAAGCAAAGAAATACATTTCTACATTTTCGTGTCCACATTTTCCATAACATGGTCATTAACTAGTCAACTAATGTTCATTATAGATGCTTAATTGGATATTGTGGCCCAAAAGAGCATATCTGTCCATGTTCTTTCAACTGCTCATATTCTTCTTGGTGTTAACAGTGGCTTTGTCTTTCCCTGGCATTTTGGAATGGATATGATCTGTTTGGCTCCCTTACATCATATTGGTAGGTAGTGATGTGTGGACGATGGTCCATGGGAAAATCCCTCACTTGGAGTCGTGAAGATTCATTCACGTAACATGTGCGCTCAGTTACAAGGCTGATTGGTGATTATAAACATGTGAGGCCTTCGAATCTTCTCGTGGATGTATTAAGAAAATACTAAATCGTAAGCATAGGTGTCAGACATGTTTATATATTATATAAGCGTTGTTGATAAGACCTCTGAGTGCTAATTCAATTTTCAGTCTCATTTTTCAAGATTCATGGGAATTCTGTTCCCTCATTTTGTAAATACGTTTATATATTAAATAAAATACATTTTGTTACTTATAAAAAAAAAACACATGTAAAGATACAATCTTAATGCTCTAAGTCTAGAAAACTTGGTCACTACTTTGATCAACAAGTAGTATGCAATGATCTCACTGTACAAATTTATTTTATTGGGTATCAATCAATTAATACTAGTCGTATTCAATAGATAACAATCCGAAGAGATCACAATGTCACAGTCATAACAAATAGTAAGACTTGTGGTCTTAGTTCAGCTTGAAGTATATTAACAACATACATGCGGTATTTCTTGTCTATGTTACTCAAAAATAATATGGTATGATTTCTATATAGTTTTTAAATACTTAAAAATCATCAAAATAATTCTCTAGTATACAACAACATTTACACGAGTGACACAATTATCCTGACAGATTAGAAATTAATTATAGAATTCTTATATATAGCTTAATAATACTTTTCTGAAACTTTGTGGGCTTTTTGCAATTAAAGATCAATTCAAAAAACTCGTTGGAATTTATTTGGAACTTCCATAATAAGCTAAAAAGGTGATTTTCTTGCCCACATAAGGTTCTTTTGAGGTTATATAGCCTCCAACATGAGACTAGAAATACTCAATTTTCTCTAAAAGTACTTTTCTCGGGACAACTTGAATTTATTAAACGCTTCCAAGAAGTCCTGTTTTTTTTTTAACTACCTGTTTTAAGTAGTTACAATCAGCTGGATCATCGTTATGGCCCCCTAAACAATCAATTATACTTTTTCTCCTACTTAGAATGGTAGCTATTGTACGAACTTCAACTTGGAACAGGGAATTGTACTTCCTAAGTACAGTTCTTAGTATTATCTCCTTCTTTGACTCTCTATTCAACTTCATGTACCAGCTTAAATATTTGGAATTTCCACTAGCACCCTTCATATAAAATACAACTCGTCAACGTACTCTATGTAAACAAATAACAAGAAACAGAAACACGGATAATGTCATTTTTCTAACATCACACGCACATGTGCTATCGCTCAAATCCGCAGTCAATCCTATTTCTGATAGTAGCAGTTGATAATCGAATCCAATTTTTCCCACACACTCGCCTTATATATCATTCATCTTTCTAGTAATGGGTTACAGGGTATGCATCAATGTGGGATGTTGGTCAAGTGCCCAACACCTTCAGTGATTAGTCCACCGCCATGTTTAGCAGATACAGGTGAAAAAAAAAAAAAATTTGATAAGTAGATAAAATTAAATTTTTAAGCACATGCAAATGGTCTAAATATGTTATGGTCATTGCTTTTTAAATATTGAAAAAAAAATATTAATTACTAAGAAAACATATTTGTTAGCACAAGTTCCATCTTAACTAACAAACTTTGACCCCCACATGCAGTAGCTGTTAAGATAAAGTCATTGGAAAATCTTATTGGGTTAGACCTTAATGATATAATACCTTGGGATGGGTGCAATATATCAACCAAATGGTGTGGCACTTCCTGCAAAAAAATAAAAATAAAAAATTGGTGATCTCATTATTTCACATAAATCAAACGATGCACAGAAACAATATTAAGTACCTCTCTGTCACTAGGCGAAGGCTTCGCAGATCCAATATCAAGTCCTCGATAAACCTAAATTACCAATCAAAATGAAATTGATGAGGTAGATCAAAGCCAAACATCACGAAAAGTATCGAGATAAGGTGAATTTAAAAGTAGGCTAGGTTGCACAAGATCTTCGTTATTAAGGAGGGATGAAGATAACCTGCACCGAATCTGCACTGATGATTTCTCCATTAAGCCTCTTTGCAAGCTCCAGCGCAAGCCTGCTTTTGCCAGCGCCTGTGGGACCCGAGATTACAATGACCTTCTCCTTCTTCGTCTTCTTTGTGATAGAAGTGGAGCAGGTAGTCGCTAACATGCGCCGGGGGATCTGCGGAAATGTGCGACGCCAAAGGACAGGTTTCTCGGCCGTCGCCGCAAACCTTAAGCCCCATGTGCGTAGCCCGACTCCGCTACCCATTCGTGGGAAAGATAGAACAGAGACGCTTTGGTTCACAAGCTCACACAACTTTGGTTGCCACTTGAGCGTTAAAATCCAATCCCCCTCTTACGGGCAAGGCAAGCTTAGAGCAAACACTTGCTCATTTGCTGTCCCCTTGGGGCCCACTGACTTTATGGATGTTTGGTCCATCTCTTGGTCGATCTATGCATGGTTTAAAAAACGGCCGTTATCACGAAATAACGGCTGTTATAACGGATTCGGACCTCCACCGTTACGTTATGTACCCTTTTAACGCTCAGAAAACAACATCCGTTATTTTCTGTTATAAAATTAATTGAAAAAATTTTGAATTTTAAATTTTAGCGCCGTTTTATTTTCCGTTAGTTTAATTATTTTCCCCGTGCGGTACAATCCCATTCAAAGTATAAACTTTTCCTCAACAAAAACCATTCCATTCTAAAACTTCTAATTTATATATGAGAATTTTTGACATACCCCCCATCTTATTTTTAAAATGCGGTATGTCAAAAATTCCATTTATATATTGGCCAGCGCCAATCTTTGTTGTCAAATACATATTAGAACAGATCCCAAGAATTTAATGGTGGTTTTGCTTTTGCAAAAGTGCTATAACCACCATTAGATTCTCGGGATCCACGGCCAAGAAAAAACGTGAACTTTTTTGGTTAACTTTTATTGGTCATCAGAACCCGACCTGTATATATACTACTTATAAAAGAGCAACATTGTTTGTTTCCCCGACAAGAAAAAAGAAAAAAAAAGTCAGAGAGAGAGAGAATATAAGGGCCACACCACCCTACAAAATAAGATCCATTGGACAATAGATCCATAAGTAGGGGTGTCAATTTTACCCGATTTAACCGGAACCGAATAGGAACCGGAACCGAAAACACCGGTTCCGGTACCACATTTTTGGGAACCGATTAAAAAGAACCGGAACCGGAACCGAACCGAAAACTAATGGTTACGGTTCCGGTACTCTAATATGGAACCGAAACTGATAAGAACCGGAACCGAACCGATTAGAACCGGAACCGATATATAAATATAGTGTAAAAATTCTCATATTACCAAGATTGGACCCGTTATACCCAAAACTGGAACCGGAACCGAAAAAATTACATAATCGGTTCCGGTTCTGGTACCATCACTTTGAGAACCGGAACCGATAAGTACCCGAACCGATAAGAACCGGAACCGTTTGTTCCGGTTCTGGTCACCTTAGAAACCGAACCGGAACCGACCCGTTGACACCCCTATCCATAAGGGCCTTTAGCATCCAATTCAAAAATGATCCAGGAGAGTTGTGAGTCAATAATGGCAACCTGCACCCTGCTTAGTCAGCTTTCGCTTCGGCCTGAGAAGGCCCTAGTTTTGCCTGCTACCAGCAAGAAGGTATTAGCACCATCACGAGCAATGAAACCTAGGCCTGCTGCAACCTTAGAATTGGGATCACGACAATTACTCTACACCATTCAAATTGTGCTTTTTGGAGGACCAGGTGTCAATTCATATCTGTTTAACCGAAACTGAACCCAGAACTGAAAACCCTGGTTCCAGTTCCGCATTTTTGGCAACTAAACAAGAACCGGAGTCGAAACCGAACAGAAAAAAACATTTCCGGCTCGTAATAGTTTGATATTGGAACCAAACCGATAGGAATCGAAACTAATGTATAAATACAATGTTAAATTAATAAATATTTTGTTAAAATTATCATATTATATATCAAGATTGAAACCAATGTACCCAGAATCAGAATCGGAACCGATTGGAACCAAAAAATTGGTTTCAATTCCAGATCCATCATTTTGAGAACCGGTACCAATAAGAACCCGCAATTTGGTTCTGGTTCTGGCTATCTTAGGAACCAACCCGTTAGCACCCCTACACTCCTTATCTCTTAGTCTAGAAGAAATTTCTTTGTGACCTCTTTTATATATATAGATCGAGTGTTGTGTTATGTAGAGACTGATGATGCTTGAAGCATTGTACATGGAGGCACGATTCGGCAGCCTAGCTCCACACTGAGTTGGTGGGGGGTTACAGGGGGGCAACGCCCCTGAAAAATTTTTGGGAGGACTTTTTCCTAAGGGCATTTCTGTAATTCTCACATAGATATACGGAAACCCTAATTTCGTCTTGGGGTTATATATACCTCTGTTGGTGAGAGACAAGTATTCTAATCTCGTACTGTGTAGATTTCTTTTGCTCTAGAGTATAGTGGAATCTGTGTGGATCTATGGACGTACCCCAATCTAAAGGGAACCACGAAATTTTATGTGTTGTAGTTTGTTTGCATATTTATTTTATTTTTTGTTTATTGTTCTTTCTTCCCAACATATAATTGAAAAGGTTGGGTATCAATGGGTATGGATTTCTGTGGGGGAAAAATATCTGATCTAACCCACACAATCTTCGAGGTCAGACGATTCGGATTATGGTGATGATCGGACGACTCTGATGCTCCAGGATGAAACTGCTTTCTCCTCTGCGAAGGATAGGATGATCTCCAGATGAGATTTGGTTGTACCTGTTGACAAGGCTCCGACGCTCAAGTCAGCTTAGGAAATGTAACATGTTTCAAGAAAATAGTAAAAAGGTTTCAGAGTTTAGGCTATCTGGATCTGGAGAGCAAGATCTCTTCTCAGTTCTGAGGGTCTCGTATTTATAACCTTAGAACTGGCGTGACTCACCTTCCACGTGTCTAGTCATTTATCAGTCAATGATGACTCAGATGGATTCTGTTATAAAACAGAATCTTATGATTATATCTTGACTTCCTTGATTCGGTTATACCTGAAATAACTGAAATGACACTGAGGTGGCATCCTTCATGTCAGGTATTCAGATAAGGTGATGTCGAATTCGTGATAGTTCAACTAGCTGCCATGTGGCCAATATTCATTAGTTAAGAAATCGATTGTATTCAGAATACTTACCTCGTACGTAAGAGATCCTGCCACGTAAGTCATTTGACATCATCTGGCTTTGCCGGGATGATATTGAAATAGATCCCGTCAAGTAAGTCTGATGACCTTGTCGGGATAAATGCATCCAGCCAATAATGTGACCTTGCCAGGATGATGTCCCGGGAAGAGATGCTGGATTTCCCGGGATGACATGTTTGGAGTTCCCGGGATGATATGCTTGAATTGCCAGGATGAGTTCCCGGGATGATATGTTTGGAGTTCCCGGGATGATATACTTGAGTTGCCAGGATGATTTCCCGGGATGACATGTTTGAGTTCCCGGGATGATATACTTGAGTTGCCAGGATGAGTTCCCGGGATGACATGTTTGAGTTGCCAGGATGAGTTCCCGGGATGACATGTTTGGAGTTCCCGGGATGATATACTTGAGTTGCCAGGATGAGTTCCCGGGATGAGATACTTGAGTTGCCAGGATGAGTTCCCGGGATGAGATGTTGGAGTTCCCGGGATGAGATACTTGAGTTGCCAGGATGAGTTCCCGGGATGAGATACTTGAAGTTCCCGGGATGATATACTTGAGTTGTCAGGATGAGTTCCCGGGATGAGATACTTGAAGTTCCCGGGATGATATACTTGAGTTGCAATGATTAGTTCCCGGGATGAGATACTTGAGTTGCCAGGATGAGTTCCCGGGATGACATGTTTGGAGTTCCCGGGATGATATACTTGAGTTGCCAGGATGAGTTCCCGGGATGAGATACTTGAAGTTGCCAGGATGAGTTCCCGGGATGAGATGTTGGAGTTCCCGGGATGAGATACTTGAGTTGCCAAGATGAGTTCCCGGGATGAGATACTTGAAGTTCCCGGGATGATATATTTGGAGTTCCCGGGAAGAGATGTTGGAGTTGCCAGGATGAGTTCCCGGGATGAGATGTTGGAGTTGCCAAGATGAGTTCCCGGGATGATATGTTTGGAGTTCCCGGGATGAGATGTTGGAGTTGCCAAGATGAGTTCCCGGGATGAGTGTACGTTAGAAATAAGGCTCCCTTTGAAATATCTTCGATGGATGCACACCTCGAGATATATGCACATCAATCCTTGAGATTCGTGTGAAAATTATGGTACCTACATTAGCCCCCTCTCGAAGGTGGAGCTCGACCGTAGGAGATGGTTTGCCTTCGAGAAATGTAAGAATAATGTGAGCTCTAGGGAGCATGACTGTGAGCTCTCGTGAGTATGACCGTAAGCTCTTGGGAGCATGGTTGTGAGCTCTAGGGAGCATGTATGTGAGCTCTACGGAGCATGACTAAGAGCTCTAGGGCTCTTTGATGATGATGAGGATGATGATGATGATGAATAATGATTATGATGATGATGATGATGATGATGATTATGATGAGTCTCATGTCAGGGTTTCTGTAGTCAAGGGTTGAATGCCAAGAACTTTAAGATTTCCTGGCCTACTGCAGTAGGACTTTCGTAACAATGTCAAGGTGTCCGTTAGCTAGGGCTTTTCAGCCGCAAGCTTTTAGGTATCCCCGGCCTCCCGTAGAAGGTCTTGCGCCCTCAAGGGGACTCACATCGCCCTCAAGATTATTGTTGAGTCTCATGTCAGGGTTTCTGTAGTCAAGGGTTGAATACCAAGAACTTTAAGATTCCCTGGCCTACTGCAGTAGGACTTTCGTAACAATGTCAAGGTGTCCGTTAGCTAGGGCTTTTCAGCCGCAAGCTTTTAGGTATCCCCGGCCTCCCGTAGAAGGTCTTGCGCCCTCAAGGGGACTCACATCGCCCTCAAGATTATTGTTGAGTCTCATGTCATGGTTTCTGTAGTCAAGGGTTGAATGCCAAGAACTTTAAGATTCCCTGGCCTACTGCAGTAGGACTTTCGTAACAATGTCAAGGTGTCCGTTAGCTAGGGATTTTCAGCCGCAAGCTTTTAGGTATCCCCGGCCTCCCGTAGAAGGTCTTGCGCCCTCAAGGGGACTTGTGTCAAGGTTCTCGTAATCAAGGTTGAATGTCGAGAGCTTTAAGATTTTCTGGCCTCCTGGACGTCTACTCGATGTTCCGTATGATTGAATTCTTGGCGTCTTGTAGCGAGATTGGACCATGATTGGGTTGTTCTGGTTGCATTATTGGATGATTGTAGATGAAACCATGATCGTATATGAAGCCTTGATCATATATGAAGCCCCCAGGTGTTGTAGGCCATCAAGTGTGTTGCCAACTGGTGCAGAATGCAGCCTTCTAGGTTGTATCCAGTAAGTGTAGTCATCGTTGGATGAACTATTGGGATGACTGGGATGAGTTGCTTGAGCTGTGTGATTGAGTTTCTGGCACATGCTCCATTTGTGGTTCACCTGGGAACAAGTTTCGGGTGAAAATTTTTTCTCAATTTGTTCACTTCTGCTGATGTGGCGCTGAAGCACATGGGTTGCATATAGATCTTTGCTGACATAGCAAAGATATTTTGGTGGTTGAAAAGACTCATTTGCCCTTCCCTGTAGATCAAATCTGCAAAAGAATGCCATAGAATGTTGCTGAAATTTCTTGTAACAATACCCAATTTATCGGATTGTTGTGGGCTCTCCCACCATTGGATCACCATGAAACTCTAGTGGGATATTGCTAGGTGAATGAGGAACACATCTATGCTGCCACCACCACCAGAAGTGACCAGAGTTGGCTGAAATTTGAATGGGGTATTGCGCACTTCACAGACCTCCAATAAACACCAAATTTAAGGTCTAGGATCCCCAAAGCATGGGGAATACGTTTGTAAGCTGATGGTCGCCGGAGGGTAGCTTGTAGGTGGCCGAAATCCAACAAAACATCATTCGAAAAACGACGCATCTCTCTCTATCTCTCTCGCTCTTCTGCCCTCCGTGATAGCATCTCTGAGATCGCTGGGAGGATTCTTCTCTCTCATACTCCTGAGGCCAGTGGGTCTGGTATCCACCATTGCTCGAATCGAATCTCTCTTAGAACGGAAAACTTCTTTTCGTTTCCCACAGACGGCGCCAAAAGATGTGGGGGAAAAATATCTGATCTAACCCACACAATCTTCGAGGTCAGACGATTCGGATTATGGTGATGATCGGACGACTCTGATGCTCCAGGATGAAACTGCTTTCTCCTCTGCGAAGGATAGGATGATCTCCAGATGAGATTTGGTTGTACCTGTTGACAAGGCTCCGACGCTCAAGTCAGCTTAGGAAATGTAACATGTTTCAAGAAAATAGTAAAAAGGTTTCAGAGTTTAGGCTATCTGGATCTGGAGAGCAAGATCTCTTCTCAGTTCTGAGGGTCTCGTATTTATAACCTTAGAACTGGCGTGACTCACCTTCCACGTGTCTAGTCATTTATCAGTCAATGATGACTCAGATGGATTCTGTTATAAAACAGAATCTTATGATTATATCTTGACTTCCTTGATTCGGTTATACCTGAAATAACTGAAATGACACTGAGGTGGCATCCTTCATGTCAGGTATTCAGATAAGGTGATGTCGAATTCGTGATAGTTCAACTAGCTGCCATGTGGCCAATATTCATTAGTTAAGAAATCGATTGTATTCAGAATACTTACCTCGTACGTAAGAGATCCTGCCACGTAAGTCATTTGACATCATCTGGCTTTGCCGGGATGATATTGAAATAGATCCCGTCAAGTAAGTCTGATGACCTTGTCGGGATAAATGCATCCAGCCAATAATGTGACCTTGCCAGGATGATGTCCCGGGAAGAGATGCTGGATTTCCCGGGATGACATGTTTGGAGTTCCCGGGATGATATGCTTGAATTGCCAGGATGAGTTCCCGGGATGATATGTTTGGAGTTCCCGGGATGATATACTTGAGTTGCCAGGATGATTTCCCGGGATGACATGTTTGAGTTCCCGGGATGATATACTTGAGTTGCCAGGATGAGTTCCCGGGATGACATGTTTGAGTTGCCAGGATGAGTTCCCGGGATGACATGTTTGGAGTTCCCGGGATGATATACTTGAGTTGCCAGGATGAGTTCCCGGGATGAGATACTTGAGTTGCCAGGATGAGTTCCCGGGATGAGATGTTGGAGTTCCCGGGATGAGATACTTGAGTTGCCAGGATGAGTTCCCGGGATGAGATACTTGAAGTTCCCGGGATGATATACTTGAGTTGCCAGGATGAGTTCCCGGGATGAGATACTTGAAGTTCCCGGGATGATATACTTGAGTTGCAATGATTAGTTCCCGGGATGAGATACTTGAGTTGCCAGGATGAGTTCCCGGGATGACATGTTTGGAGTTCCCGGGATGATATACTTGAGTTGCCAGGATGAGTTCCCGGGATGAGATACTTGAAGTTGCCAGGATGAGTTCCCGGGATGAGATGTTGGAGTTCCCGGGATGAGATACTTGAGTTGCCAGGATGAGTTCCCGGGATGAGATACTTGAAGTTCCCGGGATGATATATTTGGAGTTCCCGGGAAGAGATGTTGGAGTTGCCAGGATGAGTTCCCGGGATGAGATGTTGGAGTTGCCAAGATGAGTTCCCGGGATGATATGTTTGGAGTTCCCGGGATGAGATGTTGGAGTTGCCAAGATGAGTTCCCGGGATGAGTGTACGTTAGAAATAAGGCTCCCTTTGAAATATCTTCGATGGATGCACACCTCGAGATATATGCACATCAATCCTTGAGATTCGTGTGAAAATTATGGTACCTACATTAGCCCCCTCTCGAAGGTGGAGCTCGACCGTAGGAGATGGTTTGCCTTCGAGAAATGTAAGAATAATGTGAGCTCTAGGGAGCATGACTGTGAGCTCTCGTGAGTATGACCGTAAGCTCTTGGGAGCATGGTTGTGAGCTCTAGGGAGCATGTATGTGAGCTCTACGGAGCATGACTAAGAGCTCTAGGGCTCTTTGATGATGATGAGGATGATGATGATGATGAATAATGATTATGATGATGATGATGATGATGATGATTATGATGAGTCTCATGTCAGGGTTTCTGTAGTCAAGGGTTGAATGCCAAGAACTTTAAGATTTCCTGGCCTACTGCAGTAGGACTTTCGTAACAATGTCAAGGTGTCCGTTAGCTAGGGCTTTTCAGCCGCAAGCTTTTAGGTATCCCCGGCCTCCCGTAGAAGGTCTTGCGCCCTCAAGGGGACTCACATCGCCCTCAAGATTATTGTTGAGTCTCATGTCAGGGTTTCTGTAGTCAAGGGTTGAATACCAAGAACTTTAAGATTCCCTGGCCTACTGCAGTAGGACTTTCGTAACAATGTCAAGGTGTCCGTTAGCTAGGGCTTTTCAGCCGCAAGCTTTTAGGTATCCCCGGCCTCCCGTAGAAGGTCTTGCGCCCTCAAGGGGACTCACATCGCCCTCAAGATTATTGTTGAGTCTCATGTCAGGGTTTCTGTAGTCAAGGGTTGAATGCCAAGAACTTTAAGATTCCCTGGCCTACTGCAGTAGGACTTTCGTAACAATGTCAAGGTGTCCGTTAGCTAGGGATTTTCAGCCGCAAGCTTTTAGGTATCCCCGGCCTCCCGTAGAAGGTCTTGCGCCCTCAAGGGGACTTGTGTCAAGGTTCTCGTAATCAAGGTTGAATGTCGAGAGCTTTAAGATTTTCTGGCCTCCTGGACGTCTACTCGATGTTCCGTATGATTGAATTCTTGGCGTCTTGTAGCGAGATTGGACCATGATTGGGTTGTTCTGGTTGCATTATTGGATGATTGTAGATGAAACCATGATCGTATATGAAGCCTTGATCATATATGAAGCCCCCAGGTGTTGTAGGCCATCAAGTGTGTTGCCAAATGGTGCAGAATGCAGCCTTCTAGGTTGTATCCAGTAAGTGTAGTCATCGTTGGATGAACTATTGGGATGACTGGGATGAGTTGCTTGAGCTGTGTGATTGAGTTTCTGGCACATGCTCCATTTGTGGTTCACCTGGGAACAAGTTTCGGGTGAAAATTTTTTCTCAATTTGTTCACTTCTGCTGATGTGGCGCTGAAGCACATGGGTTGCATATAGATCTTTGCTGACATAGCAAAGATATTTTGGTGGTTGAAAAGACTCATTTGCCCTTCCCTGTAGATCAAATCTGCAAAAGAATGCCATAGAATGTTGCTGAAATTTCTTGTAACAATACCCAATTTATCGGATTGTTGTGGGCTCTCCCACCATTGGATCACCATGAAACTCTAGTGGGATATTGCTAGGTGAATGAGGAACACATCTATGCTGCCACCACCACCAGAAGTGACCAGAGTTGGCTGAAATTTGGATGGGGTATTGCGCACTTCACAGACCTCCAATAAACACCAAATTTAAGGTCTAGGATCCCCAAAGCATGGGGAATACGTTTGTAAGCTGATGGTCGCCGGAGGGTAGCTTGTAGGTGGCCGAAATCCAACAAAACATCCTTCGAAAAACGACGCATCTCTCTCTATCTCTCTCGCTCTTCTGCCCTCCGTGATATCATCTCTGAGATCGCTGGGAGGATTCTTCTCTCTCATACTCCTGAGGCCAGTGGGTCTGGTATCCACCATTGCTCGAATCGAATCTCTCTTAGAACGGAAAACTTCTTTTCGTTTCCCACAGACGGCGCCAAAAGATGTGGGGGAAAAATATCTGATCTAACCCACACAATCTTCGAGGTCAGACGATTCGGATTATGGTGATGATCGGACGACTCTGATGCTCCAGGATGAAACTGCTTTCTCCTCTGCGAAGGATAGGATGATCTCCAGATGAGATTTGGTTGTACCTGTTGACAAGGCTCCGACGCTCAAGTCAGCTTAGGAAATGTAACATGTTTCAAGAAAATAGTAGAAAGGTTTCAGAGTTTAGGCTATCTGGATCTGGAGAGCAAGATCTCTTCTCAGTTCTGAGGGTCTCGTATTTATAACCTTAGAACTGGCGTGACTCACCTTCCACGTGTCTAGTCATTTATCAGTCAATGATGACTCAGATGGATTCTGTTATAAAACAGAATCTTATGATTATATCTTGACTTCCTTGATTCGGTTATACCTGAAATAACTGAAATGACACTGAGGTGGCATCCTTCATGTCAGGTATTCAGATAAGGTGATGTCGAATTCGTGATAGTTCAACTAGCTGCCATGTGGCCAATATTCATTAGTTAAGAAATCGATTGTATTCAGAATACTTACCTCGTACGTAAGAGATCCTGCCACGTAAGTCATTTGACATCATCTGGCTTTGCCGGGATGATATTGAAATAGATCCCGTCAAGTAAGTCTGATGACCTTGTCGGGATAAATGCATCCAGCCAATAATGTGACCTTGCCAGGATGATGTCCCGGGAAGAGATGCTGGATTTCCCGGGATGACATGTTTGGAGCTCCCGGGATGATATGCTTGAATTGCCAGGATGAGTTCCCGGGATGATATGTTTGGAGTTCCCGGGATGATATACTTGAGTTGCCAGGATGATTTCCCGGGATGACATGTTTGAGTTCCCGGGATGATATACTTGAGTTGCCAGGATGAGTTCCCGGGATGACATGTTTGAGTTGCCAGGATGAGTTCCCGGGATGATATACTTGAGTTGCCAGGATGAGTTCCCGGGATGAGATACTTGAGTTGCCAGGATGAGTTCCCGGGATGAGATGTTGGAGTTCCCGGGATGAGATACTTGAGTTGCCAGGATGAGTTCCCGGGATGAGATACTTGAAGTTCCCGGGATGATATACTTGAGTTGCCAGGATGAGTTCCCGAGATGAGATACTTGAAGTTCCCGGGATGATATACTTGAGTTGCAATGATTAGTTCCCGGGATGAGATACTTGAGTTGCCAGGATGAGTTCCCGGGATGACATGTTTGGAGTTCCCGGGATGATATACTTGAGTTGCCAGGATGAGTTCCCGGGATGAGATACTTGAAGTTGCCAGGATGAGTTCCCGGGATGAGATGTTGGAGTTCCCGGGATGAGATACTTGAGTTGCCAGGATGAGTTCCCGGGATGAGATACTTGAAGTTCCCGGGATGATATATTTGGAGTTCCCGGGAAGAGATGTTGGAGTTGCCAGGATGAGTTCCCGGGATGAGATGTTGGAGTTGCCAAGATGAGTTCCCGGGATGATATGTTTGGAGTTCCCGGGATGAGATGTTGGAGTTGCCAAGATGAGTTCCCGGGATGAGTGTACGTTAGAAATAAGGCTCCCTTTGAAATATCTTCGATGGATGCACACCTCGAGATATATGCACATCAATCCTTGAGATTCGTGTGAAAATTATGGTACCTACATTAGCCCCCTCTCGAAGGTGGAGCTCGACCGTAGGAGATGGTTTGCCTTCGAGAAATGTAAGAATAATGTGAGCTCTAGGGAGCATGACTGTGAGCTCTCGTGAGTATGACCGTAAGCTCTTGGGAGCATGGTTGTGAGCTCTAGGGAGCATGTATGTGAGCTCTACGGAGCATGACTAAGAGCTCTAGGGCTCTTTGATGATGATGAGGATGATGATGATGATGAATAATGATTATGATGATGATGATGATGATGATGATTATGATGAGTCTCATGTCAGGGTTTCTGTAGTCAAGGGTTGAATGCCAAGAACTTTAAGATTTCCTGGCCTACTGCAGTAGGACTTTCGTAACAATGTCAAGGTGTCCGTTAGCTAGGGCTTTTCAGCCGCAAGCTTTTAGGTATCCCCGGCCTCCCGTAGAAGGTCTTGCGCCCTCAAGGGGACTCACATCGCCCTCAAGATTATTGTTGAGTCTCATGTCAGGGTTTCTGTAGTCAAGGGTTGAATACCAAGAACTTTAAGATTCCCTGGCCTACTGCAGTAGGACTTTCGTAACAATGTCAAGGTGTCCGTTAGCTAGGGCTTTTCAGCCGCAAGCTTTTAGGTATCCCCGGCCTCCCGTAGAAGGTCTTGCGCCCTCAAGGGGACTCACATCGCCCTCAAGATTATTGTTGAGTCTCATGTCAGGGTTTCTGTAGTCAAGGGTTGAATGCCAAGAACTTTAAGATTCCCTGGCCTACTGCAGTAGGACTTTCGTAACAATGTCAAGGTGTCCGTTAGCTAGGGATTTTCAGCCGCAAGCTTTTAGGTATCCCCGGCCTCCCGTAGAAGGTCTTGCGCCCTCAAGGGGACTTGTGTCAAGGTTCTCGTAATCAAGGTTGAATGTCGAGAGCTTTAAGATTTTCTGGCCTCCTGGACGTCTACTCGATGTTCCGTATGATTGAATTCTTGGCGTCTTGTAGCGAGATTGGACCATGATTGGGTTGTTCTGGTTGCATTATTGGATGATTGTAGATGAAACCATGATCGTATATGAAGCCTTGATAATATATGAAGCCCCCAGGTGTTGTAGGCCATCAAGTGTGTTGCCAAATGGTGCAGAATGCAGCCTTCTAGGTTGTATCCAGTAAGTGTAGTCATCGTTGGATGAACTATTGGGATGACTGGGATGAGTTGCTTGAGCTGTGTGATTGAGTTTCTGGCACATGCTCCATTTGTGGTTCACCTGGGAACAAGTTTCGGGTGAAAATTTTTTCTCAATTTGTTCACTTCTGCTGATGTGGCGCTGAAGCACATGGGTTGCATATAGATCTTTGCTGACATAGCAAAGATATTTTGGTGGTTGAAAAGACTCATTTGCCCTTCCCTGTAGATCAAATCTGCAAAAGAATGCCATAGAATGTTGCTGAAATTTCTTGTAACAATACCCAATTTATCGGATTGTTGTGGGCTCTCCCACCATTGGATCACCATGAAACTCTAGTGGGATATTGCTAGGTGAATGAGGAACACATCTATGCTGCCACCACCACCAGAAGTGACCAGAGTTGGCTGAAATTTGGATGGGGTATTGCGCACTTCACAGACCTCCAATAAACACCAAATTTAAGGTCTAGGATCCCCAAAGCATGGGGAATACGTTTGTAAGCTGATGGTCGCCGGAGGGTAGCTTGTAGGTGGCCGAAATCCAACAAAACATCCTTCGAAAAACGACGCATCTCTCTCTATCTCTCTCGCTCTTCTGCCCTCCGTGATAGCATCTCTGAGATCGCTGGGAGGATTCTTCTCTCTCATACTCCTGAGGCCAGTGGGTCTGGTATCCACCATTGCTCGAATCGAATCTCTCTTAGAACGGAAAACTTCTTTTCGTTTCCCACAGACGGCGCCAAAAGATGTGGGGGAAAAATATCTGATCTAACCCACACAATCTTCGAGGTCAGACGATTCGGATTATGGTGATGATCGGACGACTCTGATGCTCCAGGATGAAACTGCTTTCTCCTCTGCGAAGGATAGGATGATCTCCAGATGAGATTTGGTTGTACCTGTTGACAAGGCTCCGACGCTCAAGTCAGCTTAGGAAATGTAACATGTTTCAAGAAAATAGTAAAAAGGTTTCAGAGTTTAGGCTATCTGGATCTGGAGAGCAAGATCTCTTCTCAGTTCTGAGGGTCTCGTATTTATAACCTTAGAACTGGCGTGACTCACCTTCCACGTGTCTAGTCATTTATCAGTCAATGATGACTCAGATGGATTCTGTTATAAAACAGAATCTTATGGTTATATCTTGACTTCCTTGATTCGGTTATACCTGAAATAACTGAAATGACACTGAGGTGGCATCCTTCATGTCAGGTATTCAGATAAGGTGATGTCGAATTCGTGATAGTTCAACTAGCTGCCATGTGGCCAATATTCATTAGTTAAGAAATCGATTGTATTCAGAATACTTACCTCGTACGTAAGAGATCCTGCCACGTAAGTCATTTGACATCATCTGGCTTTGCCGGGATGATATTGAAATAGATCCCGTCAAGTAAGTCTGATGACCTTGTCGGGATAAATGCATCCAGCCAATAATGTGACCTTGCCAGGATGATGTCCCGGGAAGAGATGCTGGATTTCCCGGGATGACATGTTTGGAGTTCCCGGGATGATATGCTTGAATTGCCAGGATGAGTTCCCAGGATGATATATTTGGAGTTCCCGGGATGATATACTTGAGTTGCCAGGATGATTTCCCGGGATGACATGTTTGAGTTCCCGGGATGATATACTTGAGTTGCCAGGATGAGTTCCCGGGATGACATGTTTGAGTTGCCAGGATGAGTTCCCGGGATGACATGTTTGGAGTTCCCGGGATGATATACTTGAGTTGCCAGGATGAGTTCCCAGGATGAGATACTTGAGTTGCCAGGATGAGTTCCCGGGATGAGATACTTGAGTTGCCAGGATGAGTTCCCGGGATGAGATACTTGAAGTTCCCGGGATGATATACTTGAGTTGCCAGGATGAGTTCTCGGGATGAGATACTTGAAGTTCCCGGGATGATATACTTGAGTTGCAATGATTAGTTCCCGGGATGAGATACTTGAGTTGCCAGGATGAGTTCCCGGGATGACATGTTTGGAGTTCCCGGGATGATATACTTGAGTTGCCAGGATGAGTTCCCGGGATGAGATACTTGAAGTTGCCAGGATGAGTTCCCGGGATGAGATGTTGGAGTTCCCGGGATGAGATACTTGAGTTGCCAGGATGAGTTCCCGGGATGAGATACTTGAAGTTCCCGGGATGATATGTTTGGAGTTCCTGGGAAGAGATGTTGGAGTTGCCAGGATGAGTTCCCGGGATGAGATGTTGGAGTTGCCAAGATGAGTTCCCGGGATGATATGTTTGGAGTTCCCGGGATGAGATGTTGGAGTTGCCAAGATGAGTTCCCGGGATGAGTGTACGTTAGAAATAAGGCTCCCTTTGAAATATCTTCGATGGATGCACACCTCGAGATATATGTACATCAATCCTTGAGATTCGTGTGAAAAGTATGGTACCTACATTAGCCCCCTCTCGAAGGTGGAGCTCGACCGTAGGAGATGGTTTGTCTTCGAGAAATGTAAGAATAATGTGAGCTCTAGGGAGCATGACTGTGAGCTCTCGTTAGTATGACCGTAAGCTCTTGGGAGCATGGTTGTGAGCTCTAGGGAGCATGTATGTGAGCTCTACGGAGCATGACTAAGAGCTCTAGGGCTCTTTGATGATGATGATGATGAATAATGATTATGATGATGATGATGATGATGATGATTATGATGATGATGATGATGATGATGATGATGACAATGAATGATGATTATGATGAGTCTCATGTTAGGGTTTCTGTAGTCAAGGGTTGAATGCCAAGAACTTTAAGATTCCCTGGCCTACTGCAGTAGGACTTTCGTAACAATGTCAAGGTGTCCGTTAGCTAGGGCTTTTCAGCCGCAAGCTTTTAGGTATCCCCGGCCTCCCGTAGAAGGTCTTGCGCCCTCAAGGGGACTCACATCGCCCTCAAGATTATTGTTGAGTCTCATGTCAGGGTTTCTGTAGTCAAGGGTTGAATGCCAAGAACTTTAAGATTTCCTGGCCTACTGCAGTAGGACTTTCGTAACAATGTCAAGGTGTCCGTTAGCTAGGGCTTTTTAGCCGCAAGCTTTTAGGTATCCCCGGTCTCCCGTAGAAGGTCTTGCGCCCTCAAGGGGACTCACATCGCCCTCAAGATTATTGTTGAGTCTCATGTCAGGGTTTCTGTAGTCAAGGGTTGAATGCCAAGAACTTTAAGATTCCCTGGCCTACTGCAGTAGGACTTTCGTAACAATGTCAAGGTGTCCGTTAGCTAGGGCTTTTCAGCCGCAAGCTTTTAGGTATCCCCGGCCTCCCGTAGAAGGTCTTGCGCCCTCAAGGGGACTTGTGTCAAGGTTCTCGTAATCAAGGTTGAATGTCGAGAGCTTTAAGATTTTCTGGCCTCCTGGACGTCTACTCGATGTTCCGTATGATTGAATTCTTGGCGTCTTGTAGCGAGATTGGACCATGATTGGGTTGTTCTGGTTGCATTATTGGATGATTGTAGATGAAACCATGATCGTATATGAAGCCTTGATCATATATGAAGCCCCCAGGTGTTGTAGGCCATCAAGTGTGTTGCCAACTGGTGCAGAATGCAGCCTTCTAGGTTGTATACAGTAAGTGTAGTCATCGTTGGATGAACTATTGGGATGACTGGGATGAGTTGCTTGAGCTGTGTGATTGAGTTTCTGGCACATGCTCCATTTGTGGTTCACCTGGGAACAAGTTTCGGGTGAAAATTTTTTCTCAATTTGTTCACTTCTGCTGATGTGGCGCTGAAGCACATGGGTTGCATATAGATCTTTGCTGACATAGCAAAGATATTTTGGTGGTTGAAAAGACTCATTTGCCCTTCCCTGTAGATCAAATCTGCAAAAGAATGCCATAGAATGTTGCTGAAATTTCTTGTAACAATACCCAATTTATCGGATTGTTGTGGGCTCTCCCACCATTGGATCACCATGAAACTCTAGTGGGATATTGCTAGGTGAATGAGGAACACATCTATGCTGCCACCACCACCAGAAGTGACTAGAGTTGGCTGAAATTTGGATGGGGTATTGCGCACTTCACAGACCTCTAATAAACACCAAATTTAAGGTCTAGGATCCCCAAAGCATGGGGAATACGTTTGTAAGCTGATGGTCGCCGGAGGGTAGCTTGTAGGTGGCCGAAATCCAACAAAACATCATTCGAAAAACGACGCCTCTCTCTCTATCTCTCTCGCTCTTCTGCCCTCCGTGATAGCATCTCTGAGATCGCTGGGAGGATTCTTCTCTCTCATACTCCTGAGGCCAGTGGGTCTGGTATCCACCATTGCTGGAATCGAATCTCTCTTAGAACGGAAAACTTCTTTTCGTTTCCCACAGACGGCGCCAAAAGATGTGGGGGAAAAATATCTGATCTAACCCACACAATCTTCGAGGTCAGACGATTCGGATTATGGTGATGATCGGACGACTCTGATGCTCCAGGATGAAACTGCTTTCTCCTCTGCGAAGGATAGGATGATCTCCAGATGAGATTTGGTTGTACCTGTTGACAAGGCTCCGACGCTCAAGTCAGCTTAGGAAATGTAACATGTTTCAAGAAAATAGTAAAAAGGTTTCAGAGTTTAGGCTATCTGGATCTGGAGAGCAAGATCTCTTCTCAGTTCTGAGGGTCTCGTATTTATAACCTTAGAACTGGCGTGACTCACCTTCCACGTGTCTAGTCATTTATCAGTCAATGATGACTCAGATGGATTCTGTTATAAAACAGAATCTTATGGTTATATCTTGACTTCCTTGATTCGGTTATACCTGAAATAACTGAAATGACACTGAGGTGGCATCCTTCATGTCAGGTATTCAGATAAGGTGATGTCGAATTCGTGATAGTTCAACTAGCTGCCATGTGGCCAATATTCATTAGTTAAGAAATCGATTGTATTCAGAATACTTACCTCGTACGTAAGAGATCCTGCCACGTAAGTCATTTGACATCATCTGGCTTTGCCGGGATGATATTGAAATAGATCCCGTCAAGTAAGTCTGATGACCTTGTCGGGATAAATGCATCCAGCCAATAATGTGACCTTGCCAGGATGATGTCCCGGGAAGAGATGCTGGATTTCCCGGGATGACATGTTTGGAGTTCCCGGGATGATATGCTTGAATTGCCAGGATGAGTTCCCGGGATGATATGTTTGGAGTTCCCGGGATGATATACTTGAGTTGCCAGGATGATTTCCCGGGATGACATGTTTGAGTTCCCGGGATGATATACTTGAGTTGCCAGGATGAGTTCCCGGGATGACATGTTTGAGTTGCCAGGATGAGTTCCCGGGATGACATGTTTGGAGTTCCCGGGATGATATACTTGAGTTGCCAGGATGAGTTCCCGGGATGAGATACTTGAGTTGCCAGGATGAGTTCTCGGGATGAGATGTTGGAGTTCCCGGGATGAGATACTTGAGTTGCCAGGATGAGTTCCCGGGATGAGATACTTGAAGTTCCCGGGATGATATACTTGAGTTGCCAGGATGAGTTCCCGGGATGAGATACTTGAAGTTCCCGGGATGATATACTTGAGTTGCCAGGATGAGTTCCCGGGATGAGATACTTGAGTTGCCAGGATGAGTTCCCGGGATGACATGTTTGGAGTTCCCGGGATGATATACTTGAGTTGCCAGGATGAGTTCCCGGGATGAGATACTTGAAGTTGCCAGGATGAGTTCCCGGGATGAGATGTTGGAGTTCCCGGGATGAGATACTTGAGTTGCCAGGATGAGTTCCCGGGATGAGATACTTGAAGTTCCCGGGATGATATGTTTGGAGTTCCCGGGAAGAGATGTTGGAGTTGCCAGGATGAGTTCCCGGGATGAGATGTTGGAGTTGCCAAGATGAGTTCCCGGGATGATATGTTTGGAGTTCCCGGGATGAGATGTTGGAGTTGCCAAGATGAGTTCCCGGGATGAGTGTACGTTAGAAATAAGGCTCCCTTTGAAATATCTTCGATGGATGCACACCTCGAGATATATGCACATCAATCCTTGAGATTCGTGTGAAAATTATGGTACCTACGCTCCCAAGAGCTTACGGTCATACTCACGAGAGCTCACAGTCATGCTCACTAGAGCTAACATTATTCTTACATTTCTCGAAGGCAAACCATCTCCTACGGTCGAGCTCCACCTTCGAGAGGGGGCTAATGTAGGTACCATAATTTTCACACGAATCTCAAGGATTGATGTGCATATATCTCGAGGTGTGCATCCATCGAAGATATTTGAAAGGGAGCCTTATTTCTAACGTACACTCATCCCGGGAACTCATCTTGGCAACTCCAACATCTCATCCCGGGAACTCATCCTGGCAACTCAAGTATATCATCCCGGGAACTCATCCTGGCAACTCAAACATGTCATCCCGGGAACTCATCCTGGCAACTCAAGTATATCATCTCGGGAACTCAAACATGTCATCCCGGGAAATCATCCTGGCAACTCAAGTATATCATCCCGGGAACTCCAAACATATCATCCCGGGAACTCCAAACATATCATCCCGGGAACTCATCTTGGCAACTCCAACATCTCATCCCGGGAACTCCAAACATATCATCCCGGGAACTTCAAGTATATCATCCCGGGAACTCATCCTGGCAACTCCAACATCTCTTCCCGGGAACTCCAAACATATCATCCCGGGAACTTCAAGTATCTCATCCCGGGAAATCCAGCATCTCTTCCCAGGACATCATCCCGGCAAGGTTACATTATTGGCTGGATGCATTTATCCCGACAAGGTCATCAGACTTACTTGACGGGATCTATTTCAATATCATCCCGGCAAAGCCAGATGATGTCAAATGACTTACGTGGCAGGATCTCTTACGTACGAGGTAAGTATTCTGAATACAATCGATTTCTTAACTAATGAATATTGGCCACATGACAGCTAGTTGAACTATCACGAATTCGACATCACCTTATCTGAATACCTGACATGAAGGATGCCGCCTCAGTGTCATTTCAGTTATTTCAGGTATAACCGAATCAAGGAAGTCAAGATATAACAATAAGATTCTGTTTTATAACAGAATCCATCTGAGTCATCATTGACTGATAAATGACTAGACACGTGGAAGGTGAGTCACGCCAGTTCTAAGGTTATAAATATGAGACCCTCAGAACTGAGAAGAGATCTTGCTCTCCAGATCCAGATAGCCTAAACTCTGAAACCTTTTTACTATTTTCTTGAAACCTGTTACATTTCCTAAGCTGACTTGAGCGTCGGAGCCTTGTCAACAGGTACAACCAAATCTCATCTGGAGATCATCCTATCCTTCGCAGAGGAGAAAGCAGTTTCATCCTGGAGCATCAGAGTCGTCCGATCATCACCATAATCCGAATCGTCTGACCTCGAAGATTGTGTGGGTTAGATCAGATATTTTTCCCCCACAATTTCCCAGTTGGGTGTCAATAGATACCAATAACCCAATAGACCCAAACGCTAATTGGGTCCGATACGGGGTACTTTAATATACCAATTTTCTATTCATTAACCAATAGATCCAATCAATTTGCCATTTATGATTCTTTCTTTCAGATTTTACTAATAGTCGGGTCGGGTCTGGGTACTCTGATACCGAAACCGATCCCATCAATTGATTCCCTTAATATTTTTTGTGTACAATAATATTTCTTATGAGTTTGGCTAAACCCCACAAGCTTGCCAAAAAAAAAAAAAAAAACACCCACTTGTGAATGGAACCCACATACAGAATTCATACATCATCATCATCATCCTCATGATCTATCAATTTCCAAGAGCCGTCCTCTTCTTGCACCATTCCCGCATTCTTCTCACACCACCACTTTCCAGGAACAAGATATTCGTCCTTCAATGCATCAATTCTTTTGTTCACAAGGGAGATATCACGCTCAATTTCTAACTTAAACCCTCCTTTACTTCCTTGTGTCCCTGCAACCCCATGAAGGTACGCCTCCAAGTTATGCCAACTCGATATAGTTCCCGGACTCTTCATGAATTTTGACTTCTGGGCGTTAATATCTAACTCTACCCCAACGTCCGAATAACCCAGTAAAGGATAGTAGGGAACAGTATCTAAGGCGTTACGGATACGTAATAGTCGGAGATCTTCCATGCCGCAGAAAATCTGCTTGAAGTTGGCGTCTCCGACGCGGGGGCTGCCGAAGACAATGCCCGTTACAAGGCAACGCTTGTTGGGGCAGTCTTTGTTGGGCTTGTTCAATCCGTTGGCAACAATGTCTGCTGCATTTAGTGTTGCAAGGGCTGCACCCAAGCTGTGGCCTATTACAGTTACGCTGATTTCCTCATCCTTGTACTCTTCCACTAGTCTCTTCACCTCAGTCAGAACCTGCAATTTCATATTAGTGCCAAAGTTTTAAATTTCCTCCGCTAGCATGCTCGAAAATTCGGTTTCGGGCTATACCAAAATCTCCGAATTAGAGTGTTTTTTTTTTATGGAATTTCTCCGAAATTTTAGGTTTCGACATGGGCCGAAACCTAGTTGAAACTAGAATTTAAATCCTTGATTAGTGCTCTATAGTTAGTCTCGCCCCAACCAACAAATATACCCGAGGTATCTTTCTCGAGTGTTGCTTCAATGGTTCAGATTCCTCGAACTCAATGAATGAAGGGGAAAAGGATCAAACCATATTTTACTAAATAATTGGATTAAATTCGGCTTAATTAATAAGGCCCAGTTCACATTAGGCCGAATTTTTAAGACCTCAACCTGGCATTCCACCCGCAAAGATATCTTTTCAGGAGGGACAAACTTTAGCCTTTTTACCACGATCGACGTCACACTTGCGGATCTGTTCCCCGATTCGATCCCATGACCTTTCGATTTTAATGGCGATCGATCTTGCACTCATGGGCCCTTACCGCGCCCTTAGGAAGAGGCATTATTGACCCCCAAACAAATTTCAGAGTCGTCAACTAAAACTCAAAAAAAAAAGAATTTATGACTAACCCATTAATGGTAGATCGATATTCACCTGGTCTCTAGCACTGGACTTATTAAACGGGGATCGTGGATCATCGGACGTGTAGATCGAGTACCAACCCTGGTGTACTTTGGGATCACTGGTGCATCCCAGTAACTTAGAAGCCGAAACCAAAGCAAAATCGAAATCATTGATCCATTCCAAGGCTTGAATTGTTCCTCTCCAAGCAATAACAATATCCCTTCTTCCCAATATAGCCTTCCCTTCATCAGTAGCCACTGCAACGTACCCGATCCAATTCGACTCCTTGCACCATGCCTCCCTCGACAACGACTTAATAATAAACGCGCAGGGAACTTCAACTCCGGATGTGGCGTAGAAGTACTTGGTCACATTGTACTTGTATGGATTGCAGTTTACTAGGCCAACCTTATCGAATAAGTCCCGCCTCGCGTATCGGCTACTTCCGGCGAACTTAGATTTCTCCTCCCTGTTGAAGGTGTCATAGGTTGCCTGAGTCATATCGCCATAGTGAAGGATGTTTCGCCGGAGATCGATGTCAAGTGGGTCCAAGAGATTCTCCCAATTATCTTGGCCGTTCAGCACCCTCCATCTTTCTGCAATGCTATCCATCACTTGCTCAAACCAAACCAATTGTGTGGATGGATGTTGTTGTGATTTTCCTTTTGGGGTTGCTTATCACACTATTTATAATACTTGGTCTGAGCAATGCTACTTGATGAGCCTCGCTTATGTTTCTAAAATTCCTTTTTTTTTGGATTACCATCACTTTGTTATCATTCTCATTTGTACATCAAACCAACGTTTAACAGAGGCAACAGGGGCCGTTATAACGGACTGGGGGCGTTACATTTTTCCGTTATAACGAATTGTAAGAAAAAATGGAAAATAGTGCGAAAATAATGGAAAATAACGGCACTATATTTCAAATTTTGAATAAATATATAACAGAACATAACAGAAAAATAACGGACTTTTTTCACAAATTTTCTCAAAAAATAATGATCATTATATTTTCGTTATATAACGGAAAATAACGGCTGTTTTTCTCTGAGCGTTAAACCGGTACATAATGTAACGGGGGAGGTTCGAATCTGTTATAATGGCCGTTTTTAAACCATGCATCAAACTGTTAGATTATAGTTAAGATTATCATTTCTTAGGTCCAAATTACGAAATACCCCATCATATATTCAATGTTATTTGAAATGATTATGGGTAATTTAGTCATTGTGGAACAATAACAGGGATTTTTTCATTAATATTTGCTATATTTTTTACTAATGTAGATTAGGTTAAATTACATGATATTTGGGGTGGACCTATATCATCGCAAGGGTCAACAATTCTTTTCATAAGATCTGATGAATGCTCTATAAGTGGTAGATTGGAAATGCTTCTACGGCTCAACTTATGTACAGTAACATTTGGACGGTTTAGATTGACCAATATACTACATACGTGTATAACATCTAAACCAAGTAGAAGGAGTTCCTTGTGGGCCACGCATTGTGGGAAATCACTATGTTCCGCCTCTCTTTCTCTCTCTATCTATCTCTATAACTGCATACCAACTTGTTCCAAAAATGTACATATTGAGCGACTCTAATAGATGGAATGACGGATACGTACACAAAATTGTGGAGTCATGCACCCCATGCCACACCCATGCACATGCACACGGCATCTAACGAAAATTAGGAATTATTATGTTCGAGATACAGTTTAGATAGCAGTAGACTCGTACCTACGTTGGACCTACATACTAAACGTCGTCCCGATTAGTAATTTCTATCTGTTAGATTAGAGTCTTTTTCTTGATTTATTTGTAATCGTAGATCTCAAGCATTATAATCCAAGTGTTAAAAATCACTAATCAGGTCGATGATGGGCCAAACATCCATACGTTTAGTATCCTCTAATAGTTTGTCACATGGTTCACATGTGGGTTCGTCATTCATCTAATTTTTTGAAGGGACAGAGTTTAGGTCTACCTGGAGATTCAATAAATGCTTTATTAGTTGAGTTGAAATGTAAAAATGTTGAATGACCAAAGCACCCTTATAAATTAAAAAAATTAAAAATTAAAATGAACAATGTTTATCAATTTAAATAATTTAAGGGTCATATTAGGAATAAAAAAATTTTAATTTTTTTTAATAAAAGTAGAGCAATGAGTGAGGTGCAGAGATGACGTATGCTTGCAGGGTAACATGTCTTTTGACACCAAAAAAGTTGGAAAGCCCGTCAAATGAATAAATTAAAGAATAGAAAAGAAGCAAAGTAGGACCAATTTTTATGGAACGCAAGAAGTGCCTTCGCTCTTTAATAAGTAGAGTAGATAACAGGCTGGAGTATTTATATTTGTACAGGGCCTAAAATATTGTTGGTTAAATTAAAGCCCAGCCCATTCATTTAGCTTGTCTTAAGATCAATCACAAGCCTGACCCGTTCGGCATTGAAGGAAGGAAGCGGTAGCGGTTGCATGTTAAATATTTTAATTATCTCCATTTATAACTCTTGTATAACAACTGTATAAGGTCAGTTTAGTTGGACACTACTAAAAATCAGGGTTATTATTGGGAGAAATTTTTTGGTCTTGTTCTGGCAGTTTTAGTTAGTGGGTATGTCCCAGTCGGTTTCCATACCCCTTCCATGGGTCAACCACCCATAATAAGGCCCTACTGGAGCCCTTTTGGCCCTTTCCATTAATTATACCTTTACAACGAACCATTTAAAACCTTGGTTTAAGCTGTCATGTATAAACGTCTTTCCTATTTCTGTACATGAAGGCATGACATGACGGCCCATCTCTGCATCGAGCTGGCTGATGGGTTACAGGGTGGGCAGCATGGCCCGTCCAAAGGGGGGCGTTCGGGGGCATTGCGCCCAAATTTTTTTTACAGAGGTATTTTCCTCTTAGGATCTGTTTGGTAACCCGGAATTCAGCCGGATTTGGATTTGTGATTTTTGGAATCACAAATCTATGCGTTTGGGAGGACCAAATTCCAGGAATTATATTTCCAATTCTGTGATTTTCCTGGAATTAGAAGTTTTAGGGGGGAGAAGAAACTTCTAATTCTTGGAATTCTATTTCCGGGTGGAGAAATTCAAAAGAATTTTTATGGGTTCCAACTCTCACACTCATCCCTAAGTGGACCTATAAATAAAAAATCAGCAAGATTAGTTATCTGAAACCGTTGGATTGGTGTATTTTTTTTTGTTGATTCTTAACCGTGTGATATCTAGCATTATTTGGAGTACTTAGATCCAAAGGATAGAAATTTTTCCTAGTTTTTAGCATATAGGTCCACCTATGGATGGGACAAACATCCATATGGTCCGTGGTCTCTACTAATGTGCCACATGGCTCATTGTAGTCCATTATCAACAAATTTCAAATTTGTAACCGTTTGATTGATGTCTTTTATGGGTTGATTTTTAATCTTGGGATATATAACATTAGTTGGGGGTACAAAGATCCAAGTTGAGAGATAACTAATCAGCCTGATTTTAGTTTGTAAGTCCACCTAAGGATGTATCTAACCGTCGGATTGGTGTCTTTTATGGGCTGATTTTTAACCATTAGATTTCTACAATTAGTTGGGGTATGAAGATCCAAAGCTTACAAATAACCAACCAACCTTATTTTTAGTATGTAGGTACACCTAGGGTTGGGATAAATATCCATACAGTATTAGTGATTTATAACCATTGGATTCGTGTCTTTTATGGGTTGATTTTTAACCATGCGATATCTAGCATTATTTGGGGTACTCAAATCTAAAGGTTAGAAATAACTAAACAACCCGATTTTTAATATGCAGGTCCACCTAGGGATAGGATAAACATCACTGCGGTCTATTGTCTCTAATAATGTGCCACATGGCGTGCTCAAAATGTGGTAGTAGTGTTGATGATGAACATCTGTATTTGTTGCCTCGTGTGCCACTTAGGCTTTAGCCATTGATATTTTGACACAGGTTAATTATAGTCAAAAAAATTATCAAAATAGTTCAATTATTATTTTTAAAATTTTTTCTTTAAATTAGCATCGATAACATTTAATTGACGAATGACAAAAAAATAGCAATTGTTATAACTCAAAGTTCATAAGATGATATTTCTCTTATGTAGATGGATAGAAATTTCAATTTTGTTAGATGTCCAAATAACTAAAATTAAAATTCATTGGGAATTCCAAGTAATTTCCATGGTGCAACCAAACATAAGAAATTACAATTCTCTGAATTCAAATTCTTAGAAATCACAAATCCTGGAATTCTATTTTTAGGGCATGTTTGGTACGTGAGAAAAAGAGTTCCGACGGCAAATATTTAGCCAGGCGAATATTATCTTGGCTAAATATTTGCTCATAGCAATATTTAACAATGTTTGGTACGTGTATGAGCTAGCTCACTTCAGCTTATTTCATTTTCTTTCAATTTGAGTGGGTCCCACATATCAAAGTAAGTCAAAAATAGGTTGGGTCAGTGCGGGAACCACATATTATGTCAAAGAATAAAAAAAAATTCATTTTTATCTTTTTTATATATTAAAAAAATAATTTTTATTGAAAATAGTGATTTTCTGCATAATCGGCGTGAAAATATTTTCACAGGGGGGGGGGGGGGGGGGGGGTGATCAAATGTTTTCCTGTTGCGGAGGGCAAATATGTGGGCCCGGCTAAATATTCGCCAAGGGCGGGTGGCTGCCAAACACAGCCGGGCGAATATTTGCACGGCTAAATATTTTATTTGCCCGCCGCGGTGCGTTACCAAACAGGCCCTTAATTCCAAATCCGTGTTTGGTTTCCAAACAGACCCTTAAGGGTGTTTTCATACTTTGACATGGAGATATGGAAACCCTAGTTTCGTCTTGGGGTTATATATACTTCAGTTGAAAAGAGACGATTATTCATTGTATTGTGTGTGTTTCTTGCCTTAAGTGTAGTGGAATCGGTGTGGATCTGTAGACAGACCTCAATCTTGAGGAACCATGTAAATCTTTGTATTGCGGGTGATTGCATCTTTATTCTTTAGATCGTTTATTGTTCTTTCTTCCCAACACCTATAACCACTGCGACTGTACCTTGAAACTATAGTCAACAAACCAATTGATATATTCTCTTCATTCATCCTATTAAAAAGATGAAGGTTGGAATCGCCTTTTTTGCTCCAAGAAAATATATTCCTAAAAGCTTTTTCAAGCAAAAAAATCTTAATATCTGCACAAAAATGGCGACGGAAACATAATTTCGACAGTTTTCGATGTCTACAAGCCCCCATGGGTACATGTTGACATCCCAAAGAGGAAGAAGATCTATGAATAAACACTCTACAAAATGTAAAGCAAGAGCAAAGCAAACCAAACAAGTTACAAGAACATGACACACAACATTCAAGCATCATCTTCCTCATGATCCATCAACGTCCAGGAGCCATCCTCCCCTTGAACCATTCCCCTGTTCTTCTCACACCACCATGATACAGGAACAAGATATTCATCCCTCAATGCATCACTCGATTTGTTCAAAAGGGCGATATCGCGCTCAATTTCCAACTTAAATCCTCCTTTAGTCCCTTGTGTTCCTGCAATTCCATGAAGGTAGGCCTCCAAGCTATGCCAACTAAATATATTTCCCGGACTCTTCAAGAATGTCGATTTCCGGGTGTCAATAACTAACTCTACGCCAATGTCCGAATAACCTAGTAACGGATAGTTAGGAACGACGTCTAAGACGTTACGGGTACGTAACAGTCGGAGATCTTTCATTCCAGAGAATACCCGTTTAAAGTTAGTGTCTCCAACACGGGGGCTGGCGAAGACGATGGCGGATACCGGGCAGGGCTTGTTGGGTCGGTCTTTGGGCCTGTTCAATCCGTTCGCGACGATGTCGGCTGCGTTTAGTGTTCCAAGGGCTGCACCCAAGCTGTGGCCGGTGGTTGTTATGCTGATTTCCTCATTCTTGAACTCTTCCACTAATCTCTTCACCTCAGTCAGAACCTGCAATCTCAATTTAGTGCTCTTTAGTCAACCAGTGTTGTCAGACCCGGACCCAAAATGGTTCGGGTCAACATAAACCAGGAAATCTGAATTCTGAAAAAAAATGGAAAGGGTGGTCCGTCTGACCATACGGTTGAACCAGTGAAGCGGTTAGTCCACGGGTTCAATGGCCTGTCCGGGTTTAGAAACATTTCACCCAACAGATCTACGTGAGTATTGTTTCTCTTCAGTGACGCTTCAATGGGTCGGGTCGTAATATATATAGACCTTCACGGTCCAGTCCACATTGGGCGAAATTGGTCTAGAATTCGGCATGATTGCTTTATAAGCTCATATTGGGCCTGGATCTAGCTTTGTAAGCCCAAACACAATGAAATATATTATTTTGTTTTTCTTTCCTTTTCCTCTTCAAAGCATAAACAGTTTAAAACCATTTCCAAAAATAAAAAAAATAAGGTTTAAATATTATTTATTCTATTGTTTGCTATTCTTTTTTAAATAACCTTGATGATGATGGTAAATATAACGGATAACAACCGTTATTTCCATTATAATGGCTGTTATAATGCTAAGGGCATGTTTCCGGTTTTGGGCTTTATTTCCAAATAATGTAATGGGTTTTGGAACATTACCGTTATAAAGGTTGTGACCACTTTTTTTTAGACCATGAAATAAACAGCGGACTGTTACAGCCAGTTTGAAATGGGCCTGAGCCTCATAAAGCCATACGTACATACAGTCCGGGGCCTGATATTGGATACGAATCGGACGTAACATATAATATGATGTGCCGTGCAACACAATAATTTTCAGAGAAAACTTTTGCTGAGGGTAGCTCTCGTTGTTTCTCTCGCATAAAAAGTGCGCCATGTGGCACTGTTCAGGACCACCGACTGTATGGATGTTTTGCCTATCCTTGATGGACCCGCACACAAAAAATCACCCTGATTAGTGATTCTAATCCTTATGAACTGATTTTTTAACTGTGGGATTGAAGCATTATTTGGGGTACTCAAATCCAATGGCTATAAATCACCTATCAGGCTGATTTTTTGTGTGTACTTCCACCAAAGGTTGGGCCAAAGATCAATAAGGTCAGTGGACCTGAAGTATGTGCCACGTGTAAAATTTTTACTTGACCCACAATGCCACAACAAGAGCGTTCCTTGCCAAAATCTAGTCTGCAACTGTTTGCAGACTCAGACTTCAAAGTATGCAAACATTGTATTCACCATTGAATGAGCCTTGAAGAACGTGTTTTTTATTTATTAAATATTTTTTTCAAAGCATTGAAATAACACATTTTTCAAGGGACATCCAACTGTACTGACAATGTTTGCATACTTTTAAGTCTGCAAACATTCAGACTAGATTTGTCCTAAATAGTGGACATGATACCTTACGGCTCCTTTGCCCAAAGTAGAAGAATTGTTTTGACTTCAAGTGATTCCAACCAAAAAAGTGAAAAAAAAAAAAAAAAAATTTGTTTAAAGTCTTGTATGGATCTCCATTTTACCTCCCAAACAAGATATTCTTAAGAGCTTTTTTCGAAGCCAAAAACATATTTTGATGGAGCAAAATTACCCATACAAACATGTTTAGAGTTTTATTTTGTTATCATATCCAAGGTTTAAAACGGGCCGTTATAACGCTATAACGGACTGGGGGCGTTACCATTTTTCTGTTATAACGAATTGTACTGCTCAGGGGCAAAAACAGAAAATAACGCTCTGATATTCAAAATTCAAAATTTGAATTTCAAATTTTCATAAAGGAAAATAACGGCCATTTTTTTTTGCCACAAAAATTTTCAGAAAATAACAGCCGTTTTTTTAAAGCATTTTAATGGTGCATAACATGACGGGGGAGGTCCGAATCCATTATAAAAAAAACCCTTATTTTTGTTACAACGGCCGTTTTTTAAACCATGATCATATGCACTATAAAAATAAGTTTTTTTTTTAATAACATTGAAATATTCGAATTAACCCATTAATGGTATATATATTCATATTCACCTGGTCTCTGGCACTGAGCTTGTTGAATGGCGATCGAGGATCGTCAGACGTATAGATTGAGTACCAACCCTGGTGCACTTTCGGATCACCGGCGCTTCCCAGTAATTTAGAAGCCGAAACCAATGCGAAATCGAAGTCATTGACCCATTCCAAGGCTTCAACAGTCCCCCTCCAAGCAATTACAATATCCCTCCTTCCTAATGCAGCCTTCCCTTCATCTGTGGCCACTGCAACGTACCCCATCCAATTCGACTCCCTGCTCCACGTCTCCCTCGACAAGGACTTAATAATAAACGCGTCGGGGACTTGGACTCGGGACGTCGCGTACAAGAACTTAGTCACATGGTACTTGTATGGATTGCCTTTCACTAGGCCAACCTTAGAGAAGAAGTCCCTCCTCGCATATCGGCTACTTCCCGCGAACTTCGATGCCTTCTCGGTGTTGAAAGTGTCATATGCTGCCTGAGCCATTTTGCCATAGTGAAGGATGTTTCGCCGGAGATCGATGTCGATAGGATCTAAGAGGTTTTTCCAGTTATCCTGGCCGTTGAGCAGCCTCCATCTTTTCGCAATGCTGTCCATCATTTTTTGCTTGTGGACTGATTTTGTTGTGTGTTTGAGCTCTTGGGGTGCTCCTCGTTCTATTTATATGCTTGGTCTGAAATCTTAGATTGCTTTGGGTTGAGTTCTTAAATTCCTTTTTTGGGTTACCATCACTTTTTTCTTCTTGGATTTCTTTTTCTTTTTCATTTTTTACATATAAATGTTAGATTAAGATCAAAATATTGTTTCTTAGGTCCAAATCATGGCTTAAAAAACGGCCGTTATAATGGATTCGGACCTTCCCCATTACGTTATGTACCATTTTAACGCTCACAAAATAACGGATGTTATTTTATTATAACAGCATTATTTTCCGTTATAACGAAAATAACGATCGTTATTTTCTAAAAAAATTTGTTAAAAAAAGTCTGTTATTTCCGTTATAAATCTTATTGAAATTTTGAAATTCAAATTTCGTATTTTAGCGCTTTTTTTTTAGCATTATTTTCGGTCATCTTTGCATTTTTTTCCATTTTTGCCCGTGTGTTACAATCAGTTATAACAGTTAATAGAAAAAATTGGTAATGCTCCCAGTCCGTTATACCGTCGTGTTATAACGACCCCTTTTAAACATTGGTCCAAATTACTAGATACCCCAACATGTATTTAAGTGTTATTGAAATGATTAAGCGTAATTTAGTGATTGTGCAAAAATAAAAAAGATTTTTTTTTTGTTAATATTTGCTATTTTATTAGTAATGTAGCTTGGAATTGCTTCTACGGCTTAACTTGTGTACACTAATAAGATTTGGACGGTCTAGATTGTTCAGCATATGTTCCACGTGTATAACATCCAGATAATTTAAAAGGAGTTTCCTGTGGGTCAGGCAGTGGCTTGTCTCTTTCTCTCTCACTTACTTCTTTAGGATGTTTTGACTCCATAAGCAACTGGTTAACATCGCTTGAAGCATGAGCATAGATTTTGCCTAAAATTTAGCCTGGGGTGAATTTTTCCTGTGGCGCACCACGTGACACACTCTTGTTGGGCCCACTGACCCATGAGATCACACACCCAAAATTCAGCCTGATTGGTGATCTATATAGCCATTGAATACGAGCATTTTGGTGGGGTGATTTTTAACTGCTGGATTCGAGTTATTATTTGGGTGCTCAGATCGAATGGTTAGAGATCACCAATTAGGTCGATTTTTAGTGTGCAGGAAGCCAATCATTCATAGGTCAGTGGGCCCAAAATAGTGAATCATGTCGCACATATTTATGCTCCTCACAGCACCACAGGAAAATTTTGGCCTCGGACTATATTTTCTCCCCCAATATCCCTTGTGGATTGTTCAATTGGTGGACTACTATCAGATGGACCATAGCCCAACATCATACTTGATCAGATGATCCTATCTACCTCATTTTATTGACCGTTGACTAACCAAAGAGCCGAAAAGAAAAAAATATCTAAGTATGAGGTATCGACCATTTCTCATGCTTCAAGAGATGTTAACTGCTTGCTTGTGATTTTTCTCCAAAAGTTGAACAAGCAATCCTAAGATAATTGGAACTTCTCCTACTATCTTCTACAAGATCTTAGAGTTATCTAAAACGAGTAAAATCATAATTTAATAAAAAAATAATAAAAATATGAACTTACTATAAATAGTAAAAGCGGGATTTACTACAACTAGTAAATATGATTAAACCTCTTTCACAATGGAACGTAGTCTCCTTGTATTTCTTCTTTCTCTGTTGTACGTCTACCTCTTTTGTTTAGAAATTTGATTCAGTATAGCACGAATTCATCATAACCTGATGCGGGAGGCTAGATGAAAGTTGGACCTGCAGCTGTAGACACTCCTCAATGAAAATTCAATTTGACCCATATAATTTCAAAGGGAAGGGGTTTTCTGGACCATGCAAACACTCCAAAACCTAGTTTTTTTTTCTTACATGTGACATGAGGTTGTGCAACCAAAGGGCTTCATGCTTTATTTTCTGTTTTAAATAATGAAAAAATGATGGTTCGATTTGTAGGGGAAAAGGACAATGCATGGTAGGGCATGGGCAAGACATGGGGAAGGTTTTTGCTCTTGTGGCCAATCTAAGTGTTGTTTGTCAAATAGATGGTTTGGATTGGCCACATCAGGCCTCGATGTGATACAAACCCCTTCTTTTGCTAAAATAACATTTAAAGTCGTGTGTCACTCCAATCCAAATCATCCATTTGATTGACGACCATGGAAGCTAATGTTGTATGCAATCATTTGGGGTGTTTGGTTAGAAAGAAATATGAGAGACGTCTTTCATGGAAAGGAAGGCTCAATTCGGGATATTATTCTTAACATTAAGGCTCTATTATTTAGCTGGGGTAGCATTTTCCATGAGATGAGAGGTACATACTTTGGGGATTTGGTTTTTAGGTTTGAAGCACGGATGGAATGCTAGAGACGTGGTTGGGTTTTTTTTATCTCTATGTTCTTGGTGCCCTTTTCTATTTCCATGTTCTTTTTCAAGATCTTCTCGATCTCTTTTCTTTTCTTTTCTTTTTACATACTTTCCCCTACCAATTGCAATAATTGAATTTTAAATTCTTTTAAATAAAAATAAGAAATGTTTGTTATTGCCGCATGGAAAAGTGCTATTGGGATGAAACTCTAGGCATGGGAAGTAATTGTTTAGGTGGTGGAACTCAGAGAAAAGATTGACAGGTCCCGGGGACCTTTAAACTTTGTTGTGGGTTCCCCTCCCAAAAGGTCTGACACGTACGTCAAGGCCTAAACCTAACTCATGTTAAATCCTTGGTTACTTAGTTAAGGGTCGTTAACAAAGGGTACATGTCAAATATTTTGGGAGGGGGCCTTCAAAGTTTGAAGGTGCCTGGACCAGCAAATTTTTTCTCGTAGAACGCATGGATCCATTTGGAGCTGCTGCCTCAGCTTCCATGTATGAAGAAAATCCAACCATATATGTTGAGGAGTTCTAGAGGGTAGCTCAACAACCCATCCCTCCTCAAATCAAATCATCCAAACTTTGAACTTTTGATACATATCAGAGAGCCATTCTATTATCAGAATTCTGTATCAAAAGTTTGGTAAAAAATACTAAAATTTTCATGTGATGCACTCTTTGACCTCAAGAATGCTTGTCCCACAGCTTGATGGACTTACACTCCAAAAATCAACTTGATTGGTGATTTCTAACTAAAGTATTTGAGTACTCAATCAAGAAGTCAGTTTGTTGTGATTGGCGTATTGTATTCTGTAGTGAGTAGTGTTTTGCAGATATTGTACTATTAATTAAGCCACAACTTTACATAGGTCCAGTTAATGGTGTTTTTAGTCTTTATAACTTCACACAATTTGTGTTGGAGTACAACTTATATTGGGGGGTACTTTGTCTATTTCATTGTATTATAGAGATTTCTGTATATTATCTAAAGGTAGGGCTCAAGGGACCCCCTTTTTTTTATCCCTCTTCGTGTTTTTGTGTTGGGCTATGGATTTCACGAATCCAATGGTTGGTGTCAGCGCCGAATTCATGAAACAAACGGATGCGTGCATGAACATTAAGAGGGATCAGGAAAAAGGGATCTTTAGATCATGTTCCATTAGGGGCGTTGGGGTTTCACTTGTACATAGAGAGAGTAAAGTAGGTGAAACTATTGTAACCCTAATTCTTTAGAGATAGTGAAAGAGTTCTTCTCAATTGTGGTTGTGGACATAGACATACTGGTAAACCATATAAATCTATTGTGTGATTGATCTTTTCAATTCTCTCTGTTTTTTTACTGATTCGTGGAAGGTTGATTTTCAATGGGCCCAAACATCCATGGACTCAATGAACTATAAAGAATACGTTGGGTCGCATTTTGCATGGGGAAGAGAGTTAGGAGGCCGGAGGAGTAAATTATTTTTATGTGGACCTGTGGAGCCATTTCAGGTGCTGCAATCTGTAAATGACAAGAGTAGACCCATGTGATTTGATAGAAAAATATTCTAAAATATTAGAATATTCCACTCTCTGCTAACTACACATGGCAGCACTTGAGATGGCTCCACAGCAGCTCCACATAGAAAAAGGGCTCACACAGTGGTGGTATTGTATTGGTTCCACAGCTACACAGAAAAATCCAAGTAACTAAAGTGAAACGCAAAGAAAACCCCAACACTGATGACTAGATTACTGGAGGGTAGCTCGGACAATCCGTCCCCTTTCGCTACCACGTGATACGTCCCCATCAAAAATAGAAGCGCCGTGACATGCAAGTCGGAAGCAAACAAAAAGGTCACGGGAATTAGGCCAGGAGGGACAAATCGTGGTGAAGCTATAAAGTTCCAACCCACGCCCCCACCAACTAGCCTGGACATTGCCTGCCTCTTCACGTTTTCCTTTTCTTGTCTCATCATCTAACACTTTCTATTTTAAACCACATCCTGGTTGTTATAAATTGCCTTTAAACTTCAACCTCACTTAACATTTTTTCAAATAACAAAATATATTTTATTTTTAAGAAATTATTTTTTTCATTATTTTTTTGACATTTTAGTACTGCCCCGTGATGAACCGGCTAAATTAGAAAGACCCCCTGTACTTCTTTAAATTAGGATCAGTCATTTGACTTGGTATTGTTGACTAAGATTAACCTGTTGGGGAAATGTGAAACAACTATTTATACTAATGGGTCGTCGGGCCAACACAATGCGTGTGCGAAAAACACACCATCCGCTAACAAGTGCCCTCAGCGAGAATACATTCCGCTGGAGACTTGAAACCGTGACCTCCAAGCCTTAAGGCTCCAATACTATGTTAGATAACCATTTACCACAAAAGATCGAGCTTTTTGGAAAAATACGAAACAACTATGTATATGAAAGGGTCAACGGGTCTAATAGAGGCAGAGTATTAACCACACATCCAAAAAACACACTCCAATAACATTTACAGAAAAATGTTTGTAGGTAAAATGACAAGCACTTTTTGGAAAAAGATTAGTATAGTTGGAGAGGGGAGAGCTGTTAGGAGATACCAATTAAGGGGGTGAGAGAGTCATTTGCCTATTGTTTGCAGCCCCTTTTTAGGAAATAAATGATTGGGGCTAAGGCAAATATTAGTTGGATGTTGCACCACCAAGAACACGCAAATCCCGCAAACGTTTTCTCTCAAACATTTTAGTGCTACCAAGCAAGGCCTTAGAAAATAAAGAGAACACAAGGATGATCATCAATCACAATTAAGTGGTTCCAGCCTATGCCAGTGTGGATGTGTCCCTATTGCCTGTGGGCCACTTAGGACTAACCAGCCCAACCTGCCCTACTGGAAAAAATAAAATAAAATCACAATCAATAGCCTAAATATCGTTAAAACGACTTGTCCAACCTATAATGTTGACCGGGTTGTCACAGTCATTAAGTTTGGGTGTTAGTTTAACACAACCACCCCGCCCCCTTTTTTCTTTTTATAAGCCTACCACATCTTTTTTTATTTTCTCATCTGATCTTCTATCGTCTTTAATTACAGCAAGTATCTATGACGGGAGTTGTTTTTTCCCGTCCAGTTTGGAAAAATTTAGTCGCACCCCCACGAATTATGAGGGCACCCTGACCTGTTGAAAGCATCCCACGAATTGTGCTTCAATTTGTTTAATTTACGAAACTGCCTTCCCCAATTTAGATTCGAGATCACCGCGTCCGCGTGCAACTTCATACAAGCGTTTAGGATGATTGGCCAATCCCTAAGTGGATCTACGAACCAACAATCAGCTTGATTAGTGATTTGTAGGCGTTGGATTTGAGTTTTTTCATGGGTTGATTTTAATTGTGGAAATTTGAGCATTATTGACCATTATTTGAGGTACAAAGATCCGAAGGTTTGAAATCACTAATCAGGCTGATTTTTGGTTTGTAGGTCCACCTAAGGATTGGAAAAACATCAATACGGTCAAAGTCCTCTAGTAGTGTGCCACGTGGCTCATATTGCGTACTGTCATCAAAGTCCTACTCTAAAAAATCACATATATTAATTATTTGTTAATGTAATGTCGGGTGAATTACAAAAAAAATAAAAATTAAAAAATTGTGGGATGAATGTTTAGTTTGGGTGCCCTCACAATTCAAGGGGTGCGACTAAAACTTCCCTTACAGTTTTCATATTTGACAAAAATAATCCTTTTTTCATAAAATCTAACGGGGAAGTGAGAGGGAACATTTCAATCAAAGGTGAAAAATGTTGATTGGAGTAGGTAAAAAGCAAGGGTTTAGATGGGTCAGAATATTAATATTTCATCTTGAAGGTGCCAGCTTGCTCACTTGGTAAAGTTTGTGGGTGATGATATCGTAAACCTGGGTTCAAAACCCACCTTCACCGAGTTACTCATCTCTTTAAAAACACCGGGCATTATCGGAATAGTGAACAGTGTCGGAATTGCGCAAAGCCGGACATTGTTGAAAAGAAAAAAAAAGATTTTTAATTATCACCGCTTTGTGGCAACGTATGCTATTTTTAACCAAATTCCATCATTTCTCTATTTTAAAAAAGTTTTGTTTTAGCAATAACTTTAATTATAAAAGTCTGAATCACTCACCGTCAATTTTGACATAGTTCTAAGATATAGTATTATCAATTTCTATATTTAGTTTATTTTTTTTTTTAAGTAGTTTTCATATTTTTGTGTTTTACATTAAATAGGTTATAAGTCGAAATGCAACGACAGTTTATCAATAAGATTTCGTGATTTATCTCTTTAATAGATTTCAAACCTCTAGATATGACATTGGTTGTATATTTTTAGTGTTTCACGCTGCGTCAATAACGCTAAGCCAAGTTCCCAATTTGAGCATTACATTTGAAGTAAAGCGTACGTAATGGCGTCGAGGCATTACCGTTGACGTTATTTAATTATAACGGCTATTTTCTAAACCATGGTAAAATCTCGCTGAAAGAGCAATTCCCTTATATGATTTATCCTGGAATCCGGACTGGTTTTACTGTTATTTTTACCTTTACACGACACGGGACATATTTCCACCAACCCGTGAGAGGTGAGATCCCTTCCTTCTAAGCCAATCCAACAGTTCTTGTGGTTGTCAACGGTCTATAAGTTGACTGAACAACGGTGATTGCCAAGGTTGGCCCAACGCTAAGGTTGGCCCAAACAACAGACAACGACAACTGATTCCTACGTGGGTACGTACGTGACAGGTTGTTGAACCGACTTTACACCCGAAATCGGTTCTGCACTATCAAGTGTTCAGTCCTCTCGATTCATGTTAAAAGCTGTGAACATGGCTACAGGTGGTCAGTTTATTTGGTTGTATGTCCATGGCACCGACATCACTTGACTGTACATGGATCCGTCTCATCACCATCACTTCACCCATTCGGATCCAATGGGTCGAGGATAGGGCTTACTTGGTTCTCTCCGGGGCGTTTCCATGCAAGTTGAGGCCTAAGGCGAAAACTCCATGTAAGGCCTTTAAATATTAATATATTAATATAGGATCGGGGGACAACCATTTGGCGGACCCACTTAGAAGATGAATCAACAACTGATTTTTGGTGGGGAGATCATTCTCACAAAATTTGTAGACTTCTACCGTGTAACTTGAAAACCACATTTGATGGGGTTAGAAATTTTAGAATGGGCTATTTATTTATTTTATTTCTTGGGGGGGGGGGATTCATCTTCTATGTGGGCCCGCCAAAATGGTAGAGAACCTTATTTAACAACTATTCCATAATCGAAAGCTATTGAAAAAAATTTAGATGTACAGGACTTCCTTTGCAGTCCATGCAGAGGACTCTCATGGCCCTACATAGATCATTTTTTGTGTCTAATGACTGCGGATGTTCAACCAACATATTGGTGGATACACACACTAAAAATCAGCTTGATTGATGATTTCTAGCCATTTGATTTACTACTCAAAAAGCATGCTTGAATCCAATGGCTAGAATCAAATCCTAAAAGGTACTAAAATCTTTGGCTAGAGATGACCAATCAGGTTAATTTTTGGTTTGTACATCCAACAAGGGGTGGGCTAAACATCTATGCGGTTAGTGAATTGGGACCTTCTCTCACCTGGGCTGGGGCCTTCTCTCACATGGGGCCTAAGGCGACCACCTTACTGGCCTTATGATTGAGCCGGCCCTGGTTCTCTCTGATCTGATTCTAAATCATGTGGGGCTTGTGGTACATTTCTTGTATGTAGGGCTGTCATCAATGGATCAGGCTTGGCTCGGATTGGGGTTGATCCAGATCCGATCCAATAAGCTATTAGAACTCATTGGATCAGATCAAGGTGATCCCTAACATCGTGTTGATGTGACCAGTTAAGTTGTTAAATTTGATTTAAAAAAAAAATAAAAACTATAATTCTAAAGTCCAATAACAAATGGTAGAAGATTTTATCAACATGCATTCATTAAAATTAAGGGCATGTTTGGTATGTGAGAAAAAGAGTTCCAAGACGAATATTTAGCTAGGCGAATATTATCTTGGCTAAATATTTATTCATATCAATATTTAACAACGTTTGGTAAGTGTATAAGCTGGCTTACTTCAGCTTACTTCATTTTCTTTCTTTTGAGTGGGTCCCACATATCAAAGTAAGTCAAAAATGGGTTAGGCGAGTGTGGGAACCACATGTTATGTCAAAGGATAAAAAAAGCTCATTTTTATCTTTTTTATATAGTAAAAACCTAATTTTTATTGAAAATAATAATTTTTCTCGCCGGGGGCAAGTGGCTGCCAAACGTGCCCGAACGAATATTAGTGCGCGCAAATATTTTATTTTTCCGCCGCAGTGCGTTACCAAACAAGCCCTAAATATTTTATTAATAATACTAGGTGTGGCCGTGCACGTGAGTGATTCTAGGGTCATTTTTTCGGATAAGTTGCACAAAATAAGAAAGTTTCAACCCAAAGGACAATTTGGGAGATTAATGAAATTGTGTGTGAAAATTAACGTGTTTGCTGAGCCTGACCCAAAAAGGGTTAATAGGTGCCTAGGTAAATGTCGTGTGGCACTGGCAACCCAAGTTATGGCTTAAAATAGTAGAGTCCGTCTATTGCTACACCCATTTCTTACATCAGGTTCTTCCACCTAGTGGTGGGGCTCACTGCTCACATGGATCGAGATCATGTTGGACAATCCAACCACACAATGAGTTTTTCGTACTAAGCAGGTTGCCCTCAGAACAAATCAAGACATTTCGGTATTCTTAACCTCAGAAAAAAGTTGACTTTAATTTGCAAAAATTCTAGACCATTCAATTAAACTTTATTTTTGGTCAATATTTTTAAATATATTAGGGGCCCAACATTATATTTGGCAGCACGATGGCCTCATCAACAATGATCAGGGACCACAATATGAGCCCTGTGGCACACTCCTAAAGGCCGGCCACCGACCGTCTGTATACTTGACCCAACCATAGGTGGACCTACATACAAAAAATTAGCCTGATTAGTGATTTATAAGGATTGATTAGAGTCGTCTCAAATTCTAAGGATAAAATCAACCCAGGAAAACGACTGTAATCCAATCCTTATAAATCACTAATCAGGTTAATTTCTTGTATGTAGGTCCACCTAGTGATGGGCCCAACATCCATATGGTCAGTGGTCTCTAAGATTGTGCCACAGGGACCTCTGGATCAGGTCCTCGGAGCCTGCAACTTTATATATTTAATTGGATCGGGACATTATCAGATTGGATTAACATCGATCTTGATTCCCAAGTCCAGACCCAAAATTATGGTCTACAAACGTCCCCAATCTCCGCTCAAACCAAACTCTCACCCTTGTCGCCGTCCCAAATTTAATTATCCCCATGTTTATTAATTCCTCACACATGATGCTTTGGTGGCTTTCCATGTGTAACGGTTAAGATAGAAACGGGGACCGCATTTTTGGAGCCCATCTTCAATCACTCCCACCTCTCCCTCTCTCTCACATTCCTTTCTGCTTACTCCTCGACAGTTCACACCCCTCTGCATTCATTTCCCTTGGCTCCATCTCTTCCAACCTTCAAGAACACCAGAGTTTCTACGTCGAGAAATGGAAAAAAAACATGGGTTTGAAACCCGCTTTCACCCACTGACCATTAACCCGCTTGCAACCCGATTTCACCCACTGACCATAACCCGCTTGCCTATCAAAAATTTAAAAATAAAAATTGCCAGACTAGATTAGTATGTATGTATGTATTTATGCTGACAATTTTTTTTTCTTTGAAACCGTGGGTATCCGGGCCTCTTAGAGCACCCGACTAGTCCCCCGAGCAAGATAGTCACCCCTTCCACACGTGCTGGAGTGTACTGCAAGAGCTAATGTGGACTGAGCCACTTATTACCCTACTCTTTCTAGGGGGTACCCAAGGAGAGTTGAACTCAGAATCTCTTACTTTTGGAGTGGAGTCTTGGCCACCTGCACTCAACCCTTGGAGTAAGCTGACATTTGTTAATATGGGTTGTTAGTTAATTTCAGAGTTGTAGACTCAAATATTGGAATCCTAGGTTGTAAAGGATTAGTGGGTGGCTCGTCACAACGGCACTCCCCAACAAAGCATTTGCCAAAATCAGGTGTGAGTGAGTGAGATCCACCGTCCAATTGAGGATAAGATCTCGGCCATTCTTTATTGAAGCCTATAAGAGTGGGAGACAACTGAGCTCCCTCATTATATGGATAGCATTCACCCCTTGAGTTCGAGGACTAGTTTGATTGGATGGTGAGCAGATCGAATTCCATCATGTTAAGAAACAAGTGAACAAACAATATATCAAGCCCTTCGAATACGACCGTACAAAGAATAATCCCGTGTTACAGTCCATTGTCTAATGAGTACATATTTATAATTGAGTCATTGACTAAATATCACGTCGAATATCGTGTCCTCACCGTTTGATCAACGGATTTTTTTCTGGATCGTTGACCGTTAGATGGTCGCATTTGGCGGCATGTTCGATCTTATATCGTTGCTATTTTTTTCTAATCAAAGACATTTTTATTCAAGTCGGGTTCAGGGACCGCCTTTTTTCTGACCCCTACGCTCAGCCATGGATTCCGAGAATGCAGCTGTGGTTGATAGCTCTGAGATGGCATTCACTTTTTCACATTTTGCCAGAGCTCCGAGCACATGACTCTCGATAGGGGTCAGAAAGCTAAACTGGGGTTGGGGCACGCCCCCTCACACGGTCTTCACATGACACTCACTCACGTGCAGCCCCTTCACGAGGACTTCACAAGACATTCACCTTCCTAGGTTGTTCAGCACGGCGATGAGGGACCATTGTATGAGCCAGGATACACACTCTTAGAGACGACTGACTATATGGATGTTTGGCACATCCCTAGGTGGACATACATACCAAATATCAGCTTGATTAATGATTTCAAACCTTTAGATTTGGAAAAGACTCTAATCCAACGAAGTTATATACTAATCAGATTGAATTTTGGTATGTAAATTCATCTAAGGATGGGCCAAACATCCATACGATTAGTGGTGTCTAGGCCACATGGCTCGTACAATCAACATGGATGAGGCTCGTACAATCACTCAGGTGCAATGCATGTGCCGCTCCTAGGATTCATGTTGACGATCCACTTGAGATATAAGTTTGCCCATGGCCCACCAATTGAACGGATGGGATCTATGCATTTATAGATTCTTGGAAGTTTTATTAATAGGCGATGAACATGCTAGGAAATTTAAAATTCAGAGAGAGAGGAAAGGGAGCGTAGGCATGTCGTCAGTTCATTTATAACCACAAGAATTAAATGGCAAAGAGGCAGGAATGGATTGAGAGGCGCTTCTTCTGTCCGTCTCACTCCTTCTAAGCTCATTAACACCAGATGAACCCAAGTACTGTCAGTTACTCAGCTGGTTGATGGACTCTTTCCAATAAGCGACAGATATGTCCCCAAATTCTCAACTACCCCAAACTACACTTACCAACCATCATTTCCTTATCGGTTCATCTTAGCCTTTCGATCAATTGTCCTTTTTCAGATGATCAATGTAAATGCGCTACACTATAACAAAGCTCCCTGATTATATGGTTAAGAAATTGTATTTGTGTAATTAATTGGAGTTCATTGTACACTTGACACGTACCCATGACTACTCTTTTAAATTTTATTTTTCTTATCATGGGTACTTGTCAAATGTATGGCCGGGTCTTGTTGTGTTTGGGAACTAGTGGTTAATTAATGTTCATGTTGGTAATTTATTATACAAAGTTGCTTACACTGTAATTACATAAACCAAAATATCGTGTTACAAACGAGTCATTGTTGAAATAAGCGGAAAAAGAGTTTGCTCCAGCTGCCCCCTCAAAATGCCACGTGGCATCCTCTTTTGGGCCCACTAACCTATGGATGTTTGACACTTTGACTCGCCTCTTCAAATCCCAACAAACGAAAAAACTAGCCAGATTATCGATTTCTGGCGGTTTGATTCTACTACTTTATTCATCATAGGCTTAGAATCCAATCAATGATGTGTCTGTTCATGAAGTCCATGATGAAAAATTCCTGAATTCAATGGCTAGGCAGGTTGATTTTTGGTGTGTAGACTCAGGTTGGCTAAAGAATATGCCACGTCGTATGTTAGGGCTGGTTCCAAAATGCAATTACCTAAACCGCATGCCATGAGTAGAACTTTGCTGACTGCACTGTCTGCAATGAGACACGTGGCACATCCTTTGAGATTTCTGATTGTACGTATGTTTGGCCTAACGCTAGAGGGATGTACAGACGAAATTAAAATCACTCTGATTAGTAATTTTTAAGGGTTGGATTGGAGTCATTTTCACGGGTTCATTTTTAACCGTAGAATTTTAGCATTATTGACCATTATTTGGGGAACAAAGATCCAAAGGTTTAACATCACTAATCAGGCTGATTTTTTATTTGTAAAACTCTATGACAGCGTTCTCACAGATGCTTCTGTCACAATGCAAAACACGGGCCACGAAGCACACTCTTAGAGGACGCTGACAGTATGGATGTTTGCTCAGTCCTCAATGGACCTCTAAACCAAAAATTAGCCTGATTAGTGATTTCTAAGCGATTCGATTGAAGTTATTTTCATGGGTTGATTTTAACGGTAAGAATTCGAGCATTATTGAGCGTTGCAAAGATCCAAAGGTTGTAAATCACTAATCATGCTGATTTTTGGTCAGAGTCCACTAAGAGTGTGTCACGTGGCCTGTGTTTTGCATTGTGCCACGTGGCCTGTATTTTGCATTGTGACAGAAGCATCTGTCAGAATGCTGTCAGAGAAATTTTCTTATTAGAAAAAAATGCAACAAGATATGCCTGAAACTGTTTCATTTGCGGCATTTTTGGTAGTAACAGTTGCCATCTGGGCCCACTAACAGCATGGACGTTTATCCCACCCCTTGGTGGATATACAGACGAAAAATCACCTTGATTAGTAATCTATAACTATTAGATTTTAACACTTTATAGCACTTTTTAAAGCGTTCTTATAGCCGTTGAATGCAACCATTTTTTGAGTACTAAAACCAATGGCTAAAAATCATTAAACAGGCTGATTTTTTGTATGAATGTCTATTAAGGGGTGGGCTAAACATCCATGCGGTCAGTGGGCCCAGATGGCAGTGATGACTACTAAAAATGCCGCTTCCGCAAATGAAAAGATCTCAGGTATACCTTGTTACATCACGACGCTTACTTATTTTTGATTTGTAGGTCTACCGAAGGATTAGCCAAACATTCGTCTTCAAAGAATGTGCCACGTAGTTCATATTGTGGGCGGTCAGCGAAGTTCATCTCACACGTACGTTATAACGTGCATATCAATGGCGGTAGGGATTTGATGCAGAAGGTAACTCTCCAATGACAGACTGTATCCATGAATCGATACACCACGTGTACAGTTAAAAGGGCCAGGATCAATTGACGAGTTTAGAAGCTGAGGCGAACGTATAAAGCAAAATTCAAAATAACAAAGAAAAAGCGGGGAAAATAAAATATCGTAGAAATTGAACTCAATAAAGCGCGAGAAATTGAAAGTGGGTTATCGGTTATTATCCTGCCGTTACAGAAGCCTTTTAGTTACCTTCTATTTATTGATCCCTCCCAATATCTAAATAAATAAATAATTAATTAATTATAGTCAGCTCTTTTTCAAACTGGATCCAAGAAAAGAATACCGTTCCTCGTCATCTGTGCCCCGCACCCTCTTGCTGCTTGTTTCTCTTCAGTCTTCAATCACCCTCTTCCTCCTCAAAACCTACTCCATTTCTTTCTCTCTCTCTGTAAAAAGAGGGAGGAAAAGCTCAATCACGACATCCCTCGTTTTCACAGACAGACAGACAGACAGACAGCGATAGGTTTGTAGTTTTCGTTTTCGTTTTCTCTGATCGATTAGAGATTAGAAACGAAAGGATTTTGAGATAGCAAAACCCAGAGAGAAAGATAGATAGAGCTTCTTGGAGCTCTTTGTATTTGCAGAAACCATCAATGGTTTCAGGTAAGGTTAAAGTAGTGATGGGGTTGCAGAAATCATCTCCTGCAACACCAATGCCTGAGACTCCAAAGCATTGTCCTTCTCCTAGTTCTGCAAAAGCTCCTCATAAGACTGTATTTTCTCGCTCCTTCGGTGTTTATTTCCCTCGCTCTTCCGCTCAGGTCCAACCTCGACCACCGGATGTTACAGAGCTTGTTCGCCTTGTTGAGGAGTTGCGTGAGAAGGAGTCTCGCCTCAAAATAGAGCTTCTGGAGCAAAAGCTTTTGAAGGAGACTGCGGCTATTGTTCCGTTTTTGGAGAATGAGATCTCGTCGAAGACTACCGAGCTTGAAAGATCGGCGATGAGAATCGAGAGCTTAGAGGTTGATAATGATAGGTTGAGACGAGAGCTCGAGAGCTTAGAGTTGAAGATGGAAGAACAAAGGAAAGAAAGTGAGAAGAAGGTGAAGGAAATGGAGGAGGAGATTGCGGAGCTCAAGAGAACGGTTTCGGAGCGAAACCGAGTGGAATCGAAAGTGCTCTGTAACGAAACAGGAGAGATTGATGATTGCTCGTCGTCGCAGAGGTTTCAGGGCTTAATCGACTCGTCTGTGAGGTCGAATCTGTTGAAAAGCTTGAAAAAGGGGTTGAAATCGACGGACATTACTTCGACTCAGGAGAATCAAAAGGTTGAAGTTGCAGATCCGAAGAGAGAAGAACCCGAAACCGAACGGACACAGCAGTCTCGCTGCAACAATGCAGAAGAAATCTCAGAGATCTCTGAATCTACAACCACATCTGTGAAATCTCGAGTTCCTAGGGTTCCAAAACCCCCTCCAAGACCATCATCATCAACAAAATCACCATCGTCATCATCTTCGATTTCTGGTTCTTCTGCGCTTACAATGAACAAAACTCCGTTGGAAAAGAAGAACCTAACGGGTTTGCCGCAGATTCCGCCACCATCGAAAGCGGCGCCGCCACCACCTCCACCACCACCATTACCAGCGAAAGGGGCGAAAGCGGCGGCAGCGAAGGTGAAGCGAGTGCCAGAGGTGGTGGAGTTCTACCATTCTCTAATGCGGAGAGATTCAAGGAGGGACTCCGGCGTCGGAGTCTCCGACGTTCCGGCCGCCTCAAACGCCCGCGACATGATCGGAGAAATCGAGAATCGGTCGGCTCATCTTATCGCTGTAAGTCACCTCCCGCTCCTTACCTTCTATTTTCGTCCGTCGGACCAAAATTTACGAAATTGCCACTGACTAATGATGAAAAACGAAATGACTAATTTGCCCTATAGCGCTTCAAGTGCGTGCCGCAAAGTTGCTTTGTTTTCTTGACTCTTTCATCGTTTCTAGATTTTGTGGCCCATTGGGAAGTGGCAAGATAATACAAGTTTTGGATTCATAATTTACTTGGAACACCCCTAATAGATCCACGAAATTACAAAAAGGCCCATGAGTTTACTATCTAATTACAGTACCGGGAGGGTCTAGTTTCTGGGTAAGTTTAATGGCCATCACACCATTGAAATGACCTTGATGCCCTCGAATTTATTGGTGAGGGTATTTTTTTGGGACCAGTTTGGTCTTTTTATCAAATTCAGGAACTTGCGTGATTTTCTTGCTTGAAAAATTTTAGATGCTGAGAACTCTCGTGGCCCTACATAGATGTTTAGTGACTTTAGTCCACCCCTTGATGGATAAAAATACCAAAATCAGCTTGATTGATAGTTTCTAGGCGTTAGATTAAGTGCCAAAAAAATTTGCAAAAAATTGCTTGAATCCAACGGCTAGATTAAATCCTAAAAAAGTTCTACGGTTAGAGAATACCAATCGTACTCATTTTTGGTATGTATATCCATCAAGGGGTTGGTTAAACATCCATGCGGTTAGTGGGCCCAAAAAATGAGTTATTTACTAGAATACCCTTTGGGATGTGAGGGGCCTCTTTGTCTTCTGGTGGTCTTCATTTTTCGCTTTTGTTTGAGTTTCATGGCTCAGGAGGTCAACTGGTTCAAAATAAAGATTCAGGACTTTAGGAGCTAATGGGGTCGAAAAGTAGAGCACATAACAGTCATTTAGAAGAAAAGAAAGGGTAATATTGGAATTTCAGGACTAAGAATTTCTCGTCTTCTACACAGATAAAGACGGACGTAGAAACACAGGGAGATTTCATCCGGTTTTTGATAAAAGAAGTGGAGAGTGCTGCTTTCACAGACATCGAAGATGTGGTAGCCTTCGTTAAATGGCTAGACGACGAGCTTTCTTACTTGGTACATTTCCCAAAAAACCCATTAGAACCCACACCTAACTTACAAAATTCCCAATATATCCTCACAATGCCGCTGTTCTTCCCTTCAGGTGGATGAGAGAGCTGTACTGAAGCACTTCGACTGGCCGGAACACAAGGCCGACGCGTTGCGAGAGGCCGCGTTCGGATACTGCGATCTAAAGAAGCTCGTAACCGAAGCTTCGTCCTTCCGCGATGACATTCGACAACCTTGCAGTCCAGCACTTAAGAAGATGCAGGCATTACTGGAGAAGTAAGCTAATTTCATCAATCTCCCCTTGAATTTTATGAATTTTTGAAGAAAATTGAAGATTAATTAGACCAATTTTGCAGTTAGTAACGTTTTCTTCGATTTTGTTAATGCAGATTAGAGCACGGGGTGTACAATCTGTCGCGTATGAGGGAGTCTGCAACGAAGAGATACAAAGGATTCCGTATTCCTACCGAGTGGATGCTCGAAACTGGATACGTTACCCAGGTAATATAATAATCCCATCTCCTTGTATTCAGCTTAAGTGTATCGCATGTGCATTTAGATAATTATGCATTTCTGATCAAACGGCATACTTTGCATCATTGTTTAATAATTATTCAATCATATCTCACCACAAACAAACACAGAGAGAGACAAAACCATTTCGCAATTTTGTGCTTGATTTATGGGGTGGTGGTCCCTTGTGACAAAACGAGAGAGAAATAAATGGGTTTTAATATAGGGTGGGGTTACAAAAGGACACCAAGAATTTAAGGACTCTGCCTCACGCGCACACGTGAAGACTCACGAGCAACAAACCCCTAAATTGTTTTAGCTTGTTTGTATATCCTTATAGATTTGGGTCTTGACAGAGAATCCGATTCTCTGAAAATGACCGTTGGATTGAATTTTCATCACGGGCTTTTAACTCATCCGTAGATCATAAAGCTCATGATGAAAACATGCTTAAACCATATGAGTGAGTTTTGGTCTAAGAACATGCAACGGGGAAAAATTGATCTAGAAAAATCTTGATCCAGTTGATCAGTGGCTCTAACTAGCACATTTTTTTGGGTCCACTAATGGGATGGCTGTTTAGCCCACCCCTTATTAGCTTGATTTGTTATGTGTAGCCACTACATTTTAGCACTTTTTTAGGACTGCTGCTAGTAGTTGGATTCAAGCAATTTTTTGGGTTATAGAATCCAACGGTTAAGAGAGAACCGATCAAGCTGATTTTAGGTCTCTATATTCGTCCGCCAAAGGGGTGGGGGTGAACATACAAGCTGGCTAATTTGTATACCATTTTATCTCTGTTTTTTTTTTTCTCGTTGGTTCTCTGCCCTGTTAGATTTTTTGTATCAAGCATTACCCTGTTTTGTTGAAAATGAACTGTAAATCAATGCAGATCAAGCTCGCATCTGTGAAGTTGGCAATGAAGTACATGAAAAGAGTATCTGCAGAGCTGGAAGCAGTTGGCTGTGCCCCTGAAGAAGAAGAGCTGATGCTCCAAGGTGTAAGGTGTGCCTTCCGGGTACATCAGGTACATATTTCTCCTCTTTTTCCAAGTGTTGAACTCAAGTAGGTGGTTCCATTAATTTCAATGTCTGATGGGGGGTTCTACTTTGTTTTGTCCACAGTTTGCCGGAGGTTTCGATGCGGAAACCATGAGGGCATTCCAGGAGCTGAGAAACAAATCCAGGTCATGCCATATACAGTGCCAAAACCAGCAGCAACAGAAGCTTGTTTGCAGGTCTACACCTTGCTAACCTGTGTCAAACCCAGCTTCAGAATTGCTACCAGTTTTACCTTGTAAAGATAATGAGAACAATCACACGTTTATGTAAGGCAACGGGTAGTCGCCATTTAAATTCAAATTTATTCATCACTCCTCTTCCAACATCAAAACAAACTTCATTCTCTATAAACAAAATACAACATAAAACCATTTATTACTTCCCAATAACCAAATCTTTAGTAGTCTCCATTATTTCGACTAGGGTTTCACCAACTGCCCCCAATATCCCTTGATTTTGCTTCTTTTCTTGTCCTTGTGCTCCAACAATTAGGCCCGGTTCTGTCTCCTCATCGAGCTCCCCAGTTTCTTTCTGCACACACAGAAGAATCAAAGGACTTGTATGGTTGCACTTCAACAATCAAAGGATTAAGAGAACCGTTTCGAATCGTTTCGTAATGTTCCAGGATACAAACTAATGCAATAAATTTTCAGAGTTTGTCTAGATCTTAAACCATGGCCACTGACTTTATTTCATGGCGGGGTAAGTTTTTAGGCTTCTCTACTGTTCTACCAAAATGGGTTGCCTATGAGCCAGCAAGAAAATCAATTTACGACCTAGAGATCGAGAGCTTACCTCGTCTTGAGATGATTCCTTGGCTTCTTGTTCTTTCCCACTCATGAATTCCATAGCTCTCTCACCAGTAGTCGCAGTTTTTTCCTTGGCTGCCCCAACCGTCTCGCATGTATACTTTCCTACACTCTTGCCAGTGTCCACAGCCACCTCCTTTGCCGCTTCCGCCTTTGCACCTGCAAATTCTGCAACTTTGTGACCAGCAACTGCAGTTGCCTCTTGTGAGTAACGTGCTACTCCCCAACCTGTTTCCACTGCTGCGTCCTTAGCTTCCACAGCTTTTTGCCCTGCAAGACTTGCAGCACTCTTACCAACATCCACAGCGTAGTCCCTGGCCTGCTCGGCAGTCTGCAATGTGTAGTCTATGGTAGTCTTGCCCCCAACCACAATAGTATCCTTAATAGCAGGTACTGCCTTCTCCGTTGTGTATGTGTAGCCGTGATGACCTTTTTCGAGAACAGCGTCCTTTGCAGCCCCAACCTTCTCCGAGGCATAGTGAGCAGCTTCACGAACACCATGCGTGGCTGTATCCTTGGCCTCGGCACCCTTCTCCACCGCAAAATAAGTGACGGCACCTAGTCCTTGCGTAACGCATTCTTTGACATCATGTACGGCCGCTGCACCTGACTCCTTGGCCTTTGTATACTTCTTCTCTGCACCCCTTATAGCCTCCATGGAATTCTCTTGCGCTTGTGCTCGGTACTTTCCAATCTCCTCCAGGGAGGGAGATTCTTTCCACCTCCATTCAAGTCTTTCCCTTCCCTTTCTTCAGTATGCTTTTCAATTTTGCCGGGGACATTCGAGTCACTCCCTTTATTCGAATGAGCTTTTTTACTGCCTGCATGAGCTTCTTTGCCGCTGCCCATGTCTGAGCCCCTGGCTTTCTCAGCCATAGCTTAGTAGTGGCCAGTGATCTTCGAGCTTCTTTGCTAGAAATGTTTTAAGAAGCCTTGTTGGTGGGTTGTGCTGTGTTCTTTCTGGGATAAGCGTTTCTGGTTTGAGATGAGAAAGTGGCAGTAGAGGAAGACGGTTTTTAAGAACTGTAGGCGATGGCGGTTTAAGCTGATCAGCTTGAATTGAGGGTGGACATCTGTTGTGTAGTTTATATGCTACGTGTTAGAGTTGGAAAAATCAAAGATGACTCAGCAGGTAACCATTAAACGTGGCAAACCAAAATTGTTCATCCCGTAGGCCACACGATGGATCACGATCCTAGTAAGCAAATCAAAGGGCTAAAATATGATAGAAGTTGAGAGTTCAATTCAGATGGGTGCCAAATGCGGCACCTCCCTTTTTTTATGGGTCGGGCTCAGGGACACCCATTTTGGCGTACCCACATAGAAGATGAATCAATGGCTGATTTTTGGTGAGATGATCTGCTGCAAAAATGGCGATCCAAAGAGACCAATGATCAACTAGAGTAGCCTTTAGGCTATTAGGTCTGGCACTTTTGCATCATATTAGGACTCATTGTGCTCAAAAGTATACTGGGCAGAGAGGTCCAGGCCCAGGCCCAGTACTGACTCACTTAAATAGCGGGCTTTAAAACCAAAACCAAGCCTGCCCAAAAAGGGTTTCACTTAAAGCCCACTAATGAGAAGGCTCAAGCTCGTATATTGAGTTTATTGATGCCTTGATTCAAAAGTAATACAAGTTTATACCATGGTATCAAAACTCGACAAGTTGATTTGAAACTCGGCTGAGTCCACTAGACTCGATGAGATTTGAGTTGACTTGATATTTGATTAGTAGGGACTAGCTGAGTTGAATCGAAACTGTGCCGAGTCAACTCGACTTTCACTTGACTCCTGCGTAAAAAATAATACAATTTTTTTTTTGGTTCTTGTGAGTGTATTTTGTCAAAATATAAGATACTGTGTGCATCATATTCTAATTTTTTTTTTTTTTTTGTACAATTTTATCAACTCATTGAATGCGAATAATCCAGTCCAAGGTTTAAAATGGGCCATTATAATGGTATAATGGAGTCTGGGCATTACCATTTTTTTTTCCGATATAACAGCCGATATAACGAATTGTAATGCTCAGGGCCAAAAAACGGAAAAGAACAGAAAAAATGGCCCTGAAATTCAAAATTCAAAGAATTTCAGATTTTAAAAAATGGAAATAACGACCATTTTTTTTTCACAAAATTTTCCAGAATAAACGGTCGTTGTTTTCGTTATAACAGAAAAATAATGGCCGTTATAACGAAAATAACGGCCGTTATTTTTAAAGCATTTTAACGTTTCATAACAAAATGGGTGAGGTCCGAATCCGTTATAACCTCCGCTATTTTTGTTATAACGGCCGTTTTTTTTAAACCATGATCCAGTCAACTCAACCCAATAAAATTTTGAGTTAAGTTTAACGCTGTGTTTGGTAGCACATCTTCAACCAATGACGTGCGTCAGGTCCACGTCTTCAAGGTACATATCTTTAAATGTCAAGACCAACGTTTTGTTGACCATGTGAGACTTACACAAGAACAAAGATCGATAGTTCGTGTGGGCCACACAAAATAATTAGAGTTGATAAATCATATGGGCCCCACATGTTAATGGTGTCACTAAATCATGTGGGCCCCACATAAGAACAGAAGTTGATCGATCATATGTGGGTCCCAAATAATAGAGACGTTGATAAATCATACATGTGTTATATGTCAAGTGGGCCCATACATCATAAGTGGGCCACACATTAGGTGGGCTTGGTGGAGGATGAACCTTCAAAGTACATTCGTCTTCAAAGACTCAAGGGGAAGTGAACTTTCGAAGGTTCACATTCGCACGTCTTCAAGGTCCAATGCGTCTTCGAAGGTGCGCTCCTTGGTGTGACCAAACACTTTTCATCAATCAAGACGCACGTTGAAGGTACACTACCAAACACAGCCTAAATAATTTTCATAGTGTTATGAATGCATTAAAATTAGTAGTCGGAGATGGGCGGCCAACCTACTGGAATCTCGTAGTGTGGGCTAAGTTTGAAGAAACGAGTATTTTCATCTTTTCAAAAAAATGGTTACTCAATTTGGCTCAATCATAGTCAACGACGGATCTAATCTGAAGGGATGTCGAAATTCTCATTAAAATATTGAAATATTTGTATTATTCAATAACTATCTCAAATACAAGATCAGTAAGCATGCCTATGGTGCTAGTGTTAACACAATATATCACAACAGTAGGTATGAATGCATCAAATTTTCGTTTTAACAAAAAGTAGAATCCAAATCTGCGCTGCAATAGCAGTCGACTTGACTCGATACTTTGCCTCAACAGTTGGGGTCATTGGAGAATGCTTCCTTTTGCAATTATAAGGTTACTTGGCTTGGTTGTATTTAATTTTGAGAGATTGCAAGTGGAAAAATTCTCATTGCGCTCAAATAATCTATTCTACTTATTAAAGAGCGAAGACCCTTTTTGTGTTCTGCCAAAATGCCCTCAAATTTTCAAAATGCCCGTACTTTGCTTCTTGCCTTTTTTTTTTTAAAGTAGAATAGATGAATATGGGTGTTTTGGTCTTTTACTGTCAAAAGGCATATGTCACTTGTAGCTCATTCAATGCTACTATTTTATTAGAAAAGTTAAAAAAAATATTATTCCTAATTTGACCCTCAAATTTCTTAAATTTATAAAAGTTGCTTCTTTCATTTTTAAATTTTTTTGTTTTTTACTTTACAGAAGTACTTTGGCCATTCAACATTTTAACTAACTGTAAAAACACTTATTGAACCCTGAAATGACACCTGAACTCTCTCCATAGAAAACATTTGATGATGATGTTTATCATCAAAGTTGATGACGGATCCACAGTGTGAGCCACTTGGCAAACTATTAGAGGCTACAGACCGTATGTATGTTTAGCCTATCCCTAGATGGATCTAAGTAACAAACATGGACCTGATTAGTGGTTTCTGACCTTCGAATTCCAACCTTTGATTCTGAGTACCCCGAATACTACTAGAAATCCACGGTTAAAAATAAACCATAAAAAATACTCTAATCCAATAGATAGAAATTACTAATTAAGATGAATTTTGGTATGTAGGTCCAACTTCAGATGGGCCAAACATCAATACGATCAGTGGTCTCAAAGAGTATGCTACTTGTAACGTGCACTATAGCTTCCCCTAGTTTAATTAGAGTATGTTCCAAGAAGTGCTGTGGGCTCCAACTTCACTTGTATACGTGGCGATCTCGAACCCTATAATATCGAAAAGTTTTCGATATTACGCCATAAAATTCTTTTCTTAGCAATTTTAGTAATTAAAAATTAACCAGTAAAATTCGTGAGAAAAAGATTCAGAAATTATATTTCCATAACTTGATAATTCCAAATTTTTTGCATTTTCAATTCGAAATTGAGGGCAGTTCGCAGGCATCTCAGGGCAACAATAATTACTTTACAATTGTTGCATCGCCCCCTCTTATTATTCACCCAACTGAAAGGAAAAAAAAAAAGGGAAATGAGAGACTTCCCTTCCAAGCTAAAATAATATACAAACAATGTGAATCGCTCGTCAGTCTTCAGAGGACGAGAGCTGCGTATAGGAGCTGGTTCCATGTATCAGGCAGTCCGGGGAGGCACCAGTGGCTACAGTCGTTACCACTGTGGTCGCCGCTGTACGCGGACGGGTGCGCGTCTTTCCTCAACTGTGAGAGCGTGGTCACGTCTAGCAGATACACTGGGTTTTTAATCCTACTTAACACTTTGTTAACTACAGTTGCAGCTGGAGGCAAACCTGCCGGGTACATCGACCCCGACAACGGTTGCATCTCGCCGTTGCAGTTCTTCGACGGCTCATTCCAATCCTTCCCCCTGGATTATCAAACATTGAAATACATAAATTTGTTACTTAGCTCCGTCATAATTTAGTCAAATTTGGAGACATGTTGTTGAATTAAGGTTTTAAATGGCCTGTTACAACGTTATACTGTTATAACGGATAATGTTAATGTTATGTCCGTTACAATGGGTCATATCTGAGTAGGGGTGAAAATAAAATTATTTTATTGTTTTTTAAAGTATTTTTCAAAATAAAGGTACCAACCCTTCTGAGTTATTTTAAAAAAAAGGGGGCTTAGCGTTATAACGGCCGTTAACATATTTTTTAAAATCATGTGTCAAATTAGGTCAATTAAGGAGATGGGAAGTAAATAAAAAACTGAACTACCAAATAATATAACAGTCTGATCTACCAGATCATGCCCGTCCATTCTATGGACATTTTTGTGAGGACTAGTCAAAGAGTAATACATGAGGTCCACCGTGCACATTAGGTCCGTATCCTTGAAAGTCTGAATATGCACATCTTTTCTAAATTTCAAATTGAGATGACAACAACCCTTGGATTAAGGATCAATGGTGTGAACCTATGTGCCGTACCATATGTTGTGGACCTCAGGTCTACTCCAAGTGAACTCCGTTACATACTGTTTGCCATATTACATTAGTCAGAAAATTTTAGATGCAGAGGTCTCTCGTGTAGACCTGTAATTTTGGCTCGTGGGCCAAGACGGGCCAGGACTGGCCCGTAAGGTCCTTGGGCCCAGATTAGTCCAGGTACAAAGAAAGGATTCGCTGTCACTCTGCAAAGTTTGAAGTCCCCTCCAAAAATGTGTGACACGTACCCTTTGTTAACCACCCTTACCAACTAACCAAGGGTTTAACATGGGTTGGGTTAAGGCCATGGGGTACGTGTCAGACATTTTGGGAGGGGTACTTCAAACTTTGCAGTCCGTACTGGACAGCGAATCTTTTCTTCCGTGACAACCTAATCGACCGATCACAATGAATTTTGGGCTTGGCGATCTCTATGTGGGATCCATGAAATCATGTATTTGATGTAGGGCTTACTCGTAATGGGTGGGAGAAATCCCCTGGAAGAAGACTTTTGTTTTGGTAGGATCAACGTTGAGGTTGACCCATCTCGCCCATGTTGTCAGCCCTTTATAGAAAGCAATCAGACGGTCCATGTCTTTATACAACTTGGTCCCCTCTTGCAAGTAATCCCATCTGCAACACAAGCCGTTGGATTATTACCCGTTAAGACTCTAGTTATGAAATGACCGCGATACCACTCATTACAATAATAATTCATAAACGACAGTTTTGAGTTAAGGAGATCATACGGTTGAGTTCTTCCTTTGTGGGTCCACCAATGCCACGTGTTGAAGATCAGCATGTCCATACCTTTCCATGCGTCCCCACCCTTGATTGAATCGAGCTTCAAAACTCGGCCCACATCTTCACCAACCAAGTCTACTAAGTAGGGTGTACGGTAAAGCATCACCATAACTCCGTAATCCTGCCAGAATTCGTGAGATCTTAGATACTTATTAATGTTTTGCAAGTGTGATCGCATGGATGTTTGGCCCATCCTTAGTTGGACCTACAGACCAGAAATCAACCCAATTGGTGGTTTCTAGCCGTTGGACTTGTGTGTTTTAATGGACTGAATTTTAGCCATCGGATTCAAGCATAATTTGGGAAAGCCAAATCCAATGGGTAGAAGTCACTAATCAAGCTGATTTTTTTATCTGTATGTCCGGATTGGCTAAACATTCATACGTCAGTGGGCTCCAAGAGTGCCACGTGGCTCAAAAAGTCGGAGTGGAGGAAATGTTTACTCGTTAAATGCCAAGTGCCATTATGAACTTTTATGGGTCAGTGGCCGGAAAGAGTTTGCCACGTGGTATTTTGGGGATGGTCATGTCAAAGTTTGATAATGTCAAAGTTTGATATCCATGTTAAGGGGGCGTTTGGGAACTAGAAGCAAAAGCACTTCTACTTGTAGTAGAAGTTATAAATTGATTTTTTACCTCCAAAAAAGTCAGAAATTCAAATGTCCAGAGGGATTCTAATTTTTGAGAAATTATTTTTCTTAGAAGTCAAAAGCTAAAAATTTTAGCTTCAGTTTTAAGTTAATTTTTAACTTTTCAAAAGTTAAAATATAAAACACATCCAAACTAACTTTTTTAACTTTTTGGCTTACAAAAGTCAATAAGTTACTTATTTTTGTGTTGCCAAACGCCCTCTAAATCTCTCGATGTTTGGCCCACCACTTGGAAAAATTAGCTGGATTTGTGATTTCTAGCTGTTGGATTTGTGTGCTAAAAAAGAGCTCAAATCCAAAGGCTAGAAATCACCCCAACTAATATGCTCAAATCCAACAGCTACAAATTACCATTCAAGATGATTTTGGTGTATGGGCCTGCGGAGAGGTGAGCTAACCACCATTCATTGAAGGCCACAAAAAAATATGCCACGTGTCATTTTACGCGAGAGGAGCTAACCACCATTCATTGAAGGCCACAAAAAGTATGCCACGTGTCATTTTAGAGGGGAGAATTCAGATTTTGAAATCCCCCCGGGACAGCAACTGGCACTCAATCAAAAAACTATCTACGTTTACACCCGAACAATGAAGAAATTTTTTGTCCAATCCAAAAAAATTTGTCATGTGGGGCCCACTTTTGACCTACTAAGTCACTGGCCCATAATGTTTGGCTCATCTCTTAACGAACCTACCCACCAAAAATCACCCTTTACCCCCCAAACAAATACTTAAATCCAACGTTAGAAATCAAAACAGATAAAATCCAAAAGCCAGAAATTACCAATCAAGCTGATTTTGGTGTGTAAGTCTAATAATAGGTGGGCCAAGCGTTTTTGAGGTCGTGGGTCCAAAAGATTGTGCGACCTGGCACTTTAGGGGTGGGACATCAGAGTTTCCTCCAGCCCCATGAATGTTCAGCCCAGACTTAGGTGAACCTACTCACAAAAAATCAGTGTGATTGGTGATTTCTAGTTGTTGGATTTGAAAAAAACTGATTATCAGTCTATCTTGGTCCACCAAGGTGTCGGCCAAATTTTCATGAGTCAGTGGGCCGTTAGATTGTGCTACGTGGCATAGATTGACGTACCAAACGTTTGATTCATAATTTCGGTACGCAGTGAGTAGATAAAATAAAAAAATCTTGCTACTTTTTGGGGGAACGGTGGTTGCGGTACTCGTGGAAAGCACTCACGAGAGTATCTAAAAATGAAAAAGTGGTATACTATTTGAATGGTCTATAAACGACATATTACTCCACGTGGTGCACATGCATGATTGCAGTCCCTTGGAATTTCAATTTTTTGCCACGTGGCTCACTCTTTTTCAGCCCACTGACAGTGGATCTTTGGCTCACGTAGACCTACACATCGAAAATCAGCTTGATTAGTGATTTCTAGCCGTTGTATTTTCGTTTTTTTGGGGGGGTGCTCAGATTGAACTGCTGGAAATCATTAATCAAGCTCATTTTTGGTGTGTAGGTCCACCAAGGGGTGGGCCAAACATCCACTAGGTCAGTAAGCGCGAAAGACTGCTCCGTATGCCATTTCGTGAGGATGGCGAGGACGGCAATTTTTATGGGTCCCACCAAAATTTGAAATCAAGTAGGTACCAATACTACCTTCCTTTTTGTTTTTTTTTGGGGTATGAAGACATGGTTTACCTTGGTTTCTAAACTCACCCATAACTTTTGAATTTTGTTTGGCTGTAGAAATTTGAACAAAAACAAGGAAAATGTCTTTTTAATTTACTTTCCTTTTTCAACTTTCTTTGACTTTCTTCTGAATTTTTTTTAAACCCATACATTGCAGAATTCCATATTTGAATTTACAGAAACCCTTTTCAGAGATCAAGAAGATGGTCCAGAGAAAGAAATTAGAAGGGGTAGTAAAGATCTTTTCCTGAACCAGAGCTTAATTTAAAGAGAGGAAGAAAAAGAGTAAAGACCAGAAAACAGTTTTTTTTTTTTAAATTTGAACAAAAAGCAAGGGAAATTCTTGTAATTTGCATCTACTTTCTTGTTGTAAATGATGATTCATGAATAATAAATGATATGGGTATGTGGATTTCATCTTTTTTTCTTTAATTTCAATCCTCAATGTTGTTAAAAAAAAGCTTGAGAGGTCAAAGATGAGAAACAACACAGAAAATTTAAAAAAAACAACAACAAACATGCACTGTTGCAAGTAATGATTTGGTTTCTTTTATGATAAAAAAAAAACCTACCTCGAACGTCACTGAAGCCAGTGAGCCTCTCCTTACAAGACTTGTCTTGGCGTTAGGCACTGAAGCATGAATCAAACATGTTAACGATTGCCACTGGTTCAGACTCAGTGAGTCACCCACAAACATGATTTTCTTCCCTGTCCATCTCGTTAAGAAATCCAAGCCATTAAACCTTCGAGAACAGAAAAAAATTAAAAAAAAAAAACCCATTTAGCTTGTGAGCTAGAAGAAGAAAAAATAATGTTAAGTGGTAAGTGCTGAACTAGGATAAGTACCTTGGTAAGTCACAGGCGGTGGGCTTCCATCTGTATTTGAGGTACAAAGTATCGGGTCGACCGTACTTTTGGCAGTCGAATTCAGGATCTATGAAGGGACAGCTTGAAGAATCATAGAGAGGATAGGAAGAATCGAAAACCCAACTCCCTTCAAAGAAATTACAGTTACTCACAAGTTTTCTACCGCTCAAACTGCTCACATTATACAAATTCTCTGTTCTTCCTTGTTGCAGAAACAATAGCAGAAAGAGAAACGAAGAGAAGATTTGGAATCGAAAACCCATCTTGGATTTCGATCCCAAACAGTGAAGAAAAAGAGGAGTGAAGGAAAGTTGTCTGAGACCGACCATATATATTATCAAGAGAGAGAAAGTCTTCGAGCTCAAATGGCTTGTGTCACCATGTTTTTTAATTTTTATTTTTAAATTATTGACACGGGGGAAATCTTGGATGGATTCATTGAAGAGTAACATGTGGTGTTGCATTTCTTAGTATTTTTAAGAATCGAAATTATGAGCATTTGATTCTAATCTTTTAAGAGAGGAAAAAACCTAATAAACATTTGAATACATCCACCTTACAGTTGTCCTTGCAACCAAACACCCCACAAAGACTAGTGGTGCCATCACACCCACCACATTCAACTGGTAGGTCACCTCTTTGTGAAGGCCCACCCCTTGATTGGTGGTTTCTAGCTGTTCGGGTTTGAACTTTGCTTCATCATGGGTTTGGAACTCATACATAGGTCTATTCATGAAGCCCATGCTGGAAAAAAAATTACTCAAATCCTATGTCCCGAAATAGGGCTGTCAATGGATTGGGTTTGAGTCGGATCAACCAATCTGATAAGAAAATATATTGATCTGGATCCGATCTGATCAGATCACATTATCATGATCCGAAACTGATCCGATTGAAAAAGTAGGGTTCCGGACCCGATCCCATTCGGTCCACTCTACTAAATCAAAAAGAATTTTTATAATTTTATAATTTAGATTATATATTTTATTCACTCAAAATTGAAGTATTATACAAAATGACATAGATATAAATAGTAAGGTAGTAAAATTATCTATATATATATATATATATATATATACTAGTGGGTGCCCCGTGCCATCGGCACTCCTTGACAAAGAATTTGTCAAAATCAGGTGAGTGGCAGAGATCCACCGTCCATTTGGGAGAGGATTAGATCTCAACCCTTCTTTGTTGATGCTTATAAGAGGAGGTATAAGTAGGGAGACAAACAATGTGTTTTGTTATATAGAGTAGTAAATAGCCCATGCCCACGGCACTCTCCGACAAAAGTGTTTGCAAAAATTGGATGCCTTCGGCACTCCAACGGTATAACGGACTGGTGCGTTACCGTTTTTTCCATTATAACAGTTGTTATAACGGATTGTAACGCACAGAGGGAGAAATGTGAAAATAACAAAAAATAACGGTGTTGAAATTTAAATTTTAAATAAATTGAGGTCAAATGAGGCGGATTGAGTGGTTGAAATCTAACTGTCCACATTAGATCGATGGATTTGATCTCAACCACACTTCATCTAACAGTCCATATTAGATGGATGGATAAGATAAGAGAATACAATTGAGTTGTCTTGATATATGCGTGGGTGGCCCGTGCCCGCGGCACTTTCCAACAAAAAATCGGGTGGGAGTTAATCTCAACCATCGATATGAAGCATAGTGGATCTCAGCTACTCATTATTGAAGCCATATAAGATAAGAGGGATATAAGAAAATCATTAAATTTTCCTTACATTATATTTTTTTTTAATTTTTAATTTTTAATTTCAGCACCACTTTTTTCCTTTAAAAACATTAAAATTCATTTTTTCCATTTTTGCCCTTGGCCGTTTCAATCCGTTTTAACAGTAACACCCCTCTCGAGGCATAAAAAGTGGGGCCCCTGAGCATGACCCTTGGGCTATGTGTAAATCCAACCCATTTCATTCCTTATATGTAGGTAAATAGTAGGTGGTCCGTGCCCTCTACACTCTCTGACAAAGCATTTGCCAAAATCAGGTGTGAGTGGCTGAGATCCATCGTCCATTGGGGAGATAAGATCTCGGCCCTTCTTTATGAAGCCTATAAGAGGGAGAGACAATTTTCCTGTTTTGTTATATAGATAGTGGGTGGCCCGTGCCCACAGCACTCTCCAACAAAGCGTTTGCCAAAATCGGGTGTGTGAGTGGCTGAGATCCACTGTTTATTTTGGAGATAAGATTTTGGCCCTTCTTTGTTGAAACATATAAGAGGGGGTATAAGTGGGGAGACAACTTCCCTGTTTTGTTATATAGATATATTAATTGGTCGGTCTAGACCCAATGATGAGGCCCACATGGAGATTGTATTGGAAAATCCAGCCATACATCGAGTTGTCCTTACATTATGATCCTCATCATGAAAAATTAGTCCATTTCCAAATTTCTAACCATATAAAAAATTAACCTAAAAAAATGGTTTAATTGGATGGTCTAGATTTTTCAAATTAAAGTCAGTTTTTCGGCCTATGGATTTCAAGAATCCAACGGTGGTTGTCAGCGCCAAGTTGGCATCACTTTTTGCGGTGCTGACAACCATTGTTGGATTTGCGAAATCCACGGCCAAGCGTGCGAAAACCAAGAAGGTCAGAAAAAGGGGGTCCTATTCGATAAGAAATCGAATCAGTCGAATCAGCATATATGGACCAGATATCGATCTGATAAGAATATATGTAGTTCTAGACCCAAAATTATCGGATTGGATTTTCAGATCACCCCTATCACGAAATCGCAAATAAGGCTGGTTTTGGTGAGTTTCAAGGATCAGTGGGCCCAAAAGAGTGTTTCTAGAGGGGAGGCACTCCAATTAGAAGTCACTCTAGTAAGATGGCCCACAAATTGAAAGTCTTGATTGAGGCATTACAAATCAGGAAATGGAATCATCATCATCATCATCAATGAGTGCTCAACTCCACCATATATTCTCTCTTTCAGTGTAACAGCTTGCTTGTCACTGAAGGAAGTTACAAAACCCACGTCTCATTAGTGGGGCCAAGGTAGTGGAAATTTCGATGATAGTTGACGATGACTTTCCTTCCACGAGTGATTCAAACCATAACAAATTGAGAGGGAGAGAGAAAGAAGAAGTCTTTTTTTAGCTGCCGTTTACATGGGGCAACATGTGGGGTCCTTGAGAAAAACTTCAAAAAAAAAAAAAAAAAAAAAAAAGGAATGAGAACTGTTTGATTCCTCCTTGTCTTTGTTCCTTCACTCGCAGACCACGAACCACCCCACATTGTCGCTCACAATAATACAAGACGACCTCAGCCTTCTTTCAATGATTCCAAGCACTTAATACACACAACTTTCAAAACCTCCCCAGCTGTTCTTTCCCCCATTTATAACTAAATCTGAGATTGAAAGCTTTGAAAATGACCTAAACAGCTCACAGATTTATTATCTTCTTTTACCAAAATTTCGTTCAAGAAAGACTGCTCATTAATTTAATGAATTATAAGTCAATATCCCAAGCATATTTTCTCTTCATTGTGATTAAAATAAAAAAGTAGTCTCCTTCTCTTAGTTTGCTTCCTAATTAAGCAAATCAATTAATTAGTGCTTGGGTCCACGAAAAATATTTTAGAAGAATGGTGAAGACCCTTTATTTAGTAGGCTTCATGCAAGAGATTTATTACGTTCATCATCATCATCATCATCATAAGTCTTTTTTCAACGGTATGGAGTCGGCTGCATCCGAGTTATGTTCCTTTATTCAATGTTGTCTAAAGTCATCTCTTTCTTTAAGGCAAGTTTCTTAAAATCTTTTCTCAGAACCAAATTCTATACCTTTTTTAGCATTTTTCTTTGTTGGGAGGAATGTAATATTCACCCACAACACAGAGATTTACATGATTCCCTTTAGATTGAGGTACGTCAACAAATGTATATCGTAGCCACTATGCTCTGAGGCAAGAAAAGAAACGTACAATATAATGAATAATCGTCTCTGATCAATTGAGATTTATAATAACCCCAAGACTAAATTAGGGTTTTCGTATCTCTAGCACCACCAGGCTCCACATAACATAACACCCTCTGTCTAGTAGGTCCTTTAACTTGTACATTTCTCCTCACTAGCGCCGTCATTGATATTTGTTGTACATGACCAAAACATTCACAAGGTTAAAAGTAAAAATTGATTGGATGATCACAACCATCAAATCATTTTATCAGACAATGATTGGATTGAGCTACACACTAACTAAAGATGTATGAGTTCACGCACCCAATTAGTTGGGACGTGGGAGAAGGGCAAAGGATGATATAGAAGTGGGGAAGGAATCTTGGGAGCATGTGAGCTTGGTGGCTGCCATTAGGAGATGGGCCATGGCAGGTGGAGGACCACTTGGTTGATTTTTATTAAGAGTCGCTTATTGTACAAGAAACAAACCAATTTGCATTTCTTATATGTTTGTTCGTCCCCTAATTATAAGATAGCAACCTTTCATTGACATGAAGGGCATTGCCTTTACCTAACTTGTGCTTAAAGAAATGGAGATCTTTTTTAGATAAACTTAAGAAAATGGAAAAATTAATGGCTAAGCTAGAAGAATGTGGATAAGTGACACTGATTGGCCTAAACCCTAAACTTTTATGGACATTTATAAGCAAGGCTGGTTTTCTAGAGAAAGTTTTTGAAGCGGCGATCACACGCCCAATCACAACATAGTTCAAAGTCTTGGCCGATCCAAACCATGTCTGTCTTGCCCCAGTTCATTGTTTTCTAAAGGATTTTCACACTGTCTCGGGGTGAGTTGGCCGATCCCACCAATACAGCCTCCGATCTGGATCGGGATCGGAGCCCTCCGATCCCAAGACTTTCATCCATGAATCACATTGCACCAAGTACATCAGGGTTAACCTGGCGCAACATCATGCCCCTACACTTACATGTACCTGTTGCAATGTGAAGTCCCCCAACCCAAAATGTCTGACAAGTACCCCTTGTTAACCACTAACCAAGGGCTTAACACGGGTTGAGTTAAGGGATTGGGGTACTTGTTTGAAGTCCATGTAGGCGCGAATGTTTTCTCCTACTTTTCTATGACAACCATTCAGGGCTGCTAAGTTTTGTACGGACAAATCTAGGCTACACACCTTTTCAGACTTAAAAGTATGCAAACATTGTCAACACTGTTGATATCCATTGAAAAACGTATTATTTCAAGGGTTGGGCTCGGTTGACAGATCTAAAATGACAGGGACACAATATAAGCCAGGTGGCACACTGTTACAGGAGTCTAACCGTACGGATGTTTGTCCTATCCTATGGTGGACCTACAGACCAAAATTCAGCCTGATTAGTGATTTATAAGTGTTGCATCTTTGTACCTCAAATACTGCTCAAATTCCTACAGTTGAGATCAGCCCATGAAAATAAGTTCATCCCAAAGCCTATAAATCACTAATCAGGCTGATTTTTGGATTGTAGGTCCATCATGGGATTGGACAAACATCCATACGGTCAGAGTCGTGTAACAGTGTGCCACGTGGCTTATATTGTGTTCCTGTCATTTTAGATATGTCAAGGGAGCCCGACCCCACACCCAACATGGCAGCTCAAATGGTTGGTGTGTATCCACCTCTTTCGGGAGGTCGTAGGGTCAAACCCACACAGGCAGGTTTCCTCCTTTGAGCAGTGTGCCAGGAGTAGAAATCCCCTTCACCTGCTTGACTTCACCGGGCCATGATGGTAACTACAAAAAAATAAAAATAAAAACAGAGCCTGACCCAGAATATTTTCAAAAAAAATATTTTATAAATTAAAAACACGTTTTTTCAAGGATGATTCAATGTTGCGATACAATGTTTGCATACCAAGTTTGCAAAGGTATGCAGACTAGATTTCTCCATGATGCACTGTCATTTGGAGCAAATTTTTGTTGCTAGGCGCTTAGGCTCCACTTGATGATTATCACACCTGATACCCTGTTTTCAAAAAGAATTTAAATTTCAAAGAAGTTTCAAAATTCAAAAATAGGGTAATCAGGGCACAAGTCTAGTGGAGAGCCTAAGTGCTTAGCAGCAGAAATTTGCACTCAAGTGGTAGAGCAAGTTGACAAACCAGCTCTCTAAAAATGACATGTCGACACTCTTTTAAACCCGCAAACGCCATGAAAAATGGACCTACATATTAAAAATCAGCTTGGTTAGTGCTTTCTAGCTAGTGGGTTCGACCCTTTTTTGGGGAGATCATGAACAGGGCCGTGGGTGGGTTCGAAGATCATGATGAATCTGTTTCGAGGAAAGCTTTAACTGGTAGGAGGGTTTATCTACAACAATTGTTTCAAAAAGTGAAAATCTAGAGTCTAAAGTACTCAAGTTGCTGATATGCAGAGGATTAGAACTCAACATTTTAATGGGTTCCACCAAGGTTTAAAAGGGGCCGTTATAATGGCACAACGGACTGGGGGTGTTACCATATTTTCCATTATAACGGCTGTTAAAATGGATTGTAACGCACAGGTTCAAAAACAGAAAAAAACGGAGAAAAACAGCGTTAAAAATTCAAAATTCAAATTTGTAACATCCCTTGATAGAAAATTAAGGGATATCACCAAAAAGGGTTTCTTTTGGTCTTGCCCTCTTGACTAATTTTTACCATCATTTATCGAGTCGGAAACGTTAAACCTGTCGCCAAAATAATTGAAGATTGTTTTTGGCTCTATTGGTCCTTCCAATTTTTGGGTGATGCGATTTATGTTTTCGACACAGCAAGACCAAAATAATGAAAACTTATGCGAATTTCACTAGGCTCTTTATGGTGATCAACAAAAAGTTTTACAGAAAAAGAATTTGTACATCAGAGAGTGTTGATACTGTATAAAAGCTTATCCAACCGTTTGAATCCAAGATAAAAAATGACGGTCGCAATCCATGCCCCGAGTCCGACTCCCAAGAGGATCTGAAAAAGGGGGTCCTCACTCCTCAAAGCCTCAACCCAAGCTTTAAAAAACGGCCGGTATAACGAAAATAACGGCCGTCATAACGGATTCGGACCTACCCCGTTATGTTATGGACCGTTAAAACGCCCAGAAAATAACGGCCGTTATTTTCCGTTATTTTTCCTTTATAACAAAAATAACGACTGTTATTTTCTGGAAAATTTTGTGAAAAAAAATGACCGTTATTTTTGTTTTTTTCCGTTATTTTTCGTTTTTAAAAATTTGAATTTCAGCGCCATTTTTTCCGTTATTTCCATTATTTTCCCATTTTTTTCGTTTTTGCCCCTGAGCGTTTTTTTTCGTTATAACCGAAAAAGCGGTAACGCCGCCAGTCTGTTATACCGTTATAACGGTCCTCTTTAAACCTTGCCTCAACCTACAAACCGTATTGGATTTTGGAATGAGTAGCACACATTTTAGAGATTTTTTTTTTAAAGCGGGGGGATTTTTGAAGTGGCAATCATGCTCTAATGATCACGCGCGACATATACCCATGGTTACTTTTTAAAAAACAAATTTAAAAGCAATGCCTAAACCCGGGTATATGTGGCACGCAATCATTGGGCACATGATCGCTGCTTCAAAAATCTCGCTGCTTCAAAAATTTTCTCCATTTTATGAGCCTTTGATATTTCTGCGCGAGTTCCCCCCGGTCTTGCGGAAACTGTACCGTACCCATTTTCCAAACACATTTCCCTGGGAAACGCGTTTCTTGGTAACTATGGATAAAATGGGTTTCTTGGTAACTTCTTATCCCTTTATCTGTTAGACATTGCATGAATCTCGAGATATTTGACTTTGATAAAAATAGTCAAAATCCAACTTTTTAGTAATCTCTCTCAAATGGCTGCAAAGAAATGAGATGCAAGAGTATACGCCCACATGAATTTTGATCTTACCTAGGCGTACGTATTCCATTGGTCCTTAAATCCTTGCCCTTCCTCAAGATCTGTGTCAAATTATTACTTTTCAAGCTAAATGGAGATGAGGATCACAAAAGTCACACCTGTGATGTTCAAAGATAAGATCTAAGGCCATATACCCCTGTGAAATCCCAAATGACACAGGCAAATGCCTTTACTATAGGGGTTGTTCCCTATGATGAAGATCCGATGGTCCATATTCATTCACCCTCTGATCATGCTTTTCTCAAGATCTGGTGGTCCAAAATACATTCTGAGGCCATACGCCCGTGTAAAGTACAAAATGACATGGGCACATGCCTTTACTTCTGTTGAAGGGGTCCTTGATGATAGAAATCTAACAGCCCACATTCCTTAGCTGTTGGATCTTGCTGATGCCATTGGATCTTGATGATCTAAAATATGATCTAAGGCCATACACACGTGTTGTTTTGAATTTAACACGGGCGTATGCCTTTACTTCCTCTAGATAAGTCCCTGATGATGATCTCATGGCTCAAATTCCTTAGCCATTAGATTCTGCTGATCCAATGATCTAAAATATAATCTAAGGCCATACGCCCATGTCATTTTGAATTTGACACGGCGTATACTTTACTTATGTTGGATGAGTCTCTGATCATGAAGATCTACTGACCCATGTTCTTCAGCCGTTAGATCGTGCTGTTGCGATGATCCAAAATGTAATCTAAAGCCATACGCCCATGTCATTTTGAATTTGACACAGGCGTATGCCTTTACTTCCATTGTATGGGCCAATCTTCTATTTTGACTGATCTGACCTCTCCTCGAGATATGTGCCTCTCTTGATGAATCTTGGGCTATATGCACGTATGATTTTTAGTTTTATATGGGCGTATGCCTTTCGTTTCCCAAACTGACTCCATTTGGTTAGTGATCCTTGAAGTATATTTTGATTCTATTGAATAGAATTTGATCCCTTGGGTGGGTGGCCACCTCAATGCGTCCCTTGATCGTTATTTTCAAACCCTAACCACATTTCTTCTGTAACAGTAGTCTTTGTGGCTACTCATGCCCCAGGAAGGTAGGAGGTACCATTAATGGAAAGTCATTCAAGTGTCATAAGTTCAAAATCCACCAAGAACGCAAAACACTAAAGGGTGGGGTTCCAGTGTCCACCATTTTTGACCCCCATTTTTGAAACCCAATACTTTGGTGTACCCACATAGAAGATGAATCAATGGCTGATTTCTTGTGAGGATGGTCTCTATAGTGAGGTGATCACCCCAACAAAAAATCAGCCGATTCTGATATTTCTAACCCCGTCAAATGTGGTTTTCAAGTTACATGGTAAAAATTGACAGTCCATAATTCTTCAACATCTAAACCAGTCTATGAATATCAGAACGATTTGAATTTATGTGACGATGATCTCCTCACCAAAGAGATCATCCTCACCAAAAAGAGATCATCGTCACATAAATTCAGCCGTTGATTCATCTTCCATGTAGGTACACCAAAATGGGTGTAAAACATGGGGGTAAAAAATTGTGGTCACTGGAACTGACCCAACACAAAATTACATAAATCTAAGTGTCCTAGGTTGAAACCTTCCCTAGAAACTCTAAAGGGACGTGATGTAAGAAGATATACATACTAGAAACTTTTTGGCATGCAAAAAGCACGATGCAATGCACTGATCACTTGGCCCGGTTTTGGGATTACAAGTGATTGGTTGGGGGCATGCTAAGGAGCAGTCGTCCGTGGTTGCCAATAGCCCTTGCAAACACTTCAAGAAAATGGATGCAAGCATGTGCAGCCCAAAAACTGTGTTAAGTGACTGCAATGCAAATCACCGCATTTGCACTGGGGTGCAAAATGCATCGATCATACTGCAGCGAACCAAGCAGTGTTGGATAATTTACTCAACGCCAAAAATATAGGATCTAGTCTAGTAGACACAAATCATTGTGTTACCAAACGGCAGAGGTACAGGATGTAGTCCCATAGTACAAAGCCCACCCTTAGAACAAAATCTGTACAATGGCCCACCTTAGAACTTCGAAAATTTAAAAAAAAATTTCTTAAAATACCCTCTCAAACTTGGGTCGGGCTCCGTTGACAGATCTAAAATGACAAGTATCTGTATAGGGACACAATATAAGCCACGTGGCACACTCTTACAGGACTGTGACCGTACAGATGTTTGTCCTATCCCATGGTGGACCTACAAACCAAAAATCAGCCTGATTAGTGATTTATAAGTGTTGGATCTTTGTACCTCAAATACTGCTCAAATTCCCACAGTTGAGATCAGCCCATGAAAATAAGTCCAATTCAAAGCTTATAAATCACCAATCAGGCTGATGTCTGGTTTTTAGGTCTACCATGGGATAGGAAAAACATCCATACGGTTAGAGTCATGTAAGCGTGTGCCACGTGGTTTATATTGTGTCCCTGTACATATACCTGTCATTTTAGATCTGTCAACGGAGCCCCACCCTTCAAACTTAGTACAAGCCCACCCTTGAATAAAATCCTGGCTCCGCCACTGTCTACACATGTCACTTATGCCCAAGGAAAGCGGGAGCTGCCGTTAATAGGTAGTACCCAACCCAAGAGATTTCCTATGTCCAAAACTGACCTGATTGGATGACCACTTATCGAGGTGGCCCACAACCAGGCACAGGATCTCCTCGTCTCATATGTATGAAGATGGTAGACATCTTTTTGAGTCTACCAAGATGCGGATCCGTAATTTCCTTTGCGATATGAATATAATATAACCAACGTCTCCTTAAAGGACCAAATGAAAGTGAGATATGATGGTAGAACCGTAGAACATGAAAGACAAAATAAAAGCCAAATTATCCCATTCCATGAAAGAAACCAAGTTTAACGACCTGCAAAATTTCAAATCATGTTCAACTTCCCCAGCACGCTGCTGAGCAGGTCTCCCTCTGCGTTACAATAAACAATGGACACACAGGTAGAAGAGTGTCTATATAAGCTAAGACAAACCAAAGGGTTAGAGTGTGCCTTCTCACTCATTTCCTATAATCTCACATTCCTTAATACTACCATCCGGCAACCTATTATCTTCAGTTAGTAGTTAATCATGGCTTCATCACGCAAATGGCAATGTATGTGCACCGCCTTGTTTGTTCTGGGTGTTTTGGCTTCTCAAGCCATGTCACGTACACTCCACGACGCATCCATGACCGAGAGGCACGAGCAATGGATGACCCATTATGGGCGGGTCTACAAAGATCCAGTTGAGAGGGAGAGGCGTTTTCAGATATTCAAGGCCAATGTTGAGTTTATAGACACTTTCAACAGCGTTGGGGACCGACTATACAAGCTAAGTGCCAACGAATTTGCAGACCAAACCAATGAAGAGTTCAGAGCATCTCGTAATGGGTACAAGATGGCCTCCCAACTAAGGACTTCATCAGAAGCAACATCATTTAGGTACGAAAACGTAACCGCAGTGCCATCTAGCATGGATTGGAGAAAGAAAGGAGCCGTTACACCCATCAAGGACCAAGGTCAATGTGGTAAGTGACAACAAATAAAAACTACTTCTACATCCATCCCTAGTGAACTTGTTGAGCAGGCAAATTCGATCCCTCTTTTAATTTTTAGTTTTTTTTTTCATGTAAAAGAGCAAAATGGCATCCACTTCTTAATGTTTTCTAACTCTGATTTTGTTAACATATAATTGGGAAACAAAACAAAATACAGGATGTTGCTGGGCATTCTCAGCGGTGGCGGCTATGGAGGGGATAACCCAGATATCAACTGGTAAGTTGATTTCCTTGTCAGAGCAAGAACTAGTGGACTGTGATACCAGTGGAGTGGATCAAGGGTGTGAAGGTGGTCTTATGGATGATGCCTTCAAATTCATTCAACATAACCGAGGCCTCGCCACCGAAACTGGCTACCCTTACAAAGGAGTCGACAACACTTGCAACACCAAGAAGGAAGCCTCCCATGCGGCCAAGATTAATGGTTATGAAGACGTGCCAGCCAACAGCGAGAAAGCACTTTTGAAAGCTGTGGCTAACCAACCAATTTCAGTGGCCATTGATGCTGGTGGATATGCCTTCCAGTTCTACTCAAGTGGTGTATTTACAGGGGACTGTGGCACTGACTTGGACCACGGCGTTACTGCAGTTGGCTATGGGACCAGTAGCGATGGGACCAAGTATTGGCTAGTGAAGAACTCATGGGGCAACGGATGGGGTGATAATGGATACATAATGATGGAACGAGATGTCGACGCCAAGGAAGGACTCTGTGGCATTGCCATGGAAGCCTCCTACCCAACTGCATGATAAGAAAGAACAATGGATGGATGGCTCATCTTCATTGTGTCCGCATCCATCCAGTATAATATTGTACTTAGCTAGTCTCAATGACGAAAGTGCTTGTGTTGCATTTGCATGTGTAAATTTCAAACCATTTCATAGTGCATAGTAGTCGTTGATACTTTTAATTGGTGCCTCTAACTCTCCAAGTCCATTTACAATAGAATCAACAAGTTATATTAAAATTAAATGCGCGCGAAGTCATTGGACTTCAGAAATTGTCAAGCTAGCTCAAACAGAGACCGACGAAAAGTCTGAAAGGGACGGACAGAGAATAATGTTAGACCTCTTAGGACCAATCCGATGATCCTAAACCAAATCACACTCTTATTAATACGTGGAACTTTCAAACAGCCGCAACATTTTCGGTTACAGCATCCACACACTAAAAATCAGCTTGATTGATAATTTCTAATGATACTCCTTGATCTCTACCCATCATACTAGAACAACAGAGTTTAAGACACAAGGGACGACACACTACTTTAACGCATTGTTTTAAAAAAACCACATGTTATAACGGAAATAACGGCGGTTATAACAGATACGGACCTCCCTAAAACTGGACTCAAGATTATCTTTGCTTAACGGGCATTAATGCTCTATATGTTCATTTTCGTATGCAAAATAGATACATCCTTTAGAGGAGGGGTACTATATATAAAACACCGTATAGACGATCATTCACCACCTACAGGTGATGACACCTCTGGTCGCCACTCGCGTGACTTGAACCCATGATGTGGGGTTGACTCTGATACCAAATGATCGTCTATACACCGGTCATGCTGTCATGGACCCTAATACTACCTTAGTTCAACCAGACTTGAAAGAAAATGGCATTGGTTGAACATGATAGTTGGGTGTGTGTGTCAACAAGTTATGGGGTGGAGATCAGATTTGTTCTCCTCCCGTGGAGCAATCAAATTGTTTCTCTGTACATTGAGATGTTTTAAAACTTGAAAACTCGACTCAAAAGTTTATCAAACTGAGTCAAATCAGTGACTCACGATTCAACTCGGGAGAATCGTTACAGTAGTTATTAAAGAGATAAAATTACTAAGGGCGTGTTTGATTGCCAAGTGGGAAAATTGTATTTTCCTTGGGAAAACACAACTGTCCATTGTTAGATAGCCATTTTAAATATGTATAATCTTCCCTACCAAGACATTTAAATCTGGATAGTTTTCCCTACTAAGCCCGAAATTAATTTCCCATCCAGATAGATGAGAATCCATTTCCACATAAAAATACACCTTTATTTTCTCACATGATTGAAATATGTGTTCTCAATTGCAATCAATCAGCCATTTAAGGGTTCGAGGGCAAGGAGGCCTCGGTCTTTGCTATCATTCTCTCTATCAAGGCGCTTCTCTTCCTCTAGTCTAAGCTCTTTAAAGAGTGCAAGGGTTTGTCCTTCGAAGACTTCGTGTTCAGATGGGATTCTATTATGTACAGTGGAGCCTAGCTCTCGTTCTTTTCTTTGTCCTTTTCTTTGTTTTTCGGAGGTCTCCTCGACCACCTTTTATTCTAGCCTGTAAGTTGCTTCTCTTTAATGCAAGACCTTATCAAAAAAAAAAAAAAAAAAAATTCAGCCATTTAAGGCATTTCCCAGATGTATTTTCTTGGGAAAATTTTCTGTGTAATCAAACACGCCCTAAAAGTGTTTTGAAATGGAAAAAAAGAGACAAGTACCATTAAAAATAAAAAAAAATATTCAAGAACATAACGATGGCTCTCCACCATGTGTTCTAGGGCAAAGCCAAATTAAATAGTATTACATTCATTCTATTCTGCTCTAGTCCCATGAGTAAAACTTTGATGGCAGGGCCCTGTCATCGAGGCTGATGACATGGAGCTTATAAACCACATGGCACCTTCTTATAGGACTCCGACTGTATGGGTGTTTTTCCAATCCCTTGATGGACCTTTAAACCAAAAATCAGCTTGATTAGTGATTTAAAACCTTTGGATCTTTGTTCCTTAAATAATGGTCAATAATACTTAAATTCTCACGGTTAAAATCAACCCATGAAAATAATTCCAATCCAACGCCTAGAAATCACTAATCGGGCTAATTTTTGGTTTCTGGGTCCACCTAGGGATTGGCCAAACATCCATACCATTAAGAGTCCTCTCAGAGTGTGCCACGTGGCTCATATTTGATTTTTCAACTTAACGAAAACCCATTTTGTATTCTCTTCACTTTTTAACTAATCTTTTATATCAGTACAATGGGAATTTCTACATCCTACCAGCAGAAACAAGGGGGAAAGTTTTCGATTTTTTTTGGGTCTCGAGTCGACTCAATCCGAATGACTCCATCGAGTTTCCAAGTCAACTCGGCAAACCTGCTATACTAACTGAGTTATTAGGAGTCTACGCAAAATGAGATCAAGTCGTGTCGACTCCGACGATTGTTAATGCAACTCGGCAAGTTTTAAAACCTTGGTGCTATGGGCCGGGTGTCTTCTTGCTAAGGTAGGTATTTTACATGTAGCGGCCAAAGTGGAGGGACCAATAGAGGTTCCCCTGTTTGATCACCTCACCAATCTTCACATGGCAATTTTCATCCCATTAACTCTCCCTGGCAAAAGGGGAGAATTTTTTTTCCTTCTTTTGAATTTTATTTTTAAAAATTGTGAAAATGTTACAACGGCTATTATAACCTGCAGGGAAATAGAGTAATACGCCGTGTCGATGCAGAGGGCTCTCGTGGCCCTTCATAGCTCATTTTTTGGGCCCATTAACCGCATGGATGTTAGCACACCTCTTCGTGGATATACATACCAAAAACTAGTTTGATTGGTTTTCTCGAGCCATAAATTTTCGCACTTTTTTTACAATTGATTCTAGCATTTGGATTCAAACATTTTTTTTTTTCATAATTTTTTGGGTACTTAATCTAACGGCTAGAAATTACCAATCAAGCTGATTTTTGACTTAAGGAGAAGCATGTGAGAAACATAGAAGCGTGGGAGTAGGGTAACTATCCAACTCCCTGGTAGAAGGATCTGGACTCTTTTGTAAATATAATATAACTAACGTATCCTTAAAGGACCAAATGAAAGTGAGATAGGATGTTAGAAGTTGTAGAACTCAGGAACATGAAAGACAAAACAATAGCCAAATTATCCCGTTCCATGAAAGAAACCAATTTTAACGACCTGCAAAATTTCAAATCATGTTCAACTTCCCCGGCACGCTGCTGAGCAGGTCTCCCTCTTGCGTTACAATAAACAATGGACTCTGCCTATATAAGCTAAGACCACCAAAGGGTTAGAGTGTGCCCTTCTCACTCATTTCCTATAATCTCGCATTCCTCAATACTACCATCCGGCAACCTAACATCTTCAGTTAGTAGTTAATCATGGCTTCATCACGCCAATGGCAATGTATGTGTGCGGCCTTGTTCGTTCTGGGTGTTTTGGTTTCTCAAGCCATGTCACGTACACTCCACGACGCATCCATGACCGAGAGGCACGAGCAATGGATGACCCATTATGGGCGGGTCTACAAAGATCCAGTTGAGAGGGAGAGGCGTTTTCAGATCTTCAAGGCCAATGTTGAGTTTATAGACACTTTCAACAGCGTTGGGGACCGACTATACAAGCTAAGTGCCAATGAATTTGCAGACCAAACTAATGAAGAGTTCAGAGCATCTCGTAATGGGTACAAGATGGCCTCCCAACCTAGGACTTCAAAAGCAACATCATTTAGGTACGAAAACGTGACCGCAGTGCCATCTAGCATGGATTGGAGAAACAAAGGAGCCGTTACACCCATCAAGGACCAAGGTCAATGTGGTAAGTGACAACTAATAAAAACTACTTCTACATCCATCCCTAGTGAACTTGTTGAGCAGGCAAATTCGATCCCTCTTTTAATTTTTAGTTTTTTTTTCATGTAAAAGAGCAAAATCACTTCTACTGTTTGCTAACTTTGATTTTGTTAACAAATAAATGTGAAACAAAACAAAATATATAGGATGTTGTTGGGCATTCTCAGCGGTGGCGGCTATGGAGGGGATAACCCAGATATCAACTGGTAAGTTGATTTCCTTGTCAGAGCAAGAACTAGTGGACTGTGATACCAGTGGAGTGGATCAAGGGTGTGAAGGTGGTCTTATGGATGATGCCTTCAAATTCATTCAACATAACCGAGGCCTCACCACCGAAACTGGATACCCTTACAAGGGAGTCGACAACACTTGCAACACCAAGAAGGAAGCCTCCCATGCGGCCAAGATTAATGGTTATGAAGACGTGCCAGCCAACAGCGAGAAAGCACTTTTGAAAGCTGTGGCTAACCAACCAATTTCAGTGGCCATTGATGCTGGTGGATATGCCTTCCAGTTCTACTCAAGTGGTGTATTTACAGGGGACTGTGGCACTGACTTGGACCATGGCGTTACTGCAGTTGGCTATGGGACCAGTAGCGATGGGACCAAGTATTGGCTAGTGAAGAACTCATGGGGCAACGGATGGGGTGATAATGGATACATAATGATGGAACGAGATGTCGAAGCCAAGGAAGGACTCTGTGGCATTGCCATGGAAGCCTCCTACCCAACTGCATAATAAGAAAGAACAATGGATGGATGGATGGCTCATCTTTATTGTGTCTGCATCCATCCAGTATAATATTGTACTTACTGCTTGTGTCACATTTGCATGTGTAAATTTCAAACTTTATCATAGTGCATAGTAGTCGTTGATACTTTTAATTGGTGCCTCTAACTCTCCAAGCCCATTTACAATAGAATCAACAAGTTATATTAAAATCTAAATGCAAATTCTTAGTCGAATGCTGTGAAGTTTCCAATAGCTCAAACAGAGATCGAAATGTCGAAGAGGGACGGACATAGATTCATAGAATAATGTTAGACCTCTTGGGATGCCTACTTGTTAATATTACCTATTGAAAGACCATGAATTTTGATCAGACGCACCCCGTATCAATAGAAAATCTGACCAGACACCACAGACATACAGTTGAACGGGAGCAGAAGCACATATATTATGCGTTACGCACAGACCATCAAGATCCCTTGGTACATTTGTGCTTCAGTCGTCTAGAACACACCACATACTTGGATAGCTGCCATATTAAATAGTTCCATGGTTCCAACACTGAATCCTGCAATCTGGCATTTGAACTTGTATGATCATCGAATATAGAACATTACGAACTATCAATGCTAAAATTCTGGAAATCTAAAAATTCTGTAAATTAAGTTCGCGTGGTTAGACAGTACTTTAAAGCATGGTTTCAAAAACGGCTGTTATAACGAAAATAATGGCTGCCATAACGGAAATGGACCTCCCTAGCTACCGCTTTGATGCTCAGAAAATAACAGTCGTTATTTTTGTTATAATGCGCCCCCCCACCTTTTTCTTTTTGAAAATAAGGCCATTATAACGAAAATAATGACTATTATTTTATGAAAAATTTTGTTAAAAAAAACCCCGTTATTTCCTTTATTTTTCATTATAACAGAAAAACGGTAATGCTCCCAATCCGTTATAATGGCCACGGAAAAAAACAGTAATGCCCCCCCAATCTGTTATACAGTTATAATGGCCCCTTTTAAACCCTGCTTTAAAGAACTGGTGGCTAGGCCTATTGAGGAGCAACATCCATGCCCAGCACTTTAGCAGAGCAAATTGTAGCGGTAAAATTGTTCAATACAGTAGCAATTGTTTGAGATGTCTCTTATACTTATCAAAAAAAAATTGTTTGAGATGTCATGATCTATAACGGTATATATCCATGAGCCCGTGTTTGATGGCCCCAGGGCACTTCAAAAATGTCATGTAGAGTACTCTTTAGGGGCCACTTACCTTATGGATATTTGGTCCACCTCTTGACGAATCTACAGATAAAAAATCAGTATAATTAGTGACTTATAGCTGTAGTATTTAGCATTTTAATAATGTGGTTTTTGACGCTTGAAGTTGAACCATTTTTAGGATGCTAAAATATAACTATTATTTTTTTGAGAATTTTTGACATACCCCCACGTTATCTTTGAAATTTGACATAACCCCCCACGATTTGAAAAAGCTGACATACCCCCTGATCTTGGTATCTTGGTCCACCATGTGTTGACCCTTATTGACCTAAATTGACTAACAATTTCTTTTGAAAGGACAAATTTGCCCTTTCTTCAACCTTAGAACGAGGGGGTTTTGGGTCAAAACCCTAAACCCAATTAATGCTACCCTAGCTCAACCAGCCTCGAAAGAAAATGACATTGGTTGAACAGGATAGTTGTGTCATCAACAAGGGTGGAAATCAGACTTGTTCTCCACCGATAGAGCAAAGTTTTTCTCTGTGCAATGCGATGTTTTAAAAATCGTAAACTCAACTCCAGATCCACCCATAGGAGAATCGTTACAATAGTTATTAATACTGGCTAAGGGACGCCATGTGTGATGCACATCCACCTACACGTGACAAAACCTTACACATGGCATACTCTTAGAGACCACTGACCGTATAGATGTTTGGCCCATCCCTACTTGGACCTACATACCAAAATCCATCCTTATTAGTAATTTCTCGATCCCACATCTCTTTGTTTGACATGTATACATTTTTTTTTACCGACTTAAAACGGTAAAATTAAAAGCTGACTTAAGGAGAAGCATGTGACAAACATAGAAGCCTGGGAGTAGAGTAACTGTCCAACTCCCTGGTAGAAGTGGTAGAAGGATCTGGACTCTTTTGTAAATATGAATATAATATAACCAACGTCTCCTTGAAGGACCAAATGAAAGTGAGATATGATGGTAGAACCGTAGAACATGAAAGACAAAATAAAAGCCAAATTATCCCATTCCATGAAAGAAACCAAGTTTAACGACCTGCAAAATTTCAAATCATGTTCAACTTCCCCGGCACGCTGCTGAGCAGGTCTCCCTCTGCGTTACAATAAACAATGGACACACAGGTAGAAGAGTGTCTATATAAGCTAAGACAAACCAAAGGGTTAGAGTGTGCCTTCTCACTCATTTCCTATAATCTCACATTCCTTAATACTACCATCCGGCAACCTATTATCTTCAGTTAGTAGTTAATCATGGCTTCATCACGCAAATGGCAATGTATGTGCACCGCCTTGTTTGTTCTGGGTGTTTTGGCTTCTCAAGCCATGTCACGTACACTCCACGATGCATCCATGACCGAGAGGCACGAGCAATGGATGACCCATTATGGACGCGTCTACGAGGATCTAGTTGAGAGGGAGAGGCGTTTTCAGATATTCAAAAACAATGTTGAGTTTATAGACACTTTCAATGGTGGGGACCGACCATACAAGCTAAGTGTAAATCAATTTGCAGACCAAACCAATGAAGAGTTCAGAGCATCTCGTAATGGGTACAAGATGGCCTCCCAATTAAGGACTTCATCAGAAGCAACATCATTTAGGTACGAAAATGTGACCGCAGTGCCATCTAGCATGGATTGGAGAACCAAAGGAGCTGTTACACCCATCAAGGACCAAGGTCAATGTGGTAAGTGACAACAAATAAAAACTACTTCTACATCCAGCCCTAGTGAAATTGTTGAGCAGGCAAAATGGATCCCTCTTTAAATTTTTTAGATTTTTTTTTTTCATCTAAAAGAGCAAAATGGCCTCCACTTCTTACTGTTTGCTAACTTCGATTTTGTTAACAAATAAATGTGAAACAAAACAAAATATATAGGATGTTGTTGGGCATTCTCAGCGGTGGCGGCTATGGAGGGGATAACCCAGATATCAACTGGTAAGTTGATTTCCTTGTCAGAGCAAGAACTAGTGGACTGTGATACCAGTGGAGTGGATCAAGGGTGTGAAGGTGGTCTTATGGATGATGCCTTCAAATTCATTCAACATAACCGAGGCCTCGCCACCGAAACTGGCTACCCTTACAAAGGAGTCGACAACACTTGCAACACCAAGAAGGAAGCCTCACATGCTGCCAAGATTAATGGTTATGAAGATGTGCCAGCCAACAGCGAGAAAGCTCTATTGAAGGCTGTGGCCAACCAACCAATTTCAGTGGCCATTGATGCTGGTGGATATGCCTTCCAGTTCTACTCAAGTGGTGTATTCACAGGGGACTGTGGCACTGACTTGGACCATGGCGTTACTGCAGTTGGCTATGGGACCAGTAGCGACGGGACCAAGTATTGGCTAGTGAAGAACTCATGGGGCAACGGATGGGGTGATAATGGATACATAATGATGGAACGAGATGTCGAAGCCAAGGAAGGACTCTGTGGCATTGCCATGGAAGCCTCCTACCCAACTGCATAATAAGAAAGAACAATGGATGGATGGCTCATCTTCATTGTGTCCGCATCCATCCAGTATAATATTGTACTTAGTAGTCTCAATGACGAAAGTGCTTGTGTTGCATTTGCATGTGTAAATTTCAAACTTTATCATAGTGCATAGTAGTCGTTGATACTTTTAATTGGTGCCTCTAACTCTCCAAGTCCATTTACAATAGAATCAACAAATTATATTAAAATCTAAATGGGGAGTCATTGGACTTCAGAAATTGTTAGTCGGATGCTGTGAAGTCTCCAAGCACAAATAGAGACCGAAAGGTCTGATAAGGACAGATATAGAATACGGTTAGACATCTTGGGACTTTCTAACAGCCCTAAAGCGCAACATTTTGGGTTACTGCGCGCATCCATATAACCATTTGAGTTTTCAACTTAACGAAAACCCATTTTGTATTCTCTTCACTATTTATTACAATGGGAGTTTCTACTTCCTACCAACAGAAACAAGGGCAAAAGTTTTTTATTTTTTTTGTCTCTCGAGTCGACTCAATCCGAATGACTCCATCGAGTTTTCAAGTCAACTCGGCAAACCTTTACTAATTGAGTTATTTGGCCAAGTCTACTCAAAATGGGATCAAGTCGAGTCGTCTCGGGCGAGTGCTAACGCAACTCAGGAAGTTTTAAAACCTTGGTGCATGCTATGGAGAGTCTCAAATGGCAATAGAGCATTTCTTGCTAAGGTATGTATTTTACATGCGGCGCGGTGCGGCCAAAGTGAAGGGCCCAATAGGGGTCCCCCTGTTACTTTCATCACCTCACCAATCTTCACATGGCAATTTTCATCCCACTAACTCTTCTCCACATGGCAAAAGGAGAGAATTTTTGTTTCCTTCTTTTGAATTTTATTTTTAAAAATTGTGAAAATGTTCCACGGCTATTATAAACCAATGAATACACGTTCAGACAATGGTGGGGGTGTAAAGTTGGTTCGTGGCCCGGCCGGTTAAGAGGGTTCGGCTGGCCAACCAATGGGCCGGGATGCATGGCCCAAACGGTCTGACCCAATGAGAGTGAAGAAACCTTACAACACGAAAGACACAAGTGAAGCCAAATCATCATAAAAGAAACAACTTAGTTTTGTCTTTCGAGACCACACTAATCATATGTTTAACAACTTCATTAATAGAATAAGGCATAAATTGCTCAAAGAATTTTTAAATGATAAAGCGGATGTGAATGCAGAGCCCAACGTCCACGGAACCAAGTTTAAAGACCTGCTCTAATCTGTATTCTCCGGTAAACTATATAAACTAAGACCACCAAAGGGTTAGAGTGTGCCTAGCCTTCTCGCCCCAGCATTCCTTAATACTACCATTCTGCGACCTGTAAATCATGGCTTCATCATCGTGCCAATGGAAATATATGTGCGCGGCCTTTTTCGTTCTGGGTGTTTGGGCCTCTCAAGCCATGTCACGTTCACTCCAAGAGCTATCCATGACCGATAGGTACGACCAATGGACGACCCATTATGGACGCGTGTACAAGGACACCGTTGAGAAGGAGAGACGCTTTCAGATTTTCACGGCCAACGTTGAGCTTATAGACACTTTCAACAGCGTTGAGGACCGACCGTATAAGCTAAGTATCAATCAATTTGCAGACCTAACCAATGAAGAGTTCAGAGCATCTCGTAACGGGTATAAAATTGCCTCCCCAATAAGGATCTCAGAAGCAACATCATTTAGGTACGAAAATGTGACTGCAGTTCCATCTAGCGTGGACTGGAGAACTAAAGGAGCTGTTACACCCATCAAGGACCAAGGTCAATGTGGTAAGTGCCAGGAAATACAAACCATACACTTAGCTCCACCACAATTGAACTTTTTGCAGGCAAATTTGCCCTCTTTTGATTGTATTTATTTTGAAGTAAATGAGCAAAATTGGCCCATCTTACTATTTGCTAACTTCGATTTTGTTATCAAATAAATGTGAAAAAAAAAAAATATAGGATGTTGTTGGGCCTTCTCAGCTGTGGCAGCGATGGAGGGGATTAACCAGATCACAACTGGTAAGTTGATCTCCTTGTCAGAGCAAGAGCTAGTGGACTGCGATACTAGTGGTGAAGATCAAGGTTGCAGAGGTGGGCTTATGGATAATGCCTTCAAATTCATCCAACACAACCAAGGCCTCACCACCGAATCTAACTACCCTTACAAGGGAGTTGACGGCACTTGCAATACCGAGAATGCAGCCTCTCATGCTGCCAACATCAATGGTTATGAAGATGTACCAGCCAACAACGAGAAAGCACTATTGAAGGCTTTGGCCAACCAACCAATTTCAGTGGCCATCGATGCTAGTGGATCTGCCTTCCAGTTCTACTCAAATGGTGTATTCACAGGGGACTGTGGCACTAACTTGGACCATGGCGTTACTGCAGTCGGTTATGGGACAAGTAGCGACGGGACTAACTATTGGCTTGTGAAGAACTCGTGGGGCAGTGGATGGGGCGAGAATGGATACATAATGATGAAACGAGATGTCGACGCCAAGGAAGGGCTCTGTGGCATTGCTATGCAAGCCTCCTATCCAACTGCATAATAAAAAAGAGAATTGGATGGATGGTTCATCTTCATAGTATCTGCAACCATCCTGAATAATATTGTACTTACTATTCTCAATGGTGAAAGTGCTTGTATTGCATTTACATTCATGTCTAAATTCCAAACTTTAGCTATCAGAATACATTGTAGTCGTCCTTGATGCTAGGTGCCTCGAAATCTTACTTTGTCGGAAATTGCCGTGGGCATGGGCCACCCACGCATATATCAAGACAACTCAGTTGTATTCTCTTATCTTATCCATCCATCTAATGTGGATGGTTAGATAAAGAGTGGTTGAAATCCAATCCATCGATCTAATGTGGAGGGTTAGATTTCAGCCACTCAATCAGCCTCATTTGACCTCAATTTATTCAAAATTTCAATTTTAACACCGTTATTTTTGTTATTTTCCCATTTCTCCCTCCGTGTGTTACAATCCGTTATAACAGCCGTTATAATGGAAAAAACGGTAACGCCCCAGTCCGTTATACCGTTTGAGTGCCGAAGGCACCCAATTTTTGCAAACGCCTTTGTCGGAGAGTGCCGTAGGCATGGGCCATTTATTATTCTATATAACAAACACATTGGTTGTCTCCCTACTTATACCTCATCTTATAAGCATCAACAAAGAATGGCCGAGATCTAATCCTCCCCCAAATGGACGGTGGATCTCCGCCACTCACCTGATTTTGGCAAATTCTTTGTCGAGGAGTGCCGATGGCACGGGGCACCCACTAGTCTATATAACAAAACAGGACGGTTGTCTCCTCTTATCCGGCTTCATAAAGGATGGCCGAGATCGTATCACAACAAATGGACAGTGGATCTTAGCCACTCACACCCAATTTTGACAAACGCTTTGTCGATGAGTGCCGTGGGCACGGCACCTACTATTTACCTACATATAAGGAATGAAATGGGTTGCATATACGTATAGCCCAAGGGTCAGGCTCAGGAGCTCCACTTTTTATGCCTCGAGAGGGGTGTTACCGTTAAAACGGAAATTTGAAATTTGAAATTTAAAAAAGAAATAAAGTTTAACGAAAATTTAATGGTTTTCTTATACCCCTCTTATCTTATATGGCTTCAATAATGAGTGGCTGAGATCCACTATGCTTCATATCGATGGCTGAGATTAACTCCCACCCGATTTTGACAAACACTTTGTCGGAAAGTGCTGCGGGCACCGGCCACCCACGCATATATCAAGACAACTCAGTTGTATTCTCTTATCTTATCCATCCATCTAATGTGGACGGTTAGATAAAGAGTGGTTGAGATCAAATCCATCGATCTAATGTGGACGGTTAGATTTTAGCCTCTCAATCACCTCATTTGACCTCAATTTATTCAAAATTTAAATTTCAACCCCGTTATTTTTTGTTATTTCTGTTATTTTCCCATTTCTCTCTCTGTGCATTACAATCCGTTCAACCGTTATAATGGACAAAAGGGTAACGCCCCAGTCCGTTATACCGTTTGAGTGCCGAAGGCCCCCAATTTTTGCAAACACTTTTGCCGGAGAGTGCCATGGGCATGGGTCATTTACTATTCTATATAACAAAACACATTGGTTGTCTCCCTACTTATACCTCCTCTTATAAGCATCAACAAAGAAGGGCCGAGATCTAATCCTCCCCCAAATGGACAGTGGATCTCCGTCACTCATCTGATTTTGGCTAATTCTTTGTCGAGGAGTGCCGATGGCACGGGGCACCCACTAGTCTATATAACAATACAGGGATGTTGTCTCCCCACTTATCCCCCCTCTTATCGGCTTCACAAAGGATGGTCAAGATCTTATCCCCCAAATGGACATTAGATCTCAGTCACTCACACCTGATTTTGGCAAATGCTTTGTCGTAGAGTGCCGAGGGCACGGGCCACCCACTAGTTGTAAATAAAATAGAACCAACGTCTCCTTCAAAGAGCATATGAGCGTGAGATAGGATGGTACGTAGAACATGAAAGACAAAATAAAAGCCAAATTACCCATTCCATGAAAGAAACAACTTCGTTGTCTTTGAAGACAACTAATGATAAGTTTAACAACTTCATTAATAATTAAAATAAGACATAAATTATTGCTATGTTTTTAAATAACAAATGGAATGTAAGCGCAACGTACACGAAATCAAGTTTAACAAAATCTACACTAATTTATAATATGAATGGTCCGGTAAACTCATGTGTTTAGAACTTCAAATCATCTGCAACGGCACGCCGGTGAGCAGGTATCCCTCTGCACTACAGTACACAATGGATGCCTAGGCAGAAGAGTGTCTATATAAGCTAAGATCACCAAAGGGTCATATTGTGCCTTTCTACTCATTTCTTCTCATCTTGCATTTCTTAATACTACCATGGCTACGTCATTCCAATGGCAATGTATGTGTGTAAGCTTGTTCATTCTGGGTGTTTGGGCTTCTCAAGCCATGTCGCGAACGCTCCAGGAGTCATCCATGACCGAGAGGCACGAGCAATGGATGACCCAATATGGGCGCGTTTACAAGGACTCCGTTGAGAAGGAGAGGCGTTTTCAGATATTCAAGGCCAACATTGAGTTTATAGACTCCTTCAACAGTGTTGGGAACCGACCATACAAGCTAAGTGTCAACGAATTTGCAGACCAAACTAATGACGAGTTCAAAGCATCTCGTAACGGTTACAAGATGGCCTCCCAATTAAGGATCTCTGAAGCAACATCATTTAGGTATGAAAACGTGACTGCAGTGCCATCTAGCATGGATTGGAGAAAGAAAGGAGCTGTTACACCCATCAAGGACCAAGGTCAATGTGGTAAGTGACAACAAACACAAACTATATCTCCATCCCTAGTGAACTAGTTGATGCAGGCGAATTCTCTCTCTTTTTATTTTTAGTTAAAGACCAAAAGTGGCCACCACATCTTATTGTTTGCTAACTTTGATGTGAAACAAACAAAATATAGGATGTTGTTGGGCATTCTCAGCGGTGGCGGCTATGGAGGGGATTACCCAGATCACAAATGGTAAGTTGATTTCTTTGTCGGAGCAAGAGCTAGTGGACTGCGATACTAGTGGGGTGGATCAAGGGTGTGAAGGTGGTCTTATGGATGATGCCTTCAAATTCATTGAACACAACCGAGGCCTCGCCACCGAAACTGGCTACCCCTATATGGGTGTCGACAACACTTGCGACACCAAGAAGGAAGCCTCCCATGCGGCCAAGATTAATGGTTATGAAGACGTGCCAGCTAACAGCGAGAAAGCACTATTGAAGGCTGTGGCCAACCAACCAATTTCAGTTGCCATAGACGCCGGTGGATATGCCTTTCAATTCTACTCAAGTGGTATATTCACAGGGGACTGTGGTACCGACTTGGACCATGGTGTTACCGCAGTTGGCTATGGAACTAGTAGCGATGGGACAAAGTATTGGTTAGTAAAGAACTCATGGGGCAGTGGATGGGGTGATGATGGATACATAATGATGCAACGAGATATTAACGCCAAAGAAGGCCTTTGTGGCATTGCCATGGAAGCCTCCTACCCAACCGCATAATAAGAAAAAAGATATAATGGATGGTGGCTCATCTTCTGTGTCTACAAACCTTCCATTTACTTAATATTGTACCTAGTGTTCTCAACGCTGAAAGTGCTTGTTTTACATTTGAATGTAAAGTAAATCTCAAACTTTAGCAATTGGAGTGCACGAACGGTAGGATAATTCTCTAAATACTAAGACTCCTCTTGAAAATTACAAATTACAATTTTAACACCTGGTACAACCTTACATTTCTCACCTGCTAACCTCCATCATTGCTACACCTTTAGTACAATATGATATCCTCGTTAATTAAACGCACTCATCACACATAATGCACCTAGGTCTGTTTCCGTTATATATAACGGCCGTTTTTTAAACCATGGTTTGATGCAAGGTTTAAAAGAGGCCTTTTAACAGTATAACGGACTGGGGGCGTTACTGTTAAAGAGGAATTGTAACAGACGAGCAAAAATGAAAAACAAAAAAAAAACAGAAAAAATATTGGAATTTAAAAGGAAAAACGAAAAAATGGCGCTGAAATTCGATTTCAAAAACAAAAAATGAACAATAATAGAAATAACAGCACATTTTTTTTTCAGAAAACAACGGTCGTTATTTTTTGAGCGACAAAACGGTTCTTGACATAGCGTGCTTGGGGCGTTACCGTTTTCGGCCATTAAAACAGTGTTATTTTAAACCAAGGTTTGATGATCAAATTTTCTCCCCACCCTTGCACAGCAATATATTTCTCTGTATTACGGGGTGTCACAAGTGGCAACAAATTCCATTCCCTACTAAGGCAGGAAAATTCCTGGCATCCAGGCCTGCCCTTTGTACAACACAAACCCAATGGTTGAGTTTAAGTTGGGTTAGGGCACTTTTAGGAGTACATGTCATGAAAAGGGAATGGCCTGAGGTCCCTTTGCTCAGGGCTCCCTGACCAAAGGAAGACTCCTCAGCCAGGTGTTGTACATGTGGCAGCCAAAGTGGAGGCATCAATAGGGATCTATATCACTATAATGAAAAAATACTTTCGGTGGCCGTCGGTATAGGTCTCAAAATCGTTGCTATAAGTTATAGTGACAGCCACCAAAAGAACGGCCATCGCAAAAAGTCATATCTCGCAATGTAATGAGGTTATATCGTATTTATAGCGACGGTCATTATCCTAACCGTCGCTATAACATTATATAGCGACGGTCAATAGCCTTTGCTAAAGGATTTATAGTGTCAATTTTTTTTATATAATTTTGTACCTGTTACTTGTAGTACCTCATTTCCTTGTTCTATTTTATCAAAACAAAAGTGCAAAGAGAATATAAAATTTAATATCTTAAATACTTAAGTTTTTACAATATTCATTGTTCCAAATTCAATAATGTTATAAAAGTTACAAAAATCAATCTGATAGCCTAAAGAAGAAGACAAGAGCAATCAGCATCTAAGCCCTGCAAAATAAATAGAAGTAAAATAATTAATATATAAAATATTAAGATTTAATGTAAACGAAGTGAAAATGAAAAGTTAAAGTTAAAACCTTGAATTGCTTAAATATATAATAGATTTCCAACCAGACCTCTGTTTTTTAACCACGTCTCTTTCGACATATTTATTTCAACACGTTAAAAGTGTTGGAAGAGGTTTCGTGAGATTCGGACTTCGTTTGCTCGATTTGGGGGCATCAAGATCTTAAATTTGACTTAATTTAAAACTGTGAAATGCCTAAACCTATAACCGGCTATAGATTACTAACCGAACCTCCGTTTTTTACCCTATTTCTTTCAGCATATTTGTTTCAAAATAATAAAAGTGTTGGAAGAATCTTGTCTGAGAAAAAAAAATTGATGCTGAAAAATCTTGATATGTGGCCCTACATAGAGCATTTTTTTGGGCCCACCATCCGGGTGGATGTTTAGCCCACCATAGGTGGATATATACGCCAAAAATCAGCATGGTTGATGATTTCTAGCCGTTGGATTTAGTACAAAAAATGCTTGAATCCATCGGTTAGAACCAGTCCCAAAAAAATTCTAAAATCTATTGGCTAGAGATAACTAATCAAGCTGATTTTGGTATGTATCCACCAACGAAAGATTTTTTGTTTCCTTTATTTGATTTTTATTTGCAAAACATGTGAAATGTTGGACTGCTCCACTTCATCTTAGAGGAAGATTATCTGATAGATGGTCTAGATTTTCCATGTCTTCCCTCCACATACCAGAAAACCAATGCCATAATAGGAAAAGGAATCTAATGTGACACGAGCCCCCGAGTTTGATGTCCATTGGGGACTTCAAAGTCCAAAATTCCATGCTAAGTACTTTAGGGCCCACTAACCTTATGGATATTTGGCCCACCTCTTGATGATTCTAACATAAAAAATAAGTGTCATTGGTGATTAATAACTATTGGATTTAGCATTTTATTAATGTTGTTTTTGGCCGTTGGATTTGAGTCGTTTTTTGGATGCTAAAATTTAACTGCTAGAAACTATCAATCAAGCTGAGATTTGGTATGTAGGTCCACCAAAATCCATAAGGTCAGTAGACCATAAAGTGAGCCCCATGTGGCATTTTTGGAAGGGGGAGACTTCAAATTTTGAATTCCCCAAGTGACATCAGACTCGGGCTTGTGTCACATACTCACATTAGATGCCCCAATCAGTCTTCACCATAGTTCGAAGTCTCGGGCGATCCCAATCTGGATCGGGCTATCCGGATCGGTTTCAGTGCTTACCGAGACGGTGATCCACTGTCTAGTTCGGATCCCACCAGATCGCCCGAGTTAGAATACAACTCGGTTGGATCGAGCGATCTAGACGAGTTGGACCAGTAGAAATCGACTATAAAACCCTTTTTTTTTTTCTTCATTTCTTCTTCACTTTCTTCTTCTATTCTGTCCGAAACACATTTCTCCTCTAAAACGCCCCTCAATCCACTAGATCTAGCAAAAAAACTCTTAGATTTCTAAATATCTAAGGCTTTACATCCCAAAACTTTAAGATCCGGCCAAATCCAATGAGATCCGGTCAAATCCGACGAGATTTCTGTACTTGTAAGTAGATCTCCCCAAAAAAATCTTGTCTTTTGCAATCTTTCATGATCTTCTATTGTTTTACCTAAATTTATCATGAAAAATAATAAATTTATGATGAAAAATGGTTTTACTCTCATTTGTTTTTTTTTTTTGGGGGGGAAAATATTTTTAGATGTATTAAGTTAATTGATTTATCTTATGAAAGTGGCCTGTGACACACTTGGCGTTGAGGGATAGTAGGGTAGTTGATTTTTTTTTTAATGATTTTTCTCAATTTTTTATGATTTTTTCACATTTTTTTAATTTCTTATGATTTTTTTTCATCCTAAGAGGCTGAAATGGATCAAGCTGCATTTATTCCTATTTTTCTGCATTTTTTTTATTTTTGTGATTTTTTTAAATATTTTCTCAGGATGACACTGGATCGGACTGATCCAACCGATCCGGATTGGGATCGGAGGTGGCCGATTCAATGGCCGATCCCGAGACTTCGAACTATGGTCTCCACAGCCAAAACAGCAATTCTGATTCAGACCCTAGGAAAAAATTTAGACGCAGAGGACTCTTGTGAACCTATGTAGCTATTTTTGAGGCCCACTGATCACATGGATATTTAGCCCATCCATTGATGGATGTACACATAAAAAATCAGCTTGATCGATGATTTATAACCATTAGATTTGCTAGAGTCCACACGTTGTAAATAAGTTGATATGGAAAGCCATGAACGGTATCCTTCAACACTACGGTTACATCTGGAAGAGAAACTATATTTTTTAAATAAAATAACCAACGTCTCCTTAAAGGAGCATGTGAGAGTGAGAGAGGATTGTAGAACCGTAGAACATGAAAGACACAATAAAAGCCAAATTATCCATAATATATTAGCCAAATTTGACATAAGTTTAACGACTTCATTAATAAAATAAGACATAAATTGCTGGAAGAGTTGAGTTTTTAAACAAAATCGAATGAATGTAGAAGCGCAGCGTCCACGAAATTGAGTTTAACAATCTAATAATCTAATTTATAACATGAACGTTAATGTCCGGTAAACTTGCATAATCCAAACTTCAAATCATCAGCAACGGCACGCCGGTGAGCAGGTCTCCTTCTGCAGTACTGTACAGTAAACAATGGATGCTTAGGCAGAACTGTGTCTATATAAGCTCTAAGATCACCAAAGTGTCATATTGTGCCTTCTACTCATTTCTTCTCATCTTGCATTTCTTAATACTACCATGGCTTCGTCATTCCAATGGCAATGTATGTGTGTAACCTTGTTCATTCTGGGTGTTTGGGCTTCTCAAGCCATGTCGCGAACACTCCAGGAGGCATCTATGACCGAGAGGCATGAGCAATGGATGACCCATTATGGGCGCGTTTACAAGGACTCCGTTGAGAAGGAGATGCGTTTTCAGATATTCAAGGCCAACATTGAGTTTATAGACTCGTTCAACAGCGTTGGGGACCGATCATACAAGCTAAGTGTCAACGAATTTGCAGACCAAACTAATGACGAGTTCAAAGCATCTCGTAATGGTTACAAGATGGCCTCCAAACTAAGGACCTCTGAAGCAACATCATTTAGGTATGAAAACGTGACTGCAGTGCCATCTAGCATGGATTGGAGAAAGAAAGGAGCTGTTACACCCATCAAGGACCAAGGTCAATGTGGTAAGTGACAACAAACACAAACTATATCTCCATCCCTAGTGAACTAGTTGATGCAGGCGAATTCTCCCTCTTTTTATTTTTAGTTAAAGACCAAAAGTGGCCACCACATCTTACTGTTTGATAACTCTGATGTGAAACAAACAAAATATAGGATGTTGTTGGGCATTCTCAGCGGTGGCGGCTATGGAGGGGATTACACAGATCACAAATGGTAAGTTGATTTCTTTGTCGGAGCAAGAGCTAGTGGACTGCGATACTAGTGGCGTGGATCAAGGGTGTGAAGGTGGTCTTATGGATGATGCCTTCAAATTCATTGAACACAACCGAGGCCTCGCCACCGAAACTGGCTACCCCTATATGGGTGTCGACAACACTTGCGACACCAAGAAGGAAGCCTCCCATGCGGCCAAGATTAATGGTTATGAAGACGTGCCAGCTAACAGCGAGAAAGCACTATTGAAGGCTGTGGCCAACCAACCAATTTCAGTTGCCATAGACGCCGGTGGATATGCCTTCCAATTCTACTCAAGTGGTATATTCACAGGGGATTGTGGTACCGACCTGGACCATGGCGTTACCGCAGTCGGCTATGGGACCAGTAGTGATGGAACCAAGTATTGGCTAGTGAAGAACTCGTGGGGCAGTGGATGGGGCGATGATGGATACATAATGATGCAACGTGATATCAACGCCAAGGAAGGCCTCTGTGGAATTGCAATGGAAGCCTCCTACCCAACTGCATAATAAAGAATATAATGGATGGATGATTCACCTTCTATGTCTACACCCATCCCTCTGCCTAATATTGTACCTATGTCTAGCGATGAATGTGCTTGTATTACATTTGAATGTAAAATAAATTTCAAACTTTAGTAATCAAAGTGCACGGTAGTCATTGATACTGGGTTCCTCTAACTCTCCGAATCCTTTTACAAAGAATCAACAAGTATTTAAATCTAAAATGAATGTCATTGGGCATCAGAAACTGCTAGCTGGATGTTGTGAAGTTTATAAGCTCAAAGAGACTAAAAGAGGGAGGGACTTTGAATAATGCTCGACCTCTTGGGATGCTGTTTGTTTGGGCTAAAACTTGGGCGGGCTCAACCCGACATTGGGAAAGGGTTGGGTTGGCCCCTTGGTACTCTGGTTGGGCTCGGGCCTGGATTTCTACAACCCGATCAAACCGGAGGCTAGGGTTGAGGCTTCAGCCCAACCCAACCCAAGCCCGACACACTGCAAGAGGTAAATCACAACACCAATGCTTGACTTCAATTTAATATGAGAAGGTGAGTTGTTGAAAAACTCATTTTGTTATGTTGTTGACAATGGAGGTACTTTTGAGTCTTGGCTGACGCCATGAGTTTCGCCAATGTGTAGGTCTTGTTCTGTTGTAAATGTTACCATCCGCACTTGTATTACTATCTGCAGTTGGGCAAATTATTTGGCATTTGTAGGAGCAAGATTATGTGAAGAATTTTGAACTTATAATTCTTGTATGAATAAACTGGCAAAGATGATGACTATAAATGTATATATATTTTGTTAATGTGGTCATATTTAATAGGATGAGAAAATGAAGCTATTATTTAATGGCTAGCATAACAGTCATTGTATTGACTAATAAATAATTTTAATATGAAAACATTTAGCAGCCTTTCCAATCATCAAAAAAATTAAGAAATTGACCAACCTAATCAGGTTGGGCTCGGGCTAGAAAATCTAGGCCCGACCATAGTTAGAAAATCTCCGTTTAAAACCAGACTTTTTGAAGAAAAAAAACCTAATCTTTTGAAGAAAAAAAACGTTTCAAATCACGGTGTTTTCAAAACATCGCAAAAAAAAACACGAAATATTCAATAGGCAAAATTTGGATATCCCGTCCATTTCTCTTGTTATCTCCCACTTAAACATAAAATAAAATGACATCTATATCACATGTGTTTTCTCTTATTTTCCCCCACCTAAATATATAAAATACCAACTTCGCCCCTTTTGTTTCTCTAATTAACCTGCCTAATCTCCTCAACTGTTACTATGCCTTCTCCTCATGTTACCTCCAATGTTAGGAAACACTAATAAAGCCAAGGTGGATCCCAAGCAATGTCTGAAAAACTTGGACTGTGCTCAAGAGTTCGTTGGGAATATTGTTGAAATTTATCTGTAAACCCAGCCTTGTCACGAACATGTTAACTTAGATAAATTAAGAAGTAAGTTAATGACACTTTTATGAATAATTCAAGAATTTCTAGTAATCTCGCCGGAATGATACTTTGGGGGTTTATTTCTCATGCAGTCTCGGTCATCCACTCTCCAGCTTGTCGAAGCTTTTCTCCACCGGTGCCTATTGTGGATAACAACTTTTCTCTACTGAAGCTTCACTCTGCCATGTAGAAGCTATTCTCAAAAATCTCAACAATGAAACCCTTGTTTTGGGAAATTTCTTTTTAAGTAAGGGGGGTATTTAGATATTTCAATGGGTTGGGGGTCAATTAATGAATATAAAAATTGGGTAGGGGAAGATAAGAAATTGGGGGATAATAAGACAATTCGACAGGGTATCCAAAATTTGCCTATTCAATAATCTGACACAACCCAGCAATTTTAAATTTTCAAAAAATCTCTTTAATAAAACTCATTCTTGTTTTGACAATTAAAAAATATTTTTTATTTATAATATATGTCATGAATTTTTATGATTAAAAAATATTTTTAGAAAAGATTAACAAATTCCTACACATTTGGAAACCTTGATAATTAAATGAGAAATAGTTCTGGTAATTATTAATGTTTCTTATAAATTACTTAGATTTAACGGAAATATCATATAGTTTCGGTTCTATTATACTTATAATACCAGCCAATCTACATGTATCATGGGCATATACACATATAATTATACGTTTTGGACTAAAAATGTATTAAACCCAACATGCCCGAGTTGCAGCTCCACTGTTTGTTCTAGTGAAAGCCCATGAATTTTGATCAAACACATCCCATATCTATAAAAAATTTTATTAGATGCCCTAGATATACAATTGAACAAGAGCAAAAGCTCAGGTACCATGTGTTACAGTTACATGTAAACCATCATCCATAGGAGCACCTAAGCTTCCATACTACATCAATAAGGCTAAGGATTGGTATTATCACAGGTTAGGACCACTCCAATGATCTTAACCCAAATAACATTCCTATTAATTGTACAACTTTGTAACAACTCCAAAGTGCAGCATTTTTAATTACGACCAACATTTGGGTTATCAGATTGCAAGAAAAGAATTCTCACTGCAAATTCAAACCATTGCAAAAGGGGTGTGTAGTAATGATTGATTGATTCTCATCGTCAAGAACACATCAAATATTTGGATAGATATCATATTAAATAGTTCCACAATTCCAACTCTGAATCATGGAATCCACTTTGTTTGACCTTTGTTGACATAGCAATCAAAATGAACTTAGACTAGTTTAGATATTTTAGTACTTCTCTTGATACATCTACATACTAGACTTCTTTTTTTTAGGAGAACCTCCACGGAGGGAGGAGAGAATTTATTAATATGATAAACCGAGCGTACACCTAGTCAAGGGGATGTATGTACCTTACCCCTCAAGATGCTAATACAGAAAAAAGCGAAGGTAATGCATGAGAGTAAAAGGAGTACAAAAAATGCAAGCCTAAACTCTAATATAAGGGGTACCAATTCTATCTAGGCGAATAAAACTAGCAAGCCTAGGGGAGCAATTGTCTCTAAATTCCTTGTAAGATCTAGCAAGCAAACCATTAATAGTCATGTAATCCACAGCAACATTCAACTCTCTATAAATATGATTGATAGAGAATTCAAACTCTTTTAAAATGTCCATGACTTTCCACCACCAAGATTATAAATGCCAAGGAATGAGAACAGTTTTAGTGATCCAACAAACCACTAACTTTGAATCTGACCGAATATTAACTTTGTAATAACCAATCTGCTTGCACAACTTCCACCCATCAAGAAAGGCTCTCAACACAACTAAATTATTAGTACCCTCTCCATAAAAGGAGTGAAAGGCCATAAGAAGTTGACAATTATAATCTCTAATGACACCTCCACCACTAGCAACCTTCTGACTATAGGATGCACCATCCACAATCAATACTATTTTTCCCACATTAGGCTTCTTCCAATAGACAGTTGTAGCTATTCTAGTCAAAATTCTGAACACCCCCAAATTTAGACATCTCAACAATCCAGTTTAGGTGATGAAATTTATTACGTTTAGTAAGAGAGATGAAAGAGTTAATGTCATTGATCCAGCGCGAGACTTTTCTTCTGATAAGGATGACATTATATTATTGCTTTTCCCCTCATATAATTGAATGATAGCATCCACATTCTCCTAATTCAAAGGTTCTAAGAGGAAGTTCCTCATCAACGGCTTCAAGAAGGTTAGCATCTTTATCCAGAATATCCTCAAAGTTAAATTAAACTGTCTGCAATTAGGCCTTTGCCAGACCAATTTTCAAGCCAAATTTTCATACCTCCCTCTTTAATAAGCCAAGAAGAAATACGATATAAAAATTCCAAAGAACTCAATGAATCCCTCCACAGCTGAGAAGCTCCTGTCTTAGGGTATTCCATAATGTTAAAACCCGCACTATTTGTATCTAGAAGACTTCTCCAAATACTATGATTTCTAGAAAAAAAAAATTAGATAATTAAAAAATACAATTTTAACACCCCCTTCTTAATTTGTAAATTCATGAGATTTCTAAAGTAGCTGAGCTTTTCAGAAATGACTGCCTCGAAGAGTCCATAAGTTATTTGTTTGTCTCACAAAACTTTAGTTTGATTTATCCATCTTCGAACGATTCTCTAATAAAATGATAGAATAACTCGATTTGCTATGAAAAAATAGATTTTTGGTCATAATAATCGCCGACATATATATTGTCATTATATTACTGTAGGTAACTCTTGTGCTTCTTGAAGGTTGGCTGAGATCCTCTTTAACTAAATTGTTTAACATGTTGCACTTGGGGCTGAGATATATTCTACTTTGGCTAATGATAGCGCCACCGTTTTCTACTTCTTTGATGTCCATGCATGTTATGATCTTTGATCGCAAACAAAATACATTACATGAAGTACTTTTTCTTTTTTCAATTGATCTTGCCCGATCACTATTTGCATAACCAATTAATATATATTTGAGTATTTGTTTTGCTCCTAATATAGTTTGCTTCGATCACTCATGAACCGTGAGACCACAATAACTGAATGAACGATGTATGTTCTTGTATTTGTAACAAAGATTAATGAGCCACCAAGCGTTTGATAGAGTAATGAGCCCACTTTTTGTGCTCCATCATTCTTGAATACTTTTTCATTCAACGTCATCGGTGTTACCACTGGTTTGCAATTTGCCATATTAATCCTTTTAAAAGATCTTCAACATATTTCTCGCGATTTTAGAATTTTGTCATCAGATTGCTTCACTTGTATATATATCTTGAGAAATTATCTCATTGGGTCCAAATCAGTCATTTTATATTCCTTCATCATAGCTTTCTGAAATCATCAACATAAGGACACAATGAGAAAATCATGCGTACCTTCCTTCTTGACATAGAATGATGGATCACTTGAATTTCTTCCGAATCCATTTTGTTGAAAATGTTGATCAATTTTGCCATTTCCTTGCTTGAGGTGCTTGTTTTAAGCCATATAATCTCTTTTAAAGTCGATAAACTTTGTCATCTTTTTTTTTCTACATAGCCCTAAGGTTGTTCGACATAGACATCTTCTTTAAGTTCTCCATTTAGAATAGTCGACTTAATTAATTAACATTTAACTGTTAGACCAATGTCTTTAACTGAGCTATAAGAGCCAAAACGTGCGGTTCAAATCATCTCCATTCGGGCTACTAGAACAAAGGTTTCATTGAAGTCTATTCTTGGTTGTTGAAGGTAGCCTGTTGCTACCAATCGAGCTTTTTTACTTTCGTATTTAGACTTCTAAGTTCTCCATTTTTTGGGCCTGGTGTTTAGCTAGCCCACCCCTTGGTGGATATACACGCGTTCATGGATTTTCCTATGCCTAGAGATTTTTCTGCATCAAAAAAATATTCGCGTTTGAAAGAAGAAGATATTTTGCTTCCTTTATTTGTTTTTTTATTTGCAAAAGATGTGAAATCTTGGACGCTGCTATTCATCTTAGAGGACGATTGAAGGAGTCCTCTATCTGATGGATGGTCTGGATTTTCCATGTCTGCCCTCCACATTCAAGAAAACCAATATTGCCATAATAGGAAAATGAGTCTAAGGTGACACCACAGTCAGTCTCCACAACCAAAACAACAATTCTGATTCCGACACTCGGAAAAATGCAGTCGATACAGAGGACAATGAGCTAGGGCCCACTGACCCATTGATGGATATACACACAAAAATATCAGCTTGATTGACGATTTCTAACCGTTAGGTTTGTTACAGTCCAAACGTCACAAATAAAAGTTCATGTGATGGACGTTTTTTGATAATATGGTTTTTGGATTGGATCAGCTTTTACTCTGACTTTCATTCTGATTTTGCAATCTCTTTATGTATATTGCTTTGAGATCTTCTCGATCTCCTTCTTTCAATATATTTTCGATTTATCAAAAAAAATCCATGAACGCTAAACTTCAACACCGAAATTTGGAAGAGAAACTACATTTTGTAAATAAAAAAAAACAGACGTCTCCTTAAAGGAGCATATGAGAGAGATGAGATAAGATGGTAGAACCGTAGAACATAAAAGACACAATAAAAGCCAAATTATCCATAATATATTAATGCCCATTCCATGAAACAATTTAACACCTAGCTAATCATAAGTTTAACAACTTAATTAATAAAATAAGACAGAAATTGCTCAAAGAGTAGACATTTTTAAATAATAAATAATATTTATAATACGAATGCAACGAACACAAAATTGAGTTTAACAATCTAATCTAATTTATAACATGAACGCTGTCCAGTAACGGCACGCCAGTGAGCAGGTCGCCCTCTGTACTATAGTAAACAATGGATGCCTAGGCAGAAGTGTCTCTATATAAGGTAAGACCACCAATGTTTCAGATTGTGCCTATCTACTCATTTCTTCTCATCTTACATTTCTTAATACTACCATTAATTCCACAACATACAATCTTTAGTTAGTAAGTAGCAATCATGGCTTCGTCGATCCAATGGAAATGTATGTGTGTAGCCTTGTTCATTCTGGGTCTTTGGGCTTCTCAAGCCATGTCGAGAACACTCCAGGAGTCATCCATGACCGAGAGGCACGAGCAATGGATGACCCATTATGGGCGCGTTTACAAGGACTCCGTTGAGAAGGAGATGCGTTTCCGGATATTCAAGGCCAACATTGAGTTTATAGACTCGTTCAACAGCGTTGGGGACCGACCATACAAGCTAAGTGTCAACGAATTTGCAGACCAAACTAATGACGAGTTCAAAGCATCTCGTAATGGTTACAAGATGGCCTCCAAACTAAGGACTTCTGAAGCAACATCATTTAGGTATGAAAACGTGACTGCAGTGCCATCTAGCATGGATTGGAGAAAGAAAGGAGCTGTTTCACCCATCAAGGACCAAGGTCAATGTGGTAAGTGACAACAAATACAAACTACACCTACCTCCATCCCTAGTGAACTAGTTAAGCAAGCGAATTCTCACTTTCTATTTTTAGTTAAAGAGGCAAAATGGCCACCACATCTTACTGTTTGCTGACTTTGATTTAATTGAAACAAATACAGGATGTTGTTGGGCATTCTCAGCGGTTGCGGCTATGGAGGGGATTACCCAGATCACAACTGGTAAGCTGATCTCCTTGTCGGAGCAAGAGCTAGTGGACTGCGATACTAGTGGCGTGGATCAAGGGTGTGAAGGTGGTCTTATGGATGATGCCTTCAAATTCATCGAACACAACCGAGGCCTCACCACCGAAGTCGGCTACCCCTACAAGGGAGTCGACAGCACTTGCAACACCAAGAAAGCAGCCTCTCATGCGGCCAAGATTAATGGTTATGAAGATGTGCCAGCCAACAGTGAGAAAGCACTATTGAAGGCCGTGGCCAACCAACCAATTTCAGTTGCCATAGACGCCGGTGGATATGCCTTCCAGTTCTATTCAAGTGGCGTATTCACAGGGGACTGTGGTACCGACCTTGACCATGGCGTTACCGCAGTCGGTTACGGGACCAGTAGCGATGGGACCAAGTATTGGCTAGTGAAGAACTCGTGGGGCAGTGGATGGGGCGACGATGGATACATAATGATGCAACGAGATGTCAACGCCAAGGAAGGCCTCTGTGGCATTGCCATGGAAGCCTCCTACCCAACTGCATAATTAAAAGAAGAAAAAAAAAAAAAACAATGAATGGATGGCTCCTCTGCTGGGTCTACAACCGTACATCCCTATTATTGTACCTAGTTTTCTCAGCTATGAAAGTGCTTGTGTTACAATTGAATGTAAAATAAATTTCAAGCTTTAGCAATCAAAGTGCATGGTAGTCATTGGAACTGGGTGCCTCTAACTTTCCAAGTCAAATTTACAAAACCTTCAAGAAGTTATTAAAATCTAAAATGAATAGTAAATGGACTTCAGAAACTCCTAGCTGATGCTTTGAAGTTTATAATCTCAAAAGGACTGGAAGAGGGAGCTAGGGACATAGAACACTGTTAAACCTCTTGCTATTAGTTAATTTTAGCTAGTTAAAAGACCATAAATTTTGATCAAACGCGGCCCATAATATACAATTGATCAAACAAAAGCAGAAGCTCACATACCATGCATTACGCATCAGTCCATAGGTACACATGTGCTTCAATACTGCATCAATCCAGGTGAAGGATTGATACTTTCACAGGTTAATTAGGACCAATCCAATGATCCTATACCAAAACACAGTCTCATCAATATAAAAAGAATAAGTGTCTCTCCCACATTCTTAACTCAAAAATATATCAACGCCTTGACCTCCAAGATTATCTGCTCCAGTTGAATACTTTTGCTTTCAAACACTCTATTATTCGTCTCTCACTATAAGTCCCATATAACTGCTAACGGTGTCAAAGCCCACATCCTCCTCCAAAGTCTACCAAACTCATCCCCCGAGTAACCTTGTCCAGACTCCAAATTAACCATACACTTCTACAATGTAAAAACGAATGATCAACTGACTCCCCGCTTTGTAAACAAAAGGGACAATGATCCAAAACTCTTATCCCTCTTCTCCACAAAAAATCCATAGTTTGAATCCTGCCTCATACCACTCACCATGCTAGAAACTGTACTTTGGACGAAGATCTACATCCCCAAACCCTATTCACTGGAAACTCCTCTGTCCCCTCCTTCGCACGCACCATAAAAGGAACCGTCAATAACATCCTGCATCCCGCTAACAGAAATAGATTTCTTATATGAAATAAGAAAGAGATCATGGAACTCAGCCTTAAATTTACCCTCCATACCCCATCTATCCTCTTAGAATAAAACCCGGGCTTATTCCCCCTACCTACTTTAAACATCACCCCTCTTCAAATTTATGTAAGCCATTTATGATACGCCTCCGTACACCACTTCCATACGCTCCTCTTGGCCTATCACTGCTCCACCCCATAACTCCTTCCCCAAACTTATCTACTATAACTCTACGCCACAAGCTATACCTATCAACCCAAACCTCCAAAACTATTTTCCTTTCAAAGCCCCATTCATCCAATACAAATCTTTCACACCCAATCCTCTTTTCTCTCTCAAATTTATAACCACCTTCCATACAACTAAACTGATTTTCCGTCCATCGCCTTTGCCACTCCACAGGAAATTCCTCGTCAATCTAATCACTTTCTTCTCCGCACTCACTGGTATCGAATAAAGGGACATGGGCAAATTGGAAAGAGTGCTCTTAATGCACAAGCCTTCCCCTTTTCAACAAAAAATCTACCTTTAATTTTCACCTAGCTAGTCGTCTCTCCAAACATTCGATCATCGGATCCCAGATGGCTTTACTCCTATAACTCGCCTCTAAAGGCATACCGAGATATTTCGTGGCAAGATTCCCCACCCCACACAATTCCAACACATAATTATATAATCTGCCTTGTTTGACCTCTGTTGACATAACCAATCAAAATGTGTGTGATGACCTTTGAGAGGACAAAAGAATAGTTCATCCCTAACCTTGAATGTGCACCACGTACAAGGTACAACCTTACATTTCCCAAGGTTAAAATAATTCTATGAGGATTCAGTAAAGGTTCCTACTTACTATATTGTACAGTGCTGAAGCAAAAAAAAAAAAAGAAAGCTAGTTAATAACATTAGTATAGCTGTAACACCTGCGAGCCTATGGGTTAGAACCTACAAGATAATCGAATATGGAGTGTTGCGAACTACCAAACCGACCTTTAGAAATTCTAACAATTATAGGAGTTGCTAGGAAGGCAGAAATGCTAAGAGGCATGACATTATAAAGACCACATACCCCTGTATATCAACAGTCTTTCAGAATTGATTAGCTTCTATTAAAATCCAACGTAAAAACAGCCATTTAAGTTTCCTCCTACTTGCAGAGTGAAGATCGCAATTGAAAATACGATAGTGTATGCTCATAAATCATAATCACAGTCGGTTCAATCAAATGTGTTCAGTACAACAGCTTCTTGTAGAAACATACAAGTGGTTCCAGTACACCTAGTGTCCATTTATTGTCAGGTTACATACTTCACATAAATCATCCGCCCTTCAAGGTTTCTTAGCTAAATTTAATGCCACTTCCTGTCTCAAGCAATGGGAATTCCAAAAGTTGGGCCATCATTTTACAATTGAGAATACCAGCTTGGTAAGTTAGAATGTGGGTTTTGAATATGTAGCTCACTTGCCTACCTGCTAGCATCCACCATTGATACATCTTCAGCCTCTTTTGATAGCTAGCCGATCCGAATCAGGATGACAGGATCAGAGCCCACCAATCCGAACCGATCCAAACCAGGCTCTGTCTCCCCCGAGATCACTGTTTTACAAAGGATTCTCACTTTGTCTCGGGTGCGATGGGCCGATCCTGGTCTGAACCGGATCGGGATCGTAGCCCATCGATCCTGCCCAGGGCCGTCTCAATACAAGTTGAGACCAAAGGCGAAAACTCTTTATTTAGCAATTAACGCATATAATAGAAAATCTTTATTTAGCAACTGTGCTTGATGATCAAAATCTACGGAAGAATTTTGAATGCAGAGGAATTCTGATTCCAACCCTACAAGTCACATGTCGCAAAATAAGTTTGTCCGAAAGCCATGAACAGTATACTTTAAAATAGAACCAACGTGACCTTAAAGGACCATCTAAGAGTGACAAAAGAACAACTTCTGTCCTTGGAGACTACTAATCTTATGTTTAACAACTTCATTAATAAAATAAGGCATAAATTTCTTAAAGAATAGAGCTTTTAAATAATAAATCGAATGCGAACGCGGAGGCACAACGTACACGAAACCAAGTTTAACAATCTAATCTAATTTATTACGAACTTTGTATGCTCAAAACTTCAAATCATCAGCACCTTCCCCGGCACGCCGGTGAGCAGGTCTCTCTCTGCATCATTATAAACAATGGACGCCTAGGCAGAAGTGTGCCTATATAAGCTATGGTCACCAAAGGGTTAGAGTATGCCTATCCAGTCATTTCTTCTAATCACCCATTCCTTGATACGATCATTCCATAACATATAATCTTCAGTTAGTAGTTAGTTAATCATGGCTTCATCACGTGGATGGCAATGTATTTGTGCGACTTTGTTTATTCTGGGTGTTTGGGCTTCTCAAGCCATGTCGCGTACACTCCATGAAGCATCCATGACCGAGAGGCACGAGCAATGGATGACTCGTTATGGGCTCGTCTACAAGGACTCTGCTGAGGAGGACATGCGTTTTCAGATATTCAAGGCCAACGTTGAGTTTATAGACTCTTTCAACAGCATTGGGAACCAACCATATAGGCTAAGTGTCAATGAATTTGCAGACCAAACCAATGAAGAGTTCAGAGCATCTCGTAACGGCTACAAGATGGTCTCCGAACCAAGGGCCTCACAAGCAAGATCATTTAGGTACGAAAATGTGACTGCAGTGCCATCTAGCATGGACTGGAGAAAGAAAGGAGCTGTTACACCCATCAAGGACCAAGGTCAATGTGGTACGTGACAACAAATACAAACTATCCCTAGCTCCGCACCAATGTGTTGAGCAGGCAAATTCTCTCTTGATTTATTTTTTTTTTTTAGTTACTTTGAAGTAAAAGAGAAAAATTGGCCTCAACATCTTACTAATTGTTAACCTTGATTTTGTCATCAAACAAATGTGAAAAACAAAACAAAATATAGGATGTTGTTGGGCGTTCTCAGCGGTGGCGGCTATGGAGGGGATTACCCAGATCACAACCGGTAAGTTGATCACCTTGTCGGAGCAAGAGCTAGTGGATTGCGATACTAGTGGTGTGGATCAAGGGTGTGAAGGTGGTCTTATGGATGATGCCTTCAAATTCATCGAACACAACCGAGGCCTCACCACAGAAGCTGGCTACCCTTACAAAGGAGTCGACAGCACTTGCAACACCAAGAAGGCAGCCTCCCATGCGGCCAAAATTAGTGGTTATGAAGACGTGCCAGCAAACAGCGAGAAAGCACTATTGAAGGCTGTAGCCAACCAACCTATTTCAGTTGCCATAGATGCCGGTGGATATGCCTTCCAGTTCTATTCAAGTGGCGTATTCACAGGGGATTGTGGCACTGACTTGGACCATGGTGTTACGGCAGTCGGCTATGGGGCAACTAGCGATGGGACCAAGTATTGGTTGGTGAAGAACTCATGGGGTAGTGGATGGGGCGATGATGGATACATAATGATGCAACGAGATGTCGATGCCAAAGAAGGCCTTTGTGGCATTGCCATGGAAGCCTCCTACCCAACTGCATAATAAGAAAAACACAATGAATGTATGGCTCATCTTCATTGTCTACAACCGTCCCTCTTTGCTTAGTGCTTGTGTTACATTTGTACGTTAAATTTCAAACTTCAGCAATCAAAGTGCATGTTAGTTGCGTGATACTGGGTGCCTCTTTAACTCTCTCTGTCCTGCCCATCAAATAAATAAAATTGTAAAATTAACTCCGTGTGTTATGCACAGACCATCAGTCCCTCGCCTCCCAGCGAACAGCCACAAAGATCAAAAGAACTCCACATCCAATACTAGGATAGCTGCCATATTGAATGGTTCAGTGGTCCCCCGACACTGAATCCTGCAATCTGCATTGCTTGACCTCTGTTGACCTATCCAATCAAAATATGCATTTCCTAATTGCATTGCTTGATCTCTGTTGACCTAGCCAATCAAAATATGTATTTCCTACACCTGCATGTTGAAGAACTTCTAGGAGACGAGAGAATATTTCGTCCATAACCCTGCATTCGTACCACGTACGACCTTACATTTTCTATGATGTTTGAGTAAAGTTTCCTACTTACTCTACTGAACAGTGCTGATGTGAACGACTGATCTGAACGGCTAAGAGGTGTGAGAAATTTAATCAGTGTGATTTAGATACCATCAATCCTGCAATCCATGGTATTGGACCCTGCAATAACGTCGAATATGGCATGTTTCTACCTACCAAATAGGGCCTTTCACAAATCTAACAGTTCCAGGAGTTGCTTTGAATGCATAACTGTTAAGAGGCCTGACATTATTCCAAAGAGCCCACATCCATATACATAATCACAATCTTGCAGAATTGATGAGCTTATATTAACTTCTAACGCACAAAGCTCCATTCCAGTTTTTTCCTACTTAGTGATGATCCCATTGAAAATAGAACGTGTAAGTTCTTCATCATGGTTAGTTCATGATCAGATGCGTGCGGTAATACAGCTTGCTTAGAGAAACATACAAATGGTCTTGGTACACCTGCACACCGGTGTCTAATCATTGTCAGATTGCATACTCACATTTCAAAACATAATACAGTAAAAATTATACACAACTAATCATTTCCCCTTTCTTAGCCAACTTTAATGGCACCTCTTGTTTTCCAGCAATGGAATTGAGTCTCAAGGGGCAAACGGCTACTTTAAACGAGTGGCTAAGCCTTTTGCAATTGAAATACAACTTGTCAAGACCCATACCCAGCACTTCACAGTTCACAGAGCTAATTGTTGCAGTCAACAGACGGAATTTTAGTTGCCATATACTTTACAGTATATCCCACATATTTGTCTCAAAATGGAGGATTGCATATGCACACCTACTAGTGCTCGTAGACAAACACGAGATGTTTGGGCTACCTGCAATTTGGACAAGAAATATACATTAAAATAATAATTATCAGTAGTATTGCAGCACACTTAATGAGCTAATAATATGCAATGAGATTTATCATTGCTGTCAAAATTTAATATATATGACCTATACCCCAAAAAGAATCGATCTCACAGAAGGCATGATCTGAGAGATCAGATAACTATCATTTTTTTTTCCACTCACTTCTGAATACCATGAATGGCGACTAAGACTCGGTAACATGCGTGTTCATGCATTCAGTAATCAAATCAGCAAGAGCTTGGATTAAAGACTTGGGATCAAAAATGATTCCCACTTGAGGATCCCGTATGCAATCAACAGTGACCTGCAAGAATGGGATAAGGTTAGAAGTCCTAGTTGTACGCAAATAAGTAGCACTTGTCACCATCAAGCAAATTATGACTTCAAAATCGACACAAAGAAGCTCTCTATTCAGCTTCTCAATGACTAATAGAAGCATGCTCATGTTGCTAGATAAACCAGCACATTTTGATCACAGAAGCAGAAAGAAGTCCCTGCATTATAACTGATATGATGCAGACCACATCAGGGTGTACTGATGTCGTCAGCAACTGCATGACCAATGTCGTTAGGTTGAGGCGGTGCTGCACAAAAGAATGGTTTAGCTTCATAGGGAATCCTTACTCCATAATGGTAATTTAATGAAAGTTCTACTCACCACATCTAACATTGTTAGACAAGGCAACAGATTAAAAATTACTTCATTCTATTGATAAGATAATTAGAAAGTAATAGGGCATCTCAACCCATTCAAAGACTACAATTTATGTTAGATAAACAAGTATTAAAAGAGCTGCAGTATTTCCTTTTTCCATTTTTTTTCTTTTTCTTTTTCTGATAATCAAAGTATCGCACTATTTCCGTTTCCTGGGAATGTGGACTAAACATGTTTCATGACATTACATCCCTTCACGGTGCATTAGCATCATGGTAAATTAGATTAGGGCTGCATTCTTCTAAGAAGAACAAGTCAAGTAACATGTTTTCTTTAGTGACAACAAACAAATTTCCCACGGTAAACCAAATGCTTTTGAATGCTGGTTAAGTGTGTACAATACCACATGAAAGATTCCTTGCTCAGCCAAACATTGAGCATCTACTGGAATTTGACCTTCCCTGGGCACCACCAAAGCATTGATGTACTGACTTGGCTGTACGGGAAAAAGAAGCTTGATAAGGACATGTCTTCATATGGTGAAATCACATGAACATCGTGAAAATAGGGAAGTATTTCTTAGGGGATGGATTTACGGAAAGATAGACAGAAAAGTTGGTGAGGAAAGAATTAAAAACAAAAAAATCAACAAGTCTACCAGAAAGTATAGATAGCAGTGGAATTAACCTTGGTTTAGAAATTATATGCTACAGTTTATTTTTACAATCTCAATAACTATACTGTCCCATCAATTTTCATAAGTTATTTTTACCTTAAAACTCATCGGATAAAAATAAGGAAAAGAACATTGTTGCCTCCATGGATTTTCCCTTTTGGACAAAAACATTTTGATCTTTGGATTGCTTTGCGGAAGGGTGGGTGGAAGGAGGAAGCAAGTGAAGATCGTCACATTCAGATGTTAAAGCATGCTTGAACGATTTTGCAACATTGAAACCTATGATAACCATACCTGTACTTGGCCATCGTATCTATGTCGACACACGAGACATGGCACTAACACATCCTTCATAAAAAGTTGAAAAAATTAGAAAAAATAAAATTTTGAACTACAAAATAGGATACTCGTATCCGTATCCGTGTCCCTATTTTAGAAAATGTCGAGTCGTATCCCCGATGTTAGTGGATGATGTTTTCCCTCACACTTGTTGTGTTGGCCCGATGACCCGTTCATATACATAGTTGTTTCACCTTTCCCCAATAGGTCGATCTTTTAGGGTAAATGGTTGTTTAACATGGTATCAAAGCTTTAAGGCCTGAGAGGTCACGGGTTCAAGTCTCCAATGGAGTGTATTCCTAGTGAGGGGTCATATTAGCGGATGATGTTTTCCCGCACACGTGTTGTGTTGGCCCGACAACCGTTGATATACATAGTTGTTTCACCTTTCCCCAATAGGTCGATCTTTTGGGGTAAATGGTTGTTTAACACCCGCTTCCCATATCCGTGTCCGTATCCGTATCCACATCCAGGCATCATAATCAAAACAGTACAAAGGACAGATAATTTCACTTGGTACTTTAAACTGATAAAATGATTTTCATTCAAATTTTGATAGAAAGAAGCAAGTGTGTTGATTCCTATTGTGAGAAGGCAAGCCAATTCTGTTATAGACTTAATGACTGTTTGCGTGTGTAAGAAACCAACATTTTATGTATTTTTGGGTGTGCTTCATTTTCTCTCAGACGTAGGTTATGTCTATAAATCATTGAACCAATCTTTTCCCTGTTCTATTAACCCTTTTAGTGAAAGAGACGTCTATTTCATACACTGCCAATTTAATTTTTGGGTGATTCATTTTCTCTCAGAAGCAGATTATGTCATAAATCATTGAACCAATCTTTTCCCTGTTCTATTAACCCTTTTGGTGAAAGAGACATCCATTTCATACGCGGTGCCCATTTATGAACTGAAAAATATGGATTCTGAGAGCAAAAGCAAGTACTCACATACTTATTTTCTTCCACTACTAGTTATTTAACAAAAGAATATAAGAGGAAACACAGCCAAAATAACCATTCCACTTTACATGTGAAATCTTTAAACTGAAGCGTGGTCCACTTACAAGGTTCTTGAGACAATTATGAGGATCTCCATAAGTTCGATTTAAAGCATCTGTAATGGCAGTCACAAAGCCAGAGGCAGATAAACCACTAGTTTCTCGATCATGTGAACCATTCAACAGAAGTACCTACATTTGGAAAAGCTGAGTAAATACAACATATGTCTATTGTAGGTACCAAACCTTTTATCTATAACCATCTTACAAGCTAGCATTTAGCTGCTTTGGCCAGATTAGAGAAATTCCTACATCTATAGAACTTCACTGTCTAATTAAGTAGTTACATTGACAATCTAAATTAATACTTACATTGACAGAAGTCATTATCCTGTAAGGGAACATAGCCTCTGACATATATTATCAGAAAACTAGGCAGTACTCATCCAAACAAGCAAACACCACAATAACCTTCACTGTTTTCAAAGTAGTACATACTTCATAGCTTAAGTAGAGAATACCTTGGGACAGGACCTCGAAGAAATGATCTCCCCAATGCCAAGCAACACCTAGAAATTTCCCATATCAATAAGAGAAGAAACAAAAACAAGTTTCTCGTGTTTCTAAATAAAAAACATATTGAGTGCCAAGATTTTTCTTTAGAAAGGGACATATGTAGAACCAAGGTTCTGAACATCGACTTCGCCTTAAACTTCGATCAGTTAAAATTCGGAATTAATTCGGGGAAGTTCAATTTGATTTAGAGAATTTCTGTAAAAACTCACTAACTTAGAAAAGTTTGGAGAATTTTTGCCAAAATGAGTAAAATGATATTAATCTTTCTTAGGTTGCTCTAAATGGCTGTTTTTATGATATAATTATTTATAAGTGTTTTATCGTGCTTGTTTTATCATATCCTTAAAAATCAATGTGTTTTACTAACGTTTTGCCAAAAATTCTCCAAACTTCTCTAAGTTTATTGTTTACTTCATATTAATTCGGCGAACTTTTGTAAATTTTTTAATGTATGTACACTTTAATTCGGTCATTCAAAATTCGGAATTAATTCGGCTAATTTCACCAAATTTTGTCGAATTTTAAAACCATGAGTGGAACAGCATACGAAATGTGCACGCTTGTATGCACGAGCATTTGTATGTGTATACACAATAAAAGCATCCGAACAATAATAAAGCTAATCAATATTTAATAGGACTGAAGAAATGAGCATAAATTCATTAAGAGAATACTTAGACTGGTCGACCTCCAATAATAAGATAACCATGTCTAACAATGTAGATAAAAAGTGTCAGGTACAAGTACAACATGATAACAAGTACATAGGCAAGCCAATTATAGGGTATGAAATGCTTCGGCAAATACTTCCAAAATTTAGTAATAAGATATACAACTAAAAAAGAAAATAAAATACAAATCAAGATATCTTTGAAAAGGTATTTTTCACATATTAGATGCTTTCAAGTAATTTCAGCAAAATGAACCCTCACAAGATATATAGGTATAAGCATTTGCCCTGTCAAACAAAGAAATCAAAAGGCATACCTATTCAGCACTCATCATGTAAACAGTGAAGTGTCGCCGTATATGTTTTGTTAATGTAATGTGTAGGGGTATTACTGTCTTTTAACAGATAAATATATAATATATTGTGTGGGTCGACTAGAATAGACAACTAGTTCGACTCCTTTTTTCTCAACTCTTCTTCTCTCTCTCTCTCTCTCTCTCTCTCTCTCTCTAAAGCCCAACTTACATGGTATCAGAGCATCTGATCCAATACAATTAGGATGTCCTTTTCTTCCTTCCCCCTTGCTCTTTCTTTTCCTTCTTATTTTCTTTTCTTCCTTGTGGTGAGAAACAATAACTTAGGGACTAATCATGAAACCCTAGGTTTCTTCATCTTTTTGTTTTTCTCTTTTTCTTTTTCTTGTGGTGGTTTCTACTACCTGTACTGTGTGTACATGTGAAGGTCACTAATTTAAACTTGAAGGGAAACTGTGGCCTCTATGTGTGTGTGTGCATGCCGTATAATTGAGAGAACTGTTCAGCATAAGCATTGTTCACCATGAACATTGTTCATTGAGTATTGTTCATCAAGTACTGTTCACAACAAGCACTATTCATCCAAGGAGGATTTCAGTAACGATTCATGAATAATTGGGTTTTATGCATAAAACCTGCCATGCGATCAAGGGTACCCATAGGGTGTACCGCAGGGCCTTTAATGGTATATAGAACAAGGCGGTGAGGTGTTTGATACTATTGTATGTGCTGTTGGGTGTGCAATTTGGTGTTGAGTGGGTTTCTATTGTTGTTGCCCGTAAGGTGTTTGATTTGGTAACTGTACGAAGGTGTTACTACTTGGGCTTTGCGACAACAGGCAATATATTGTTGTGATTGATTTTTTGTTCAAAATTCTTCAATGGTGAAGACAAAACCAGTTGTTTGCATTCGTCTGAGTTCCAGATATCTCAGATGACTTCCATTAAGCTTAATGGGAGTAGCTATGCGCCATGGTCCAAGTTTTGTGCAAGTTTTCCAATTACAAAAGGGAAGCTTAAGTATTTGACTGCAAACAACCCCAAATTGATGACAATAATTATGATGAGTGGACTCGAGAGAATGCTCAGATAATGACTTGGTTGTGGAATAATATGGATCCACAAGTTAGTACTAGTGTGATGTTCCTAGATACAGCTAAGGAGATAAGGGAGACAATTCGAGATATGTATTCTGGTGAAAAGAATTTTACTTGGGTCTATCAACTTTTTCGAGAATTCTTCACTATCTTGATGAATACTATGCTTCCCTACGAGGAATAATTGATGAATTGAATCTATATCAGCCTATAACCACTGATCAGGAGATCCAGCGAATACACCGAAAGGAATATAGAGTTACAAAATTTCCTTATAGACTAAAATCTAAGTATGAGCCTGTGAAAGCTCAAATCCTTAGTAAAGAGCTTCCATCATCGACAGAGATTTACTCTTGGCGTCAACAAGTCTCTCTCTCTCTCAAACACTAATGCGAGTGCAACTGATAACTTTGCCCTTACATCTTCAGGTAATTTACCTGCCTCTTCCTAGTTGTGGTGGTCGGATAGGTGGAGGTAATGAAACTGGTAGAAATTCAGGGGGGGCATGGTAGAAGACGTGGTACTCGAAAATGTACTCATTGTGGTCATGATGGTCACACAGCAGAAACATGTTGGAATCTTCATGGGAAACCTGCATGTGCCAATCATAAATCCTTTGTGATAGATGGGGCCGATTCTCAGGACTCTACAGTCCTTATTATGACACCATTGCCTGTCTCTTTTGACACAATTTGTATTTCTCAGGAAGAATATGCAAACCTTCTGAAAGGCCAACAGTTTGTTGCTTCCACTAGCTCTATTGCCACTTTTGTTCAATCTGGTATATCCTGTGTTGCATCTACTGAATTGTTGATTCTGGAGCCTCAGATCATATGGCTGGCACTCCAGGTGTATTTTCTTTTCTTCAATCCTCTTAGAGTGTTACTCTTACTAATGTCACTACATCTAAAGTGTCAGGCTTTAGAACAGCACATCCTCACCCTTCTCCTTCATTCTCTTCTATCTTATATAGCCTAAATTTCCTTTTAATCTTTTGTTAGTAAGTCACTAAATCTCTTAACTGTTATGTTACTTTCTATCCTTTTTTGTGTGTATTCCGAGATCTAAGACAAAAAAGAAGATTAATAGGGGGCATGAGGATGGCAAACTTTATTACGTTAATGCCGGTGGTGGAGGACCTAAGAATCCTACTCTTCAGACCACATTTTCTCCGCATCGGTGGCATTGTCGTCTCGATCACCCGTCTCGACATAACTTGAAGATTTTAGTTCTTGTTTGAAGTCAGTTGGCATCTTTCAGTTGTGAGTCGTGTTAATTAAGCATCGTCGTGTTCCCTTTCCGTCTAGACTAAATAGTCATTTGTCTAGTCCGTTTTCAGTCGTTCATTCTAACATTTGGGGCCTCATCATTTGGCTTTATCTAATGAAAAATAGATCTGAATTGATATCCATTTTCATATTGTTTCATATGGAAGTGAAGACTCAGTTTGGTATATCTCTTCATGTGCTTTGTTCTGACAATGCCGAAGAATACACTTTTACTTTTTTTCATGATTACTTTGGCACTCATGGATATTACATCAGACTTCGTGTGCTAGTACACCTCAACAAAATGGTGTGTCCGAGAGGAAGCATTGGCATGTATTAAAAGTTACTCGTGCGTTAATTTTTCAGATGAAGATTCCCAAAACTTATCGAAGTGATGATGTCCTCACAAGAAGATATTTTATTAACCGGATGCCCTCCTCAGTTCTAAATGGTCAATCTCCACACTTTGTTTTGTTTCCGAACATTCCCTTCTTTTCTCTCCCCCGTCATATTTTTGGGTATGTTTTGTTGATTGTTTAGGTCCTGGCGGAGATAAACATGATCCCCATTCTATCAAGTGTCTATTTTGGGATACTCTCATACACAAAAAGGATATAAGTGTTACAGTCCTCACCTACACAGGCACTTTGTGTGTACTGATGTCACATTCTTTAAGTATGTTCCTTTCTTTTCTTATAAAAGGCATACTGTTGATGATGAGGTGTTCTTTATTCCCCTCCCTCTTCCTGTTGATACTTCTTGTTCTTCTCCTTCTACTCCTGATTTGCGGGTTAATGTTCGAAGGCGCCACCACACAATCCCACCTATTGATGCTCCATACTTTTCAAAAGTTGCTTTACCTCCCCGATCTTCAGAGTCTGCCGATTTGTATCACACGCCTAATCTTCCCATTGCCCTTCGCAAAGGTAAACACTTGTGTACTTCTCATCCGATCACTCGTTTTGTATCTCTTGCTCATGTATCTCCTTCCTTTCGTGCTTTTGTTAGCTCTATTTCCTCCATTTCAGTCTCTACTAATCTCCGAGATGCCATGTCTCTGATTAGTGAAAAGCAATGCAAGATGAAATGGACACCTTTCACACTAATAGTACTTGGGAACTTACTCCTCTTCCTCTTGGTAACCAGGCTGTGATGTCATTCGGTGTACAACATTAAATATCTTCCTAATGGATCAGTGGGCCGATTGAAGGCTAGACTTATTGCGAAAGGTTATACTCAAACCTATGGCATCGACTATGCTGAGAACATTATCTCTGGTTGCTAAAATTGCTTTTGTTCATGTCATTATCTCTATTGCGGCTAACCAGCAGTAGCCCCTTTATCAGTTAGATATCAAAAATGTAATTCTCCATGGTATCTTGGATGAAGACGTTTATATGGATTAACCACCAGGGTTTGTTGCTCAGGGGGAGTCTTCTAGGGTTTATAGGTTAAGAAAGGCTATATGAGCTGAAATAGTCCCCTCGAGCTTGATTTGGCCGATTTAGTTAAGTTGTGCTTTAGTTTGATTTGAGACAATGTCGAACAGATCACTCTGTATTCTGAAGATATTTCGAGACAAGGAAGATCATTTTAGTAGTTTATGTTAATGATATTGTGATTACAGGTAGTGATACCAAGGGCATAGAAGACTTGAAGTAGTTTATTCGATTCCACTTCACACTTAAGACTTAGGAAAGTTAAAATACTTTCTAGGATTGAAGTTACATAGTGAAAGGCTGAGATTAATTTTTCAGAACGGAAGTATGAGCTAGACTTAAGGAAACTGGTCTACTGGGGACTAAACCAATGGATACTCCAACAGATCCTAATCTAAAACTTCTAGTTGATCAGGAAGAGTTGTTTTATAATTGTGGGAGGTACCGAAGACTAGTTGGTAAACTTAATTACCTAACCATTACTAGCCCTGATATGTCATTTGTGGTTAGTGTGGTAAGTCAGTTTATGCAGGAGCCTCTCAGATTCTACATTGGGAGGCTATGATTCGTATTTTGAGGTATCTGAAGGGAGCACCAGGACGTGATTTGTTATACCAAGCAAATGGACACATACATGTTAAAGGCTATGTAGACATTGATTGGGTTGGCTCGTCTTCTGATAGGAGTTCCACCATCAGCTATTGCACATTCCTAGGTGGAAACCTTGTCTCTTGGTGAAGCAAGAAACAGAGTGTAGTGGCGCAGTAGTGCATAAGCTGAATGTAGGGTTATGGCTCACACTTCCTATGACTATGAGTTGACGTGGTTGAGGAATCTTCTCTAGGAGATTAGATTCGTAGTACATCTCCCTAGTCCTTTATTTCGTGACAATCAAGTTGTTGTCCACATTGTTCCTAATCTTGTGTTACATGAGAGGACTAAACACATTGGGGCTGATTGCCACTTCATCAGGGAGAGTCAAAATGGTGATGTACCCCATATTTGAAGTCAAAACATCATTTGGCTGATGTATTTACCAAGGCTTTAACTCATACTAGGAGTGATTTCTTATGTTCCAAACTCGATATATATGATATTTATGCTCCAGCTTGAGGGAGTGTTAATGTAATAAGTATAGAGGTATTACTGTCTTTTAATAGTTAAATATATAATATATTGTGGATCGACTAGAATAGATAACTAGTTCGACTCCTTTTCTCTCAACTCATCTTTCCTCTAAACCCTAATCCAACTTACACGTTTGAAACTAAAAGGAAAAGCAAATCCTAGAATCTGAACCTATTGAAATAGTGTTCTAAAAGGAAACAAAAGGGCTTGGCACCGTCAATCGATCTTCCCACCTAAAATCCTAATCAAAGATATATTTTTGGCATATTGTTAGGTATGGCAACATAAATTTGACCTCAGGGCTTACAAAATGAGAAACTTTTAGGGCTTAGGTTACAAAACTAAAAAGATAAAAGATAAAGGGAAAATAAAGGGCGAGGAAAGATCAATAGAGGTTGGCGGCAGAGATCCAAGATAGAGGAGAAAAGAGGTCTCAACCAGATTTATTTGGATTTTTGGAAGGACCTTTTAATTACCACAACACCTCAGCCTAATTCACACGCCAATCCATCCACCAATGGAAGAAAATTTAGAATACAAATTGGAGCAGATACGAAAAAATAAATTCTTCTACTTGTCACATGTAATGCCTTGTATTTTTAATTATTAATTATTATAGATAATAATTACTCCTTGTGGTGATTATTAATGCATCAATTATACTTGAATTGTGTTATGTTTGTTGTGTGGGCTTTTAGAGCCATTTTAGAGACTTTTAGGACCTATTTAGGACCCAGTTAGTAGCTCAGTTGATACCTTTGGGCCTTAGGCCCATTTCTGGCCCATTAGTTGACCTACATTAGAGTTTTAAACCTTTCATAAGTGAAAGTGACGAAAATCATTTTTCACTCATTAGAAACCCTAATCTCTAATCTCTTCTCTCTTCTCTCTCTCCTTGTGTGGTCAGCAGGTGTTTCTGAGCAGCGAGGCTTACACCCATTCGCATTAGTTCATCCTCGCCCCTTTTCGATTATTTTCCTTATTATATTTTTATAATTGTAAATATATATCTATATAACAAAACAGGACGGTTGTCCCCTATGTAAGTAACGGCTGAGATCGACCCACATCAACAGTCGGATTTGAATTCTTTCTCGCGCGCGCATGCCTACTTCCCGAAACCCTCAAAAGTTCAAAACCAACAAACCGTAGCCACTTCTCTCCTCTCTCCTCTCTCTCTTATCTCCATCTACTTCCTCCTGCTTCTCCTTCTCTTTTTTTCTCACAAGATTTACTGGTGCCGATTGCACATTTGAGGTGAAGAGCCTTCGTTGAGACGCCCATCGCACGAACCTTCGTTATTTTTTTATCCGGCTCAGATGTGGTTTGTGGTGGCGGAGAGGAATCTCTTAGGGATTCATTACAACAATAAGATGGAGAGGAGAAGACCGATCAATAGTAACATTGGTGCTGTCTTTGATCGGTGGTTTCTTCCCGCCAATCTCTCACACTCTCGCCATTTTCGTGTGTTGCAAGCTCTCCACACCCTGCCACAACCAGCTCTTCGCAAAGGGTTTTGGGTGCCATCAATAGAATCAGTTTGGTGGTGAAAGTCGTCATCTACCTGAGCTTAGGTTGGGTCTTCATAGCACTGATCTCAAATCGAATCGGTTTGTTTTTGGGTCCTATCCAAATGCACCCCAAAAGAATCAGTTAGGTGGCGTCATATGTGGTTATAGGATCCGTGTGGGTGTTAGTTTTAGGTGTTATGTCGTCTTGGGGCTTTCGAGATGGTATGGGTGTCATTTTTTTTGTATTTTGGTGCAAAAACAGAGGATTGTCATTGTACAACAGCACAATGGTATTTTTTTATAAGTGACAATCCTCTGTTTTTATAAGTCGCCCATCGAATTAACCTTTGGGTTTCAAGGTTTAAGGGTTGGATCTGCAACCTTTGCATCTCAGTCCCTTTCCCTGCATTTATAGGGTCCAGCGGCACTCTGTGCTTTATTTTGTCGCCCCTAGGTTGTTCGAGTTTGAGTTTGAAGGGGACGACTCTGGTAACTCCATCAGTTGAATAATAAGCAACACAACCATTTGATTTGAGGTTGCAAAGAAGCAATCTTCGTATGCATATTTTTGTGCTTTTCTTCCTTTCTATGGTTTCCATTTCACTTTCTGATCTGAGAACAATGTACAGTAAAAAGTGTATCAATTATCTACAAACATTTTTTTGTTGTTGTTGGGTGTTGCTCAGATTCAATGTGGATTTGGAAAAATGTGTTTTCCATGTTTTTTGTTTTCTTTTTGGGTTTGGGAGCATATTAGCATCTTTATAGAGAGAATTTGTTCTTTCATATAGGGGCTGATTGTGGCTGTTACGAGGATGGCTATATCTCCATATAGTTGTGGATCTATAACAAGAGTGACAGACCATGTGGATAAGTGTATGGAACTAGAAAACCACTTAAATACTGTGGAGAAGATGCATTTTGGAAGGAGAGCTTCTTCTTGCCATGTCTTACGGGACTATTCCTCTAATATAAAAAAATATGGAGCACTACATGGTGGATAGACCCAGACCTAAGTCCCACTTGCCAGTGCCCTTATTCAGAATCTGTCTTTTTTGTGTGGGTCTATTATTCAGTATATTCAAAGCTATATACTTGCTTTTTTATATACTATAAAGTTTGTAATATTCATGTAGGTTATTTGATACAGTAGTATAAGCTTTAGGGAGAGATGATAGAACTGGAAAGTTCAATAGGCAGAGGCACTACAAAGCACACACCAATTTTATTTGTTTCCTCTCATTCCATTTCTCCTAGCTGTGGTTTAGTTTTTATCTGTTTATGTTATCTACTTCCATTGTTTGATTCCATTACTTGAGAATTAGCATGTTTAGAAACAAGTTGGGGTCCCATTTTTAGTTAGGCTGAGTGATGGGATACTATCATAACATTTTATCAGATTGGTACTTCAATTTTATTCATTTTGGAGTGAAGATTCCTGTTATTTTCTACAATTGGTGAGCAATTAAAGGAGAGAGCTATGGATATTGAAATGTATTGATTATAAATTCTCCAAAGATCTCAACATTCTTACATTATTTGAAGTAAAAAAGGGTATTTCTGGATACATTAACGGTTTGCAAAGAAGAAAATGTTACAAGATATGATAGAGCAATTTGATTACACTCCTACCTTGAAAGTTTCACAATCAAACTTTTCTTGCAGAAAATGGGACTCAATTCCAATGGAAGTGAAACAGATCAGATTCAAAATGGTTATTGTTCCCCAAATCATGTGACATGTATGACTTTAGTTTAGGGTCTGTGCAAGGATGGGTAGATTTTGAAAGCTTGGGATGGTGCAAAAACAGAGGATTGTCATGGTATTTTCTCAAAAGAGTGATGATGACTATTAAGCTTTGGGATGGTGTGGGTGTTAGTTTTCATCTTTGCAGGGGGGTTTGGGGATGGAATGGGTGTCAGTTTTGTGTGTTTTGTGTATTTTGGTATTTCTCAAATACAAGTAAGCACAATGGACTTTCTCAAAAGAGTGATGGTGACTATTAGCTTTGGGATGGTGTGGGTGTTAGTTTCGTCTATTTTAATAGGAAGTTTTCATTTTATTGAATCTATTTTGAGCATGGGATTTCTACATGCAGTGCATGGGTCCCTTTTGGTTATTCTAATGGAAGTCGTGTTCCCTTGAAATGGTAAATCTAATTTCGCAGTTTTATTTTTTTATTTTTTTTCTTAGCAGGCCGTGTACCCTCGAAGACACTGAGACGCCTTTCACCCTAACACACCTCAAAGCCTTACTCATGGTATGATTTTTTTTGATAAAAAATCTAAACCTATAAAAGATTTCCAAACCTATTTAGTGTATCAACTTTGCTATAGCAATCCTGTTTTCAACTGATGTTGCCCATTTGCTTTGTAGATGGAGTTTAAGGGTATTGCAAACCATTTCTAGAGTCACCCCATGATGTTCTCTCGCACTCCATCTACGCATCATCTGACATGTTCATTATCCCATCAATATTTGAGCCATGTGGGCATACACGTGTATAACATTTATAACCTGTATGTTATTGACAGTTAATGTTGTCTTTGGTTTGGATATTTTGCAACTTATATGGAGACACCACGTGAATTTTCATCGAATTCTTTGATTTAATTATGTTGTTTTAGTAACATTCTTTAGTATTTTTCAATCACCAAAATGTCCACCGAAGATGAAAAGGAGTCCCAACTTTCTCATAATAGTTATAAATACAAGCGTGCATGTGTGACGTTTCTTAGGAGCCGTGAAAGTGCAGTTGCCCAAGTTTTCACCACAATAGTGAAGTTGAGCCAGAAACTCACACTTTATTATAGTCAAGGTCTAATAAAACGAAACTAAAACACTAAATCCAATTCCACTTTTTGATTTAATGTTTCTGTCGAAAACTTGAATAGGCTTGATTGGGATTGATAAAAAAAACTGATTGTTGATTTTATTTTTGGGTTGTAGTTGAGTTTCTTGCTGGCATTTTCAGCTTTGGATTCATGGATCGATTGGGATTGATAAATAAAACCATATTGCTGATTGTTCTATTTTTTTTTTTTTTCGTTACAGTTGAATTTCTTGCCAATATACAAATGATTGTGTGCTCTTTGTCGGGGTAAATGGATCTGGATGCCGAAGGCACCCGTATTTATTTGCAGACTTTGTTGGGAGTGCCGTAGGCACGGGTAATTACTAGTATATATATATATTGAAAGCAATTGTAAATATATTTAATTATTGATTTTTTTAAATTTGTTTTATTATTTCAATTTGCATATTTTATTGAATTGAGGTCATATTGTCAACAATTAATATTGAATACATCTAAGGTGATATATGTCATCACATATCCAATTATTTGGCACCGGCAAAATGAATCTTAATTCGCGATTCAACTCTATCTAGAGCTATATCATCTATTAGACATGTCTCTTCAGATATTTTCTTGCTACCTCAACCCACATAATTTTTGGCCTTCCTCTCACCCTTTTAGGGTATTTCACTCACAACAAAGCAAACCTTCTCATATGGTGTCGTCATTGGTCTTCACTGTACATGCTTTTTTTTATCGGTTTCAATGTACATGCTCCTTTGAGAATAATCAAAAATGGAAAGTGTTCAAGTGGAAAGATTATCCTTGTCTCTGCTTATGTCTCGGATTGGAACAAATTTCTATAATTCGATCTCTTTTTTGATATTCAGGAATAGTAACCGATTCAATAAATCTATGAATTCAACTAAAATATCAAATAAAAAAAGCCACGGGTAAACCCCTTGATTCAAGAACAATCAAACCATCTCGATTAGTTTTCTTCTATTATATACCCCCTATCGGGGCTACTTCTAGTTCTAGATTCCCTCATATGCTTAATTCTGATTTTTTCTTTCCTAGTCTTTCCACTCATCCATCTCAACATATTCATCTCTGATGCACTCATTCACATATTGTTTCTTGATTGCTTAACATTCTACTCCATAAAGCATAGCAGGTCTTATTCTTGTATTGTAAATTTACCCCTTTACTTTGTTTCGTACACCACGGTCACATAAAATTCTGAAAGCACGTCACCACTATGGCCTCCCAACTCTAGTTCTATGGGCAACATCCTCTTCAATCTCCTCATCATCATCGATATCAAATCTAGATAATGAAAATGGTTGTTTTGGGTATTTCCTGCCCATCCACCTGAACTAGCATCTCATCCATTTGCATGTCCTTACTAAAGTTGCACAACGTATACTATCTTGGTCTTACTTATTTTAAAACCCCATTTTTTTAAGGAATCATTCCATATTCCCAGTATTATATTTACTCTCCACACTAGTCTCATCAAACAACATTGCATCTGTAAATAAGATACACCAAGGGACCTCTCCTTGAATATGAGGAGCTAATTCATGCATACCTATTGCAAAAAGGACTCAGAGATGATCCCTAATGCAAACCTATTAATATTATAACTGGAACTAAATATATGTATGTAACCACATACGTGCCATACCAGCAGTCCACCAAGTTCATCAAGAAACAGAAGTCAATTATTGATCTACCACTTAAGTGGAAAATTAAACAGCTAACTTGGCAAACAATGTAGTGTCAATCACTAATGACGCAAGCATGTCTGATGTATTCTATTAGATACATCTATATGCGATATTACTATTATAATGAGTAAACATCACAAGCGAAAACCAGCAGTATATATATCAATAGTCCAGATAGCACAAACCTAAAACAAATTAGCTAAATGGTAACAAAATCATCAGGAAGTTTCTTCAAAAAGTTTCATAACTAGGTCACCGCAGCAAGAGCTTTATCAAACAAAATAACTAAATAAATATGACTATGAATGTGGTCCTGGGGCATTACCAGTGAAGGGCAAACCGAAGTAAAAAGGGAGCCCATAGCATAAACAATGCAGTCCACTTTACTCAACTGCTCCAGGACACTAGGGTTAACTGTGGGGAAGACCTACTCAATGAAAGTAAGGATAATATCAAGGGTTGCAAGTATTAGCAATCACAAAACATTTCAACAATGAATAATTAGACTTTACAAGAAATCCAATGACAAATTACTAAACCAGTACTACATTATAAATTATTAATTACAAAACTTTAAGGAAAGTAGTAGTCATATATATCCTCTGTATAATTGTCCAATCAGACTTTTGATATAGGTTACGTTGAAGTAAACTTGATACAAGTGCCAGCTTACACATAAAACTTGCATCGAGTGCCTCAGATTCAATCAGGATATAACTGGCAAAATAGAGCAGCATAACATCTAGAGGTTTGGCTCCCATTTCTAGGAAGATACTTTACACTATATAAAATTCAATGCTGTGATAAAGGTGGAAGGAGTTCTTTTAGATTCATTCCAGAAAACTTTCATGCCTATTTTTCTCAATTTTCAGAGGCTACAAATTTAAAAATTGTAGTATGCAACCTCACAAGATTGAAAGGAAACTAGAAAATCAAGAGGGATGCCACATTAAGCAGCAAAAAATCCTCACTTTTTATTGAGAACATATATCGATGTTTGATATTGAAGGCTTAAGAAAGTGTTTTGAGAGTAGGTTGTGCAATTTTTCATTTTATCCCATTCTTCATATACAATCATTTTTTAACCACACGGATTCACCTGAAAGGAGAGGGAGAGGAAGCAGTCTGGTTTGAGCACCAAATAACTTCCAGCTGGGGCTCTACACTCCTGCTTCTCTATCTCATTCCGAGGGGACTGGGTAGATAACAAATAGGAGATATGATCAGCCAATTCGATGAAGATTGAACGATGGACGAGAATAAATGGAATCAATACAATCGATCCATTGCTTCTACCCCTTTCCGATGCAGCCAGCCGGGACCCGAACTGGGATTGAAGCCATTGTAGTTCAGATGTAGCCTTACAACTGAGTGAGTGAAAGTTGGTTGGGAGTGGGCTACTCGGGTACGACTGGGAAAAGAGTGACTGTCCAAGACAAGTTGGTTCAAGCTCCAAAAGAATAGGGGAATGAGAGACCAACATAGAGAACTCCAGTGCACTCCTGCACACCAATCTTGCTTTCAAGCCAGAGTTTGCTGGTTTGGACATTCAGCTGTTCAAGGGAGTTTTGCAGGGAATGCTGAGCACTAATCTAAGTCGTGAGAGAGACATTCTGACCGATCAAAAAAAAAAAAAAAAAAATTCTGACCAACCACAAGTGGTAAGAGTCCAGTCCTTGAACACTAAACTATAAGAATACTTTCATCAAACAGAGCCATGGACAGATTCCAACCTTTCTAATCCATATGTCATTTTTCACAGCGATTGTTTATTTGTTTATCGAGGATGCAATGAAATTGTTCCAACTGATGAGTTTACTATTTTTGTAATTTCAACGCACTCCTTTGGTACCAGAGCTTCAAAAATGAAACCAAAAAAGTCCCTTTTTCTGTTGCATATTATACAACTTCACTTCATTTCCTGCTTGCTCTCAGTCTCAGGCTCTCAGCATAGCAGCCGTTGCTATTGTCAACCAATGCATTCACATGAATAATTGCATTAACTGTCCTCACTACTAGGGAGGGCAATCCTTGACCAATCCGGGCAAACCGCCACGATCCTGTTTTTTTCTGGGTTCAGTTAGGGGTTAATCATGGGGTCAGGTCCAGGTTGACCCATCTTAACCCAGCTAGTTGAGGTGCAAGTGGGTCGAAGTTTACCTGACCCAACCTGGCCAATAGCTAAACAATGGACTTGGTTTTTCTGGGTTAAGGTTGGGGTTTTGACCCACAGTAACCCAATTCAAATGAACACAGGTTCAGGTCAACATCACAAGTCCCTTCCCAAGACCCGACCCGACCCATTGCCATCCCAACTTACTAGTACATAAGGATATGATACAAGTATAATAAAATAGAAAAAAAAAACTTTCCAGAACAAAAATTAAAAGCTTATCCTAAATACCTCACAATTCTCCATTCACAACAGATATGCTATCTGCCACCAGCTTCCACAACAATTATTGATATTTTTCATTTCCAGTTACCTTGGTGACTATATTAATCACTCAACCTTTTTCTTGGACAATTAAGTTTATCTTTACTACATAGAAACAATTTTTTTTCACTAAACTTCTCCTTGGAAATCACTACCAACCTCAATTACCTTTCTTGTGTTTTTTGGTACGCGAGTATTGTATTGAGAAAAGGGGAATAAACGCCAACTGAACAAGAAAAACTATACCCCAACCTCAATTAGCTTTGTCCTCTAAATCTATATGCCAGTCTGGTTGCTATAACAACTTTACAAGAAGAATTTATAAGAGAATGGACAGTGTACTAACGATACATCATGGCAGTATAAATGTGCAGCTAATTTGAATCCAAGCCAAATTCTCATGCTCAAGCAAAGAAGAACGAAACTGCAGTACCACATCATTGGACAAAAGAAATTCAAATCAGAAATAGAATTTATGACAATTGTAACTGGAATGAAGTCGGACATTATCTTAGAGAGTAGTGAATGACCAGTTATGAATCAGTGCAAAATAAGGATCCACAACTATACTCTTAGAGTGACAGATATGGAGTTCAAAATTGGAAACTATTGAGAAGTACTCATTAGTCCCATTATAGGCATCATTGGGTGATGACACTTCTTAAGTGAGTGCATCTAGGAGTAGCTCCAATAGGTAATAAAATAAATGAGTCATTGAGAGGTTTTTTTTAACAGGTAATTGAGATGGTTTGGTGGCGTGCAAAGGAGACCATTGATGAAACCAATGAGGAGCATGCTATTGCAGCCCAAACCGTCAAAGGTTCAAAAAAGTGAAGGGGAAGGCTAAAAAGAATGTGAATTGCGGTAGTGAGAAATGATTTGAAGGCATATAATTTAACAAAGGATATGGCGACAGAATGGAAATGCGGATTAGAATTGATGTTAGATTGATACACACAACTCATAAATCTTGAACTTTTTGCAAGCTTTACAAACCCCTACATACATAAATAAAAATAATTGTATAAAGACCTTGGTTGCAGGAACCTTCTACACTAATTGTCACTCTCACTCCCCCTCCTGCTCAAGAATCTTGTTCCTGCTCCTGCTCCAGTTTCCTAAAAATAATTCAACTAATTTTTTCTTTTTTGCAGCAGCTTCCTGGCTCCCGCTTTGTGCAACTAAGATAAAGACAAACCAAAAAAGGCAAAACAACTATACTAGTTTTATTCAAAACCTTGACATTTTAAAGGATATGTTTTACCCTTATAACTATTAGTTAAATCCTAAACTAAAATTTATTTTCAACGGTATTAAGATTTAAAAGGCTTTTTTGTTACTTTTTAAAAAATCCAACACCATAATTAAAAGACCAAAACACCTCAATTCTCAAAAAGGTTTATAAACTTTTTTTTTGACCCTTGGCTTTTGACCAAGGTATAAAAAACGGCCGTTATAACGGATTCGGACCTCCCCCGTTACGTACCGTTAAAACGCCCAGAAAATAATGGTCGTTTGAGAAAGAAACGGCCGTTATTTCCTTTATTTTCCGTTTTTTGAAAATTTGAATCCGGCGCTATTTTTTCCATTATTTCCACTATTTCTGCTTATTCCCCTTTTTTCCTGTTTTTGCCCCTGAACGTTATTTTTGTTATAACGAAAAAAAATGGCAACGCCCCCAATCTGTTATACCGTTATAACGGCCCCTTTTAAACCTTGCTTTAGACATCTCCGAGATATGAATGTGGCGCTTCTTGGCAAGTGGTTATAGAGATTTGGTGATGAGGATAGCTTACGGCGGATCGTGATAGGGGGTGCAAGTATGGTTTTATTAAAAGTTTACAACTTTCAAGTCAGGTGTCCATCCACTTTTAAAATGGTTTAATCCCACAAGTAGAGTTTCCAAAAGAAATCTATTGTTAAAGATTTTTGGAGACTCGTTAAAAGTAATATATTGAAAAATGATAAGAAAATAAATTGTCTAGAATATGCTTAGAAAACTGAAATACCTTTCAACTTGTTAGGAAATTCATAAATTCATGGGAGTATTGTAAACCCTTTATGATATTTTAAAATATTAGTCCATAGAAACAACACTAGTGGGTGCTTGAGAGGGTGAATCTGTAGGTGGCTGAGAAGACTCATCAGATGCATGATTGGCCCAAGCGAGCTTGCCCTACTTATCCCAACAATACTGCTCTATATCTCCAAAGTAGCCACAATACGTACACTTCATCTCACCGCCCCGACCACCACCGCAAGAACCAAAACCACCACGACCACAGGAAGACTCAAATACCACTCGAAACCAATGTTGAAGATTCCTTGGGAGAAATTACATTCCCGAGGGAGGCACGCTGAAGACGGAAGAAGGCATTGACTGTAGTAGGAAGGGACTCACTAGCCAAAATATGTCCCTTAATCAAATTGTACTCAGGATTCAAGTTGGATAAAAAGAACGCAACCTGAAATTCTTCCCGATGTCGTTTCTGCTGCTTCAGCTCAATGATACTACTGAAGTTCCTCCCACATACCTCGGAGTGAACTATAATACTCGCCGATGGATTTATCTCCCTCCTTCATAGTGAACATACACTCAAACAACAAGTCATAAATGCAAGATACATTCCTCTCTTGAGAGTACATCTTTCGAACTGTAACCCAGATCTGTTTGGCTGCATCAAGATAGATGACGTTAGATGAGACTGACGGCTCCATGTTGTTCCACAACACGTGATCTTCAATGAGATCTTCGATTTCTTCTTGCCATACAAAAACTTAACGGAGTGAGACCATGAAAGGTAGTTGGTGCCATTCAACTTCACAAACGTAATCTAAGCACCAATACCATCCCACGCAAGAGACTTGCCATCAGTAGAAACACCCGAAGCACTCGAACTGGCCATCCGAAGGATGTAAAACCCCAAGTTTCACACAAGATGTCAAAAAAATCCCAAACCAAACGCAATGGGAAGTGCAAATTACCTTTTTTATAAAACCTCCCACTCGCATTCATCGCAGGATTCAGACCTTTTGGGACAACTCCTTTAACGATTTTCCATTAAAGAAATGCCCATGGGGGGCGCAGCATGTGTAGAAAAATCCCAAACCAAAAGCAAACCACCCCTAAAATCAATCTAACGGGGGCAACAAGGGTAGAATAGCACACCTGGTTCAGGTTTTTAAGAAAATCAAAAACCCAACAGAAGACCGGGAGAGGAATTTTGGCGGAAAAAAAATCCAATTGGTGTTCGGAGAGCCAAAAAAATTCGAAACAGGATTTAAACTACCCCTAAAAACAATCTAGGGGGCAGTAAGAGTATAAGATCACACCTGCTTCAGATTTCTGAGAAATAGAAAAACCCAAAAAAATCTCTTCTAGAGAAAAAAACACAACAACTGTACCTTAAAGCTTCAAACACACATACAAAGCCTCCCAATCTTCAAGAACACCAGAAACTGTTAGATATTTAGGGTTTCATATAGAAGAGAGAGAGAGAAGAATTGGGGAAGAAAGGAGTTGATGTCTTAAGCATAATGGCCTAGACGTGTTCCCCTATTTATATATTGAACCACTTAAAACATAAAAGAACATGTAATGACAATAATACCCCCCATACATAAAACCCACTGAGAAACATAACATAATATCTAACACTCCCCCTCAAGCTGGAGAGTAAACATCGTGCATCTCCATCTTGGAACAAATAAGATCTAGACGAGCTTTGAATAACGCCTTTGTAAACATATCTACTAATTGATCCTTTGTCTTCACATATGGAGTCGAAATGTCACCACACATCACTTTGTCTCAAACAAAGTGACAATCTATCTCGATGTGCTTTGTCCGTTCATGAAACACTGGATTTGAGGCTATATGAATAGTCACTTGGTTATCACAGTACAACTTCATAGGAATCTCTACTCCAACACCCAGTTCTTGAAGAAGATGCTTTAACCAGGTCAACTCACAACTCGTATGAGCCATAGCTCTATACTCAGCTTCCGCACTAGCTCTAGCAACCACAGATTATTTCTTACTCCTCCATGAGACTAGATTTCCACCAAGGAACACACAGTAACCCGTGGTAGACCTTCTATCAGACGGTGAACCATCCCAGTCAGCATCTGTATAACCAGCCACTCTGAGATGACCATGAGATCTATACAACAAACCACGACAGACCAGGAGCACCTTTTAGGTATCTGACTACACGGACAACTACATCCCAATGCGGAACGCAAGGTGATTGCATAAACCGACTAGTCACACTCACCGCAAAAGAGATGTCAGGTCTAGTAATAGTCAAATAGTTCAACTTGTCAACCAGTCTCCGATATCGATGTGGATCATCCAACAACTCACCCTGATCACATACAAGCTTCGTATTAGGGTCCATGGTGTATCAACTGGTTTTGACCCCAATAAACCTGTCTCCTTAAGAATATCAAGAACATATTTGCGTTGAGACAAACTGATCCCATGGCTCAATCTGGCAACCTCAATGCCCAGAAAATACCGAAGCTTTCCTAGGTCTTTAGTATGAAACTGTCTCTGTAGAAACTGCTTTAAGAACTGAATACCTTTAGTGTCATCTCCTGTAACCACTATGCCATCGACGTACACAACCAACACAATGGTTTATCACATGTTTTCTTCACATAGACCGAATGATCAGATTGGCACTATGTCAACCCAAACTAAATGACAACCTCACAGAATCTGCCAAACCATGCACGTGGTGACTGCTTCAGCCCATATATCGCCTTCTTCAGGCGGCAAACACTCCCAGACTCCCCCTAAGCAACAAACCCAGAAGGTTGCTAATGCAGGAGCATCCTACTACGATAGTCCACGCTACACCGAATCTATGTCAGTCAAGCAAATGGACTTACTATTTATAGTAAATCTCGTTTTTACTATTTATAGTAAATCTGAAAATTACTATTTATAGTCAATCCCATTTTTACTATTTGTAGTAAATTCTGATTTTACTATTTTTAGATAAGTGGACCCCACGAAGATTTGTTTTAATTTAATTAGGATTTTCAATTGAAATTTTATTTTATTTCTAATTAGAACTTTTATTATTAATTGCAATAGTTGATTTGTATTAGGAGTTCCTAATTTCAATTAGATTAGAATTAGGAAAGTTCAAGTAGGGAGTCTATAAAAGGTGATGTACCCTTTGATTTAAAGAAGGAAAAATTATGAATGAAGAAATAGAAATCTCTTTGAGAAATCTCTCTTGTGGTGTGAAGCCATCTTCTCTTGGTACGAAGCCAAGCTAATTCGGTGCGAAGCCGAAGGTATCTTTCTATCCCTATCTCTTTCTCTATTTCTTCTCTTATTCTCTTTTCTTTCTCTATCTCCATTTCTTTTTTAGTCAATTTATTATGTAAGAAAACCCAAATCATACCATAGTGTTGCGTGAATAGTGATGTGAATAGTGTCACGTGAATAGTGCCGTGAACAGTGACACGTGAATAGTGCCGTGAATAGTAATCACTCTTAATTCCTTCTCAAATCGCGGAATGGTACTCCCGTCCTGCATCGGTTGCTCCATATAGACCTCATGTAGATCGCCATGCAAGAATGCATTCTTTACATCAAGTTGATACAACGGCCAATGAAAAGAAGCGGTTAAGGAAATAATCACATGCATAGAGGAAAGCTTGGCAACCGGTGAGAAGGTCTCACTATAATCAACACTACAATTGAGTATACCCCTTGGCAACAAGGCGGGCCTTTAGTCTCTCGACAGATCCATCTGGTAGGAACTTCACAGCGTATACCCAACGAGAACCAACAACGTGCTTTCCCTGAGGTAAAGTAACTAAACCACATGTACCATTAGAATGCAAAGCATCCATTTCAGCAACCACAGCCTCACGCCACCCAGGAAATGAAAGAGCTTCCTGAAGATTGTTAGGAACAGAAACAGACGACACAGAAGCAACGAAAGAACAATAGACAGAAGACAAAGAATCAAACGACACAAATTGAGTGATAGGATGTTTAGTGCACGAACGTGTACCTTTCGTAATGCAATGGGAAGGTTAGAAGAATATGTAGGCAAGACAGGAGCCATCGGCAAAGAAGCAAAAGGTAGAAGACATGAGTCCAAGGCAGGCACTGGAAGATGGCGGTGACGTACATAGGTGCGAAGCGGCGGTGCTGTCGGAGTTGGCACATAAAAATCTTGCAAACCAGAAGAAGAAACAATCACAACCGGAAGACGAAGAGTGTGAGACTCACAGTCAACGAAATAAATTTCACGAAATTATCAAAATATTCGCGAAATATTTCCATTTTCTAGGTTACCGACAGAAAAGAATACTTACGTGGAAATAATGTTAAATTTCCCGAAATATTTACATTCATGTCGAAATATTTCGCGTGAACAGTAAATTTCGATCAATTGACAGTGTAAATATGTATTATTTCGGTCGAAATGTTTCGACATGTATGAAAACATTTCAATCGTAGGTAGTAAACATCTCATTTGAGCTCAAAACCGCTATAAATCTCATATTTGATCTATTTAACCCCTTTCCATACATTGTTTTTATACAAAAGATCAATTCATTGTAGATTTTTTGGTTCGTGGATTGATCGTGAGGACGAATCAAATCCTGTTTTGGAGTTTTTTCAAATTCGAAATATACATCGATAAAATTTCTTGCTACAAATAAACAGGTTAGGTGTAAATTCATTAAATTTATGAATCTATGATGCATTTACACTAGATTTGTGCACGGAATGAAGATCGTTTAGGGTGAAAATTTGGAATTTGGGAAAAACCCCAATTTCATTGGTTTTTACCCTAAACATCCATGATTGTGCATAAATTGATTATATGTTGCGTAACTTAGCCCGTTCTACAAGTTGGTTGGGTTAAAAAAAAATCAAAAATATTAACCCTAAATTTTTTTTTCAAATAAAAAATTAAATAAATGTTATAAATTAATATTAAATAGGTTTTCTAAAATTACATATAATGTTAAGAAATTAATGTAAGTGAATAAGGATTTGTTAATACATTATTTTATGACTTTTTTATAATTGGCAATTAAATAATATTTATATATTTAAATTAAACATTGACTAATTAAAGATACTTGCCGCGACATATTACAGACCATTATGGTCATTCATTTCCACACTACATGTGGTTGTGTATTATGGTTCGAAATCTTATGAGTACGTTTTTATGCTTGTTTCATGATTTCCTAAACTTTCCACAATATTTCCATCATTTCCGCATTATTTCCATCATTTCCACGAAAAAATGTATTATTTCCACACTGGTCGTGGAAATATTTTCGTTTTTAGACTGGTCAAAATAAACCTAAAAACCGAAATTTATTTCCTTGCTCACAGTCAACGGAAGAACTTGCACCATAAAAGAACTATACATGCTCAAAGAAAGTGACATCAGGACACACAAAGAACAGAAAAGAAAAAGGGTCAAAACAACGATAACCCTTCTGAGTAGGAGAGTATCCGAGAAACACACACTTAATGGCGTGTGGGTCTAGTTTATCACTACCCGGACGAAGACGTTGAACAAAGTAGACACAGCGAAAAACACGTGGTGGAAGAGGAAATAGAGAACGACCTAGAAATAGAACGAGGAATGGAGATTGACCATCAAGAACAGACATAGGCATGCGGTTGATGAGATAGCGCGTTGTAATAACTGCATCACTCCAAAACGATTTATGAACATTTATTTCAAACAAGAGAACACGAACCACCTCAAGTAAATGACGATTCTTCCGTTCAACCACCCCATTTTGTTGAGGTGTATGTGAACTAGAAGTTTGATGGATAATAATACCATGAAATTCTAAAAATGAACGAAATGGTGAAGAGTCATATTCTCTAGCATTATCTGAACGAAAATTTTGAATTTGCACAAGAGTTTGAATTTCAGCATGAAACAATTTAAAAATAGAGAATAAAGGATATTTCATTAAATATAACCATGTCATTCTTGAAAAATCATCTACAAAAGTAACAAAATATCGAAACCCATTGCGAGATAGAACTCGGATGGGCCCCCACACATCTCAATGAACTAAAGTAAAAGGTTTAATAACTCAAGGAAAAACTCTAGAAAGAATGGAAACTCTATTATGTTTCCCTAACTGGCAGGACTCACGCTCTAAACTAGACACCTCACTCAACGAAGGAACCATGATCTTGAAAGAATGCAATGACGGATGACCAAGCCGACAATACTAGTGACGCAGTGTAAGGGAAGTCATCTGAAACGCAGTAGTCTTCCCCTCACCATCAAAATAGTAGAGGCCACCAGACTCACGCACTCCACCAATCCTCTTCTTCCTCTTGAGATCCTGAAAAACACAATATGAAGGATAAAAGGTCACTGAGCAATCCAACAATCTAGTAATAGTGAGTTTACTAACAGACATAAGACTGAATGAAAATTTAAGAACATACAAGACAGAAGATAAAGGTAAAGACTGACTAAGAGGGGCTTGACCTATAGCACACTTTTGAAGTTGTGTCATCGGCTAAGGTAATATACTCTGAGAAGAAGAAGACGAAGAAGAAGTTTACTGGATGAAAGAAAGCACACATGCAGTCCCAGTCATGTGATTTGAGGTTCCAGAATCAATGACCCAAGGAGAGGAAGACCCAGAAACTTGGGAAGCAAGACATGCAATAGCAAGAGTAGCAGTATTGGAGGATGAAGCACCAGTTGAGCACGAACTGGCACATATTTCGGTCGAAGGCCAGAGAGAAAACGTGCAACGTCAAAGTCCTCACTTTGTCTACGTTGCTTCTCGAGATCTGAAGTGAGAGGTTGGTAGACATTTAGTTCATTCTAGATATTCTGGAGAGGAATAATATTCTGCAAGAGGCTTCTCACCCTGCTGCAAGGAAAAATACTCTTCAAGCAACTGATAAGTCCGGGTGATGTTATTCTCACCAGAATACATCCTCCCAACATGCTCCCAAACCTCCTTTGCACTATTCAAAAACATCAGATTGATGCTGATTTTAGGATCCATTCTATTCCACAACTAGGTCATGATCTAGGCATTCTCTTGTACCCACTCCGAATAATTACTGGCGTCATATTTGGGCTGATTTTCACGCAAATATTTCAATTTTCCATAGGCCGTAAAAAACACTTCAACAGACATGGCCCAAGGAACATAATTACTTCTGTTGAGTTTGATAGAAGTCATCTGGACATTAAAACATCACCAGACACCACGATACTAGATTTGTTCTCCATTATTACCACAAAAAATCACCACTGAACCCATAGAAACACAAACCAAACGCGATAGGTGCAAATCACCTTCTCACTAGATTCAGACATCTGAGAACAACTCCTTTCACGATTTTCCACTGGAGAAAATCCCACGGGGGACCTGCGGCACACTCAGGGGAGGTCCTGGGCAAGTGCGGTTCATGGTTCTCCCTCTATCTAAGCCCAGCGATTTGCACAGAAAAGGCTTTGGGCAAATACAGAAGGGTCCAGAAAAGAATCTCTCACCTCTTATATCAACAGAATGCACAGAGAACAAATCTCACCTATTTACACCTTGCGATTTACTCTGGGAGCACTTTTCTCAGCTTCGATCTTCACTAGGGATAAAACTTGCACACATCACATAGAATAAACCACACGGAGACCACGTTCTTCATTACTCTTGCATAATGGTCTCTTCACATCACAAACACCATGGGGTTTCACACACGAACCCTAAAACGAAATCTAGGGTTGCACAGGCAAACCCTTGATTTTAATATTTCACCACAGATAAAGAAGAGAAAAAAAAAAGATTGGAGAAGAATATGAAACCCTAAATCAGTACAGAACCAGTATCTGATACCATGTTAGATATTTAGGGTTTCATATAGAAGAGAGAGAGAGAGAGAGAAGAATTAGGGAAGAGAGGAGATGACGTCTTAAGCAAAATGGCCTAGACGTGTTCCCCTATTTATATATTGAACCACTTAAAACATAAAAGAACATGTAATGACAATTATACCCCCATATATAAAACCCCTGACAGAAACAAACACCAAAAACACTCTAGATATACATCTAGGTGAAAACAAACTTCAAACAACAGATCTCTAAAGCTTTGAGTCTGTCAAAGCCTTAGGATTTGTTAACTAACCTGAGAAATATGAAGAAGAAGAATGAATAGATGAGAATGAAGAAAGAGGATCAGAAGTGCTCCGATACCATGTGAAATAAATGAATCTAGGGTTAGAGAGGAGAAGAAAGAGAGAGAGAGAGACAAACTAGGGTTGTTCGGCCTCCTCATTGATATATATACCATTCACTTAAGTGGTGTGGGTCCACTTACATAAATAAAACATATGGGCCCAATACTCTACAAAAAGCCCATCTACACGACATAAACATAACAAAATAAACTAAGAACTCTAACAAAGAACATGCGACGGGAAAGAATATGCATACATACTGCAATAAAATGGACTCTAATAGAATGTGTCAAACATGTAAGAAACAGACGATGCATCATTCACCTCATGCAACAAGTTTCTGCCCTCGCTCGACATGTAGAATATCCGCTTTATTCTTGAAGGCAGTGTTGGAACTGAAGAGCATTCCTATCCAAAACAATCCAACAGTAAAATGAAGGAGCAAAACTATCTATCCTAGCAATGCCACAACATGAATCAGTAAATTACTAGAAATCGAAAACTAACCAAATATGGTGTCTAATTAATGATCTATTCACCTCAGCAAGAAAACTAATAAATCTTTAATGATTAATTGTAGAAAGGTAGCAACAACTTGAAATATATATATATAGGGTCAGGATCGGGGGACAACTATTTCATACAACGTTTCTGACAACAATTTTGGTATACCCATATGGAAGGTGAATCAATGGCTGAATTTTGGTGAAGATGATCTCCTCACCATATAGATCACCCCTACAAAAAATCAGCATATTCTGAAATTTCTAACGTCATCAACTGTGGTTTTCAAGTTAACGATAAAAATAAACGATCCATAATTCTTCAACTTGTAAACCAGTCTACGAATATCGGAATGATTTGAATTTTTGTGAGGATGATCTCCTCACCATAGAGACCGTCCTCGCCATAAATCATCCCATTCCAATACTTCGAATTTATAAATTTGCCTGTGACAATTTTTGTTGTCAAAAACGTTGTATGAAATAGTTGTCCCCCGATCCTGATCACCAATCTAAAAAGGAATTGTCAATTTGAAAATCGGGTTCAGTGTCGAATTTCTCCACCATCTGTTCTTCACTTGGAAGTTTAAAATTTCAGGTAAAACATTTTAGAAAAAATTACATACCATCCATCGCTCATGAGGATATTTTCATTGAGGGGTTATTCTGTGATTCTAAGTATCTTTGTTGGCTCTTTGTTAAGTTGGTCATCAAGAGGAATTTAACCTTTTATCAAGCTGTTTGTAGCTTCCACTTCTATATAGGTTGGATCACAATGAATAAATCTCAGATTTCTCCCAAAAGCCCTTTGTTTCTCTCCTACCATGACATAGTATCAGAAAACAAGAGTTCCGATGATCAAAGAACATCGTCCAAACTTATTTTTGACTACCAACATTCCAAATAAGGATTTTGATTCATTATACCCTGGTCCCACAAAAATATTATGCATTATCGTTTTCACATCAATATACGTTAAACGTTTTGGAGTCCGACTTTCAGATATTTGTGTTCCAAAAATTTTGTGGGTATGGTGACCACAGAAAAGATTTCTAAGAAGGGAATGAGTCAAAATGTGTAGATCTAGAAAATTTTTATGGACATTCACAGGTAAGAATCATTTCTAGAAAACTTTTCTAAGGGCTACCCTACGAGACCTAAGTTTAAAATATTTTCATAGGCGTTTTAGGAATATTACAAATTGAGAATCCCTGACATTTTTTCACTTTCTTGTATTCCGAAAGGATAAGCCTTTCAAACCAGGAATTCAAAGATCAGATACAAGAACTGGACAGACATGAAGTCAACAAAACATGACCCAATTGAATCCACGATAAACAAAAGTGTCCTGGATCTTTAGATCCCACGGGGATTATGATGCAGTCAGCTTTTAAAGAATATATCCCCTTTTTCAAGTATTAGACTGAGAAGGCATCAGATGCATTGGAACAACAGCTAATTCTACGCTTCAACAAGATCCTATTTTTAGGACTCGCAGCAGTTTAATAAAAAGATACACCATGAAACTCATGAATTATAGTGCATTGTTTCTACTAGATTCTAATTATCATGCATTTTTTTTTTGTGATATCCAAAGTGTGAATGTATTAAAGTGAAAAGGAATGCACAAGAGATGCTCAAGTTCTTTTCTTCTATTCATTTGATGAACCCCAGTATCTATTAAACAAACCATTTACCCCGAAAGATCGACCTGTTGGGGAGAGGCGAAACAATGATGTATACCAATGGGTCGTCGGGCCAACACAACACGTGCGTGGAAACACACTATCCGCTAACACGCCCCCTCAGTGGGAATACACTCCGCTGGAGACTTGAACCCGTGACCTCCCAGGCCTTAAGGCTCTGATATCATATTAAACCAACCATTTACCCCAAAAGATCGACCTGTTGGGGAAAGGCGAAACAACTATGTATACCAACGGGCCGTCGGGACAACACAACACATGCGAGGGAACACACTATCCGCTAACAGTATCTACATTTGCCATCTGCTCCAGGTCAAGTTTGATAACTCTTCGACCTGGAAAAATAACTCTTCTTACTTATCAAAAAAAAAGTTTGATAACTCTTCTTCCTGCAGCTAAAGGTGTTTGAGCAACATTAGCATACATAATAAAATAAAATAAAAAGTTGTTTCAATAATTTTATTATTCTCTTGCGGTTAAATATATTTAAGTATAGAAGGAAATTATGGTCTGGTGAACCCATTGTTAAGAACAGCAATTATTTGGAGGTAATGGATGAAGGGAACACTGTGATTTATGAGACAGCAAAATAAACCTTGGTCAAGCTGATTTGGGTAAGTCCATTCAACGGAAAGGGCAAAATTATAGTGAATTATGATGTGCAGGCAGGAACTCACACAGAAAGTCAAGACAAAGGTTGTGGCACAAACTGAAATATCTGATGTGTAGGCATGAACTTATAGTGAATTATGTTTTTACGGATTGAGGGAAACTCCAAAAGGGCCAACAAGAAATCAGGTGGCCTACTGGAAATCTTTTTCTTCCTTGGTAGAGCATCCTCTTTCTCGGTTTACTGTAATAATTATATTGCATTCTGATATTGGTAAAATGGCCTTATATGCTTGATAAATAACCAAGTTCATCTTCTCTTTTATGGAGTGTGGCCTTCATAATTTAACTTATAATAATAAACTTGTGTCTTCACTCGATTGAAAGAAATAGCTGTTCCAGAAAATAATATTACTAGAGAAAGACACTCGTCTCAACACTAAGACTTTGAGATAAAGTATCAACTTATCCAAAATAAAATAATTTCTCCTCTACCATACCTTATCTACACGTGGCATAGCTCCAGTAGCTGGATGAGATATTTCATTTTGACCACGTATTATAGTTCCATCCTGAAATTAAATTGCACACAATCAAAGGATCTAAAATAGAAGTATTCCTTAATAAATAATTAAAGACAACGTCAGCGTAAGGGATTGAACAGTTGTTGCAAGTACGATAATAGATTTAAAATATGTTCCATAAAATATTCATCTATAAGCACACATAAAATTATCTAAAATAAGTGAAGCTCGAGGAACTGAATGAAAGGATATTAGGATGAATGGCAACCAATTTGGAAAGAAAATACAATTTCATTGACTTCAAAGTTCCGCTATGTACAGTAAAGAGTTCCAGATGAAGGACGCAACATCTTGATAAAGGAAGTTAACATATAAATAAGCTCTCTTATAAATGAAAATCCACACCAAATAGAAGTCGCAATGTTTCAATAAATGCAGGGTTGAATACATAAATAAGATTAAGATACTATCCCATCCCATGATGATAAAATTTCTCATATATTGCCACAAGCATTGTTTGAAAAGGTGTTTTGAGGCTACGCCTCAAGGTGAGGCGCCCAAAAAAAGCCTTGAGGCTATAGCCTCAAGGTTCATTTTTGAGGCTTAAGCTTCAGTTCAGTGAGGCTTAAGCCTCAATTTACATATTATTTAACAAAACCGTGACCCTTTCTTTTTCAATTTTTCCACTCTTTTTTCCCGAAATACCCACCCCAATATTCTTGTATGTTAAAAACAACCTAAAAGGTCTTCAATTTGTTACGTAAAACCCTTTAATCTAGGAGAAACACTAAATCTAAGCTTTCATCCCTAGTTTTTCCCATTTGCAAGAAATTCTCAGAGAAATCAAATCTCATCGGATTTTGATTCCTTCACTTCCTACGATTTTCTTGTGAGGAACCTCACTGTGGGTACCATATTTTTCGGTACATCGGGATCATGACATGTGTCCACCGTGGGATGCACACCATGCCTCACGAACCACAACTCACGAGAGACATCTTATGACCAGCTCTCTCCTAGGAAAGAGCTCACGGCCCGCATTTACCCGGGAGCCCTCCAACAGAGGTATACCAGACGGTCAGGGAAGCCATCGAGTATCCATCATACACAGGTAGTTGCTGCATGGAGCAGATGACAAACACTCGGTAGACACTTAAGCCTGTTAGTCAGTTGATCCTACCTAACAGCTAAGCTTGCAAGGCAAATAAAAAAGGCCCCAAGCGAAGGACCTCAACATAGCGGCGTACATACATATGGGTAAACGAACGGTCACACCTAACGGGTACACCCAATAGCCCAAGAAAAGCCAGACGGCAGCCTAGAGAGGCTGCCGACAAGCAAGATGAGATGTTGTCGCCTACCCCAAATAGGCAATCATTCATCAAGCAGACTCCAATCGCAAGAGGAAAGTTGTCGGCCTTCAAAGCCAGCACGCAATAATGGCATGAACCTAACGGAATTGACGAGAAGACAAAGGAAAAGGATCTTTCTACCATGAGTGATCCCTAAAATCGCACCAATGGGGAACAAGATTCCCCTACCCAGAGAAAAAGCATATAAATAGAACAACCTCCTTTCTAAAAAAGGAGGAGAGATCACAAATTGAGAAATCCAATCAACAACCTAAGAAAGAAGATTTCACACATTTCTTCCCTTCTGGCTTTGTTCTTCTTCTTTTATAAGTGGTCCGCCATTGAGGCACACTCACTGCTTGAGCATCGGAGTGTCTTTGGCAAGTACACCACACACCCTGGGGGAGTTCTTCAAGCGCCAGAGTTTCTCAGTTAGCAAGTTCCAACAAGCTTCCAACAGCCAGGTCCAATTCAACAGTAAACTTGACCTCCATATTGGGGGAGATCCTTGGCTAGAGCCTGAAGAAGATGATGGGTAGAAGACCTCAGTCAGATTTAGTAGGAAATTGACCATCTGATTCTCATCGATTTGCGATTCCGGTTCCACGAGGATCATGCGAGTAGGATTTGGTATTTTGCTCCCTTACTCACCAAACTCAAGCAAAAAATCAAAGCATTGGAGAGTCTTTGAGGTATGTGACTAAATTTTAGATTTTTGCCTTATTTTTTTATAAATACGTGTAAAATATTATTTTTTCCTTTCATTGATGGTTTATTTTTGTCATTTTTTTTTATGATATGATTGAAAATGGTAAGAGAGGTTTCTAAAAAGCGACGAGCGGTGGTAGACAATGGACTTAGCTTATTAACTACTTAGATTTGGTAATTTAGTTATGTGATTTAAAATTTTTAAGATTTGATATCAGCATTCAACTCGAGTCCCAACAGTCTCACTCTTAAGGTAAAAGCTATAGCCTCAGTTACTTTTAAGCTTATTAAGTTATTTTTTCACATGGTATGTTGTTTTTTATTTTTGTAAAATAGATTATATTTTTTTAGAATTTTTTAAGCTTTTTTCTTTAAAGAGGCTTACGCCTCACCTTTTTTAAGCAAACCGCCTCAGTTCTCGAACTAACCTTTTTAGACCTTAGCCACATGTCCACGATTTCCTCTCTTATCACCCAGCTCGGCACTATGTTCAACATGAAAGATCTTCATTACTTCTTGGGCATGGGCATAAATCAAAGAAAACTGGCGATGGCAAGCTAAAAGCCCAATAGTTTCGAGTGTTTATTTATAAATTTTCTTGCTATATGAGAATGAATTCGATTATATATCACACACGTATATATATATATATGTGTGTGTGTGTGTGTGTGTGTGTGTGTGTGCGTGTGTGGGTGTGTGCAGATGAGTTAAGGGCTGATTTTTAGTGATGATATTCTTAACATGGATATCAACCTCACAAAAAATCAGCCCATTCCAACATTTGTAGCCTTATGAAAAGTGGACTACAAGTTGAAAATTTTTGGAACGTCCATTAATTTAGGTCCATATTTGATAGCGCTAGAAATTGCTGATTAATAGTATATTTTGACATACTATCACAAAATATACCAAAAGAAATATCCAGTTTCACACAAATTCACAGGGGCTGAAATGAAACATTATGGACTTTCCATTTCCACAAAAAAAATTAAAATTTTTGTTTTTAATAATATATATATTTATAAAATAATTAATAATCATTACATATAATTTTCTGATAATTATTATATGTGAATTCCAATGGCTATAATCCAGTTTTTGTAATTAAAAAGTAAAAAAAAATTAAAATTTGGAAAAAGAGAAGACTTTTTTTCTGTGTCCATATGGTTAAAAGAGAAGACTTGTAGGTTGATCCATATGGTTATGACCTCAGGTTGTAGTATAGTTATTCTTTTCACTTTTATGTACTTAAATTACATGATTAAGAAAATCTAGTGTCAGATACCTACGTCAATATGTACTGAATGCTATGGAACTTATTTTTCTTAGTCCAAATAGTGTCTGTTGTAGACTTGTATTATGATTAGTTAAGAATGTGTTTTCATGCTTATTTTAACATTTCTTAAAGTTTAAGTGCATATTTCAAAAACTTTTCTGCAATTTTCGTAATAATTACATAACTTCCAAAACCTTTCCAATGTTTCCACACGGATCGAAATATTTCCATTTCCAAGCTAACCAAAATATACACCTAAATCTAAATCTAAATCATTGCTAATTACAAAACTTAAGGTAAAGAGAAGGGTACCCATCTTAGTTCACTCCCCTACAAAAGCCAAAAATACAGCTACAAGTTTAATAATCTTCTCAAACAAAGATCTTCTAAAAAAAAGCCTATTAGTAATCAAAAGGTCCCTTGTAAAGGGTTTGAGTATGGTTATGAATAATGACACATTGGAACTTTATATAGTTGAGTTAGGTTTTCAAACTCCTTAACTCAATGTGACCAAGGGAGAATTTCTACATGAAAACTCTATCTAGAACATACGACGTGAATAGGGTCTATCCTACTGTCATCAAAGCCTTACCAGTAGACTTCATAATGCACCGAGAGTTCCTTACTCAATAATATTGATGTCAAATTCGTGCCCCAATCAACTGTAGACAACTCCAAAAGGCACACCACGGTAGCATCATGGCAGCACCACATGGCAACATGTCAACACAATGAAGCAAAACCAGACACCACGTGGAAAGCCAAAGATGTGTTAGTAGCAGTCAATGCCGTGACAAAGGGCTTCGATAAACCGTGCTAAGAACCAGATGTCAAATTCATGAAACTTTGTAAGTTGGCGAGCAAAGAGGAGGAACCAATAAAGTGGAACAGCTGGGATGGCACCCACCCCCGCCTATTATGAAGGAATAGAAGTCTAGGGTGCCATTGAAGGGCGTTCTCGTCTTGCCTGGCCCACCAAGGCAACTACCCCCTCCTTAGGGATCTATAAATAGTAAATTTTTTGTCATACTACGCACTCACTATAACCCTCCTCTCCCCTTTTAGCAAGTGTAAATAGCACCAAAGGGCCAAAATCTAAGTTCAAGGAACTGCCAAAGCCACCTCGTAACCCTATATTTCTAGTCATCTATTTGTACTAGCACCACCTCAGTAATAAATTACTCTCCTTTCTTTTTGTTCGACGAGTAAAGTACTCTTTGTTTCTCTCGTTTGCCTTATCAACTTACATCAACCAATAACATAGGAAATCTAATACCAGTAACATTTCTATAACGGGGATGTCCCCATCAGGGGACAAAAAGGGGACGGTCTACTGTCCCCGTATCAATACATATGCATGTGCTTGGGGTGGGACCCACAATTTGATAGGTTCACCTACGATATCACTATGACAAAAGCCAACTAGATTGATGACATAACCATCGGAACTGTAGACTTGTTTTCTACATTTTCCAACTATCTAAAAAAATACAACAAATGGTCTAGAAAAGTAGAGAAAAGTTAAAAGATTTCTTAGTTTGTGTGGATACCAAATATAAACCGACTAATCATAACCGTATACGTGTACATGTTATCATAATTATTTGGTCATGTGACCAGCAAGTCAGCCGACTTGTTGGCACATTACAGGCTATCCTTAGGAATATGACTGTGGGACCCAATCAATATGAGATTTTAATTCTTTTATTAACAGATTTCTTGCAAGTCACTTATATTTCGTAGATAGGACAACCCCATACGGGAGTAGCCTAGTCCTACCAAAATTAAATACCTCCTCCATCATAATGCAGCTTAAAGGGAAATCCCTAACAACCGTGCTCCTAGAGGAAAGTCCATCCTACGTAGATTGGACTCTTCCTCACTTGCCACAATAAATGAGAAATCCCTGACATACATGCTCAAAGAAGGTCCAATCTTACTCAAATTAAACCCTTCTTGACTTGGCAAACTCCAAATAGGAAATTGCTTACAATAAAGGCCAACTACCAGTCCAAATCAGACTCTCCCAAAATTTTATAAGTACAACACGAATACAAAGGTAGAGGAGGATCTATTGCTTTACCACTTGACACTCCATTTCAATCCTCTCGCTTAAGCATCAGAGTGTCTTTGCAGGTACACCATTCCTGACGTCCGACCAACAGAGAGCTACGAAGTACTTCTCTTCTGAACCGACCTTGGGGTAAAGAGTCCTTTTAACTAAGGAAGCATGGTACAGGTAAACCGTCGGTACTAGCATACCTTACTGCCTATATGAGATGGTTAACCTTGATTACCTCTTATGTGCGTAGTCTTATTTTATTAGTAGCCATGATCGAGGCTATATTATTGACTATGCATAGGACTACTAAGGTGAAAAGACATGATGTATTCCAACGAAATGCCATTGATTCTAGTAATGAGCCTCCCAGGGACCACCTAATTGACACCGAGTAAAATCTCCTCGTGCTTCAGGAAATCAAGGATAAGCTGACTAGAGTCGATCTTTGGGGAACTAGTGTTGCTTGAGGGCTAACTACTGGGCCAGGTCAGAATGGTGGTCCGAGAAGCGATAAAAAGACAAGCAACTATGAGAAAGAGCTTACTAGCTTAGGAAAGGAAAGATCTACATATAGAGTGTGCCATAGAGTTTTGAGTTAGTTGATTTCAGGCCTATGCTTTTTGCTCAATGCCAAATTGGAGGAAGGTCACTCGCTAGTTTCGTGGTTGTAGTCTGGTGAACGGTTGGCCCTTTACCGCCCCCGAGACTTGGACTCGAGGGGGTGGAATTACTTTATTAAACAAGGACTTTGGTCTACTAGTCATCGACATATTGTGTCATTTCCGTGGAAACATTTCCTCAGGAGGACCAAAACCGACAGTAAGCCGGCCGGTCGGAGGTGTTTTATTAACTAGAGGTAAAATAACCCAGAGTGGAAGCTTGTTGCCCGAGAAAGCATACAATACTTACAATAAGATAGTAGTTCATACCTCATCAAGTTGTATGAGGAGAAATGTTGCCTCTACCATGCAATCGAATAAGCGCAATAGCCAATTGTAGGACTCTCTTTAGTAAAATAGTCATAGAGTTCGTGTAAGACTGGGGCTCCTTTGCTTGGGCCAGTCTTCCATAAAAAGTAGGTTAGGTCGGTGAGCATACAGCTTGGGTGTAGTCACCTCGAGTGAGTCATGTACCTTGGGCTCACGCCAATATCTAGAGAAGTTGAGACACGAATGAGAATGCATGCTATGAAAGAAAGGGTCGAGTCTAATAAATCAACCCTCCACTCAATGCATTTTTGGACGTAACCATTGAAATAGCTTCTCTTGCTATAATTTCTGATACTCCACCTATTTCATAAAGTATTCGACCAGCTTTGGTCTTAGATTGTGGAGTCAAAATCCATTGGTGAAACGATTCAGCTCCTTGTACCTCATTCTGATCCGGTTGTTGAGGCAATTGAATATGGTGGTAACTGGTAAGTTTTCGATGAGATTTTCAGCTCGCCCGGAGATCATGAGTTCTTTAGCTATAGCTCAAGGCTGATTCAGACGAGAAGTACCTCCATGGATTTCTCTATTGGTCGGGCGTCAGGAGTGGTGTACCTACAATTGCAAAAACACTCTGATTCTTAAGTAAGATGACGGAAATGGAGTGACCAGTGGTAAAGCAATGGATTTTTTCCTCTCCCTCTACCTTTGCATCTGTGTTGTACTAATAGAATTTTGGGAGAGTTCGATTCATACTTGTAGTTAGCCTCTCTAGTTGATAATTTCCCATTCAGAATTTGCCAAGTCAAGGAGGGTTCAATTTGAGTAAGATTAGTCCTTCCCTCCCTGAGCACGCCTACAAGGGATTTACCATTTTGGTTGCGCCAAGTGAGAGAGAGTCCAATCCCGTAGGATTGGACTTTGCTCTTGGAGCACGTCTGTCAAAGATTTCCCTTTAAGATGCGCTATGAGGGAGGAGGTATTTAATTTTGGACGGACTGGGCTCTTCCCATATAGGGTTGTCCCATCTACAAGATATAAGTGGCTTGCAAGAAATCTGTTAATAAAATTAAAATCTCATATCGATTGGGCACCATAGCCATATTCTAAGGGTTTGGCATGTCACGTGCCAACAAGTCAACTATCTTGCTGGTCACGTGGCCAACTAATTATGATAACATGAACACGCGTACAGCTATGATTAGCCGATTTATATTTGGTATCCACATCGCCCCCTTTCGAGACGACGCCTAGAGAAAGTTAACCGTCATTTCTAGAAGATAATTACTAGGTTTTCATGATTGGCGCCCTTGGCAGCGTGTTAATGAAGGGCATGAGTAGCCTAAAATGGTAACGTTCCCTAGGTTGGCCGACCTTCTATAAAAAAGAGCCCTCATGTCATTGTGAGGTATCTAAAGTTCACTTAGAGAGTTCCATAAATCTGAAGGTGTGTAGGCCTAGTTTTGTTTCGTTGTAAGGTCGGCGTCCAAGTTCCTGTCACTCAGCATGTTTTAGGTAGTAAGTCGAGAATAATAGTTATTGTCAATGCCAAAAAGCTTAGTGACTCGGAGATTGGTTTGTAAGAGCCTAGTGAGCTTGCCAGAGGGAGAAAACAGAAGATGGGAGAGGCAACAAGGTCTGTGTCTGAAGAAATTTGACAAGATGACAGAGGAGAGAGAACTTGAAGTCCCTAAACAGGGGTGGAATCTGGTTAAGGGAATGTCAAGTTCCCGAGAACGTGTCAGTTCGGTTAGGGTATTTTTTAGGAGAGTCGTGTGATCAAGGATCGATTAGCATGTCTCTCAGTCATCTTAGGGTGGGCTGCCGATTTCCTTTTCCTCCTTTTGTGAGGGATGTGTTACATTCAATTGACTGAGCTCCTGGTCAAATGAATGGCAACTTCTATAGAATCATATATGGAATAGTAGAAATAAACAAAAAATTTGGTTTGAACATTGGTGTGACTGAAATCAGGCACCCTAATCGTGTGAAGAAATGCCCAGAAGAGGAAGGCAAGTTCTATTTTGTGAAAAGGCATTGTCGTCGAGGATTGGTCAAGGGCTTACTGGTGTAAATGGTTGGTTCTCTGCATACTTTTGAAGAGCATGTTGTCAATGTGCTCCTCCATTGTCCTTCCAGTTAATTCCCCAAAGATCTTTTTGACCAGGGACTGGTAAGCTGCTCCGGCACTTTTCAGCCCAAAGGGCTTTACTTTGTAACAATATTATTTTCAGGGGTTGATCTCAATTGTCAGAATTTGAGTAGTATTTGAAGTACAAAGATCGAACGCATATAAATCACTAATCAGGCTGATTTTTGGTTTGTAAGTCCACCTAGGGATTAGCCAATCATCCATATGGTCGGATCTTTCATTTTAGGGCTGTCAAGGAGCCTGACCCAACTTAAAATGGTAGTTCTATGCTACCATAAATTTTTTTTTTCTTAAACTGTGGGAAAAGGTCAAGAGCACTGACCTTTTTCTGGTTCAAGGTTTCGGTTGCTTGCTGTGAGCCTGTGAGAACTCTGAGAAGACTTAGGAGAAATCAGCGTTGCCGTTGCCGTTGCCATTGCCGGAGGAGAAGATCGCGCCACTGACGCCGTACGTTCTCTCCCTTCTCTTCTTCTTCTCTCTCTTTTCTTCCTCTTCTCTCTCACACACACACTTAAGCAATTTTTTTTCCAGATCTTTCCTCCTCTCAATCTTACATACTCTTCGGTTAAATAAGAGTATAAGAGGCAAAATTGTTGAAGTTGAAGCCTTCCTGTTGCAGAACCCGTGACTTTTTTTTATTCGAAAGAGGATTTAAGGGCTTTCGTTTGCGCGTTGGAGCCTTGCATGCGCCTGAAAGGCTGAAACTTGCAGTAGGCTAGTAGCCCGTAGCCTGGAACTAGGTAAGATTCTCAACCCTTTTTCAGATTTTACTTTTTATTTTGTCTCATCTCGTGAAGTATACGATTGTATGCTGTATCTGGGTTTTTTGTTTTTTTTTTTGAGAATGTTTCGGTATGTTTCGGATTGTCTCGCCGAAACACAACGAAACATATGAAATATACCGAAACATACGAATTTTTACATGTTTCGTTTCGGTATTGTTAAATTCCGAAATGTTTCGTACGAAATATTCCGAGATTTTAAACCTTGGTAGTAGGATAGATGTTGTTTTATGTTGGCATGCCCGTCTGGGGCATGTCTCTTTTCAGTACTTAAAACTCTTATTTCCAGTTTTATTTGATTCTATTTTATTGTCTGACTTGCACTGTGAGACTTGGGAGCTCGCTAAACATTGTCGCTCTACTAATCCTTCCAGAGGTAATCAAAGCTCTATTTCTTTTGATCTTGTGCACTCTGATGTTTAGGGTCCTTCCCCTGTTACTTCTATAATTGGCTTCCGCTATTTTCTTTCCTTTGTAGATGACTATACTAGGTGTCCGTGGCTTTATCTCATGAAAACCAAAGATGAGGTTCATTCCAAACCCAGTATGGTGCCTCCATCAACGTCCTTCATTCTGACCAAGGTGAAGAATATATGCATGGGGGTCTTTAACAGTATTTTTTAGACCATGGGATTTGTCACCAGAATTCCTGCAGCTATACCCCTCAACAGAATGGTGTAGCTGAAAGGAAAATGCATCATTTGATTGAGGTAGCTCGATCTCTTTTGATTGGCCCCAAACAAGGTTCTAAACTTCGACTTCGCCTTAAACTTCGGTCAGTTAAAATTCGGAATTAATTCGGGGAAGTTCAATTCGATTTAGAGAATTTTTGTAAAAATTCGCTAACTTAAAGAAGTTTGAAGAATTTTTGCCAAAACGTTGGTAAAACATTGATTTTTAAGGATATGATAATACAAGCATGAGAAAACAAACATGATAAAACACTTATAACTCATTATATCATAAAAAAACCATTTAGAGCAACCTAAGCAAGATTAATATCGGTTCTCATATTGACGCAAGTGTAAGTGTATTTAGATTTTTTTTAAGATGAGTTATAAGTGTTTTATCGTGCTTGTTTTATCATATCCTTAAAAATCAGTGTTTTATTATGCTTGTTTTATCATACTCGGCTAATTTCTCATAGTTTAGCCTTTTTAATACAAAAATTGTAAAAAATCGTGTTATACTAATGAGTTTGACTCAGTATCTTAGTACTTGCTTCAAAAAAGAAACTCAATACTTTTGATACTTGCGTCAATATGAGTGAAACGATATTAATCTTGCTTAGGTTGCCATAAATGTTTGTTTTCATGATATAATGAGTTATAAGAGTTTTATTATGCTTGTTTTATCATATCCTTAAAAATCAGTGTGTTTTACCAATATTTTGGCAAAAATTCTCCAAACTTCTCTACATCGGCGAATTAATTTGGCGAATTTTTGCAATTTTTGTACTGAAAAAGGCTAAACTTAAAGAAATTAGCCGAATTTTGTCGAATTAAGCAAATTAATTCAGCGAAGTTTTGTAATTTTTTCTGTATGTACACTTTAATTCTGTGATTCAAAATTCGGCGAATTTCGGTCGAATTTCGATGAATTTTGCCGAATTTTAAAACCATGGCTCCAAGGTCCCCAAATCCTATTGGTCTGATGTTGTGTTGATTGATACCTATTTGACTAATAGAATGCCATCTCATGTGCTTCAATTCAAGTCTCCTCTTCAGGTCCTTTGTTCAAGCTCTCCTTTATTCGCGGTTCCTCCTCGCATCTTTGGGAGTGTATTATATACATATCCTGGGTCCCCATTATACCAAACTAGATCCCAAAGCACATAAATGTGTATTTCTTGGTTACTCTTTTACCCATAAAAGGTATAAGTGTTACCACACATCCTCAGGGAAGAAGTTTGTGTCTATGGATGTCACCTTTCGTGAGGATCTACCTTTTTTCTCCTCCACCTCTCTTCAGGGGAAGAGTAGTAGTAAAGAGAGGTGGAATGTTCCTCTTCCTGCTATATCTCCTTATCTGGAGTTTGAGAGGTTTCCGCCTACTCAAACTACTAGTGTAGTTGATAACGCTCCTAGAGCTCAAAGTCTATAGTAGAAGGGAGAAAGCCCCAACTGATCCAGTACCAGTGGTTCCTTCCTTGGATCCAAGTAATCCTTCCTCTCACTCTATACCTATCATTTCCCATTTTGCTGATGATTCTAATCTTCTCATTGCTTTGAGAAAAGGCACCAACAATTGTACTCAGCATCCATTGAGCAACTTTGTTTCATATGATGCCACATCCCCTCGTACAGAGACTTTGTCACATCGGTTTCCACTATTCTTATTCCATCTTCCGTGGCAAAAGGGTTGGCACACCTTAGATGGAAAACTGCTATGGTAGAAGAAATGAAGGCCTTGGATAAAAATTAAACATGAGAACTTGTCGACTTGCCAACAGGCAAGAAGCCTGTTGGATGCATATGGGTGTTCACAGTGAAGTACAAGGCTGATGAACTAGTAAAGAAGTACAAGGCGAGGCTGGTAGCCAAGGGGTACACTCAGACTTATGGGATTGACTATATGGAGACCTTTGCACCTGTAGCAAAGATGAACTTCATCATGGGGGGTGTTGTCCCTGGCAGCAAACCAAACATGGCCTTTGCATCAACTGTGCATTTTTTCATGGTGATCTGCATGAAGAAGTTTACATGGTGCCCCCTCCTGGATTCACCCCACCAGAAGATAGCAGCAATGTGTCTCGATTGAGGAAAGCCCTCTATGGGCTTAAGCAATCTCTAAGAGCTTGGTTCAAGAGGTTCACCATAGTAGTGAAGAAGTCACGTTACACTCAAAGCCAAGCCGATCACACCCTATTCGTGAAGCACCGAGGGAAGAGCATCACTTCCCTCATCATCTATGTTGATGACATCATTCTGACAAGGAATGATGCAGAAGAAGTGACCAAGTTGAAGAGTCACCTAGTAGGGGAAAGATCTGGGGCTTCTCAAGTACTTTCTAGGCATAGAGGTTGCGAGATCCAGCCAAGGGATCTTCATCTCACAAAGGAAGTGCGTCCTAGATCTATTGAAGGACTCGGGCAAGCTGGGAGCCAAACCAGTGGAGACTCACAGAGTAGAACTACAAGTTGGCCGACTCGAGTAGTGAGCCTCTACATGATGTGGGGGGTTTTCAGAGACTGGTTGGGAGGTTGATCTACTTTTCCCTGACTCGACCAGACATTGCCTATGCAGTCAACATTATCAGCCAGTACATGCATTCTCCCAGGGAGATTCACTTAGAGGCAGCACACAGGATTATGAGATACCTCAAGTTTGCCCCTAGCCGAGGCCTTCTCTTCAAAAAGAATGGCCACATGAGAGTAGAGCCATACATTGATGCAGACTGGGCTGGGGCCAAGGATGACAGGAGATCTACCGCAGGCTATTGCACCTTTATAGGAGGCAACCTAGTTACCTTGAGGAGCAAGAAGCAACCCGTAGTTGCCAGATCCAGTGCAGAGGCAGAGTTTAGGGCAATGGCCCATGGCTTGTGTGAGATGATCTGGCTGAAGATGTTGGTTGATAAGCTTGGCTTTCCAGTCTTGGGGTCCGTGAGCTTGTATTGTGACAACAAGGCCGCTATCAGCATTGCTCACAATCCAGTATAGCATGATCGGGCCAAGCACATTAATGGATCACCACTTCATTAGGGAGATGTTTGTACTCCCTTTGTGAAGACAAATGAGCAAGTAGCAGATGTCTTCACCAAAGGAGTTCCCAGTTGGCAACTTCACAGATGTTTATGCAAGTGAGCATGAGAGATGTCTATGCACCAACTTGAGGGAGAGTGTTATCATACACATTTTATGCGTATTTAGCATATTTTAGTTGTTCTATAAATACCACTTGTTGTGACTGGTATAGTTGTCTTTTGTAATGTGCCCTTTACATAAATAAGATTTATGGAGTCATGTGCTACACACATGACATCCTTCTCTCTTCTCTCCTCTCTTCTCTCTCAACTCTAACCTAACCAACCCCATTGCAACTCTAGGTTTCAAAATATCGGCAAAACCATGCAAAATTGGTAGAAATGGACATAAAAGATCTCAAAAAGACCTATGAAACGGGATATAGATTATTCAAATCCGACAACAAGGTATTGATCAAAAAAAATTGATAATTATATTGATCGAAAAATTGAACTTCCAAGTAATAAGTTATGCTTCCCAAAGTCCCTTGCATATAAGTTATGCCTCCCATTATTTCCTAAGCATAAAACATCCATTGCAAAATAACAATGAAGTTCATATTCACAGAGGACAAAGAAGTAAAGAAATCCATCCACGAATGCTAGACATGTATACTTAACATTTGCTCTATTAATGTAGTATCAACTAAAGATAAAATGGTAAACAAAGATGGAACCTCAATATCATTTGAAAAAAGAATAAAAAATATCATAATAAAGCCATATGTTAACTAGGAATTAACATAAATATGAAAACATTAACCAACAATCATACCCACAATTCACATCCCAACGTAAGTCTGTCATTTGTGGAAATCACAGGGAGAACAAGACTCTCTGTGGGAATATCTGAAACACGTGAAAATAAAAATATTGCAGCGTCCAAAGACTGAAAGAATATTCGTGCACCTGCAAAGAAGAAATTTCCGATGCTACGAGCATGATGGAAGTCAGTTAAATTATAACTATAACCCAAGTTGTAATTTGTAAAAACAAATTGAACGTGGATTACTAAATATGCAGCAATAATCCATGAGAAATCAATCTCACCATCTTAAATGGAAATTCCAAAATAAATGAGAGGCAAAGAAGACATACATATATCTATTCTCACCATAAAAGCTATGGTGAAGAGGTACAAGGTTTATGTGAGAATGACCCATGGAAGTAGTTCCAAAACTTGATGGTAGATTTTAGTTGGTTGCAAATGGGTCCAATAGATCTAATATAAAGCCAGAAGTGAAATAAAGTAATTTTAAAACAAGATGTCAAGATCGATTACAAAGAAGAAACGCCAGAAATATTGTCTGGCTTACTATAAGATTTCCAGCATAATATAGCTTCCAATTACTGAATCATTCCCTTGTAAAAGATGCTTGTGCGCTAGAGAAAGCAAAATATGGACTGAAACATACTGCTAGTGTTTCAACAATGCTCTATCAAAAATGTCATCAACCACTCCTATTTTGCATGTGCAGGAAATAGTTATTATAAAATGTAGTAACCTGCCCATCAAAGACACCAAAGAAATGCTCGAAAGCAAATTTAATATGAAGAACTTCCATATGAATGTTCATTCGGGTTGGAGATTGACAAACTAAAGATGCAAACAATGTTTCACAACATCATGTATGCACTTGATCTTCTCGTCATGTGTTAACGAAAATACCAAGCCCAAGCATACATCTGTGGAAAATAGAAATATTTCTTTATAAAGTGTCAAACGGTACATGCAAGAGAAGAAATTCTTATGTTTGGACTCTAGACACCATATATACCCCCACCAAAATCTCTACATGTCTCTTTTAAGCACTTTGAATCTAAGGCTGCGTTTGGGTAAGCTTAAAAACCGCAATAAGCCAGCTTTTGCGGTTTTTAAGCACTTATCAAAAAAACAAGCTGTTTGGATTAAATGTAAAAAGCAATTTTAAAAAGCGACTGAAGCCCTTTTATCACAAAAAGCAAAAGTCATTTTTCAACAGCTTTTGCTTTTGCTTTTGCGGAAAGCCTTTTCTCCGAAATTGGATTTCCTATCGTGTCCCTAATATTATTTTGTAATACCTAAAATACCCATTCAAACAAAAGGAGGAAATGCCAAACCCTAATCGCCATTTTTCACAACTCTCCCTCCTCTCTCTCTCTACTTCCTTAACAAGAACTGCTCGTCCTGCTTCAGTAGGGCGAGATTCAACCCAAACGAGGTGGCCATGACCATCGACGGCGATGCCGCCCAAGCGTTTCTCGGCACCGGAAACGACGTCGGCTGTGAGGGGGGACTTCCACGACTGCGTTTAACCAGTCACCGAGCCAAAAACACTACATGGGAAGCCTAACCCATCTCTCCCTCCTCTCTCTCATCTCTCTCCGATCCCAATCTCCCTCGTCTCTCTCTCCGATCACACTCTCCCTCGCCTTTGCCGTCTCTCTCTCTCAGATATCCTCTACACAACGGAAAGCGACACACAAGAAAGAAAAAGGCCTCTCCTTCACAACGTATCCTCTCTCTCGAGCAAATCTCTCTCGATCTAAACCGGTAAGATATGTTAGATGAATTTAAAGATTTTTTTTATCTGGGTTTAATGCTGAGACAGAAAAAAAATGTGATTTTTATAGAGCTTTTTATGGATGTCTTTCCCTAAAATTTGTGAAGTTTTCAACTGGGTTGATTGCATTTTTCAGGCCTTTTTGGCTTTGCATGCTGAGAGGGGAAAAGAGTACTTTGTAATCTGTAGAGAACTTGTTATTGGTGGAGTTCAATCATCCAAGCCTTTTTCTAACTTTGATTTTGTGATGATTGGGTATTTTTTTATTAGGAGAGCTTCTGTAAATTCTGTATTTGAATGGATAATTTTTATTTATGGTTTCTAGAGAGATTTTCTGTAACTTTGTTTATCATTGTATTGCTAAATATTCTTTCATTCTTTCTTTTTTTTGCTTTGTTGTGTATTTGTGATCATGTTGGTGTTTTTCAAGTAAATGAGTGGGTTTGTTTTTGTCAACTCTGCATTTAGAAGGATGAATTTTTGGAAATTTTAGCTCCATCTGTTGTAAGGAGGGATGAGGCTGGCTTTAAGGCCCTTGTCATTGTATTGCCCTGTTTATTATTTAAGTGTGTATTCATGATAATTTCAGTATGTTTGATTGGAGGAATGGATTTTTTCTTTCTCAAGTGCAGGAGATATTTGAATCAATTCTGAAAACTCAGCATATATATGCAACAAGAGTTTTGAGATTCTAGAGTTCTTTTGATGTGCGTAGAGGTGTGAAAATGGAAGACAAAACAAAAGATTTTGGAGTTCCGCGAGAGACTGGATAAAACACTGGCATCTCATGATCTTGTAAATGAGAGTATGTTAAGACCCTTGTTAAGAATCAACTACTATGCTCGTCACCGTCGAAGATGCAGGGTTGGTTAATTTTCTGATTTGCCTGTTTGAGTTTTGTTTCTGGCATTTTAACAATTGAGGCATATTCGTTGATGGGGATCTGGGTCTAACAGGAGATTAATCGTAAATGTAAATCTGGATTGAGCGTTTCAACATGTCTAATTGTCTGTAATTGTCTTATGCAGGATACATTGAAAATTCTGTAGAAAAAAGAACAAAGGAAGTATCAAATTTTCTTGATATGTTGAGGAGTGCTTTGAGAAATGATAGTGAGGTGTCGAAAATTCATGGGACGGCACATGGTGATTGGAAGGTATGCTATTGAGTCTGAATATCTTCTTTTTTTCTTTTTCTTTCATGTTTTTTTAGAGATGAGGGTTATTCCTTCCATTTGAGGATTGCAGGGTGAACTACTTTAGAGTTTTTACTGCATTTGTACCTTTGATTGCCTTGTACTTTTTTTACCAAACACCATAAAAGGCTTTTTAAGAAAAGAAGCACTTTTCTTGTATGATTTACCAAATGGCCCCAACAACTTAAATTAAGCACTTTACATATAAGTGCTATTAGATAAGCACTTGAGATAAGCTTTAAGATTACCCAAACGCAGCCTAATTCCCTTATAAAAAGGAATTGTTTAACCTCCCAAGCATTAGAAGCCAAGTCCCTAAGAATCTAACATATGCTTTATCACTATGATATTCACTCAAAAGTACTAATTTTAAACAATTATCCTTCTAGCGTTATCACACTCTCCTACGCAAACCTGTCATTTTTATCAACGTTTCTACGTAAGAGTTTTTCTCATTGCGTAGAACACACTTTTCTCTACAAAATGGTATATTCGCATGCATTCATACGCATTTATTTGACCCACATGCGAAGCCGTTTTGTAGAAATCTCATTACACGACTTTTTCTATCGCAAGAGCACTAATCGGACAATTTTGATGGAATGTGGGCCCACAATCAACCCCCAAAACCTATGATCAAAAGCCAGTGGGCTAGGAGAAGAAATTACAGGCCAAATGATGGGAGAACCAGAGAGGCGAAAGACGACCAAGAGAAAAGGAGAGACAAGCCCTCAAAGAAAAGACTAAGAGATTAAAACTTATCAACTAACACAAGATGAAGACTTGTTCAGTTGATAAAGCATGCAGAAGACCAAGTCAAAGACCAGGGTTCAAGACCCTCTGCTAGCATTTTTCTCTTTATTTTGTAATATTTTCTCTCCTCTCTCTAAACCTCATCATCTCTCCTCTCTCAAATCTGAATCATCCGATCCTCTCTACCTTCGCAAGCACTCAATCCTACGGCCTACCTTGGTCGATTTCCACTGTCTGATCATCATCATCAATCTCGACCGTTCGATCATCATCAGATCATCCTCCATATCATCCGATCATCCATCTCGCAATTATAGAATCTGACGGCCATCCTTCTCATAAATTTATATCCTACGGCCATGGTCCGTAGTGTTGGCCAATGTGATCACGATTACTAAGAAGATGGACGGCCCACATTACATTCTAAAAATTTTTCAGAAGAAAGTTTTGGAAAATAAGGAGAATTTTGAGAAAGAACATTGGTAGGGAGATTTTTAGAAAGTTGAGTTTTTGGAAAGAAATATTAGATTTTATTGGTAAATATTTTAAATGGGCTGGATTCTAACTAGGAATGAATAGTGAGAGGAAAACTAAAAAAATTTTGAAAAGTCTATTTTCCAAATAAAGGAAAGATGTTTTTAAAATTTCAAAAAAACACCTTTTGAAGGGAAGAGAGAGAAGTTTTTAAATTAGAAACCGTGGGTTTCTAGTGGTTCCCATACAAAAAGGCTGGCCCAAACCCTACTCTCCTCTCTCCCCCACGCCTCATTCATTCTCCCCTCCACGTTTTCCTTCTTCCATTACATCTTTCAACCCTAAGCCGCCCTCCACATTGCAATCTCTTCCCCTTCTCTCCTTGCCACCACCTTGATCACACCTCCTTCACCTTGCAGCCTTTTTACAGGGTTGTAACGTGGCAGCGAAACCACGATCATCACCACCTCGGGTTCCAATCTCCCATCGTTTCTCTCTCTCCCACGTTTTTCTTCCAAGCGAAGAACAAAAAAAAAATACAGAAAAAGATAGAAGAGAAGAAAGGAGGAGAGGATCGTCCTCTCCCTTTACCGCCGAAACCAGCAAGCAACACCACCGTTGTTGCTGCTGATGCGCCTCCAAAAAGCAAGCCATCACCACCACCAGTTTCACCGCCAACACCACCTTGCTACCATCTAAAACAGTGGACTGTTTGGCCTGTCACCACCGCCCAGCACCGAGCACATCCATCGGGACCAGCAGGTCGTCTTCCCCTTCTTCAATCCAAGTCCACCTACTGCACCCATCGTCCCCAGCACTCCATTATCGCCCCTCTCTTCAACCCTCTTCTCTTTGCAAAAACAAAAAAAGAAAAGAAAGAAAAACAGAAAGAAAAAAAAAAGAGAGGAAAAGAAAAGGTAGAAGAAGGAGAAGGGGAGACGACCCTTACCTACCTCCAGCACCGCCTACCATCCCTCCACCTTGCTATTGTCGCCTGCAACCAGCAATGTGTGGAACACCTGCGCCCCACTCTCTCCAGCCGTCTCCTCCTAAGCAAAAAGAGGAGAACAAAAAAAAAAAGAAAAAAGAAGTGAAGAGAGAAGAAAAGGGAAGAGGGCGATCTACAACTCACCTGTGCCTCTTCCATTCACGGTTTCTTTGTGGGGTGGCTGCTCCTCTCCATGATGGGCTAAACCATCCTCAAGTGCACTTGCTGCACCACCTCTCCCTAACACCTGCTACACCACCACCTTGGCAGCAACCACGTGTCCTCCAATGGTAAGCTTTTCCTAATTCTCCCTCTTTCTTTTTCTTCTCTCTCTAGAATTACTCTCTCTAAGTCTTTCTCTCTCTACTCTCTTTTCTATTTCTCTCTCTAGAATAGTTCTCTCTTTCTCTCTCTAGGTCATTTTAGGCCTTTTCTCATTTTCTCTCTCTAGACTAGCTTTCTCTCTCTAAATCTTCACTAGGGTTTCATTTATTTTCCTTTATTTTATTTTTTTGGCTCATGTTAACTCAATTTTGATTCAATGTAATGGATGGTTGTTTATGCATTAATGAAGAATTTTTCTTGATATTTAAGGTTTGATTTATTTTGCATTTTTTTGTTTTAATTAGTGGGTAATGATATCTCTATCAAGAACATGTTTTAAAAATCCACTTCAAATCACCACTCTCACCCCACCATCATTCGCATCGATTTCTATGGAAAAATCCGTCATTTCATGTTCTTATTTGCGCTAATCCCTAACTCCGAGTGCGGATCGACATCCGACACGAGCCACTGTGCAAAAATTGGTTATTTTACAGGTTGAAAGCCTCGGATAATTACAAATTTGGTTGAAATTAGGGTTTCCGATCCGACGGCACGGAAAAAACCTACTTTCACACTACAACCATAATTACAAAGTACCCTCCCTCAAAAAAGCATAGCATTCATTCCCAAAATCTGTAAAGCCACTTCCCAACAAATGCCTAATTGATTTCTTTGAATCTCCTAATTCCAACCCTGACTCTCCAGATATGATACCCGGATACTTGGACTAGTGCCTCGTACCAATGTCGTGTCGTGTCGTGTCGTGTCAACACGGATACGGATACGGATACGGACATCGGACACTCCACCGACATGTATCCCCACGTATCCTTCATAAAAAGTTGAAAAACTTAGAAAAAATAAAAAATTGAACTACAAAATAGGAAACTCGTATCCATATCCGTGTCCTTGATTTTGGAAAATGTCGAGTCGTATCCCCGCTTCCCGTATCCTTGTCCGTGTCTGTGTCCGTATCCGTATCCGTATCCGAGCATCATAGCTCTCCAGCCCCACTCCACCCCCCATGGTTTACTTAGGATGACAAAAATCACAATGACTAAAAAATGGTCATCACAACTAGGAAGTCGCATAATCTTGTTATTTCATCCTCCCTAGGAAAAAAAAATACCTCCCATTGCTGAAACAAAATGATTCACTTGACCGTCGGAGGATCTGCATGACAGAAGCACTATCATAGAGTTTCTAATATGAACTATACAAGTGCTTGAAATTTAAAAGGACAAATTAATTGATTGACACATTAACAAATACAAAATATAGAAGCAGAGCTAAACTGAGACAAAATAAGCATTTTTCGTGAATAACCTTCTAACAGATCAACAATAAAAGGAGCTAAACAACCTTTAAATTGATTGAAATAGTTACCCAGAGTTGCAATAAGATGTAATATGCATTTGAACGAAAAGGTACATCCCAAAGATCAGCATAAATGTAGCATACCACATTTGTATGTATCATTTGAATTGAAAACAAACTTGAATAAAAAGGTAACATGGCTTTACCAATATTTGTTTGGAGAAGTACCCATAATTCATATTGATTTAGGAGATTATTGCAATATCACACTGCATGCCTTTAAATATGATTGTTGGAGTAAGAAAAATAGTATTGTAATCATGATAGGTCACTCAAGCTACCTTGGTCATTTGACTACTGACCTACACTTAAGTTGCCACATAGTCACTTGTGATTGAACGTACCTACCTTTTTTTCTTTTTCTTTCATACGTAAGGGTGTAAAAAATATATTAAGGAGAAAAAGGGAGGACGAACGCCCAACTATACAAGCCTTACAAAGAGAACATCAAGAAGCCAGCAACAAGAAACAGCAAACAAGACTAACTACAGATGAAGCCAGTGACACACTCTCTGTAGTACTTTGTTGCACCTCCTCGGATGCCTGACTTGCCCCATTTATCCCAACACCAATCAATAGTATGATCAGTAGCACCATAGTATGTACATTTCTGATGCTCACCTCTACCACCACCACGACCACTAGAAAATTTAGCACAACCACTACAAAATTTTCACGACCCCTGACCACTACAAAAATTACCACAACCGCCAAAGATTGCTAAAGGTTGATACATCTATAACTCTTCCCACATGCCTCAGAGATTGCTACAGTACTCACTGAGAGATTTGTCACCTTGTTTCATAGTGAACATTGTCTCAAACAACTAATAAATTCTAGACACATCTTGGTCTTGCGAATCCATTTCCTTTACTACATCCCAAACCTGTTTAGCAATGTCCAAGAACATCACATTCGTGCAGATGGACTGCTCCATACTATTCCATAACCAAGTCATAACTAGGGAATTTTCACTCAACCAACCATCATACCCATTGTCATCTTCAGATGGATTAGTAATATACTTCAGTTTCTTCTCGCACACAAAAAACTTTAATTGATTGCAACCATAACAGCTAATTTGTACCATTTAATTTAATAGAGGTAATCTAGGCTCCAACCCCATCTGACATGCCCCAAATAGGGATTTAACAGCACTAGAAGTAGCCATCAAAACTAAACAACTCAACCAACTACGTCAACGATGAATTTAAACAACACAAATGTCACATTAAACCAGTAACAAACCATCAATCTAAGGATATCGACATCAAGAACACAGCAACAAATCACCACTTCAGGGGTTGTGGCATCTAGTAACAACACCTTACTTCAAGGCTTGCGACAACCTTTAAATAAGTTGCGGCAGCCTTAAAACAAAACCCAAGCTTGATGCACCTCTAGAAACCAAAACCTTAGTTGCCACAGGCCTAAGATCAAAACTCTAGCCTATAGCACCCTTAGAAATCAAAAACCCTATGCTAAATCACCTAGACTTGATCTTCCAACAAAAGAAAAATAAGAAAAGAAAAGGAGACTAGGGCTACGGTATTGTTCACATATCAGAGTTGCTCTGATATCATGTAAAGCTACAGAAGATAGAGAAGAAAAGAAGAGATAAGCGAAAATAAATAGTTGAACTTAGCTAGTCCGGCCTCCTCATATGTGTGTATATTGTTATCATATATGTATTTTTACGTATTTCCATGTATAAGGGGTAGTTCTTCAGTACTTTTTAGACCATGGGATTTGTCACCAAAATTCATGCAGCTACACTCCTCAACAAAATGGTGTAGCTGAAAGGAAAATGCGTCATCTGACTGAGGTAGCTCGATATCTTTTGATCGGCTCCAATGTCCCCAAATCTTATTGGTCTGATGTTGTGTTGACTATTGCTTACTTGACTGACAGAATGCCATCTCGTGTGCTCAAATTCAAGTCTCCATCGTACCAAATTGGATCCCAAAGCTCTTAAGTGTGCCTTTCTTGGTTACTCTTCTACCCATAAAGGGTAAAAGTGTTACCATCCTTCATCCGGGAAGAAGTTTGTGTCTATGGATGTCACCTTTCGTGAGGAATTGCCATTTTTCTCCTCCATCTCTCTTCAGGGGGAGAGTAGTAGTGAAGAGAGGCAGAATGTTCCTCTTCCTGCTATATTCCTATCTCCTCCTCTAGAGTTTGAAAGGTCTCCTGCCTACTTAAACTACTAGTGTGATTGATAGTGCTCCTGGAGCTCAGAAGGAGCTTAAAGTCAATAACAGAAGGGAGAAAGCCACAACTGATGCAGTACCAGTGGTACCATCCTTGGATCCAGGTAATCCCTCTCTTTCTATACCTGTCATTTCTTCTTCTACTGATGATTCTGATCTTCCCATTCCCTTACGAAAAGGAACCAAGAGTTGTACTCAGCATCCTCTGAGCCACTTTGTCTCCTATGATACCTTGTCTCCCTCATATAAAGCCTTTGCTACATCTGTTTCCACTATTCCTATTCCTTTTTCCGTGGCAGAAGGGTTAGGACAACCTAGATGAAAAGCTGCTATGACAGAAGAAATGAGCACCTTGGATAAGAATAGAACATGGGAGCTTGTTTACTTGCCACAAGGCAAGAAGCCTGTTGGTTGCAAATGGGTGTTCACAGTGAAGTACAAGGCAGATAGGTCAGTTGAGAAGTACAAGGCGAGATTGACAGCCAAAGTATACACTCAGACCTATGGCATTGACTATGTGAAGACTTTTGCACCTGTGGCAAAGATGAACTCCATCAGGGTGTTGTTGTCCTTGGCAACAAACCAAGCATGGCCTTTGCATCAGCTAGATGTGAAGAATGCATTCCTTCATGGTGACTTGCATGAGGAAGTATATGTGGAGCCCCATCCTGGATTCATCTCACCAAGGGACAGTAGCAAGGTGTGTCAACTAAGGCAAGCTCTCTATGGGCTTAAGTAATCTCCAAGAGCATGGTTCAAGAGATTCACCCTAGCAGTGAAGAAGTTGGGTTACACTCAAAGTCAAGCCGATCACACTCTATTTGTGAAGCACCTAGGGAAGAGCACCACTTCCCTCATTGTTTATGTTGATGACATCATTCTTACAGGGAATGATGCAGAAGAGCTGGCTAAGCTGAAGAGTTATCTAGCTGGGGAGATTGAAACCAAGGTTCTAGGACCTCTCAAGTACTTCCTGGGTATAAAAGTTGCAAGGTCCAGCCAAGGGATTTTCATCTCTCAAAGAAAATTGTCTTAGACCTGCTGAGGGATTCGAGCAAGTTGGGAGCCAAGCCAGTGGAAACTCCTATAAAGTAGAATCACAAATTAACAAATGCCAGTGGTGAGCTACTACAAGATGTAGGAAGCTTCCAGAGACTAGTTAGGAGATTGATCTCTCTCTCGTTGACTAGACCAGACATTGCCTATGCAGTAAATGTCATCAGTCAGTACATGTACTCACCCAGAGACATTCATTTAGAAGCAACATACAGGACCTTGAGGTACCTGAAGTGAGTTCTTGGTCGAGGCCTTATTTTCGAACAGAATGGCCATATGAGAGTGGAGTCATATACTGATGTAGACTAGGCCGGTGCCAAGGATGATAGAAGATCAACCTCTGGGGATTGCACCTTTGTTGGGGGCAACCTTGTTACTTGGCAGAACAAGAAACAACCTGTAGTTGTTAGATCCAGTGCAGAGGCCGAGTTTAGGGCAATGGCCTATGGCTTATGTGAGATGCTCTGGTTAAAGATGTTGGTTGTTCAACTAAACTTACATGTCTCGAGGTCAGTGAGCTTGTACTGTGACAACAAAGCCGTCGTCAGCATTGCACACAATCTAGTTCAGCATGATCGGGCCAAGCGCATTAAAGTAGACCACCACTTCATCAGGAAGAAGATTGTGTCTGGGGAAGTGTGTACTCCTTTTGTGAAGACTGATGAACCAGTTACTGATGTCTTCACTAAGGGAGTTCCCAGTTGGCAACTCCACAAGTGTCTATGTAAGTTGGGCATGAGAGATATATATGCACCAACTTGAGGGGGGGTATTATCATATGCGTATTTTTACGTATATTCATGTATAAGGGGTAGTTCTGTAAATACCTCCTTTGAGGGGTATATTTATCTTTTGTAATGTTCTCCATATATAATATATTTTAGTGGAGTCATGTGACCTAAGCACATGACATCTTTCTCTCTTCTCTCTTTGAATCTCTGAACCTAACCCTAACCCTAATCACCATTAAAGCTTATATCTCACTTAAGTCCATGACATAATGTAAGAAGACAATAATACCCTAAGAAGAAAACAAATTAACACCATAAAAGAGGCAAATGAGACAAAGGATTGAACACCACTTCCATCACTATGATTCCTAAATTATAGGGGGCTAAGGAATTGAGGGATTTTCATACTATTAGCTTAGTAAGAAACTTTACAAAATTGTGGCCAAGATTCTTTCCTCAATTGAAGGAGATTATTGATAAGCCGGTTGGTGCCTCCAAAGAACTTTCATCAATGGGAGACAAAAAATTTCGGTGGTTCTTATTGCAAGCAAATGCATTGATTCTAAGGGAGGAATGGAATGGTGTGTAAGATAGATATTGAAGATCTTATGATCATGTGGAATGGACCTTCATACAATATTTTATGAGTATGGGGTTTGGACCGTTTGGTACCAAATGGAGAAGTGGGATATTGGAGTGTATTTCGACAACATCCATTTCCATTCTAGTTGGACAAAGAGTGGCCCTTCCTTTGGGGGGAAGAATCGCCTTGATCAAGATTACGCAAGATTTCATTGGCAAGTCTTCCAATTTATTAACATGTTGTTATTTAGGATGCCTCGTTCAATGGCTAAACAGTTGGAAACAATGCAAAGAGACTTCTTGTGGAATGGGTGAAGGGGGTCAAAAAGAAGCTCCATTTAGATAGACAAAAGTTAGTTAGGCGTCCATAGAAGTTTGCGGGGATTGGTTTGAGGCAATTGAAGATGATGAGCAATCTTCTCCTAGGTAAATGGTTGTGGAGATTCAGCTTCGAGGATAACACTCTTTGGAGAAGGATAATTCGGCAAAAATATGGGTTTCGTAGTAGAAATTGGGACATAGCAAAGAGGTGAAGCCTTCTTATAGTTTGGGGTTTGGAGAGGGATTATGAAGTTGCATGAGGAGCTTGGAAAATGGGTGTCCTTCAAGGTGGGGAATAGTGAAAGGGGTATGTTTTGGGGTCGGAAAATTATGAGTTATGTTCACACCTCTATGGACTCGTTCCGGCTAACAGTACTTTATTTAGAGAAATGAGTTTGGCGTTGGTGTTCAGGAGAAACCTTCTTCAGAGAGAAATCGAAGAGTGTGTTGTGCCTCTGAGTCAGTTGCAAGGAGTTCACATCTCGATGGAGTCAGAAGATTGTAGATTTGGGAAAAGGAATGCTGATGGCATCTTTCAGTAAGCTCTTTCCATGATCAGATGGCTGGTTTCTCAGTGGCAAGTTCTCTGATCGAGTTAACTTAGGAAAATCCAGTCCCTAAAAAGAGTGGAGGCCTTCATATGGACAGTAGTCATGAACATGATCTTGACTGTCAACCACCTTATTCCCCGGAAAATGGCTATCCCTAATATGTGTGCTACGTGTAAGGAGGACATGGAGAATGTCAACTACCAATTTATTCACTGTAAGACAACCCTTGATATTGTGGAGCTTCTTCCTTTCTGCATACGGATTCTCTCTGACTTTTCCAAGAGATATCGTTAAGTGTTTGCTGGTTGGCCTAATGGAGATTTTGGTATAAGTATAATGCTTGTGGAAGATCTCCCTCATGCCCTTTGTTGGGGCATATGGAAAGAGCACAATACTCATACTAACGAAGACAAAAGTAAGAACCCTCCAGTGATTCTAGGGAGATTGGTAACCTTCTTATTCAGTTCTATTTTGAAGGAGTTCCACAACAGAAAATATGAGGACTTCGTGGCGAAATGGTATTTTGCATTGCATAAGGCCTAGCAGTGTGTACACTCTTTACTTGTACCACGAAAGTCTCATTCATTTTTCTTCTTTTGCTTTGGAATTTCACTTTCAAGTTTTCATCTATTTTCCCACACTTAATAGTGATTAATACAAAGACTTTTGTTACTGAAAACAATGAATAAATTACTTTAAAATAGATCTCATCATCCATGTAATACACAGTAATTTAAAGCAGAAAGTGAAAATCCTAACTAATGGGTGGGAAAGGATTCTGGCTAATACTGCCCTATCGTAGACATGGTTCAACGTTTCGTCCGTTTCCTTTCGGTTTTTCTATAGGACGAAACTACATGCGTTTCAGTTGGTTTCTTTCGAACAATACTTCATCTTATGTGTAAATTTGCACTACCATTTCGTTTCGGTTTCACGAAGTTTCACCCGAAACCAAACGATACTTCCGACACGTTTCGGTATCTCCCATGAATGATACTGAAACGATACCATGTACTTTGAACCATGATGGTAGAAGAATGAGGAAAGTGGGTCATGGAATTTGGTAAACACTTCAGATCATATTAGGAAGTTGGCTAGAGGATGATCTATAATTTTTTCAAATACTTTGAGAGAAGAAAACAACTTTGCGGACCTTTTGGCTGAGAATGGTGCACATAGGAACTCAATGTAAATAGAGAATTCAATGTAGCAGACCTTTCTCAATAAGTAACAGGTGTTATCAATTGCGTATTCTATACATAGATGCGTATTATACATTTTGGGTTGCTAATGTAAATACCCCTTGATGTGAGGGGTATACTTGTCTTTTCTTATTCCCTTAAATATTAATAAGAATTATGGAGTCATTGTGACCTAAGCACAATGACATCCTTTCCTTCTCTCTTCTCTCTTTCTCCTTCTCTCTTCTCTCTTCTCTCTTCTCTAAACCTAACCCTAACCCTAATTCTTCAATTCAACTTGGTATCAGAGCCATATGCCGTCGAGGCTTGCCGGAGCACATTTGGAGACAAACCAGAGGCAACCTGACGTCTGCTGACGTCATCAGACCGTACGGCTGACGTCATCAGCTGTATGGACACGAAACTCGAGGTCTCCCGAAACCCTCACCACTAGATAGATCTTGATTTTCCATTGTTTTTGGTATATTTTTGGGAATTTTTTGGGACTGTTTTGATGATTTTACGACCTTTCTTCCTTGTAAATTCATATTTCGTGTTTTTTGAAACCAGCTTATTTTCTGATCTTTAGTGAGTTTCTTGTGGGGGTTTGTTTCTTGTGTTTGATCCTATACAAACCCAGGAACACATTGGATCTATCCATGTATCATTTGGAGGCCTATTGAAGGTTCTATGAGGATTTTTCTGCTCCTCTGTTACCGCCGGCAACTTTTGTGGAGTAATTGGATTGCGACTTCAGTCCAGCAGCAGCTCCTCTCCTTTTTTTCAGCCTCTTGATAGTTTCCCTTACTATTTGAGAGGATCCTTGGGTTCTAATTGCTTATCAGGACTTGATCTGGTGTTTTTTGGACCTTTCGATTGAGTCTTTTGCCTTATTTGGCCATCAGGTTGATCCTTAGCTCCCCTCATACCTCTCTCATGGTTATTTGGGACATCAAGATGCTGTTATCTTGTTGATTGACTTATGTTCTTACCTCATGTGCTTTATTGGCATTTCTACTGCTATCTTGTTGTTTTTTATTGAGCTTGGTTCGTTATGGAAAAACAACCACCGCCTCAAGACAAACAGCCATCACCCTCGGACACTCCCTCAGAGTTAGAGGTGAGCATAGAAGTTCCCCTCATTGGAGTTGGAGGGCCTATGGTGCATCATCTGGCCTACGAGAACCCGAGCTTACAGATTACTTCGGTGAAGTTGGACGGCAAGAACTATCTACGGTAGGCCCAGGCTGCACGATTATTTATTGGAGGCCGTGGGAAACTAGGCTACACTACTGACTGTCCTTCGTATCGACAGTGGGAGACTAATGATCTTACCGTCATGTCATGGCTCCTCAACTCTATGGAGTCGGACATCAGCCAGAGTTTCTTATTCATACGCGCAGCTCGAGAGGTTTGGGAGATTACACAGAAGACCTACTCAGAGCAGCAGAATGCTGGAAGGGCATTTCAGTTGAGGCAGAGTATCTCCCACTTTAGACAGGGGGAGCAGTCCCTTTCTCAGTAATATACCGCTTTTCGCACCATGTGGCAGGAGCTCGATCATTACTATTCTTATCAGCCTCTTCACCCAGAAGAGATTGCTCCCTACCAGCGATATATGGAGAATGGTCGGATTTTTTATTTCCTTGCTGGACTCAATCCATCTTATAAGCTTGCTCGTGTTTAGATCTTGAGTAGCAGGATGGATCTTCCCTCTCTCAGTGAGGTGTATGCCTATATTCAGAGTGAGGAAAGTAGGCGGATCTCCCTTCCGAGTGAGCACCTCCCAGAGCGATCATCACTTGTTAGTTCCTCTGCTCTTCCTACCTTCCAGCATCAGCACCCTCAGAAGGATCGCCCTTCTCAGCCTTCTTCTACGGCTGTGTCTTATGTTCCTACTGGTACGACTTCAGGGAAGTCTTCTTCAAGGGACAGGCCCAAGTGCGATTATTGTGGTAAGCTGGGGCATATGAGAGATAGGTGCTGGACGCTTCATGGTCGCCCTAGCCAGCCAGGATCCTCTGGAGCCCATACTGCTCGGGTGGATGCTCCCGTTGCCTCTTCCAGATTCACAGCCTAGTCCTTTGGTAGCTCCCGCTGGTATTTCTACCGCTGAGATTGTTGTTCTTCGACAGTTGCTAAGTCAACTGACGGTCCTTCTGCCACCCTTTCGACCTCCTTTGCCCAATCAGGTAACATTAGACATGCCCATCATGTGTCCATATCCTCTCCTAGTTCTCCTTGGATCATTGATTCAGGGGCTTCAGAACACATGATGGGCATGTCTTCCCTTTTTTCCACATACTCTATTTGTTTGTAGGGATAAGGTTAAAACTGTAGATGGTACCTTATCTTCTATCTCTGGGAAATGAAATATCCTTCATTCCCCTCATTTACCTTTATCATATGTTTTGCATGTTCCTCATTTTACCTCTAACCTGTTGTCTGTGAGCTCCCTTACCAGTCATCTAAACTGTAGTGTAACTTTTTCCTTCCTCCTATGTCTTTCAGGATCTGAAACGAGGAGGACGATTGGCACTAGACGTGAAGCTGATGGCCTCTATCTTCTGGATGGACGTATCTCTGAGCCCACAGCACTGCAGTCTCATAGTAGTCTTAGTAGTAATTTATCTTTTGTTCTATGTTGGCATGCCCGTCTGGGGGCATGTCTCTTTTCAGTACTTGAAACACATATTTCCTGCTTTGTTTAGTTCTGTTTCTTTTCTGAGTTACACTGTGAGATGTGTGAGCTCTCCAAACATTTTAGATCCACTTATCCATCTAGAGGTAATAAAAGCGTCAGTTCTTTTTATATTGTGCATTCTGATGTATAGGGTCCTTCCCCTGTTACCTCTATTTTTGGCTTCCGCTACTTTGTTATTTTCGTTGATGACCATACTCGGTGTACCTGGGTGTATCTCACGAAAACCAAAGATGATGTCCATTCCATCTTCAAGGGTTTTCATAAGATGATCCACACACAGTATAGTGCCTCCATCAAGGTCGTTCGATCTGACCAAGGTGGAGAGTACATGTTTGGAGGTCTCCAGTAGTACTTTTTTGATCATGGGATTTGCCATCAGAATTCCTGCAGCTACACCCCACAGTAGAATGGTGTGGCCAAACGCAAATTACGTCATCTGACAAAAGTCGCTCAATCTCTTTTGATCGGTGCCCATGTCCCAAGCTCCTATTGGTTCGATGTTGTTTTGACCGCTGCTTATCTGACTAACCGAATGCCTTCACGTGCTCTCAACTTCAAATCTCCGGTTCAGGTTCTTGCTCCTAGCTCGTCTTTATTCCCTGTCACCCCTCGCATTTTTGGGTGTGTCTGCTTTGTTCACATTCTGGGTCCGCATCGTAACAAGTTGGATCATAAAGCTCTTAAGTGTGTCTTCCTTGATTACTCTTCTTCTCACAAGGGGTACAAGTGTTATCATCCCTCAACAAGCAAGAAGTATGTTTCCATGGATGTCACCTTTCGCGAGGAGACCTTTTTCTCCCCTACCTCTCTTCAGGGGGAGAGACGTAGTGAAGAGAGGTCTGATCTTTGTCCTCTTCTTACTGTATCTATGACTCCTCCTCCATTCCCGTTGGTTGTTGAGCAACCTACTCAGCCTATTATGGTGTCTGATAGTGCTCTAGGAGCGCAGGGGGAGCTTTATGTCTATCGCAGAAGAGGGAAGGCCATTGCTGATCCAGTACCAGTGATTCCATCCTCGGATCCAGGTAACATATCTTCCATCTCTATTCCTATCATTTCTTCTTCCACTGATGCGTGTGCTCTTGATCTCCCCATTGCTTTACGGAAGGGTACTCGCAGTTGTACTAAACACCCCTTGAGCAATTTTGTCTCCTACGATGCCTTATCTCCTTCCTACAAGGCGTTCATTACTTCTGTGGACACTATTCCTATTCTCACTTCTGTGGTAGAAGGATTGGCACATCCTAGATGGAAAACCGCTATGGTCGAGGAGATGCGTGCCTTAGACAAAAATAAGACATAGGAGCTTGTTGATTTGCCAAGAGGCAAGAAACCAGTTGGGTGCAGATGGGTATACACAGTTAAGTATCAGGCAGATGGGTCGATTGAGAAGTACAAGGCTAGATTGGTAGCAAAAGGGTACACTCAGACCGACGGGATTGACTACGTGGAAACCTTTGCACCTGTGGCAAAGATGAATACCAAGCATGGCCTTTGCATCAGCTGGATGTAAATAATGATTTCCTTCATGGTGATCTACATGAAGAAGTCTACATGGTACCTCCACTAGGATTTAGCCCCCCAGGGGATGGCATCAAGGTATGTCGACTGAGAAAAGCCCTCTATGAGCTTAAGCAATCTCCCTGAGCTTGGTTTGAGAGGTTCACTCCAGCTATGAAGAAGCTGGGGTATACTCAAAGCCAAGCCGATCACACCATATTTGTGAAGCATCTAGGGAAGAGCACTACTACCCTCATCGTTTACGTTGATGCCATCATTCTGACAGGGAATGATGCAGAAGAGGTAACCAAGCTGAAGAACCATCTGGCAGGGGAATTTGAGACTAAGGATCTGGGGCTTCTCAAGTACTTTCTCGGCATAGAGGTTGCAAGATCCAGTCAAGGGATCTTCATCTCACAACGGAAGTACGTCCTAGACCTATTACAGGACTCTGGCAAGCTGGGAGCTAAGCCAGTTGAGACTCCCATAGAGCAGAACCACCAGTTAGCCGACTCAAGTAGTACGCTTTTATCTGATGTGGGGGGTTTTCTGAGACTGGTTGGAAGGTTGATCTATCTCTCCTTGACTCGACCAGACATTGCCTAAGCAGTCAACGTTATCAGCCAGTACATGCATTCTCCTAGGGAGATCCATTTAGAGGCAGCACACAGGATTTTGAGATATCTCAAGTCTGCCCCTGGCGAAGGCCTTCTCTTCCAGAAGAATGACCACATGAGAGTTGAGTCATATACTGATGTAGACTGGGCAGGTGCCAAGGATGATAGGCGATCTACTTCAGGTTATTGCACCTTTGTTGGGGGCAATCTAGTTACTTGGAGGAGCAAGAAGCAACCTGTTGTTGCCAGATCCAGTGCAGAGGCAGAATTCAGGGCAATGGCCCATGGCTTGTGCGAGATGCTCTGGTTGAAGATGTTGGTTGCTGAGCTTAGTTTTCCGATGAGCTTGTATTGCGACAACAAGGCTGCTATCAGTATTGCTCATAACCCAGTACAGCATGATCGGGCTAAGCACATTGAAGTGGATCGTCACTTCATAAGGGAGAAGATTATATCTGGAGAAGTCTGCACTTCATTTGTGAAGACCGATGAGCAAGAAACGGATGTTTTCACTAAAGGAGATCCCAGTTGGCAGCTTCACATATGTTTATGCAAGTTGGGCATGCGGGATATCTATGCACGAACTTGAGGGGGAGTGTTATCAGATACATATTTATACATTTTGGGTTGCTAATGTAAATACCCCTTAATGTGAAGGGTATACTTGTCTTTTCTTATTCCCTTTCATATTAATAAGAATTATGGAGTCATTGTGACCTAAGCACAATGACATCCTTTCCTTCTCTCTTCTCTCTTCTCTCTTTCTCGTTCTCTCTTCTCTAAACCTAACCCTAACCCTAATTCTTCAATTCAACTACAGGTATATATTTTATTCTCTAATTTGTACTTACAAATTAATAATAAAAAGATTCTTGCTTGTCAAAATATATAAATATGTATGGAATAAACTGTAAAAAAAATGTATCAAGTTTGTTCAGAGTGTTAGACACTCAGCTCAGATTAACATCGACACACATGTCTATGTCTGAGTTATGTAGTCTATGAGAGACGAGGGGAGGGATACGCACACACAAATGCGCATACACACACGTATATATGGAAAGAGAGAGACTATGTAGCAAGGTACTAAAAAGTTAATTGTCAATGCCCAAGAATCATGTTTTATTTGTGAAGTAATGTTGAAGCAAGATTGGATACCTGATTTTGAAAATAAGCCAGAAAAGTTCGTATTGTTTCCCGATAGGGTCTTGATACACCTTTCCACAGAGAGTGTTCTCCTTCAACAATATCATACCTGTCAAATTCTCAACTCAGCACACTAATACTCAACACCCCCACCATTTTAATACCTAGAAAATCAAAGAGAAATGCAAAAAATAAGAAGCTCTAAAAATAAATTTTAGCATGCACAAAATTAACTTAAAGAAACTGTACTATCAAATTTGAAATGAAATCCCCTCTTGGCCAACTACAAACATTAATGAATACATTGAAATCACTTTGTAGTTTGTACTCATAACTAAAAGGATCTCATGAAAATATTCACTAATGTGAACTAAATGTAAATGATATGAAAATAGCAGAAGACAAGGAACTATGTATGAATTTTAAAGTTTTGTCAAGACTCAAAACCATTTACGGCATTTTTTTTCTGTTAAGTAAGAACCATGTAAAACAATGTCAAGATTTAATATCCAAGTTAGAAAGAGTTATTCATGTGACGCTCACTTAGTCAGATGGACATAATTTGACTAGACAAATGGTAGACCTTTGAAATCTTCTCACAAACATATTCAAATGGGACTATGTCACGCATGGGAGTTGAATGAATTAATATGCATTCATAATGCTCTGAATTTACATTTATTTCAAGAAATATTGATTGCTACTTTGACTCAATATGTTAAGTGTGATGATCCAATATAGTGCAAGTCACTTGTCCTCGGTAATAATTAATATGTACTGATTATATCTGTTAGCTCATGATTGAAGGAGATCAAACACCCATGTGCTAAATAAACAATAATATGAAGTCTAATCGAGCCAAGGTTTAAAATATCTTTCCTTCTCGTTGTCTCGATAAGCTGATGGAACGAGACAATAAAACAATGGAAAAAACAGTATATGTCTAGATAATAAACCATTTTAATGCTTATTTAGGCTAAACATTTGTTATCTAGCATTAATACATGTTTTGATTTGTTTTCTAGCATTAATGTGTGTTTAAAAGACACATATACAATGAAATAGTATTCTAACTCGGTTTTAGTCCATAAATTAGGCTTTTGGCACGAGACGATACATTCCCCTATGTACTATCTCAGTACCTATCGGAACGAGACGCCTTAGCTAAGACGGATGAGAGAGGAGAGAGACGAGAGAGAGTATACTCTCTGTGCAAAACTGAGAAAGAAAGAGGTAGATTTGGAGATGTTTAAATTAAAAAGATAGCATGAGATAATTTTCCAAATATTTGCTTATAAACCATTATGTTAAATGGATTTTAAAGTCTAGAATACACCTCTGTGACTTGGTTTTAGTTGAAATAGTTTCTAGGGTTAGGGTTAGGGTTAGGGTTCCAAAGGCAAGGCTAGAGAAGAAGAAAAGAGAGTAGAGAGGGAAAGGATGTCATGCTTAGGTCACATGACTCCATAATTCTTAGTTATATGAAAACCATCCTACATGGACAAGTATACCCCTCATACTGAGAGGTATTCACAGAACTACCATTTACATGTAAAAAAAATACGTAGTAAAATACATATATAACACTCCCCCTCAAGTTGGTACGTAGATATCTCTTATGCCCAACTTGCTAAGACACCTGTGAAGTTGCCAACTAGGGACTCCCTTAGTAAATACATCGGCAACTTGCTCATCTGTCTACACGAAAGGAGTGTATGCCTCCCCAAAAACAATCTTCTACCTGATGAAGTGGCGATCAACTTCAATATGGCCCGATCATGTTGACCAGGATTGTGAGCAATACTAATAGCAACTTTGTTGTCACAATACAAACTGACCGAACCTGAGACAGAGAATCCTAGTTCAGCCACTAGGATTTTCAACCACTACATTTCACACACACTATGGGTCATTGCCCTGAATTCTGCCTCTGCACTGGATCTGACAACCAAGGTTGTTTCTTGCTCCTCCAAGTAACCAAATTGCCCCCAACAAAGGTGCAATAGCCTCAACGCTTCCAGAAGCCGAAGTCTGCTCCTTCTTCACCCAACCAACAGTATGCTCCTTCCACTACTGGGAAGCCCTCCAAGGAGAGGCCCAAGTGTGACCATTGTGGCAAGTTGGGGCATGTGCGGGACAAGTGATGGGTTTTATATGGCTAGCTTCCACGCTTTAGTCTACCTGGATTCTCTGGAGCTTGTTTTGCGAGTATGGATACTCTTGGGCCATCTGCTGGGCAGCCTTTTCAGGGTTCTGCTTCCGCTCCTACAACCTCACCTGCTCTAGTCTCTACATCAAAGATTGAGACTCTTCAACGCTTGCTCGCCCAGTTGGATGGTTCTTCTGCCACATCCTCCACCTCCTTCGCGCAGTCAGGTACCACTAGTACTGCTCATCATGTGTCTACTCCTTCACCCAGTCCCACCTGGATCATTGATTCAAGTGCCTCGGAGCACATGACGGGTATGCCCTCTTTGTTTTCTACTTACTCTATTTGTTATGGTAAAGATAAAGTCAAAGTTGCTGATGGGACTTTATCTTCAGTATCAAGAAGGTAACTGTCATTCTCTCTTCCCAAATCCCTTCGTCCTCTGTTTTACATGTTTCCAAATTTACTTCCAATTTTTATCTGTTAGTTCATTAACTCAAAAATTGAACTACAGTGTCATTGTCTTCCCTTCGACTTGTGTCTTTCAGGACCTGGAGACAAGGAGGACGATTGGCACTGGACGTGAGGCTGATGGCATCTATCTTCGGGGATGGACTACCTTCTGAGCCCGCAGCATTGCAGTCGCATAGTAGTAGTCGTAGGAGTGTCCAGTCAGTCTTGTGTTGGCAAGCTCATCTGGGGCATGTTTCCTTTCAATACTTGAAGATATTATTTCCTGCTTTATTTCTTTCTTTCTTTATCGGAACTGCATTGTGAAACCTGCGAGTTGTCTAAACATTGTAGAACAAATTATCCTTCCAGAGGTAATAGATGTTCTGTTCCTTTTGATATTGTGCACTCTGATGTTTGGGGTCCCGCCCCTATTATTTCTATATTTGGATTTTGATATTTTGTTACCTTTGTCGATGATTACACTCGTTGTACTTGGGTTTATCTTATGAAGACCAAAGCTGAAGTTCATTCCATCTTTAAGGGTTTTCATAGGATGATCCAAACTCAGTATAGGTCTCCATTAAGGTCCTTCGTTCTGACTAAGGATGAGAATATATGTATGGAGGCCTCCAACAATACTTTTTGGACCATGGGATTTGTCATCAAAACTCTTGCAGCTACACACCTCAACAGAATGGTGTAGCTGAAAGGAAGATGTGCCACCTTTCGGAGATTGCCCGTTCTCTGTTGATCAGCTCCCATATGCCCAAGTCCTATTGGTCAGATGTCATTCTCACTGCGGCCTACTTGACTAACCATACCTTCCCTTGTTTTACACCTGAAGTCCCCCTATCAAGTTCTTTCCCGCAACTCTTCCCTATTTACTGTTCCTCATCACATATTTGGGTGTCTGCTATGTCCATATTTTAGGCCCCCATCGTACTAAACTTGATCCCAAAGCACTTAAATGTGTGTTTATTGGATACTCTTCTTCTCACAAGGGGTATAAGTGCTACCATCCCCTGTCTGGAGAAAAAAATTGTGTACATGGATGTCACTTTCCGTGAGGACGTCTCCTTTTTCTCCCCGACCTCTCTTCAGGGGGAGGGAAACAATGAAGAGATGTTTGGTTCTTCATGGGAAGTTCCTCTTCCAATTGTGTCCCTATCTCCTCTTCCTACCACACTTGAGAGATCTCAGCCTACTCCACCTATTACTGTGACGGACAGTGTTGGGGGAGCTCAAAGTCCATAGCAAAAGAGGAAAGGATGCAGCTGATTCAGTTCTAGTTGTGCCGTCCTTGGACCCAGGTAATATTTCTCCTTCTTCCATACCTGTTGTTCCTCCTATTGATACTTGTGCTTCTAACCATCTCCCTATTGCTTTGAGGAAAGGCACTAGGAGCTGTACCACTCGACATCCTGTGAAATATAAGGCAGATGGGTCAGTTGAGAAGTACAAGGCTCGGTTGGTATCCAAGGGGTACACTCAGACTCATGGATAGATTATGTGGAGACCTCTGCACCAGTGGCAAAAATGAACTCTATAAGGGTTCTATTGTCCTTAGCAGCAAACCAGTCATGGCCATTGCATCAGCTAGATGTCAAGAATGCCTTTCTGCGTGGTGACTTACATGAAGAAGTGTACATGGATCCTCCACTCGGATTCATCTCACCAGGGGAAAGCGGGACAGTGCGTAGACTGAGAAAGGCTTTCTATGGCCTTAAACAGTCCCCAAGAGCCTGGTTTGAGAGATTTGCTTTGGCAGTAAAGAAGTTGGGCTATACTCAGAGCCAGGCGGATCACACTCTTTTTGTCAAGCATCAAGAAAAGGGCACCACTGCCCTTATTCTCTATGTTGATGACATCATTCTTACAGGAAATGATACAGCAGAGGTAGTCAAACTAAAGGGACAGCTAGCAGAAGAATTTGAGACCAAAGATCTAAGACTTCTCAAGTATTTTCTAGGTATAGAGGTTGCAAGATCCAGCCAAGGGATCTTCATCTCTCGGAGAAAAAATGTTCAAGACTTACTAAGAGATTCTGGGAAGCTTTCAAAGACTGGTTGGGAGATTGATTATCTCTCCCTTACCATACCAGATATTGCTTATGCTGTGAGTGTAATAAGTCAGTACATGCACATACCCAAGGACATTCACCTAGAAGCGGCTCACAGATCTACGTCAGGTTATTGTGCTCTTGTTGGGGGCAATTTGATTACCTGACGGAGTAAGAAACAGCATGTGGTTGCTAGATCGAGCGTAGAGGCTGAATTCAGAGCAATAGCACATGGTCTGTGTGAAATGCTATGGTTGAGAATCCTCGTGGTAGAACTAGGATTCCCGGTCTCAAGATCAGTCAGCTTGTATTGTGACAACAAAGTTGCTATTAGCATCGCTCACAATCCTGTTCAATATTATCGGGCCAAGCATATCGAAGTAGATCGACACACTTCATAAGGGAGAAGATCCTCTCTGGAGAGGTGTGCACTCCTTTCATTCAAACAAATTAGCAAGTTGCCGATATATTTACCAAACGGGTCCCTAGTTGGCAACTTCACCGATGTCTTCGAAGTTGGGCATGCAAGATATATATGCACCAACTTGAGGGGGAGTGTTGTCAGAGACGTATTTTATACGTATTCTACATGTAAAGGGTAGTCTTGTAAATACCTCAGTGAGGGGTATTTTTGTCTTTGTAATGGCCTTCATATAAATAATAGTTTTGGAAGTCATGTGAGCTACACATGACATCTCCTTTCTCTTTTCTCTCTCTTCTCTTCTATTTGTGAAACCCTAACCCTAGAAGATCTTTCTACTGTTTCTTGCCTCTTGGCGAGTCCACTAGCTCCCATGTTCAATTCTTGTCCAAGGCACTCATCTCTTCTACCATAGCAGCTCTCCATCTAGGATGCCCCAACCCTTCTACCACAAAAGAGGGAATAGGAATAGTAGAAACAGATGTGACAAAAGCCTTGTATGAGGGAGATAGCCTCATACGAAACGAAGTTGCTCAAAGGATGTTGAATAGTACAACTCCTAGTGCCCTTTCTCAAAGCAATAGGAATATGGTCAGGAGCACAAGTATCAATAGAAGAAGGAACAACAGGTATGGAAGAAGAATATTACCTGGATCCAATGATGGTACAACTGGAACCGGATCAGCTGTAGCATTCCCCCTTCTGTTATAGACTTTAAGCTCCCCCTGAGCTCCAGGACCACTATCAGACACAGTAGTAGGTTGAGCAGGCTGAGACCTCTCAAGCACAAGAGGTGGGGATAGAGACACAACAGGAAGAGGGACATCCCATGAAACATACCTCACTTCACTATTGCTCTCCCCCTAAAGAGAGGTCGGGGAGAAAAAATAGACGTCCTCACAGAAGGTGACATGACATCCATGGACACGTACTTCCCAGACAAGGGGTGGTAGCACCGATACCCCTTGTGAGTGGAAGAGTAGCCAAGGAACACACATTTAAGTGCCTTGAGATCAAGTTTGGCATAATGGGGACCCAAAATATGTACAAAGCATACACATCCAAAAATCCGAGGAACAGCAAATAGAGAGGAACTAGGGGAAAGAACATGATATGGAGACTTAAAGTTTAACACACGAGAAGGCAACCGGTTAATCAGGTAGGCCGCAATCAAAATAGCATCAAACCAATAGGACTTGGGGGCATGGGAGCCAATCACAAGAGAACGGGCTACCTCAGATAGATGGCGCATCTTCCTCTCAGCTACACCATTCTACTGAGGGGTGTAGCTGCAAGTGTTCTAGTAACAAATACCATGGTCCAAAAAATACTATTGGAGACCTCCGTACATATACTCACCCCCCTGGTCGAATCGAAGGACTTGATGGAAGCACCATACTAGGTCTGGATCATCTTATGAAAAACTTTGAAGATGGAATAAACATCATCTTTGGCTTTCATGAGATAGACCCATGTACACCGAGTATGGTCATCAACAAAGGTAACAAAATAACAAAAACCAAGAATAGAAGTAACAAGGGCAGGTCCCCACACATCAGAGTGCACAATATCAAAAGGAACAATACTTCTCTTACCTCTGGAAGGGTATGTATTGCGACAATGTTTAGAGAGCTCACAAGTCTCACAGTGCAGTTCAGACATATAAACATAAACAAATAAAGCAGGAAATAAAACTCAAGTAATGAAAAGACACATGTCTTAGACGGGCATGCGCTACCACTACTACTACTATGGGCTCAAAAGGTCGTCCATCCAGAAGGTATAGGCCATCAGCCTCACGTCCAGTGCCAATCGTCCCCTTTGTCTTGGACTACTACTACTACTGTGATTGCAATGATGTGGGCTCAAAAGGTCGTCCATCCAGAAGGTACAAGCCATCAGCCTCACATCTAGTGCCAATCGTCCCCTTTGTCTCCAAGTCATGAAAGTCACAAGTCGAAGGGAAGAAGGTCACAGTGCAGTTCAATTTCAGATTTGAGCACTAACAGATAAAAGATTTGAAGTAAATTTAGGGACATGTAAAATAGAAGACAAAGGGAGTTGGGAAGAAAGAAAGACATTCCCTACCCAAACACGAAAGATAGAGTCCCATCAGCAATCTTGACCTTATCCCTACCAGAACAAATGGAATACTTGGAAAACAAAGAGGACATACCCGTCATGTGCTCCGAGGCACCTGAATCAATGATCCAAGTGGGACTGGGTGAAGGAGTAAACACATGATGAGCAGTACTAGTGGTACCTGACTAAACAAAGGAGGTAGATGACGTAGCAGAAGAACTATCTAACTGTGCAAGCAAGCGCCGAAGAGTCTGAACCTCAGAAACAGAGACATGAGCAGGTGAAGCCATAAAAGTGGACTCAGAGCTCGAACCATGGGGGCCAGGAGTAGTTCCAAAAGTATCCATGCCGGCAGAATAAGCACCAGAGAAGCCCGGCTAGACAGAGCGGGGAGGACGTCCATGCAATATCCAGCACTTGTCTCGTACATGCCCGAGACGAACACAATGGTCACACTTAGGTCTCTCCCAGGAAGAAGACTTCCCAGAAGGGAAAGGAACATACGACCGGCTCAAAGTTGGAGGTTGAGAGACCCTAGGTTTCTAAAAGCGCTGAAACTGCAATCCTGAAGCAGCAAGGGCGGATTGATCAGGGATCTGAGAGGATGTGACAAGAGTTGATATCTCTGGAGGTGGATGAGCCATAGCGCTCTGTCGACTTTCCTCACTCTAGACATAGGAATACACCTCCTCGAGAGAAGGCAGATCCACTTGGTGGCTCAAGATCTGTACCCTAGCTAACTCGTACTCAAAACTGAGCCCTGAAAGGAACTCAAAGATCTGACTATTTTCCACATACTTTTGATAATTGATGATATTAACTGCACTAGTTGGAAGGAAGCGTGATAATAGTCCAACTCCTCCCACATGCTCCATAGAGTGGCAAAGTAATTAGAAAGGGACTGCTCTCCCTGATGATGACGGAAGATACTCTATTTCAATTGGAAAGCCCGGCCAATGTTCAGTTGCTGAGAGTATGTCTTGCGAACAGTTTCCCAAACCTCATGGGCAATGCGCAAGAACAAGAAACCCCAACTAATATGAGGCTGCCTGGAGTTGGAGTTGAGGAGCAAGATATAACTGTGAAGTTCTCAGTGTCTCATTCTCATACAAAGGATCCTCAATATTCGTAGGCTTAACAGCACGACCAGTGATGTGACCCATCTTCCCACGGCTTCCAATAAACATTCTGGCGGCCTGTAACCATTCTAAATAATTATTTCCATCCAATTTCACTGTAGTGATCTTTAATCCAAGGTTCTCTAAGGCCATGTGATGCACCATAGGCCCTCCGACACTGTTGGAGGTGGCTTCCGCGCTCACCGGGGACTCTACAGGATTCCCTCCGGTAGACATAGCTACTCAAACAAAGAACACAACAATCGAAAAGGGGTTGGATACCCACCAAAGCCCTACTGAGACACTCTTGGGGTTTACAACCCAAGATAGGCCCCAAACGAACCAACACACAAGTCAATAAGGCACTTGAGAGGGAAAGTCATCTCTCAAAGAAGCTAGGAATGAAGGAGAAGTAGATAAAACCCCACAAAGATCAAACACCAGTCATCAAATAGGGTTTGTACCCATGTAGCAGCCAAAAAAGCTAAAAAAAGTCATCAACGATAATTTATGGGTGGAGTTTTCTTCACCGAACATTCAATAAGTCACGGAAATACGTGAGAATGGTTGCAAGAGGTTGATAACATAGTAGTGGGTCAGATTCAAGCAACAAACCCAGGTAAAAAAACATTACAAGTCAGACACACTACGAGCTAAAACACCATCAGAAAGGCTTCAAAAAATTCCCTAAAAATCGCAAACTACCAGGTAGGGCAGACCATTGGACCTCAAGAAATGTGTGGTCGTACGGCTGATGACGTCAGCCGTACGATACTGACGACGTCAACACTCCTCCGTGCAATCCTCTCCGCTGGTGTCTCTAGTGGCTCTGATACCAAGTTGAAATAGTTTCTAGGTTTAGGTTTAGGGTTCCAAAGGCAAGGCGAGAGAAGAAGAAAAGAAAGTAGAGAGGGAAAGGATGTCATGCCTAGGTCACATGACTCCATGATTCTTATTTATATGAAAACCGTCTTACATGGACAAGTATACCCCTCATACTGAGAGGTATTTACAGAACTACCCTTTACATGTAAAAAATACGTAGTAAAATATGTATATGATAACAGTTTTAAGAGTTTTCTTAGGAAAAAGAACGAGTACATGACTAAGCATTTAAAGTCTCGCCATAACAATAAAGATTCGTGTAGGCAATCTTTAGTATTTTGAAGAAGTAATGAGTAACTTGCAGATAAGGTAAAATAATGTTCCTCACCAAAAATATGTATAGCTTTTGGATTCCACTAATGAAAATCCAATTTACTCCTAAAGTCCAAACTGTTCATCAATCCATACAGTTTGGACGAAAAATAAAAGTGAACCGTGAACGGGAGATTGTAAAAGCATAACCCAGTAGCTCTAACATGACTAAAACGTCAGAAGTCAATCAAAACAAGAAATGTAATTGATTATTCAGTATATAAAATCAACAAAAAAATTATTTGGTAAAGCTTGGACACATTATCCCAGAAGTAATGGAAACAACATATTATCAAAGGAAGAAGAGTAACAGATTGGCTATAGCTCAGACATGGTGTCCTGCATTAGAGTACCCCCCCACATGTTCTACATTACTCCATCTAAATGGCATATCCAGGTACCATAGGTAACAATGCCAAAAGAACATCAGATATATAGACTGGGAAAGAAGCACTTATACAATAAAATTAGTTATAGTATGTACCATTCTGATTTGGCTTCTAGTCCATTAAGAGGTAAACGGTGGCCAAGCAATCTTCGCACAGCAAGAGCTTCTGAAGTACTTTCATCAGACAATCTCAAACATCTCGATCGAATGTCTCCAACAGCTGGACCACCTATAATATAACCATCCAATTGTCTTCCATTTCAACTTTTTTTTAGCGAGAGAAATGAATGTGCACAAACTATTGAACGAAAAAAACTCAGAACTGTGAAGCTAGGTAACATCTTAACTTACCAAGTACACGAACAATCTCAGCTGTACTTCCTCCATCATCAGAAACCGGGAGAACATGTGCAACACGCGTTGTTAACTTTTTCAACTCTTCCACAACACCATTAAATGCAGTTCCACCTGAAGCAATATTGAGCTCCTGAATGAATGCTTTGAACAATGTTCATAGTAACCAACACAAAAATTAGCAATTCAAACAGCAAAGGTTAGGCAACTTCCCTTATCAGACAATATGCAGTTCAAAGATTATTGGTATAAGATCAAATATGTAAAAACAAAATACTAAAAAACTCCCCCTTTAAAGCTTTAACTTTAAAGTTAGAATCTAAAAAAAAACAAAAAAAGTTAACAGACCAAAAACAAATATAAGCACTTCCAATATATAACTGCTACACTCACGAATAACGTCATGGGAAATTTAATCAGACATCTTTGTCACTCATTTATATAGCCCTTTCTCTAAGAGGCAAAGAGATAAAGACTCAATCATAGTAGTATATTATAGTTCCTCAAGAATCCATGTAGTTTCTTGTGGAACTGATGCAGTCCAATCTCACCACTTTATATAAGGCTATATTTTTCTACATTCAAAAGTTCAGATGCATCTCAACTTCGGTACTATTAATTTATTCAATTAGAAAACCAATGAGCCTGAGTTCACGCAATTCCAACATGAATTGAATGAGTTATATCAAAAATATGAACAAGGCCTTGAGTTTTGACGGGATTGTTAGTGTGGTAACTTGTTGGTTTATAAAAGTAGAGTTTTAGGTCTTTAGGCTAGTCTAAGAGAGTATTCTTATTTGTTTCCAAAGGTAATAAGATTAGTCTAGAAGGTTTTAAACTCCCATTATTGTCTCATTATTAGTTAAGTTTCTAATCAGAGTCATTAGTTTTGAAAATTAGGTCTTTAGGCAGTTTCCTAATCGAAGTAGAGTTAGTGAAACCAATGTAACTTTATAGACAATGGGGCATCCAGAAAGCTTCCATTTTCAAGTTCAATTGTAAAGAGGAAAAAATCCATCACCCAAATGTTATAACCTATAAGTACTAACATTGTTTTAACAATTGCAGTTAAAACACAGTTACGAAACTGTTGATCTTTGGGGTGTGAGCAAGGTTTAAAATATCATTCTATTTCATTGTCTCGATAAGCTGACGAAACAAGACATATCGATCACCAAGTTTGGTCCACAATCTTTAACCTGCATTTCAACCAAGACTTTATATGCCTCCGTAGCTCTACCTTCCTTACACAAGTAATTTACCAACATATTGTACATAACAACATCTGGCCTAAACCGCCTTCTCTTCATCTCAATGAGCAAAGCTCTTGATTCCTCAACCATCCCTCTCTTTCCAAGGTCAGTCATCAAAACACTGAAATTCACGAGGCAGGGTATACACTGTTGATACTTCATATCGAATATCATCTTCTTTGCAACATTATATTTTCCTACAGAGCACAAGCCCTACATCAACAAACCAAATGTGACCACATTCGGGTACTTCCCTTTCCGAGTCATGTCCTCAACCAAAGCCATTACTTTATCCAAATCACCATTTTTACATAGAAACCCAATTAGGCTATTGCAAGTCACTACAGTGGATTGGATTTCTCTATCAAGCATTTCTTCAAAGTTCAAACAATGCGCTTCTTCAAAATGGTACCTGGACCCTTCAGCCTCCTCGCAATGGCTCCAACATTCCTTCATGGAACACTCAATGAAGAAGTTTATATGACACAACCACCAAGTTTTGTCGATGGCCATGTTCCGAATCATGTCTGTCACCTACGGAAATGACTATATGGGTTAAAATGAGCCCCACATGCCTAGTTTGCCCACCTCAGCTCCTTCCTTCTTGCCCAAGGATTTTGTTTCTCCAAAACGGACACTTTCCTCTTCATCTGCTCGTCCTCCGAGTCGGTTACTTATGTCCTTGTTTATGTTGATGATCTCATCATCCCAGATAGTTCCACTTCGGCGATTACATCTCTCATTGCTCACCTTCACAAGGAATCTGCTATGAAAGACTTGGGCAAACTTAATTTCTTCTTTGGCATACCCCGTCTGGATTGTGTCGCACTCAACGACAATACATTGCCGAGTTACTTCACCGTTGTTCGATGGAAGGTGCCAAACCTCTCAGGAATCTGTATCCCCAAACTCAAAGCTTCACAAAACATATGGTGAACCCTTCAAGGATCCAACTCGCTATAGGAGTTTGGTCAGTGCACTTCAATATGCGACAATTACAAGACCAGACATCTCTTTTTCCGTCACTAGAGTTTGTCAATATATGCACAGTCGACTATTAATCATTGGGTCACCGTGACCTCAAGAATAGCATTGATCTCTACCTTCCAATTTGTTGCTCCGAAAACTTCACCATATCAGCATTCTCCGATGCCAATTGGGCAGGGTGTCCTAACGACCGAAAATCCACAGGTGGTTATGCTATATTTCTTGGACCCAAGCACGGAGGCTGAATATCGTGCCCTTGCCGATGCCACGCAGAAATCACATGGCCTCAATCTCTCATCAATGAACTTCATCTTCCGATTCTTCCAAAGTGCCCAATCCTGTGGTTTGATACCATTGGTGCTACTTATCTCACGGCAAACCCAATTTTCCACAACTATATGAAGCACATTGAAATCGCATTTCACTTTGTCCGTGATAAAGTAGCCAAGCAGGATCTTGAAGTTCAATATATCTCCACCAAGGATCAACTGGCAGACATACTTACGAAGCCATTGTCAAAATCACATTTCAATCTTTTGCATAACAAGCTAATTCTTCACGAAGTCCCACTTAGCTTGCAGGGGCGTATCAGAGATAACGATTAGATTCATCTCAAATCTTATCTTCTCCTCACTAGAGTCTCCAGGTCATTCAAACCTCTCTTCACTCCGTTATCTACTGATCAAGTCTCATGGGCACTCAAACCTTTCCTCTTCACTTAACACATGTACATTTCTGTTCCATACAGTTTTCTATATATATAACACTCTCATAGTAAATACAATCAAGAAAACATTGTATCACTTACAAAAGGTCGTTTTTCAGCTAAGCGTAAATAATGGTTAAATAACTGTTAACAGCCGTTATAACCGATAGATACATTATAACATATTCAGCACTAAATACCAAATTACATAACGGGGTTGGTGCGTTACCATTATAACGTCCATTAACCGTCATTTTAAATCATGCATAAAATCTCTTTTTATTAATCTAAGTTATCTAACACTACTTTTCTAAATTCTTTCTCATTCATAAAGAGTCTTGATTTCAATGTTCAAACTCATTAGAAATCTGTGCCATCAATCAATCATTCAATCTCCCGCTTCATTACAGTTCATTCACAGAAAAATGCATTTTTGGCCATCTGAAGTTTGAATTAGAAAATAACACAAGCAATCAACAAGAAAATCAAATATTTTTTAAATTAGGTTGAAGAGACGAGGAATTAAACCTGAGAAAACAAGCAAGGAAGGCGGTTGCTTGGTAGGGTTTGAAGAGGATTGGTGGCCAGCCATGGTGAGGAGGGATCTGGAGCTGGAAGAAGAGGCGGAGGCATTCGGATTGAAGAGAATTGGAGGAAATGGGGATGAGAGCGGTAACGCTTTACAATTACATATCAACGCGGGACCCAGAGTAGCGTCCGCCATTAACTCCCGCGGAATCTCTCACCCACGCCTATATTAAGCTTCACTGTTCGTTACATCTCTACTAGTTTAAAACGTGGGAATAATGTTTTCTGGAAGGCCCGTTCAGATTTCTTCTATGGACCGGCTCCATTTTTTTTGCATCTTTCCTCGACAAATGACATCGTCTCGAATTTTTTTAGTTTTTTTTTAATAAAATAAAAAGTGAAAGAAGGTCGCGCCGTTTGCCATGTGGAAAGGGTTATTGGACTGGAACTTTCCACTTGCGTAGATCCTCAGTCTGGCTGGCCAAACACTTGGGGCCCTTTGGAATTGCCAGCTCATCTTTTCACATGCTGTGAAACCAGCCAACAATATAAGCCACGTGGTATACTCTTAGAGGGGTTGCCAGCTCATCTTTTCACATGCAGTGCAATGACCATATGGAGATTTTGTAGAACTTTGATGACAGTCAACAATATAAGTGACGTGGCACACTCTTAGAGGATGCTGACCGGATAAATGTTTGGTCAATCCCTTACTGATTAGTGATTTCAAACCTATGGATCTTTGTACCCCAAATAACGGTCAATAATGCTCAAAATCCACGGTTAAAAATCACCCCATGAAAATGACCCCAATCCAATGCTTAGAAATCACTAATCAGGCTAATTTTTGTTCGTATGTCCATATAGGGTATGGCCAAACATCCATATGATCATAAATCTCGAGGTGGTGTTTGGTAAATCAAGTTATCAATTCTAAAAGCTTAAAGTGCTTTAGGTCTGATAGCTTAATGACTTATGACTGAATAAGAACATGCCACCGTGGCTCGTATTCTGGGTGATAAGTAACTTTGTTGACCGGCGACGGTCAGCAAAGTTCTACTCCCATATATAGATTAGTCCTATGCTAATTCCTGACACGTGTCTGGTTAATTATATTCCTTTGTTTTAGTTCTTGTGGGACAAATCCATTATCCAAAATTCCATATTGGTTTAGTGGAATCCAATATCCATGTTTCACATTGCTTGGCTGGAGTGCAAGGCCAGCTCAACCCTTAGGCAGTTGAGTCTTGAGACAGCGACCTAAGGCCCCACCGTCATTTGAGGCCCCGCAACACGTCAGCCACATGCTCCAGAGGCTAAAATTTGCAACAATTTTGTTTTTGCCCCTCCACTTTCACCCTCTCTCCAAGGTTCATTAAAATCCCATAAAAGCATTAATGTGATTTAGTTAATTTTATATGGGTAAAATTATCCTTTAATTTTATAAAGGTAGTATAGAGAAAAGAGAAATGCGAATCCTCCATTTTCTTCTATCTCTTTAATAAATATTTTTTTTGTACGCCTCTTTAATAAATGAACAACACATTTTTAGAAAATTATTATTTTTCTTCGAAAATCCTTAAAAACTAATAACTTTTAATTTCTAAATCCGTTCACAATGAAAATAGATTCATTAGAAAGCTCTCGTTGAGATCTTTTCAATGTAATTCGATAGTTATTATTTTTATTAAAAAAAATCTAATATTTTTATTAATTGAAAATTTCTATAATACCATTATAAAATTGATATTTATACTTAAAATGACGTACAAGAAAGTAATAGCATTATATTAAGTTGCCCTCTTACTCTTACTAAAAAAGAAGTTATACATTTACCATTTTTATAAATGCGATTTTATTAAAACATCATGAGCATCGCTCATGCACTCCAATGGGGTGCCTTAGGATGATGTATTTTTTTTGTGTGGGTGAGGGGTTATTAAGACTTCAAAGAAGATAGGGCTAGAAACATGGGATTTGGGGGGTCTTTGGTGAAGTACTTTTTTATTATTATTGAGGTTTGAGAGAAAAAAGACTAATTTTTTAATTAAAATTTATTTTTATTAATATTTTAAATAAAATAGGCTGATTAACGTTTTTGACTTAGGCCTCAACTTGCATTCAGACGGGCCTGCAGTGTTTACATTGTTTGGCTTGCAGCCACGCAAGGAATAAGAATAAACTTGTCCACAAATTAAAGAAGGTGCACTAATTTTCTGACCCCTCTCAATGTTCCTGTGCTCGGCCTTGGATTTCAAGGATCCAACGGTGGTTGTCAGCGCAAAGCTGGCATCACTTTTTTACTTTATGGGGGAGTTGACAACCACCGTTGGATTCTTGGAATCCACGGCCAAGCGCACAAACACCAAGGGGGGTCAGAAAAAGGGGGTACTTGGAGCCTGAGCTTTTTTTAGTAGGCGAAGTGTGGTTTGGACTTTGAGGAGTTTCTGTTTAAGGAATGAGGACCAGATTGGTGTGGTTGAACTGCTTGATGTAGAAACTCTTCAGAGAAATAATCATTGGCCATGTTCACAAGAGTCGCATTGAATATGGCTCTGCATGGTTGCCCTGAATAAGTCTTCTAGAAATGGCTCTGTATGGTTATCAACAAAAAGTTTTACAGAAAACAGATTTGTATGTCAGAAAGTGTTGATACAGAAAACTTATTCAAGACAACCATACCGAGCCTAAATGTCATAAAACTTTCTTTCTGTATCAACACAATTCCTAATATACAAATCCTTTTTCTGTACAACCATGAGCCTGTTCCAAAACTTTTCCATGGATTATGTTCATTACATTCACCTTGCTTTAGATGCACCCAATATTACAATAAAATTGAGCTTTTAAACCATTGCAATGTTGAAAAATTGCACTTTTCTATTTTAACATGTTTGAATCACACCAACCATCAAACTTAATTATATTCCCTGTTTTGGGCTCATAAAGGATAAGTTTATTTAAACCCCAGTGTGAAAAACCCTTGGTTCTGTACATGCAAGACATCCCTTCTTAAGGTATTTACACAAATTAGCAAGAGGTACACGCAAAACTGTAGTTCCAAAAGGATAACAAAAAAGATGCCATCCGTATGTTCAAGCCATTGATGTTCTTTGAAATTTGTGTGGTGGAAATATCCAACCACCACCAGTAATCTGGACTTTGGGTCGATGATAGCATTGCCCAAACAAAAACCCAAAGAAGCAACCATACAGTCATTGATTAGAAACAAGTTTTAACACGACAATAGTCATGTTTTTTACACATGAATTAAACCATTTGCCAAATCTAATACATTAATGTGATGAATTGATTTTAAATTTTGTACATTCACTTTTTGTGAGCGAATTTGCAGCTGCCTTGTTGCTTTTGTTTTTTTTTTTTTTATACATATAGTTTCATTTTAGGCTTGGTTCGAAACATTTACATATAATATTTAACCATTCGTTAGTTTACGATGCAAATGCAGCTATGGTTAGACTATTAACTCATCTTTTACTATTTACCTTCAAATAATCCATGTCCCACTCATTATTTTGTGAAAGTGCAAGGCCATTATCCACCAATGGGCTTTCCCTGTAGATGGCACCCCCCCTAAATTCTGATCACATGACCATCAAAAAAGCTGATTTCCATCGAGAGAACAGGTCAATTATCAGCTTGTTAGGACATGATCAAAGCTGTTCAAAGCAAATTCAGTAACTTCACCGATAAAGATGAAGCTTTGGGTCACGAAGAAGCCCACTTTCCAATGATCGCCTGGTATTGAACATCTATTGCAAAAGTGATTGCCAGTCAGCTATACAGCAGTGAATTTGTTCCCAGGCCTTGAACACACCACCCACCAAACAAAGACCACAAAACATTTTGGATCAAGAAAAAAAAAGTGAAGATAAACAGTAAATGAGGTCCAAGTTGTATACTGCTTCTCTGGAAAACATTAAATAAAACCAGTGGTGTACAGTAACCACATCCAGGGTTGCAATTTTATAAAGGATCTATTCCATTCCATCACTAGAACTGATGGATTTCACTGTCTGCCTTCTTTTACTTATCTCATTTTAACTTATTTATAATTAAAGAGGGGCACTTTGGCCCACAATTATTGATGTATAGCAGTGTAATCTTTATCACCTTCATCAGCAGAGCTGCAGAACCAGTCGAGTTACGTGGTTATTTACAGAGCACTTCTCATTTTATCTACAGAAGCTCCCATTCAGATTCACAGAAATCAGGAATTGGTAATTTCTTTGGATCCAAGTTCCTGGCAAGTGAGAACGAAGTGGAACTTTCCACTCTCTGTTGGTTGGTTCCAGCACCGATGTCTCCATACCAAATTGCTAGCTGCTCACACTCCTGCTTCTTTGCTGACCTCATTTTTGAAGCAAAAGCATCTCGGATTTTTTTCTAATAAACAGTGTTATTAGTTAGTCTGTGTGCATGGGAGAGAAAGATGGAGTACAGGGTGGGATTGTACCTTGTATGATCTGTGCTTGCCAGCCCTATGAGAAACGAAGCAAAGCTCTTCACTATCCACAACTATACAACTTCCCTCAAGCTTTGCATTATCGAAGCCTTCAATGGTTTCAATGCCTGGTTCAACAGCATCATTACCCTCAGCCAGTTCAGCATTATCATCGTCTGATCTTCCTGTAAAGGCTGGACCCACATCACTTAATACATTATAAAATAAAATAAGTCCAAACATAATCAATAGCTAATATCCCACAGATTACCTGGACGCAATCCAGGATACACAAAAACAGTTAAAGCAGACTAATGCCTGATATATGGTGGAAATGAAAACTTCCTATAGGTTGTGGGAAATCTGACTTGATTCATTAAAATTGCAAAATATGTAAAAGCACTACACATGCTTCTTGAATGCTTTCATCCTCAAATCCTAAGAACACATTCCACAGCAAAACACAGAAAGCTCCTGTGACTCTATGGCCTACAGGTAATGTACGAACCAAAATCTACTGCACATCTGTCTGTTTAGCTATGATCTGCATGGAAGAATATATCAAGCAAGAATGTAATTTAAGCTTCTGAAAACCAATAAAGAAGTTCCATTTGAGCAAGAGACACTTCTGTGTGAAATAGTCAAGCCTTTAATCATTTTATCACCTTTTCATTATCTACCTTCAACTACATAGCAACTCTCCAAAATCAAGTCGGGATAATGCTACCCCACAAGAAATACCAGAATATTTCAAGAATCACTTGATAGAAAGCACAGAAAAGGCCAATCCAAGAAGTAAAAACAGACTTGAAATAAACTACAGGGAATCACAAGTTACAGACAAGAAAGTTCATTCCTCCAATAAAATCCATAATCCCAAGTGGTATATTATTGAGAAACATGACACTAATGGTAAGATAGGGTATATCACATCAGAAGGCAAATGCAATAGAATTACAGGAAAATAGTAAAGAAAAGCAAGACAAGAAGAAAAAGTGAGAAGTTATGCATCTCTGCACCATATATACCAATTTCTGGCAGGGGCACAAACATCTCTAATTCGGCATGTTCACTATACTGTTCAGGCCCATTCCTAGAAGATCCCATCAGAGATACTGTCTCATAAGTCTTGGAGGTATCTGTGGCTGCCAAAACAGAAGTTAACAGAGCGCATTCGTAGAAGAAGGAAAGAAACAAGCACATAAAGTGATATAGGGACCAGAAAATAGTCACCATTCAACTCTGTTGATAAGATGATGCTGGAGGGAATTGGTCCGGTTTCCACTACTTCGTTCTCAGAGGGTACAACTGGTAGAATCAAATCAGAGGATGGGAGAGCACTCAAAATATCAGCAATACACCCAGTTGCATCTAAAACATCGGTACCAATTGTCCCCGCTCTTGGGTGTGGGTTACACCCTGTAACATCAGCTGAAGTTGGGGGTGGCATCTTTGTCAGTGTATTGCATGCATTGTCACGATTTTCATTATGGAGTCTGCTGAACAATGATGCTTGACTTAAATCTTTCTCCGCAGGAGCAATTCCTTCAGACACCGCAAGTGGAGGTGGCTTCTCCTTTAGAGGATCTTCGTCAATGCCTACCCTTGATGTTTTATACATCCAAGCATCACCATTTTGTTTCAGAGATAAATCAGAACCTACCCCTTTAGCAGGATCCACAGAAGATGGAGAAAGCAACTGATCTTTGTTGTGGAGACAGCTGAACAATGATTCTTGACTCGAATCTCTCCCTGCAAGAGCAATTGCCTCTGACACCCCAGGAGCAGGTGGTTTCTCCTCCGTAAAATTTTCTTCAATACCTTCCTTTGACCTGTTATGCATAACATTGTTTTGTTCCAGAGATATGCCTGAGCCTGCCCTTTTAACAGGATCCACAGAAGATGGAGGAAGCAAATGATTTCTGTTGCGGAGTCCACTGGAAAATGATACTCGACTCGAATCTTTACCTGCAGGAGCACTTACCTCCAACAGCTTATGAGGATGTGGCGTTTCCTTTATAGGCTCTTCCTCATTACCTACCTTAGACTTTTTATAGGTCTCAACATCAACATTTTGTTCCAGAGATAAGTCAGAATCTGCCTCTTTAACGGGTTCCAAAGAAGGAGGGAGCAAATCTTGCATTACTTCTGCGTAAAATTTTTTAACACTTACACCGACCGTCTGCACCTGACTTTCAACATATTTTGCCGTTTCCTGTCCAAGAAAGATATTTATTTTATGCAAATTGCAAGCTTCAATTTGAGAAAAATACATCCACCAGACATGTATTAATTCTAGAGCACATTTTACTTCTAGAGCACCAGTGTTTCTTCTAGAGCAGATTTTGCTTCATCCACTCCAGTGAAAACACAATGCTTCTCTGGAAGAAGCAAAATGTGCTCTGGAAGAAGCAAATGCACAGATAGTCTCCAAGAAAAGTTAAAGGAGAACCATGTAACCACAAGAACCTGAAGAGGGCTTTCAAGAAAAAGACGCATACCTGGCACACAATATCCTCCACCTCCAGGCACATAGCTTCAAACTTCTGGTATATGTTGCCAGCCCAGGTTATTCCTTTATAGTTGAAATCCATAGTGAACATAAATAAACCTCACTGAAGTGGAATTTTCAAACTTCCTCCACTTTCAATTTCTTTAGTTCTTAGTCCAAGAATGCAACTCTCCACATCTGTAAACATCGGATGAAACTTCTGTTAAGACTTGCACGAAGTGGACCTCCAAGTTGTTGTGCTACTGAACCATAATATTTAGCTAAGAGGAAAATATGACATGAAAATAAAAAGAACAGAACCCTAGCAAGTAAATGAGCTTATCAGCTAGTTAACTTAAATTTGGGAAAGAGATTGAAAGAAGGCGAAAACCAAACCCTGCCAGCCAACATGAGATTTACCAACTTATTTTATCCTACATGAACCTACATGCATACACATGCACACAAACACAAACATTCAACAGCCTCCGCACAAAGTCATTCAGTATAAACAATTAAAGGAGGAACCCTTAGTGTACCAGTCAAAGGAAAAAAGAAGACCTTATTTATCATATAAAGCCACTTCATATGTCGTTTCATTGCTCGGTTCAGTAAGTTAGCCAGGATATAGATCCTCAGTAGGGATTCCCCACCGTCTCATAGTCGGGTGTACTAGTATGTGCAGAGCAAAGAGCGTAGGCGTAGTGTCATGGCACCGTCTTCAGTTCCTAATAGATCTACACTTGTCTCCGTTTCCCCTCGACAACATGTTCAAAGTAGCAAACCTTCACCTCCAGCCCCATCTTCTACTGGGAGGTCTGCTGATCGGGACAGGCCCAAGTGTGCCCACTATGGGCGTTGTGGGCACACGACTTACATGGTTGTCCACCACGGCCGAACCAACTCGCTGCTCATAGTGCCAGTTCCGACACTCCACTTGATGGACCTCGAGGCACTACCACCAGGCTTTTCTCCCTCCAGACATTCAGGATTCTGAAATTGACAACATTCCAAGGTTTCTTGCTCAGTTAGAGGGACCCTCTGCCACCTCCACCTCCTCCTTTGCTCAGTCAGGTACCATAAGCACTGCTCATCATGTGTCTACCCACTCATTTAGTCCCACCCGAATCATTGATTCAAGGGCCTCCAAGCACATGATGAATATGCCTTCATTATTTTTTTCCTATTTTATTTGTTCGGATCAAAATAAGGTTAAGATTATTGATGATACATTCTCATTTGTGTCTGGGAAAGAGAATGTCAATCTCTCTTCCCATCTCCCTTAATCTTTTGTTTTGCATGTTCCTAAATTTACGTCCAATCTCTTATCTGTTAGCATCATTACCAAATGATTGAATTGTAGTGTTACATTCTTCTTCGCGTGTCTTTCAGGACCTAAATACAATGACGCTTGGTACTGGATGGACACCCTGTCGAGCCCACAACACTGTAGTCTCGTAGTAGTAATCGACTCAGTCTAGAGTCTATTTTGTGTTGACATGCTCGCCTTGGTCATGCTTCGTTTTAGTACTTGAAACTTTTATTTCCCGCTTCGTTTACTTCTGTTTATATGTCTGAGCTACATTGTGAGCTTGCAAAACATTGTTGTTCCTCTCATCCCTCTAGGAGTAATCGGAGTTTACTTCCCTTTGATATTGTGCATTTTGATGTATGGGGACCTGCTCCCATTACTTCTGCTTTTGGTTTTCGCTATTTTGTTACCTTTGTTGATGATTACGCGATAGGTACGTGGGTCTACATTATGAAGACCAAAGATGAGGTGTATTCCATCTTTAAAATTTTTTATAAGATAGTTCAGACTCAATTTGGTGCCCAAATCAAGATTTTGATCTGACCAAGGTGGCGAGTATATGTATGGGGGTTTACAACATTATTTGGTTGAGCAAAAGATTTATCACCAAAATTCCTACAATTACACACCCCAACAAAATGGTGTAACAAAAAGAAAAATGCACCATCTTTTTGAGGTATCTTACTCCTCATTGGTTACAATGTTCCTAAATCCTATTGGTTTGATGTTCTTACTGTTGCATATCTCATTAATTGCATGCCTCCACGTGCCTTGCATTTTAATACCCATTATCAATTGCTCACACCCAATTACTCTTTGTTTATAGTTCATCCTCGTGTATTTGGCTGTGTATGCGTTGTCCATATTCTGGGTCCCAAGACTCCCAACCGTATCAAGTTGGATCCCAAGGTTCTTAAGTGCATCTTCTTTGGATATTCTCCGTTCCACAAAGGGTACAAGTGTTATCACCCCTTGTCTGTAATCAAGGTGCACTAAGGCACAAGGTGCAGCAAGGCGCACCTAAAGCGCCTTAGAAGGGTCAAGGCGAGGTGTGTTTAGCAAGGCACGCGCCTCAGACCAGGCTCCAGTAGCATTAGGCGCGTGCCTCACTAAAATACATTTTTTTGTTAAAAATTTTGCACTTTGGCCTGGAGCAAAAGCGTTTCAATGATTTAGTGTATTTGAAATACAACAAAAATCTTAAGCATAGTATGATAGGCAAGATACAATCGACCCTATCTCATTGAAAGACATTAATGAAAGCAATGAAATGCTACTTGGGGAGAGGGAAATAGAAGGTCGAAGCAGAAGATGAATTGGTATTTGAGGATGATAGCTTGACATGGGGCGTTGTTGCGAGAGATGTTGGACCTGGTGAATCAACATCAAATACTAGATCACAATTAAGGTCAAGAGTAAGGGCAAGGGCTTCAGTAAGGGAGCCAGAAGAGGAAGAGCCAATTCGAGGGAGACAGAAGAAGAATATATTGAGGCTAACACATCTGATGATGATGGAGATGAAGCTAATGATTATATTTTAGATAATGACGATGTTAATTAGAACTAATTGTGGGCTATTTGAGATTTTAGGCATTTGATATCTTTTATGTTTTATTACCTAATGATTACCGGTTATATTATTTTATGATGTTATTTTTCTTAATTTTTTTATTTTTTATTATAATTTTTAATATTGCGCATCGCTTCTGTCAGGCACGTGCCTCAACTTGCGTCTTGCGCTTTGCCCCACAGGAAAAGAGGTCCCAGCGCATTGTGCCCTGAACTACATTGCTATGCTCTGAGAAATCTATGGTACACGTCAATGGCACACATACATATTGGTATATCTACTACACCTGTATTAGGGGAAAGACCCAAGTCAATATATTCAAAGAATAAAATTTATGTCCACGATAGCTCTAATGCATATCTGAAGAATCAGCTCCAAGCTTGTGAAGTCCAAACATAGGAAGCTTCCTAAGAGTTAATGTCCCAGTACGTCAGTTATTTGTATTGATAAGGGAGAGCCCCAAAACAATACAAAAAGAGCACCACTAAGAAAGATTCTCACTGGTCAGTAAATGGCCATACAAAACCTTCTCCGTTGCATTTTGTTAACTTTTTCTTAACTGAATACAGTTTTGTGCACAAATGAAGAGTAAAGGTGCTACTCCAACAAATATGTACATAATGCTCAACAAGCGTCATCTGAACACAGCATAAAAGTGCCCACAATGGTAAGCAAGGTTAACCAGGGTCAACCCAACTGACCAAAAATTGGATTAGTAACTTCTGTTTTCCTTTTTGCAGTCAGCACATGGGTAAGTGGCGTGTGAGTTCTATATAATCATATATCTATCTATAAAAGAATAATCTAATATAAACAAAGAAAATCATTTTGATTTTTTGTTTATCCGGGAAGAGGAAGAAGTAGATAGAACTCCATTCATTAGAACAGCTTCCATTGAGTCTCTACACTTGCCCCTTTTTTTCTCGCTTTCTCAGTGACTTTGCAGTAATACTTGCAAGAACACCTTATTGAGATGACATTGCAGAAATTTTGATCACAAAAACTTCCTAAGGCTCAGTGTCCACACCACTGATGCTGGTCCTAATGGTCATGTGAAAGCATAGTCGAAATAAAACACCTTCAGGCGCAAAACCATTAACAAACAAACCAATATTAAGAACCCAAAACAGATTAATTGTCATAAATTCCCAACACAAAAAAAGATAAAACTGAGCGCATCTCAACTAGGGTCAATCCTAAAAAATACTGAAAAAACATTAACAAAAAAAAAAAAAAAAAAAAAACAACCCCATATCATCATCTCGCTACCGAGCTCTACGGGTTTTCGTTATCTAGTTTCCAAAAAATCTGTGCAAGCAAACCCTTAACAATAACCACAATTTCTAGGGTTTGAAGTTGAAACAGGTAAACATATTCCAGTTTTTAACTCCTCTTCCAACTGTTCATGTAATAACTACGATAACCATAATCAGAACTCTGCAACTATTTCCAGCAAAAACAAGAAAACCCCACTTCAGAATTTTTCCAAAAAAATAAGACTGTACGAAAATCGATAACAGAAACAACCAATTATACAACAACTAGAAACAAAACCCACTTCAGAACCACTGTAACGTAGCTAAACTAACAAAGAAGAACAGACACAAAAGGGAAAATTCGTCAATAAAGACCAAAAGAACTGCAAAAATATTAAAGTTCATCGACTTACATGTTCTGAGAATCGAAAACCCAGAAGCGAAAACCTGCAGGAATCTAAGAAAAATTATAAGTAAACCCAATTAACTTAAGAAAGGGGTTTTGGCTTTACAAGAGCAGAACAAAAGCGAAAAGCAGAGCATAAAATTTTCTGAGAGAGGTCCAAGCGGTGGAGCACAAGCGAGAGAGAGGAAAGAAGCCTGGAATTATCAAATGAGGAAAGTTTTTCTAGAGGGTCGTCCAAAGTTTTTCTCTGGACGTCCTCGTTTTTTAAACCATACGGAGGGCTGAGGTGGCCAACCCAGACCGTTCATTTTGGATTGCAGGTGGGGACCATTCAGGGGAAGCCATCTGTATACGGCAGTAGAGTACTCTACATTTGTTGAGTACTTGAGATATTCTCCTGTCAAATCACGTGGGCCCAGCCTGCAATGTACGGACAACACCTTACCTGCCACGCGTAAGCAAACTTCCAGACGCTTTCCATAAACGTGTCGACCATTATCAAAAAAATTGAGTGGCTCGTTGGAGTAAAACTTCAATCAGAGCGTTCTGCTAGATGCTTCTGTCACAATGTAAAACGCAGGCCACGTGACACACTCTTAGTGGACGCTGACAGTATGGAGGTTTGGCCAGTCCCTTAGTGGATCTCTAAAGCAAAAATCAGCCTGATTAGGGATTTTTAAGAGATTCGATTGAAGTTATATTCATGGGTTGATTTTAACGGTATGAATTCGAGCATTATTGAGCGTTATTTGGGTGCAAAGATCCAAAGGTTGTAAATCACTAATCAGGCTGATTTTTGGTTTATAGGTCCACCGAGGGACTGGCCAAACATCCATACGGTCAGCATCCACTAAGAGTGTGTCACGTGGCCTGTGTTTTACATTGTAACAGAAGCATCTGTCAGAACGCTGTGATAGAAGTTTTACTTGGCTAGTTGGGTCCCAAACGCTGCCCGTTAATTTTTTTGCTGCAGTTTCTTCTCGCTGCAGCGCTGCGAGTCTCCCTGAAAATGTGCCCCGTGGCCCACTCTTTTGAGCCACTGACCGACAAATGTTTGGCCGAGTCCTTGGCGGACCTACTCATTGAAAATCAGCCCGATTGGTGATCTTTAGCCCCAAAAATAAAAAAAAAGAGCATGACATCCAACGGCTGGAAATCATACCATGAAAAACACTAGAATCCAATAACTAGAGATCACCAATAAGACTGAACTGATTTTTGGTGTAGCTCCAACGGGTGGCTAATGATTAAGGGCTCAGTGGGCGGCGGGCCCAAGTGAATGTGCCATGTTGTCCATATTCAAGAGACGCGATGCTATTATAAGACGGAACTGGTCAATTTTTCCGGGGCTAAAGTTAGAGGTGGTTTTCTTTTTTGGATAAACAAAGAGAGCAATTAGAAGATTGGAATGTTAAAGTAAGCGAGAAAGCAGGCTTTGGGTTAGCTTACAACATAACTCTCTTAAGGTACTAGCAAAAGGCACGTGCGTTGCACGCAAGTGATTGCAAGGGTATTTTTGGAACAAAATTCTAAAGGTAATTTTGAAAGATTTAGTAGGAGGGGAGAATCTAAAAAGGGTCGGCTCCGTTGATAGATATAAAACGACGGGACACAATATAAGCCACGCGGTACACTGTTACAATACTATGACCGTACGGATGTTTGTCCTATCCCATGGTGGATATACAAACCAAAAATCAGCCTGATTAGTGATTTGTAAGTGTTGCATCTCTGTACCTCAAATACTGCTCAAATTCCCACGGTTGAGATCAGCCCATGGAAATACGTCCAATCGAAGCCTATAAATCACTAATCAGGATGATTTTCGGTTTGTAGGTCCTCCATGGGATAGGACAAACATCCATACAGTCAGAGTCCTGTAACAGTAGCCAAGTGACTTATATTGTGTCCCTGTCATTTTAGATCTGTCAACGGAGCCCGACATATCTAAAAATTGCGACCGAGTTCTATATCTTCAACTTTGATGACGCTTTTGTAAAATCCAATTATAGCCAGACTCTATATCCAATACCAATATTGAAGGTAGGCTTACTATGTCTTTATTCTTGACATCAAATATAGAGTTTCTATTCTTAACTTCAAACATAAAGAGCTACTTTTCATTTTTTTTAATTTTAATTTATTTTTTTTATGTCATTTTAAAAAACTTAGTATTTACCTTTTGCATTTTTTAAATGAATTTTGTGTCTTTTCTGAAAAAGATAAATTTTTTTTTTGAATACGTGACTAATTGGAGTTCAACACTTTTTAGAGGGCCTCTATCTTCAGGTTGACCTGTTTTTCAGCTAAACAATGGAGCAGTTACTTGAAGTACTGAATTAGTTAAGCACACTTTAATACATTTTGTAAAAGTTTATGAGCCTGGCATTTTTTTTTTAATATACTATAAGCAAGATATCCAAAGCCTTTTAAGTCAACAAATTTGTTTTCTATCATTTTCATTTTGTAGTTTATATGATGTTGTGCCTAGCAAACACGATTTGTCGCATACAAGGGCATGAAAATGTGACTTATTTCCAGAGTTGCTGAGTCCCAATCTGCGACGTCCTTTTTTACATTATTCGGGTCCATTTTTTACATTAATCAGGGTAAATTTAGGGGGCCGTTGCTAGGAAGGAGGACAATCCAAACAGACCCTAATTCATCCTTTTTTTTTTTTTGACTAGTCTAATTCATCCTTCTGGGTTTTTCTTGTAAGTTATTTCTTTTTGTAGGGTTAATAAAGCCAGACAAGCCCCATCTACCAAACCGAATGATTTAAGTTCACACTTTCAGTCCTTGGCTCTGCTGATGCTTCAGACCTTACTGGCAAGTTATTTGATAAAAATATACTAACCTTCTTAGGTTGTTTTACATAACAGATCCAAGTCGCTGTCATGTGCTCAAAATCAAAAGATCCCGAGTTGAAACATTGTGCCACACTTTGAAATTTCTAACCGAGATGCACTTCACTAACCAGTTCCCTTTTTTTTCATAGCTTAATACTTTGTGATCTTGAATGCTATTTGAAGTGGCAGCATACTTTTGGCCAAATGCCATGTCATTTTGCACATTGGTAGGCCATATTTTACATGTGCAGCTTCCCTAAACTTGGATTGAACTTGCGTTGGCAAAACTATTTGGCATGCAATTAACTTTGTTGATCTTTCTTGTTCATAATCTTTACTCAAAACCTTATTGATCTGTTAGGGCATCAACGAAGTAAGATCCTAGGTGAAAAATTGCGTATTGCCGCATTCTACTTTGTCGCAAAATTCAATGCTTAAAATATTATGTTCTGAATCAGAATTTACAAGACATACAAGAGTAAAGACTAGAGAAGAGAATTACCTTCAAACCATATATCCTAAGATAGGCCAAATAAAATATCAAACAGCCTGAAAACACTTCTAATAACCTGATCAACCATGTTCCAACTGTTAAACCCAGTAATGCATTCAAGAGGTCTGAGCCTTCAATACATTAATAATGGCAAGTAGCAGAAGATTCATACCAAAACAATGCTGGTATAGAATGTCCAGTTTGGGATTTCTTTGGCAGCTGGACCCATTAAATCCACCAATACTAACATCAATGTTCACAGTATGCAGATCTACAAACACATCTAATTGAAAACTACACGGCCATATGGCAACCAGATACATAGACATCTGACGCAACAAATTCAGTCGCTCTCAGTATGTCACGTCTATGAGCGATCACGTCTAAACACATTTTTTAAAGAAATTGATACACCAAGTACACCCAATCCACATTGATTAGTTCAAGGGTGACAAATTTTACAAACAATGCATATCTTGCAGCGGTTATCAGCATAAATGAGTTTGCATTGCCTTCCAATTCTGTTCTAATACGTATTTTCCTGATTTGCTTTAACCAGGTACACAGGTTGTTTTCGACATAGTATCGTTGTAGAATTAAAAACAAGAAGCCTTCTCTCTCCATTTTTCAACAAGAAAGAAACAATATCGTTATTTGTCAAAAATACATTGTCCAAGTCTTTGGTTAAATATATCGCGCAACAGGAAGAACAGATATGTACAGGGCCACAGGCACCCTGCAAACCAAGAATTTCTTAAACATTCAAAATCTAGTCAGGTATTATCACAGAGGCAGAAACCACTTAAAGCCTCCCTGCAACCGTACTTCCAAGTACTTGACCGTTAAATTGTGCAAATAATCAAACCAAAAGATTCTCAATCAAAAGAACCATCAGTTCATTGGGCTCCATACACATTTCGATGCCCAATAGCAAAACCAAGTTCTCATCCACATTCAAGCACACACATTGTAACAAAACGGAAAATGAAAGAACAGCAGACACACATAACTATGCCCAAAGTAAATGCAATACAAAACTTGCCAAAAATTAATTTATATGAATTTGGAAAAACAAGCTATACACTGGTAGATAAAGTCATAAAACAACTATGCATTGTATACAAACTAATTAGCCACACAATAAGGTCATTCTTTAGCTAAGCAATTCAAGCACGACTTCATCAACAGAGGTAGGAAAAGAACATTATAATACAAACAGAATGATTACATCTATTTACCAAAATAATTGGGTATGGACTATATATAGGATTGGCCTGCCCATGAGGTTCTTCAACTATCCGTTCTTTTTGGTAAGTCTTCCACTACCCACATCTCATTAATAGACAAGGCTAATTTCAAAATAGAAGATAAAAAATAGATGTAATAATAACAATTTATGATAACAGCAAATAGAACACAGAGAGAACCCAGCTTAGCACCCAACAAGATGTGCCCATCATTTTTTTATATAAGTAGCTAGATGTGCCCATCATGAATACTACCAACCATTGCACAAACAGAATACATTCAAGTACAGGATCAAGCCAAAAAACAAACAAACACAGATTTGCAGAAACTACGTAAAATATAATGTTTTTATCTATTAGAAAAGTCCGAGTGACAGATGCCTCCGGCTCTCGGAAGTGAAATTCTAAGTACAAAAAACTAGTCTAACTCTGTCAACTTTGAGTAACAGACATTACAAGCAAACTGCATCTTTGAGGGGCAGAGAAAGCAGAGATGTTGCGAAAAAAAGTATAGCAAACCATTTCATCAAAGCAGAGATTACATTGTCTGCATTCACCACAACCATTTAAAGCATTTGCGCCCAAGAAGCTGTAATACACCTGAATCAAACATCCATCAAACTCAATCCATCATTCCACATCTAACATAAAAAATTGAGTTCATGCTAGCATAAAGCAAAAAAAATAAAAAACCAACCATTAAACAAATACTACGCTGCCCTGTAACACCATTGACTGATTGAAAAAAAAACAGCTGAAGAAGTCTTTTTGACCAATCAATGGTGATAAAGTAAGTGCAGTACCAAACACTTCTCAAAAGTAATACCACTTATAAAAAGTGAAGTACAAGCAAACAAGGAAAATCACAGCAACCAGAAGCATCAGTTTAATGCCAATAAAGTCATACAAGAATGGCATTACAAGTCAAAATCTTAACAAGGCAATGAAACTATGAGAGTGAAGCATAAGAGTGAAGCATATTTCCATCTTTAATAGCATTTACAGTGCAGAAGATGGATGTAGAAACTAAATACAAATAGCACTGGCTCATAAAACACCAAGCACATTGATGCCATGTAGTCAAAGATTAACACACATGATCATGTTGCATATTCCAAGAGACAAAAGAGAAAGCACACTTGTTTTATAAATAGGTAAGAGTACAATAGATCTAACAAAGTTTTAAACCAATACAACAGTTGTTTCCGTGGATTCATTAAACATCTGTAGATCAGTAGATATCAACAGTGAAAGATCATGGTACCCCAACAAGAAGCAAGCAACAAGGACAATGCAATCGAGAAATGTCTTCTTTTAATTGGCAACTATCGAATGAATAAAAAATCATAATAACAGGATTCAGTATAAGCTCAAGAGAGAAGTGCTCTAACCATACTTTGACTTGTGATCAATCCATAGATACCGATAGAGAATAAATAGGCACCCAAAACATGTACATTCATCATTGATGAACTCCATCAATCACGATTCATTTAATTTCAATATGAACAACAATTCAACAAATTCAATAGACTAGAATATAACAAATAGGAACATATACTTAATGAATGATAAATTTTACATGTAGGGGATGGGATAATATTACATTGTTGTATAATATTTTCATAGTGTACTAGGGTTACAGAAAGAATATAAACTTTTTTCTAGATATGTAGAACATAATATAAATAGATTTGCATGGAGTTTTTATGACAGTGAGTTAATGATTCATATTTATGTGCCAACATCATTTCTCCCCAAGCAAAGAAATCATGTTCAAAACAACACTATTAATGGTAAAGAACTTTCTATAAATCACATTATTACATTGGAGCAATAAATAGGCCGGTCAGACTACAACAAATGCAAACAAACTCCTTTGTATTGACAACAGAACTTGTTCAATTTCCATCTACACCAAAACCTGATGCAATATCATTTAGACTTATAACAAACTCCTTTTTTACTAAAGCATTTACCGCTCTCTATCCCCACTTTTGGACAGTTATTTCCTTTATTCTACTTTTGAAAAAAAGCCTAATTAGTTGAATAGTCTGGATAAATGAGTTGGGGACCACATATATAATGACAGATTCACCACTTTGACTATTCACTCCATAACCTATAGTTTTGAGTTCTACCAACAGTCTTATGACTTCTAGGGAATACTGTGGTGAGTATTTTGGGTACTAAACGTGCCATTTACTTTTATGCCCAATTTATTTGAGGGGTCCGACTGGGAAAAGTCGAAAAGATAAGAAAAAACGAAATAAAAGACAACAAGATCCAGGAGGCATGGCTCTAGTCCATTTCATCCAAAGCACAGACGTCGACTCTTGATGCATGTTTTGTGCCCAAGGTGTATGCCTAAGAGCCTCCAACCCCCAAAAAAGTTCAGCATATGCATGGCCTCCGTTATTGGAGCGACAATTGTCAAAAAGAAAAACATTAAATGACCTAATGATTAGGTCAATTTTACTCAACCGTTTTAGCCTTGCACCCAAGTTAAGTTGGTCATTTTTCCCCTTGTTAGAGGGGTATTTTATGTTTTCTTTCAAAAGGCACAACTTAAGAAAGAACATTAAATGACCCAACAATTAGGCCGATTTTGCTTGATTCAGTTGTGTACACCTTGCTGGAGGGGTATTTTATATCTTTTTTCGAAAGACATCACTCTTTTCAAAAAGGAAACATTGAATGACACAATAATTCGATCAAATTTGCTTGACCAATTTAGTTTTGAATTGCAATCAGTTGAACCCTTGCTGGAGGGGTACTTTATGTCTTTCAAATAGATAAAAAGAGAAGATATAAATGCTTTCTATCCTTTTATGAAAGAATTAATGTTTTCCTTTATTTATCTTTTCAAAGCATTGAATGCTCATGAATTTAAAAAAAAATGACAATTTATACCCCTTGTTTAATAAATAGCCAAGTGTATCCAAAAAATAAATTTATAGTCTAGTTAAAAGTATCATCTTTACAATTCCGTTTCATGGGATAGCCATAATATTGTCCCCCCTCGGTCATTTTGACCATGTATCCTTTTAATGGGGCATTTTATCTTGTACATAAATTAAATTTCACTTTCAACAATACTGGAGGTGTTAAAAGATGTCTTAGTGTGATATCCATTATAGGGTTGGGAGGACGAAGGCAACAACTAGGAGATACATGGCATGGAAAAACCCCTCTTTAGGGAGAATTCTTTTTGAGAAATGGCTATGATGAACTAGTTTTGTAATGAACATCAATGATGTTTTAAACCCAAGTTTCTACATTTTATATCTATCTGGTGGAGCATGAATTGATCACGATCATAATGCATATTCACCATCTTTTTAACCAAGTTTGGAGCTGGGGCTAACTCTATATATAATACTTTTTCCCCAAGGTGATGGAAAAAGCAATTTGATAAAAGAGTGTATTTGTCTAAAATAGCATGAATACATCAAGACCAAACTTCATATTAGCAAGTTTTACATTCCCTTAGAATGGAAGCCAAGTTGGAAGGTAGAGCTAACTCTAGATAGAATACATTTTTGCTGTGGTGTAAGCTGAATAGTTCAAAAACTTGGCCTTGATATGTTGAAACCATTGCTGGCTAATGCAAAGCATATTTGGCTTGCTCCTTCAATGTTGGGTTGTTTCTAACAGCATAAACTATGGTTGTTCTCAAGGACTTGAAAGCCATTGCAATTAGTCATATAATTGAAGTTTACTTGTCTCGACAATTTTTTTTTTTTTTTTGTTAAAGTATAGAATTTAATAACAAAAGCCAAAATGGAAAGAAAGGGAGAAAATGGCCTCCAAGGGAAGAAAAAAACGAAAATACAACACAAGGAAGCTAGTCTCCTCAATGTAACAATGACTCCGGTCTAAAAACAAAATCTTCAAAGAACACACCTCGACAATCCTTGAAAAGGCTCGACCATTGGAACATCAATGCTTTAATAGCAAGAATGATGATAAGGTTGCCTTCAACCTCATCATCAAATACTCTTCTACCACACTCCTTCCATACACACCAAACAATTGCGAAGGGGAGAATGCTCCATAGACGTCTACCATAATGAGAGAAGGCAAAAACAAACCAGCTAAAAAAACTCTCTACCTAATCTAGGCATAATCCAGGTCATACATAAGAGAAAAAAAAGTGACCGCCACACCTCTAGCAACGCACAATGAAGAAGGTGGTTGGCTGACTCCCCAATCCCCACTCGCTTTGCACATGCTACAAACTCCATGATGTATCTCCTTCTCTTTTATCAAATTATCAATAGTTAGATTTTCTCTAAAGAGGCACACCACACAAAGAATGCTACTTTAGAGGGGATCTTGAAGCCCTACACCACATAAGCCAAGAAAGAAGAGGAATCATGAACACCCAAAGCTACATAAAAGAATCGAACTGAGAAGATGCCATTGTTATTCCTAAACTACACTCGAGAATCCTCAATTGCCATATCAGAAAGACAAGTGTTGATTTGCCCCAACAAATTAGCTACCAAGTCCATTCCGTTTTGTCTAAATCCAAAGTTCCAAGAAGTCACGTTACCCTCCCCAAACCAAAAATCTTGAATAAAACCATCCTTCCCAATCATTAATGTTTTTCTCAACTATTTTTGCTATTGTAAATTTGTTTGCTTCATATGTGGGACACTTGTGTGAGAAAAAATTACAATGTATCAACAATGAATCCCATGACGTGATTCTCTGTTCATCATGTGGCACATTAGTTTTAGTAGATAACCTCAAAATGCTAAGTTGCATGGTCAAACAAACAATAAAAAAAGTACATGTTCACTAGTGGATGGAAACAGCTAGCATTATGCCATAAATGACCAAGTGGTCAACCACTTCAATGTATTCTTGAAGCATACAACAAAACTTTAGAAATTATTTAACAACAAGTGTACTTTACAAATGACAAGATTCAAAAAGCAAGAGAGGTAACTGAATAGAAGGTCCAGCTTAACCACTGTTTTAAAAGGCGTTTGAGGCTTACGCCTTGAGGCTCACCTCGGGGTGAGGCTTTCCCAAAACGCAAAAAGCTTAAAGCTTGTGAGACTTGTGCCTTGTCCAATGAGGTTTTAAAAAAAGGCTTACGCGTCATACCTTTTACACCTTTTAACGCCTTGTGTCAAAGGCGCGCACCTTACATGCATATGCGTTGGGGGCAACCATAACTTAAAATTTTCAATTTATTTTACCTTTTTTTTCTCCTAAATCATAGTTAAATAATTATAAGTTATTTCAAGTTAAGTAAAAGCAATAGAAACATCTCTTTCCCCATATGAAAATAGATTAATGTAATTTTCCACAAATCTATCCAAAATTTTCTTTTTAATTTAATTATCCTATTATTTAATTATTTCCTTACTTTTACTAATTTGAAAAGGCAAGCTCGTGAGGCCTATGCCCCACGCCTTAAGGCTTACGCATCACACTTTAGGCCCTTAAAGAACCTCACCACACGCCTTAACTTTTAAAATCATTGGGCCTAACAAAGAATCCCTTCTCCAAGGCCAAAGGCATTTGTAGTCTTAAAAATTTCCACTATAAAATATGCGATTTATACTATATTATATGAAGAGACACACAATAGATGGACAAATGTGACAAAAAACATAAACAATATAATGTTACGTATCTTTTTATTACTGATAAAGCATGACATTATGTATATCACTTTGACAATCAAGACAATTGGATAGAAGTATGAAAACCACATGTCCCAATACGAGACAACTACGAACTAAAGGAAAAAGTGGTTTTGTCATGCCAAGACACGCAGTGCAAACAACATTATCTCCCATACGTTCAAAGTTCAAACTCCCATCTAAAAACAAACTTGAGACAGCAGAGATGTCCCACATCCCACACCGGAAAAAAAAATAAAAGAGCGGACAAGATTAACATAAAGATTGAATAGATGAAGCAAGTAACAGAAGACTATTGGGAAGAATTAATCATCACCAAAGGGCAAGAAATTACATCGAATTACAACTTTTCATTCCAACCAAAAATAACAATTAATGCACAAAGAAGTCCCGAATTTATTAAAAAAGAGTGACCACACAAAAACACAGGAAAAACAAGAAAACATTAGCACAAAAAGGAACAGAACAACATAGCAAACATACACTAACATCGATGGAGTTCATAAAGAATGCAGCATGGTATAGATTGCACAAACTTTGTGCAAAAAAAAGTAGCATCATTGATGAAATAACACAAGAACAAGAAGCATGCAGCAGACATACAAAGGAGCTTTGAACCATGGTACAAGAAGAAACGTGCACAAGCAAACCTAGTAGAAAATTCACAACAACCCGTTACATGAAAAAACACCAAACAAGGGACAAGAACAAGACAGAAAAGAAAAAAAAAAGAAGTTCAACCAGAGCAATGCTTGTCACTCACATTATCAAATGCCTATCCTATAAAACAAACATTTAATAAGCGAGCAAAATTAAGAAGCTTGGAACCCTACAAAAACGATATATCACACAGAAAGAAAAGGAGACGGAAAAGGAACTTTACCTCAGTAGTAAGGGGGCATGCTCTGGTAAATCCCCCCGGGCGCAACCCTAGGCAAGGGCGATGACCCTGTCGGCGGGTGTTGCTGGCTCGGGAATACAGACCCCGACAACCCATAGTGCGCACTCTCTGAATAACCCCCAGAAGGCATCCCAACTGAAGTCGCTGGCAACCTATAGAAAGACGATCCAGTGCCCGCACCAGCACCAGCACCAGCACCAGTGCCAGCGCCACCCAATCCACCGTACGCACCTGAAGTTGGTCCACCAGGGCCACCACCCAATCCACCGTAAGGACCACCCAGTCCAGCACCATACCCAGCACTGCCACCCAACGAGGATGGCACTTGACTCCCCACCGTCGATGACAGCCCTGTAGCACCAACAGATGGCTGCATATGATGCTGATGGTGATAAGCCAACCCTGGTGGGCCCTGGTGTCCACCAGCGAATCCCCCATAAGACGAAAGACCGCCCTGTGCACCGTACTGAGAAGTGAGAGAAGTCGGCATGGAAGAGGGAGGCGGCATACCAAGCCCATCTCCAACAGCGTCACCTGGGACTCCAGTTGGGGTGGGCCCACCGGGCTTCCCCTTCTTACCTTCGATCGCCAATTTGCAGACCAGCTGATGCCCGTCGATCGTCTTTATGGGGTCCACAAGCGAAGCCCTCGCAGCCTCAGCCGTCTTGTACACGAACAACGCAAACCCTCTCGACTTCCCCGTCTGCTTATCAAACCCTAATGGGCCCTCCTCAATCTCTCCGTACGAAGAGAAGTGCACCAAGAGCCGGTCCGCCGGCATATCAATCGGTACGTTCCCCACATAAATTTTCCTCATGGAAACATCAATGGCTGGGGAGTTAGCAGTTGGCCCGGAGATTCCGGAAGCAGCAAGCTGGGTGACGGTCATCCGACCGTCGATCTTCTTGCTTGGCTCCTTCAAGGCGAGCATAGCACCGTCGATGTGCTTGAAGGTGACGAATCCATAGCCCTTGCTCTTACCGGTGGCCTTGTCGAGGATGACCACGGCTTCTGAAAGCTCACCGTAGGATGAGAAGAGGGTGCGTAAGCCCTCGGTGGTGGTGTCCCACCCAAGGCCGCGGATGAAGAGCTTGCGCTGGGCAGGATCATGATCAGCGATGGATCTGACAGCATCGAGGACGTCCAAGTGGCGGATGGCGGCGTCCTGGAGGATTTCGAGAAGCTGTTCTTGAGTGAAGGGTTCGATGATCTTACGAGCGTCCTCTGGAGTTAGCATCGTGCTTAGAGCCGCATCGACAGCGATGCCGCCGTTCTCGTCGGCCTTTCTCTTCTTAATGGAAGGATCCATGGATGGAAACCCTATCAAAAATCTGTTCTACCTGAGAGGAAGAAAGAAGACGTATCGGAGAACAAATATATACGGAGGCCCATAATGGGCCTAGTATTTCTAGACCCATATTGGATGGGATCAAAAAGCCCATTGTTAAAACCTACTGTCGGTTTGGAGTGTTATGGTCTGGGCTTACCAAATGGGCTATTAGGCCCAGATCAAATGCTCTCGGGCATGGGCTTCATTTTAGGCCTAACGGACCGAGCTTGGATTAATTTTAAGCCCCGGAAAATAATATGTCAGTCTGAAGTTGAAATTCTTCAGGGAAACAATAAATAATGGTTAAAATCGTTACAGTAGCCATTATTTTCATCATTACTGGCATTAATAAATATTGCGTTAAACACCAGCGTCACCGTTAAAATAGCGTTATAACTGTTTTCCAAACCAAGAAAGGTGTACAGGTCTCTCTCGCTAACACAAAATTCTTCAATTGTCAGCTATTTATAAGTGGTTGGCTCGTTTTATCAACAATTAACAGTAAAATTAAGGAATCAGAATTAGTGTTATAGTGTGTTTGGTAACACACGCCATAAGAAGAAAGAAAAACACAAATCAACCTCTCCATTTTTGTTTTGTTTTTTTTCGCAATTGTTTGATCTGATAAAATTCCTACCTTTGTATCTTTCATATTTGTTATGGCAAAGTGTAAATTTTGTTCTACAAAAAATTAGGTTCAGATTTAGAATGGATGAATGTTGGAGTTTAGGGTTAGGATTAGGGGTTTGTTGGGGTCTATTAATTAACCTCCTTCAATGATCCATTAGACTCTTAGCTAGCTTGGGTTGTTTTGATTGTATTGGGGCTTGTGTTAATTGTAGTTTACTTGATTAAATGATCTAACCATCAAATTTATGAGGTGAATAGTATACCGAAATGTATGGACATGTCTATGTTGATGTTTTCTACTGAAATTTCTATTATTTTATTAAATTTGTCTAAATATAAGATGAGTAAATGTCATGTTTGAACAATTTGTCAATTTTTTTGACTGTTACATCTTTCTTTTTTTTGGTATGACGGTATCCAGGCTTCTCAGAGCACCTGACTAAATCCTTCAGGCATGTGTGCAAATTCCCTCATCCATACATACCAAGTAGGCTAGGCCGAAGCCTTGAGGGTGGCTGCCAAGGGGGAGATTCGAACTCAGGACTTGTGCTCCCTGAGGCGTGGTCCTGGCCACTGCTACATCTTGAGATGCGTGTGCAAGTATTTACTTGCCGTAGAGTATCTGTCATAGCATTACTGCACTTGAGGCCATGGGGTAGTTTGAGTACTCCACTTTTCTAATGAGACAAAAATTTAAAAAGTTATGTTTGATTCTCTCAAGTGTAATGGCCCCTTTTAACGGAAAAAAAAAGTAACGTCCCAGTCTATTATACCATTATAATGGCCCCTTGTAAACCTTGGCACTAACTAATTATTTTTTACATGTAAACAATAGAAATTGTAATAGGAAATTAGGATGCATGTTTTGCTTTAATGTGCTTTTAATCTCTAAAGATATCTATCATGTTAAGATGATTAAGGATGAACGTTTTATATGTAAATCTAAGTGTTGTGGCTTTTGAATCTTGGATTACATTAAGTTCAAGCCCTATAGGAACCTCCATTATAGATGCCTTGAGAAAGTTTACTAAGGGTTCTGCCTAAATTCATGTAGATTGTACTAGCAGATCGTAATTAATAGCAAACAAGCAATTAAAAAAATATTTTGAAAAATCATATAATCGAACTATGAGAAATTTTTAAGCATCTCAAGTGACTGGTAATTTGTATAATTACTTCATGAAGAGTTAGTAACTTATTAGATTATTTTATAAAGATTGACTATCAAAAACACAAATGTAAACATAAGTACTTTATTCTCAATATGCAATTACACACATATATCAAATAAAATTGTTGTAGATAAAAAATATTACAGACGTCATATATCAATTGTTCGTTCATTCTTATTCTCATGTATGCATCTTCTACTCATCTCGTGCCTCATGAATTTTTTATTAGCTAATATTTCGTATCATCCTCACTTGTCTCGTAGCTCATTGTAGCAACACGGTTGCCATCGGTCGGAATAATAACGGTTGGTTAGCAACTCCCTCATTGTTGGCCGACACATAACTTTATAAGCATTCATCTTTACAACATGAGAGGTTAACTTTTTAGTGTTGTAAGTGCCATCAACTCCCTTGTATGTATAGCTTCTTTAATAGTAAGGCTTAGGTTGTGTTGGATGAAATGGAATGTGTCATCCTTGAAACAACATTTACAGTCATAATTCATATTGCTAGTGTCGCAGTCTACTAATTTTTGCTGATAAAGATATCAATATACAAGTGGTGAGTTGAATAATCACTTCCACAACTATTATAATAGAGAATGTCTAATAAGAACCTATAATTTTAGAAAGTTTATTCATTACAAACAACACTGTTGAATTAGGCACCCGATCTACATGTATTTTAACATTTATATACAATTATACTCTCAATCATCCTATCAAGTTACTACTAAAAATAGAAGAAAATAGAAAAATAAAACTACATGTGAAAAACATAATGTGTGATCATCCTACTATACATGCATTTCGGGATTTCTGCATATGCGAGAGGGATAGAAAATTAAACAAAAAATTTAAAAAAGATATAAATAGATCACCTTACCATGCATGCATTTTGAGATTTTTATAGACATTAGATAGAGATTAATATAAAAGAAAGATTGAAAAGAATGTAAATGGATCACCTTACGTATTATGCATATATTTTGAGATCTTTACACATGTTAAAAAGAGCAGATTAACATAAAATAAAGATTTAAAACAATATAAATGGTCACCCTATTAAACATATATTTTAGAATCTCTACAAATGCTTAAGAAAGATATTAACATAAAATAAAGATTAAAAAATATAAATAAATCACCATACTATGCATACGTTTCGAGAACTTCACAAATTTTACAGAAAAATTCATATAAAAATATTAAAAAGAACATATATATAGAGCACCTCATACATTTCAAGATTTTCACATGTATTAAAGAGAAATATATTAACATAAGAATACGTGAAATAGTAAATTAAAAGTAGATAAGCAATAAGATATAACAAAATAAAATTAGATAAAAAAGAAATACAAAATAAGAAAAGGAAAAAGGGGTAGGGTGGCTCAACCACCTCTATATGGCTCATATTATATCTTTTAATTGGTTCTTCTTTTTTACTTAATCATTCCTCTCTTTTTCTTCTTTTTTAGAATAAAATAAAATAAACAAGAACAAGAGTTCTTTCTATTTATATTTAATCTTTTAAAATAAGGTGTCTTCAGAGAATTATTTTAAAATTTTCTTAAGGGTCTTTGAATGATCAGAAGATTATTTGATAACAATTTTTCTAAGCCTAAAAAAAGAATTTGGAAGGATGATCTTCTATCTTGGAATGAATGTTATTTATAGGTGAAAGATAAGGTCTAAGAAGTCTAAGGAGAGAGCTTGGAAGGATGATCTCTCCATTAGAGGGAGGGGATATTTATAGGTGAAAGATAAGGTATTAGATAGTTTGAAAATGAAAGATTAGGCTAATTTGATCATTTGGAAGGTAAAAGTGTAAAAAGAAATTTGTTATATATACGTGGATATCTTAAATAATTTTTTAATTTGTTGAGTAAAAAAATAATCTAAAAAGTTGAGTAGTTATAAGAAATTCAGATGAAAGAATAGATAAAAAAAAATTGATAAAATAGAAAAACAATAGAATTGATGAATTGTATAAATAAACTTAAGTAATATTATCAAATGTATGTTATGATGTATGACCCTTGATACATATATTCATATTAAGAGTTTAATGTACATCTCGAGGTTAGATTAACCATTAATAAAATATTTATTTTAAATCTAAATTTGACAAGACAAAAATAGTTTAAAAGATTTTTTAATAATGAACATCTCTTTCAGACATAAGTTATCAAAAATTGAGATCATTTAAGGATCATTTAAACAAAAGCTTTGATCTTACAATTAATTTATTAGATTTAGTGAAACAACTTTTCTTTAAAAGATAAAGAAATTAAAAATAAATAATTTTGATCTGAATAAAATCTAATTCTAAAATCAAAGATACAAATATTTCTTGATTATTTATATTAATAAAAATTAAATCTTTGACTAAATTTGCATAGCTTAAAATGAGGCTTTCTAATAATAATTTTAGATTCTAAAAGTATTTTTTAAGGGTAATTGATGGTTTAAATGAATTTTTAATTGTTTTACATTGCTTGTAAAAGTAGAAATCTATGAATGTATAAGGAAGCGAGTTGGCCTTAAATGGTGGAGCCCTTGGGTATCCCATTTTTGTGCCAAAGGGGCACAACTATAGAAAAATTATATAACACATGTGCGCGCGCTAAGTCAGGTTGGGTTAAGTCGGCTTGGGTTCATGGTTTGTGGGCATTGATTGTAGGCTTTAGGCTTTGGGAGCCCAACCTATCTTTTCATTCAAATGATTTTTTAAATTCTGACACATTTTAAATAATTTTTGTTTTTGTTTTAAACAATAGAATTTGTAACGTTTGTAATGTTTATAAAATATTAAATCCATTTAATATTGGACTGTTGAGCTCTTAATAGGATCCCAACGGATCACTCCTTTGGATTTCTATATAAACAGGGGTTGGTAGACGTCTAAAACACGCTGAGAAACAATCTTTCTCTCTTTTCTTCTACTTTCTGAGTGTCCACATTGGGTTCAAACTTCTCAGTCCAGCACTACGTCTGTGGAAGAAGTGTAGTTTTATCTTGGGAGGTGAGTGTCTATCAAATATTGTTGTCATCAAGAGATACTCTTGCAGTGGGTGTCAATCACCTTAAGGACAGCGTCTTCAACATGTCTCTACTGATAAATTTCGATCTTCTCTTTATAATTTATGATATTGTTTATGTCCTTTATATCTCGAATTTAAGAGTTGTGTAACCATTATGACTATTCCAAATACATACAGTAAATAAAACTTAACAATTGTTGTACGCTGAATCGCTAACTAGGCAACAAACTCAACATATGCAATGTACGAAATGTCGCAGACATTGCATGTTTTGCGATGCATCTCATTATCCTAATAAGTATAGCATCTTATTAATACAAGACTTTGAATCAAATTATGATTTCCCTATAATTTACAACCATCATACGCCACTGCACAAGAGATCGGGAAATCAGTGTCTTACAAAAGTTCAAAAATTGCAAAAGTGTGTTTGGAGTCTTAATAAGGCAAGCTCTTAGAACTTGAGCTAATCACTAAAGCCTTGAGCTTAGAAGATTCCCCATCAGCATTTGCTCTCCTTGTAATCATTTCCATGTTTTTCTCCAAACTTCGTTTCACAATCTTCTGGATTATTTTCTTTCCTTCATTTGACTCCCCTTGATTTGCAAGTGAACCAGTTGCAACCCTTCCTGTTTGTGGCCCAGAATGTGCTCCTACCCTTATTTGTCTTTCATCTTTGAACAACTGCAATATTTTCAATGCTCTCTTTTGAGCAAGGGTACTCCCCAACAAAGCCACCTCTAGAAGAACAGGAATAACGCCTGATTGTTTCATCTTCTCTCTTTGCATGACGCTTTGATGCGCAAGAATCATCAAAATGTAGGCAGCTAGTTCCTGGCATTTGGTTTTCTCTTCCCATGTCATAATCTCTATCAAGATCTCCGGCACCATGTGATCGTTTTCGATAGCCTTCTTTCCCATCATGGTCACTACCAAGTTCCCTAGAGTTGCCAGAGCTTTCTCTGAAGCTTCTTTTTCTGATGACAACCTTAATAGAGTGTGTACTACACCATTAGAAACCAAAGGCACTACATTGTCCAACATAGCAGAGAGGTTGTATAGAGTCCCTAAACATGTTGTCTTCGCATTGACACTAACGTCTGAATCAAGTCTCCCAACGAGAAATTGGAGAATTTCCGATGAAGCAATGGGGAACTGTGTGTTGGATAGAGAAGATATAGAAAGGAGTAATACTGTAAAATCTTGTCTGCTCAACTCATCAACTATGTCAAAAAAATTCGGCAACTTCGATAGGATTCCGGCCTCCACCATGAGAGTCTTGTTGCTGAAAAAACAATTTCATGTGGTTTCAACTAACAATGTGAACAATGTTGAGATCAATAATTAGATAAACCTAATGGTGACTTGATTAGACAATAGGACTAGTGAGAATCATCAAAAAACAAGATTTTTTTTTGGGCTAGAGATAAGTCAATGGGGCTGCTAAAATAAAAGTCGTTTAGTGAGTAAAAGTCAGCAATTTCGGTTTTCAAGTTTGGCCAAACTTAAAATAGAATTTGAACCAGTACATTGAATCTCTCTCTCTCTCTCTCTCTCTCATTTGAGAAAGATTTGAAATATAAGTCTTAGTTATTTTGTCTCAAGACTCTCGACCATGTCTTTTGGCGGGACAAAACCATTGGTCTCAACATAAAGACCCATTTTTCCCGCTATAAAACAAGTATGTACAAAAGGGATAAGGTTTATTTATATTAGTTGTGAGAGAGAAAATAGTAAACAAAGTAGATGGAGTATTGGGCAACACAAACAATTAACCTTTTTTGACTAACTTAAGTAAAAAAGTCGAAAGTATTTGATGGTGCCCACACAAAAGAGTAAAGACTAAAGAGGTAGTTAACCCACAAACTCATGGATCCAGACTCTTGAGTTGATGGGGGCACTCTTGGATAGCTTTTGAACCAAAAGTCATACTGACCTAACAATCCAAACCCTCTTTTCTCTTGATAGCTAATCATATTTAACTGCCACACATTATTTAGCTGCTTCAGGATCACTTGATTAGTAGGTTTGACATGACCTACTAAATGAATGGCTTAGAATCTCTAGAGTAACAAGTGGGCCAGGCAAATGGGCCAAAAATCAGCCTGGTTTGTTTTCAACCGTACCCTTGTTCATGAAGTCCATAATGAAAAATGCTGAAATCCAACAGCTATGAATCACCTATGTGGCTGCGTGTAGGTTCATCAAGTGGTGGGACAAACATTAATTAAGTCAGTGGAAACGAAAAGTGCACCACGTGGCAATATGTCCACATCTTCTAAGTTTTTCAAATAAGCTTGTGCTGTGCGTTGAAGAATGCTAGCAATCAACCCTAAAGACGAAAAAATAATATATATTTTAATTCAGGTGTGGTTTTCAAGGTCGATTTTCTTGTCTTTTGTGGGGTTGCATCTGTGCAACTCCAGAAAGGGTTGCTTGCTCATATTCCTCTTGTGCATTTAGATGTGGCAACATGGAATCCACTGACTTACCAAAAATTAAAATAAAAAAAAAAATTAATTTGCACGTACTAATCTTAAGGACAATTTCGTCATTATTGCAAGAAAATAATTAAATATTTCATTAAGAGAAAAGGGTATTTTGGTCATTAAGAACCCGCCAGAATCCAGTTCAACTATCCAAATCCGGCGAAGCTAACTAGGGAAATTTGATTTGCACCCCACAAATTGTGAAAGCACCCCAAGTAAAACTTTGCTAACTGCCCACGATATGAGCCATGTGGCACACTTTTAGAAGACTCTGGCCGTATGGATGTATAGCCAATCCCTAGATGGCCTACAAACAAAAAATCATCTTATCAGTGATTTCTAAGCATTGGATTGGAATCATTTTCATGGGTTGATTTTTACTGTAAGAATTTGAGCATTATTGACCGTTATTGGGGTACAAGGATCCAAAGGTTTAAAATCAACAATAAGAATGATTTTTGGTTTGTAGGCCCATCTAGGGATTGGCCAAACATATATCCATACGGTCAGTATCCTCTAAAAGTGACACGTGGCTCATATTTTAAATCTCCGGTGAAGCACGTCAGATTCCGACAACCTTAAAGGACAAAATCACTAACAAACGCTGGGTGCGTAGTGCGTGCAACGCTACGCTTACCCAGAAACAGAAAACCAGTATTCTAGTGTCTCTCTCACAACTCATCAAATCAAACAAACAACGAAGACAGATTAAGGAATCAAACAAACTTACGTGTAAGTGCCATTAGCGAGCTCAATTAACGCCTGAACCGCCAACCTCCGACGATCCAGAACCTCCGAATCGAGCATCGACACGAGAGACGGAATAACACCAAGCACCGCAAGCAATTTCCTCGTCCTCAGATCCTCTTTGGCCAATCTCTTGATCTCCTTAGCTGCTATCTCCTTATCTTCCCAGCTTCCAAAGTGAAGTTGCTTAACAGATCTTTGTAACAAAATCAAACCTTCTTCGGTTTCGCTCTCCATCTCTCTTTCTTCTCCTTCTACGGTGGCGCTCACCTTCTCAAACCGTTGGGATGATCCGGCATACTTTCTAGCAGTCTTGATTTGGAGAAACCGTCGGATTCGATTGAAGAAGCGGAGTTGTGTGGGGTAAAGTACCGAGGGGAAGAATTTGACGTGTTTGGTTCTTATCGATAGAGAGAGAGAGGGATATATTTATTATTTTTGGACCAACAAGAGTCAAAAGTGAGGGCAGGAAGATCGGTCCAAACTCTCCAAAGTCCTAACACTAAGACTTCCAACTTTTATTTTTGATGGATGGTAGAGCCCACGGATTATGCATTTGTTATTACCAAATCGTTTGGCAACCCAATGGTTATGGCTGTCAATGGATCGGCTTCGTGGAATCAATGCCGATCCGGTACCGATCCGATAAGAAAATAGGCCAAAGTGGGCGTGATATGATAAGAGATCCGATCTGAAAATAGGCCGAAGTGCGCGTGATATGACAAGAGATTGGATTATATAACCGTGATCTGAAACCGATCGGATAGAAAGAGTAGACTTCTGGATCTGATTCAGTCCAAAAAAATTAAAAAGAACAATCGTAAATCATAATTTTAATACCCTCAAAATTGAAGTATAGTCACATAACAACATAAAATAAATAAATAAAAAGGGTTCGGATCGGGGACGGGGACACAAAATTTCACACCGATTTTGGTGTACCCACATGAAAGATAAATCAATGACTGATATATATGGATCACCCGACAGAAAATCAGCTCAGTCTAAAATTTCTAACCCCATCAAATGTGAGTTTCAACTTGTAAACCAGGCTACTGATATTAGAATGGTTTGAATTTTTGTGAGAGTAATCTCCTCACAACCGCGACCATCATCACCAAAAATCATCCCATTCCAATAACTTCTAATCTATATAATGACCTCGCCAATTTTTTGGTGTGAAATTTTGTGTCAAAATTGGTGTCCCCTGATCCTAACCCAAATATGAGAAGGATAAAAAATTTCTTTGTATTTGAAGATAAAGAGTCTGTCTAGAGCTACATCCACTTCTTACACCCGTTTCTTACTCCAAATCTCATCCGTCTATGAGCCAAAAATTGAGGGTTTTAACATAGTACTTTTTATTCTTATATTCGGCTCGAGCCAAGCTATCGACATTTAAGAAACCTTCTTCGTCTCTCTCTAGCTCTAACCACACCCCACCCCCCACCCTCAGGTCCTTCTTGCATGGGATCGTCTGTATCTTTGATCCAAATCAGTCTTGGCACCGGATCGGACTATCTAGACTCTCAATGGAGCCCACTCTTGATTGTCAAGTGACTAAGGGAGGTTGTAAGGTGATGGTCTTTTGGCTTGCCAAATTACTAACATTTTTGCTGATCTGTGGGGGATTTTTTTACTAGCATTATCGAATCGGACTTTCCGGTTGATACAATCGACAGATCTATAAATGAAAAATCATCATGATTAGTAATTTATAACCATTGGATTAGAATCTTTTTCATGAGTTTATTTGTAATCTTGGCATTCGAACATTATTTGGGGGTTCCATATCCAAAGGTCAGACGTCGCTAATCAGTCTTGACTTTTGGTATCTAGGGGATGGGCCGAACATCCATAGGGGTCAGTGGTCTCTAAGAGTGTGCCACATGTCTCATACTGTGGTCCATCATCAATATTGATTATAGCCTTTGTACTAGTACTAGCTAGTAACCTAAAAAATGCTTGTTTCTAATGGCTAAAAATCACTCTGATAGAAAAAAAAAAAACTTGAATCCAACGGCTACAATTCAACAATCATACTGATTTTTGGTGTGTAGATCCCATGGATCACAGTCACAAGATCAAGGGTTGTATTCCAAGGGATGGGTAATTCAATACCATTTTCCTCCCATGTGACGACCGCCTCCCAACAACCAACAAACAATTGTCCATCGTTTACTCTTTCGTTTACTTTTTACCCGTCAAGTGGGTCCCTTTTAAAGATGACGTCATCCCAAAACACACTCTTGTCGTATGGCTCACGTGTACCGCACTAGTTTAGGTTATCCTCTCTTCTCTCCGTCTACATATTAACTTTTAGAAGATGAATCAATGTCTGATTTTTGCTGGGGTTGATCTCCTTACCATACAGATCACCCCAACAAAAAAATCAGCCCATTCTGAAATTTCTAACCCCATCAAATGTGGTTTTCAAGTTATACGGTAAAAATCGACGGTCCATAATTCTTCTGCTTCTAAACCAGTCTATGAATGTCAGAATGATTTGAATTTTTGTGAGGATGATCTCCCCACCATATAGAACATCCTCACTAAAAATCAGCCATTGATTCATCTTCAATGTGGATACGCCAAAATGGGTATCTAAAATGGGTTTCCCCGAGCCCGACCCTAACTTCTGTTATCCTGTATATTTTTTTTTTTTTTTGTAATCACTTCTATTATCTTCCTCTGAAAAAGGAAAGAGTAAAACTTTGCTGACCGTCCACAACATAAGCCACGTGCCATATTCTTCTAGATTTATGACCTTTTGGATGTTTGGCCCAACCCTAGATCGACATACAAATTAGCCTGATTAGTGATTTATAAGCATTGGATTAGAGTCGTTTTCATGGGTTGATTTTTAACTGTGGAATTTGAGCATTATCGACAAGTTTTGGGGTACAAAATTACAAATATCTAAAGGTTTGAAATCACTAACAAGGCTGATTTTTGGTCTGTAGGTCCACCTACGAATTGGCCAAACATCCATACGGTCATCGTCCCATAAAAATGTGCCACGTAGCTCGTATTGTGGGCAGTCAGCAAAGTTCTACTTGAATGGAAATGATTATGGAGTTGAGGTCCAAAATGTAACATTAGATCAGAACGTTAAAATCAAGATCTTTGAGTTGGTGGGCCTCTTGAAAGGTATATGGGAGGGGTGACCGTGAGTCGGGTCCATCAAACAATGAGACATGTAAATGTATCATCTACTCTTTCCACTTTCTTTCGATTCTTCTTCCTTTTCTTTAGGTGCAGCACTTTGAAGCCTGACCCAGGCCGGACCTGGTTCGGGTCGGGCTGTGCCTTCAATGTCTTACCGGACAAGTATCGACCCACCCATCATTTCAGACCATCTAAAAAATGGGTCCCACCCGAGATGGTTAATGGGCTTACGTTTCTGTGGTGGTGGGGCCACAGTTTCAAACCACAGATCTGAATTTCCAACCAATTACGTCCTTCTGGTTGGTCCCCCAAAGTAAAAGCAACAGTCCAAATAAGACATCGTTGTTTGCACAGTCTGGATCATCTGATCTGTCCGAAACTTTTGATTAATGGGCAATTCCCAAAACAGGTGGACCCACCGATTAGATGGGTGGTGGTTGGCCCACCACCATACCATGTTGCGATAATAAGCATCTGTCTATATTCCCCCTAATAAAATATTGGCTATAAATGGAATACTTTTTTTTTTTGTAACCTATAAATGGAATACTTGGAGTAACAAAATTTGCTTGTGGGATGTTGAGACCTGATTTGCTTAGGCGTTTCACATTCATATCACCGAGCCCACACCGTACACGTGGACCCACCAAACTCATTGATCCAAACTCGTTGATCCAATGTGGCCCATTCTTGATGGGTCAACCAAACTTGCATGTGCCCAAGCCCGAACCGGATGCTTAGCAGGCCGGGCCACGGGCCGTGGGCCAAATTTACACCATAGGCTGTGGTTAGTAACTTTGTAGTATGAGGTATACCACCACAACTTCCGATATATGAAGTGTTCTTGCAGACCTCTCATTGTGACACCTGTCATAAATGGACTTGCCATGTGGACTAAAAATAGCTGAAAGCTGTTTTTCAAATAAAAAAAATACTTTTTTTTTTAAAATTTTGCTAGGTCAATGAACATAATAACACAGAAACCCCCTCCCCATCTATTACTCTCATCAATTATAGTGGTAGGACCCACTAAGAGAAGATAAAGACATTTTGCACTAATGATGATCCAAACAATTTTTTTTAAGAAAAAAACATTTTCAAATATATATTTTCAGAAAAATCATTTTTTTAAAATAAGTATTTTTTGAAAAATGGTGATCCAAACACCCCCTTATCCTTTCACAAAAAGAAAATAAATTAAGGATTTAATGGATAATCTAATTCCAAGAACTGGAACAGCCATGGTTTCCTCACTTTCCGAGTGCACAGGAGCACCTTTTTGATAGTCTCCATTTTTCCAAGCATGCAAACGCCAACCCCCAATATATAGATAGCAGTGACAGAGTGCTCAGCTGACCACATGGTGCCCCACCCACCCACCACAACATCAATTGAGTAAATATCCACACACATACACCCTGACATGGGCGGCATCTTCTTCTTACAATGGAACCACTATATAGAGTTTCATGATGAATCCACAATTGAAGTATGGCACACCTAACAGAAATATACAGTGATGAATGAAGTCGACATCTTTGAATAAAAATTTTGTATGTAGCCCAATTTACACAATTCAATCTCGGTTGTAACTCGCAAGTTGGATATTAAACAGACTTACAAGCATCTAATCGCATATGAATTTATTTGTGCATCAACTGAAACCAGTACATACCTACTCTATTGAAACATGCAACACTTCAGGCTTCGTATAAAAGGCAAAAATAAATCAATCACATAAACCAAATTAGACTGCTGTCTGAAAATCTCCAAAATCATCTTCTGCAGTATCTTGAGGGCTCTGATTTTTGAGAGAAGCTTGTTCTTCTGATTGATGTTCTTTTGTAGAATGTAGGGCCACATCATTAGTGCTTCCCCCTAGACTGAAACTGGATGGCAACTTTTCTGGAGAGCTCTGGACGGCATTCACAGGTGAGAGTGGTGCAGGTGGAGGGGGTGGTGGTTTAAGACAAATTGTGGGCTCTTTCTTGTTTGCTTTTTCATCTAATGAGAGATTGTTGAGATCCTGATCAAAAAATGCTGACTTTACATTGCGACCTGCTTTCTGTACATACCCAAACGAGATAAAGAGTTGTTAGATTCATGCTCCAATTCATAATTCTTACCATTCAACAGATTTGATATGCAGTTGCAAGTGATCTTACATTCTTTATTTGCAGTACAAGGGTTTCCCCTTCTTTTAGACTGTAATCAACTGATGAAGTTTTCTGGTAATGCTGCTCCATCTCTTCAGCAGTCTTCTTTTTGTTCAGATATCTTTCGTATAATTAAGGAAAAAACAATTTATACTGGGGTTGTAGTGCTATCAGTTCATTCTTCTATCCCAAAATGCATCACAAAGTCCAACTGTACTGACAGTACTTTAAACAGAAAAGAAAAAGATAATACGGGAGGGATAGATAAAAAAGAGTAGATGCGAGGATACTTCATATGGTCATGGAGTGCAGCTTGGAAGTCATAAGCTTGTGGCCTTTCTCGAAACCCTATACCAATAAAAGCATGCCGAAGACGACCACCTGGATAAGTTCCAAGTCATTGAGCATCGCACTGCATAAAGAGATCATTGGAAAGAGGAGCTAAATGGGAAAAGTAAAAAATTGCAGCACAAAAGGGATTAATAGTGCTCATCACATGCATGATATAAAAGTAGCCACCTTTCTATAGGGTTTATCAAGAGATCTCTAGGTTGTAACTCTCAGATAACACTACAAGATTATGATAAAAGATTAGCACTGAATTTCATTACCATGAGCAAGGGTTTAGAATCAGTTCTATTCCAAGAGCATTAATCACAATTAGGACAAGGAGCTATCTTCTGTAATATATAAATCTGGTCTGAATGAACACTAGATTTTGAAAATTAGCTTTCAAACCATGTGATTTAAATTCAATGCAAACAGGGAAATCACATTTAATTGCATCATAATCTTATGACAGTAGCTGCACAAGATTATGATAGGCCTCATCAAGTATGGCCATGGACTAATCCAAATGTTTCTATAGCTCTCCAGTCTCGACTTCTCCATCGCTCATGCAGCCCACCACAGCTTCAGGCACACACTTTAAGCAAGTCAAAAAATAGATATTATGAGAAAACTTATAGAAGAAATTCACATTCAAGTTTTGTTCTGGAAGTATTCCTTAAAAAATCGATACCAATCCTCACATTAAGAAATTTAAATATTTAATTTCATGGGGTATGCCTCAAGGCTCGTCAAAGAGCATCATGTGGATAGGCAACTCTAAACCCTATCACAGAATTTACAAATGAACCTATTAATTTGTGTTTCAATGGACAAGTCTAAAGAATGGATGAGCACACAATTACTAAATGTTTTCAATAGATTATATAAAAGAAATTGATAGACATGCAAAGTCAAACGAAAAAGTTGGCACAAAGATAGAAAGATCTTTTAACTCACCAATGTTCTCTTCTACCCGAAGAACAAAGTATCTGGAGAAACAAGGAATTAAAATTCAGACACCATACAGGTGCTCAATTGAAAACTTGAAGCTAAGCAGAGGAGTTTCAAGACTAATGAAATCAAATCACAAAATATATAAACAATGCAAGGCATGTATGCATGTATACAGGTAACAACATAACCCTTTTAGGTATTATTACCAATATGAAGCTAGGTTTCAGTAACAAACAACCCAACCTGCTACTGTCGATTACAGTCTCCACTGGATGTGGCTCCCCATTTCTTAGAAATGCTCGGGCATAAAGTTCTCCTGCTTTGAATATTTCAAATGTTAGATAGAAACAATAATAATAGTATAAAGGAATACACAAATAATACTTCTTTACTCGAAAAAGCAGAAGGACTAGAAATTCTTCTTCTACTAGTAACTAAAAGATGGCCTGACCTGTGGTCTTCTCTTCAAGCTTGATAATGCACTCCTCTCCCTTGCTAATAACTTTCAACGTCCCCTCCCATTCCCATTTGTTCACATTCCATTCATCAGCCCTACAATTAAACTTCAGTGTTTAGAATCTTCATCATAAGTTTAAAATAAAGTTCTGGGAATCAGCATTGTCATTGCATCTGAGATCCAAGTGCACAAATATGTGTATAGAATTTAATATGAAGAAATATTGCATTAACTAAACAGAAGGAGAAAATCAGAAGCAGAAGATGGAGCAAAATCAAGTGGAGCATGTCCTGCAACATCTTCATTCAATAGCGAAAGGATGACTATTTAGCAGAAAAAAAAAAGCTATGCTGTAGCTTATACTTAATATCAACACAGCTAGTAGGGACATCATCGACAACCCAAGAGTAACAATATACATTAGTGTGGGGTGAAGAGCTTCAGCAACCAATTATGATTTTCACAACCAGTTTTTTCCACCTTGATTGTGTACTTTGCATACCCCTATACAGTAACAAAGAAAGTTGGCCAAGATCAATTGAGTTCTTCTTTTTCCCATATAGATTGACAGGAGCAACAAGAGCAATTTATACCGGATAGAGTGCCTTGAGACAACGTTACGGAAGCAATACATCTTTCTTCACAAAAAGCTTAAATTATTTCTGGTGGTCCAAGTTAGAAACATCCATGTCTACTGCCTAGACACAAGGCAATACCAACTGAATTGGACTCCTGGAGGCTGAAGCAGGCTGGAACCAAAAGAAACTACTTATAGTTTGAAGGCAAACTCGACAATGTCCTACAGCAAGTCCCCAATAATGAGAAATATAACTGGCTAGATGGACCGCCATGGACATTTTATGCAAGAGAGGGCCCCTTGGTGCATTTTCTACACATATGACAGTGTTAGTTGATGAGACTAGAGAGGAGGTAAATGCAAAACTAGAACTTTGGAAGAATGCTTTGGAGTCCAAGGGCTTTGTTTGACCAAGACAAAGTATAAGGAATGAAACTTTCCGTTAATTAATAATGATAGTAAGGAGATAACCCTAGAGAAACTATTTCTGTTATCTTGGTTCATTAATCTTTGAGGAAGAGATCAAGGTGGATGTTGCCCATAGTATTTGATTTAGGTGGCTCAAGTGGAAATGTGCTTCCAGAGTGCTATCTATTTGACACATACCAATCAAATTAAAACAAAATTATATATGACAGAAATAACACTGGCTATGCTTTATGGATTAAAGAATTGGCAATCAGGTAACATGTTCATAGAATGAGTAACCAAGATGACCGCAATGGTAAAAAATATTGGAGTAGCCCTAGAAGTTGATAATATAAGAGAAGTCAATTGAGATGGTTTGGTCATGTACAACGAAAAAACGATGATAGTACCACTGAGAAGGAATTGAAGGTTCTAAAAGGGCGAGGGGGTAGGCCAAAAAGGATGTGGATTGAGGCATTAAGAGCAGATTTGAAGACAATTACCTCAACGGAAGACATGACTTTAGATACTAGACTGGAGAAACAAGATTTGTGCAGCCGACTCCATATAGTTGGGATAAAGCTTATGATGACCCAGATATGTGACAGTTTCCATCTGACACAAATACAAGATACCCAGAATGACACCTTCAAGAAGCCCAAATCGCAAACATGTCTAAGCATATATATTATAACATAATATTGTAGTTATATTTAGGTTAGAAGGTTCTTCTAATGAAAATAAAAAAGAAATATGTGAAAAATGTAGAAGATAACATTTCCATACAGCATAGAGCTATCTAATAACTTAATATATAAGCAGATTTTTAACAGGGAAGAAAATCAATTAACTTAGTTATGTTTAACAACTTAATAAAATAGTGTATGAAGAATGGAACAGACTAGCCCTAGATTTTATAAATCATTTTTTTATTATAAAAATTCAATAAAATAAAGGGTGACACTACCACGTGTCAGGATATTGTTCGAATGAGTCGGCATGAATATCCATGTCGACATAAAAAAAACCTAAAAGTGCCATGTTGCCAAGTTATATGGCTTGCATGATATTTATAGCAGACCATATAAAAATATGAACATCAAATGTATATATCACAAATGGATCTTATCTCAAGCTTATCAATAATCAGATGCTGACTAGAACTGATGGGCATCATAAAATGGGACAGCAGATAGTGAGATCTTGAGAAAAAACCTGTAGGAAGCTGCACTTTTCCTTGGGGGTATCTGTAGAACAAAAAAGCATAATACATTAGCTCAACCAACATAAATTCAAATCAATCCATACCAAGGAAGTAAAAAACACAAAAGAAATGGTGATTGTAGCTCGTCTAATAGTACAGATTTGCAAACTACCATATGATAACATTTAGTTGGCATACATTATGATTTAACGCGAGCAAAACAAAATGCCAAGGTTTAAAACTTTTAAGTAAATAAAGATGCTATTAGCGGCGCTGTTAACTCTTCATATAATTATCACTACAGTGTTAAATCTATTCTTAGTAACTTAATATTGCATATGTGGCCAGCATAATATGTCAATTCATGGTTACTTTGACTGTCCTCATAGGTAAGTAATGAAAGTCAAAGATCACAAACAAGTATTTTTTTGGTGCATTTCTACGAAATAAATTGATCTTACAAAGGGCAAAAAAAATCAAGTGTAGAAGCTAAATATCAGGCTATGTGAACAATTGAAGGAGACTGTGTTCGGATCTAGAACAACATGGGGAATCAAGATGAAAAAGCCTCTAATAATCGACTGTGACAGTCAAAGTGCAATAAGGTTCAGATGTTTCATTAGGGGGGAAAGCACATGAGAGATAGTTATTTTGATAGTGAGGAAGTGTGCAATATACTGATAAATCCAATCTTCACAACAAAGATGAAGTTGCAGATTCGCGAACAGATTTTTTCATGTCATCAAATTGATAATAGAGGATTTTTTATCTCTTGATTGGTAGATTGAAAAGAAAGGATCTTCGCTCTCCAACTTGAGAGTGTGTGCTAGATTACTGTAGAAGATATAATTGCTTATTCTTTTTCTTTAGTCACAAGTGTAGACCTTTCCATTTCTTTTATGGAGAATAATAGGGTTACTCATTTGTATTTGTGCTACGAGGATGAGAGAAAAGCTTTAAAAGGATGTGGATTGAGATAGTGTGAAAAAAATTGAATAAGCTTGCTTAAATAGAAGATATGGCTCCATATAGGGTGAAAATGCATAACAGGATTCGTGTAACTGACCAACCCAAATTGTTGGGAGAAAATGCCAAAAAATCTCGTTCAAAAGACTTTGAAAAGTTGCTGGCGCATTAAAAAGCCCAAACGGCATAACCAAAAATTCATAATGGCCATTAGGAGTTCGGAAAGCTGTTTTGCCTATGTCAGAGTGATGGACTCGTATTTAATGGTAACCGGAGCGGAGATCTAACTTGGTGAAGATAGTGGCCCCATGCAGTTCATCAATAACCGGAATTGGATAACGGTCTTTGACGGTGATACGGTTAAGGGCACGATAGTCAATACACACGCCACGAACCATCTTTCTTCCTTACAAGTAACATCGGGGAAGAATAGGGGCTTACACTTTTTAAAATAATACTGACAGCGAGCATTTTGCGAACCAACCTTTCCATCTCGTTCCTTTCAAAGTGGGGTAGCGATAAGGCCTCACACTGGTTAGGGAGCTACCCATAATACGTGGAATTTGATGGTCATGAGAACGATGAAGAGGAAGACCTTGCGGTTCACTAAATATGCCAGAAATTTTTCAATAACTTGCTCAATAAGAGGTGGGATAGCGACTTTAGTGACCTCATTCGGCACTACCATAAGTTGGATAAAAACACCCTGCTTTTCCTGCAACAATAACTTATTGATATCCCCTTGGTTGGTTGCTGAGAACGGTTAGATGAACCATTTCCTACCAATTGGATAGCACAACCATTCAATGAAAATTACATGGTAAGCTTGGAAAAATCCCAAACTGTGGCGCCTAAGGAACGTAGCCATTGTGCGCCCAAAAAACATCACAGCCGCTAACCTGGAGTAGAACAAAGTCTGATTGAAAAAGGAAGCCTTGAATGTTTAATTGAACATTTACCATAACTTTTGATGACCCCACCATCCGCTACCATAACTTGAAAAGGTTCTGTGGTAGACACGTCGCACCCACAATGTTTAGATAGAGAAGGACTCTGTTACGATCCCACGTTGGCGTACACGTGGCTAATTATTGTTGATCGTAAGACCATTAGGATAGTTTATTATTTAGGGTAATTTCTAATATTAATTAGATCCAAATTTGGTAAGAGCACATGTTTAGTAAGAGTTTATGTTTGTTAGGTTTTCTTATTTAGATTCTCTTATTTTGGAAGTTGTAGGAAATAATGATCTCAAAGATTTTGTTGTTATTTCGAGAATATCTTAGGGATGTTATAAATAGGATATAAAACCTTTGGGAAGAATCAATCAATGAATAAGAGAAACCATTACACCAATACACCAAAAGCACCTAGGTGATAGAGGTGCGGAAAGCTTAAGTCTTAACCTTTAGGATCGTAACATTCCACCACGCTTCCAAGGCCAACGTCTACGATGGCCCACTCTGAGGCGGCTTTCACTCCGGTACCCCTATTTTCTCACTTTTCGTGAGTGAGCCCCTGACATTTTTTCCAGTACCCCTATTTTCTCATTTTTGAGCGAGCACCCAGGTAGCCCTTTCCTCAAGTCGCCCCTCCCGTGACTTGAACCCATGACGTGGGGTTGGCTCTGATACCAACGGTTATACCCATCGCAATAAGTCGTCATCTACTGCATGATGTTCCAGTTATGCAGGCGCGACACCCAATGAAGAGATGTCAATTCCAACTAAAGGTCAACCGTATGACAACCTACTTCGGAAAGTATTTCACCATCACCAACTCGAGATTCATGCTAACGTCAGTACCTTGGGATCTGGTAGAGGTGCTTGCATCAAATGCGATTTGGGATCCTAGTGTGGCATCGACTTGCGGACAAGTCGAATCCAAAGGGCGATGGAATGATATGATCCTCGATCATAGCATCACTAAGATAGGATAGTTTCCTATTAAGTATAATTTCCTTTATTTAATAGTTTCCTTTATTTACTAATTTCCCATTATAAATGGTTTTCTTATTTTAGTAAGACTAGTTTAGGAAAGGATTCTAGGCCTTGGTGCCTATATAATGTATCCCTTGGTTTGGAATAAGGCAAGCAATAATAATCTAAACTCTTCTCGTTTCTATATCTCTCTCTCTCTTCTTCATCAAAACCCTCAACTCTCATCTTTTTTCTATCTATTTCTCTCTTCTTTCGCAAAATCTACGCAAAAACCATTCGTCAAGGTTAATGACCTTAACATTTGGTATCAAAGCCAAAAGATCTACAATGACCTCTACATGCAACCAGGAAGCAATCGCCAAACTTGAGACGGATGTGACAGCCATGGTTCTTCGTTTGGACACCCTGACCGAGCAACAAAACACCACAAATCAAATGCTAATAGGGATTCAAATGCAGCAGACATCCACAGATAAAAATATAGCAGATCTAATAGCCCACATGGCGGATCTGACTGCCAGTGTGAACAATACTGCTCACAGTTATCTCCGCCCAATCGTTGGAAGAACAATTCAATCAAGATCCTCCACCAATCGTTGAGGACCAAAGCGTTCTGATTCTCCCGGTCGTTGATTGCATGCCTCTGATTCCGTTGGTCACTGCCCAATGACCCCCCGATTCAGCCCGTTGTTGATCGCACTACTTCGGTTCCACCTGCCACCAAACGAACTACTTCGGTTACACCCATCGCAAGAAGTCGTCCTCTGCTGCATGATGTTCCAGTTATGCAGGCGCGATACCCAATGAGGAGATGTCAATTCCAACTAAAGGTCAACCGTATGACAACTTACTTCGAAAAGTGTTTCACCATCACCAACTCGACTCATGGAGGGAGTCACGCTCTATTTCGACTCTTAGAGGGAGTCACGCTCTAACACTTACGTGCTTTAATGGTTTCTCTTATTCATTGATTGATTCTTCCCAAAGGTTTTACATCCTATTTATAACCTTCCTAAGGTATTCTCGAAATAACAACCAAATCTTGGAGATCATTATCTCCTACAACTTCCAAAATAAGCAAACCTAATAAACATAAACTCTTACTAAACATGTGCTCTTACCAAATTTGGATCTAATTAATATTAGAAATTACCCTAAATAATAAACTATCTTAATGGTCTTACGATCCACGATAATTAGCCACGTGTAAGCCAACGTGGGATCGTAACAAACTCAAAAAATCATGAGTTGAGCCTGAATCCACCAAAATTGTGACACGTCACTTCTTTAGAAACCCGATAAAGTGCATAGTCTTAGGCCATGTTGCTTTAGTGGCCAATTTAATTCACCCAAAGAACGTTACAACCTTTGATACCACGAAATAGCATCGTCGGTAAGATGAGCAGATGTCAAGGTGTTGTGCATCCGTAATATTAGTGATCTTTTGATATTACTTTGCTCAAAAAACCCATCCGGATGGATCGTCGCCATTAAACAACGGAAACTCAATCCGAATACAGCGACCATGTATTATTGCTCCCCCATGATTGGAACGATCGAGTCCTCCCGGTGGCGGAGCTGGATTTGCTAGGGCCAATCACTCTAAACGTTCCCACATACGATCCATGAAAACCAACAACTCGTTAATTCGGTTCCGGTTCAACATCCCTAACTGTCATGGTGGAGGCCAAGAAGGTTGCTCTTATACCAAATGGTAGGTTCCTTATCTCACGAAGAAGAAGTAAGGGTGGAAGAAGGAAGAAGAAGTAAAGGTAAGAAACAGAAAGAGAATTTCAGAAGTAAACGTTTCTTGCTTATGATTAAATTTGCCACTTCTATATAGTGGTTCAACACAACTAACTTGCCCAAATTGGCTAGGGAACTAGCTCTAACAATAACAACTAAAATAGAAAATAAATAACTAAAATAGGATAGGAAAGAGTGTGGAGGAGTAGGGATCCTAACATCTCTCTCCGAAATTTCAAGGTTCCTCTGTGGTGTCCAAAACCGAAATAAAATCCCGAAATTTCAAGAACATGCCACTTCCCTAGCTACTAACGTATAAATCTAGCCAATAAGTAGGTCCCCATAAGCAAAAAAAATTTATACTCAATGTCACCATTTAACAACTAATAATGATCTATTCAACCATCATTTATTCCATAATTATCGCTTCCTTTCTTTTCCCATCAATAGAAATCAAAATTTTCATCCCTTTTTTATTTTATTGTCATCGCCATTACTGTCCGTCTCCTTCGCTTCCACAAGTCGGAATCGGATCCCAAAAATCTTTTTGTTTCCTTTTTATTTTATAATTTTTCAACATTTAAACGTAGTTGAACTTGAAATTTGTTCAGAATAAAACGATTTCCCAATTAAAAAAAATAAAAAATCAAAGATCTAGCGAGAAAGACAGAATGAACGAACCAACAACTAAAAAATGGAGAGGAAATTTTTTTTACCAAATAAACGTAGCATTCGGAGACTTGAAACAGCACGAGCTCTACTGCTTCTGTTTCTCCTTCCTCTTCTTTGCCTCCATGATCATCCAACTCGCTTGATTTCTTCTGGTCTTCCTCCATGATCGAAATCAGAGAGAGAGAGAGAGAAAAGTAAACTAATGTTATTCGGCTTCACTGGAACAAGCAACGCGACTGAATAGACTAATGTATATTCAGTTATTTGCTTCGATCCAGACCGTCCAATGAATAGACTAGATGTGATCCTATTTATCTGAAATGAAAAACCTTTTCCTGAACCTTTGATTGTAGGTCCAATTACTGTTTAAAAAGATTCTACTAAATTGACGGGTGGTGATCATTCGATCATTGTGTGATTCTGATCACAATGTTGGTCCATCTATTCGACGGCCTGGATGGAGTCAACATGAGTAGGTATTGGTATTGAGGGCGATGAATGATAGATGAGAGTGGTTTAACAAACAATGTGCACGGAGAGAATATTCGTTGCTTAATTTCTACGGAACAACCAATTTTGGTCGTTGATGTCGGGTAGAGTGTAATGTAAAGTGTAAACCATGATTCGGATTTGGATATGTTGTGCGGATCCAAATTGGATTCGGATCTAGAAGTGGATCGTGTATAAACTCGGACATGTTGCAGAAAATTAAGAATAAAATTAAAATATGCAAATTGCACCAGCCGGGAATCGAACCCGGGTCTGTACCGTGGCAGGGTACTATTCTACCACTAGACCACTGGTGCTTTGTTATTTATTGTTGTTAACAATCATTATTTGAAGTCTACATTCTTATTTTCCGGCTTGTATTTATGATTAATTTAAGGGCTTTTTTGCTTTACTTTATTGAAGCAAGTTGCATCTCACCCAATGTTTTCAAAATATTTGCATCTCACCCTTTGACCATGGTCAACATCATTGACCATAGACAGACTCCGGATGAACATCCCAATATTTTTTAAATGACTATAATGACCTTGGGTGAGACGCAAATATTTTAAAAACATTTGGGTGCGATGCAAATTGCATTAATAAAGTAAGGGGGACAAGCAAAAAATCATTTTTTCTTTTTTAGGATTGTGTGCTCAAAACCTTTCTTCATTTACTTGGTCCAACCGTAGGTGGACCTACAGACCAAAAATTAATCTGATTGTTAATTTTTAAGCATTAGATTAGAGTTGTTTTCCCGGGTTGATTTTATCTGTAGAATTTGAGCATTATTCGGGATAAAAATATCCAATGGTTTGAAATCACTAGTCAGGCTGATATTTGGTATGTAGCTCCACCTAGTGATGGGCCCAACATCCATACGGTTAGTGACCTCTAAGAGTGTGCCACATGGCTCATATTGTGGCCCTTCGTCATCTTTGAAGAAGGACATTAGCGTGCTTAACAACCTGTGAAGGTGACTTCCTTTTATCAAGGTTTAAAGGGGACCGTTATAATGGACTAAAAACGCTTAGGGCCAAAAACGAAAAAAATAGAAAAATGGAAAATAACGGAAAAGAAATGACGCTGAAATTTAAATTTTGAATTTTAAAAGTTGAATTTCAAAATTTTAAAAATGAAAAATAACTGAAAAAATGGGAAAATAACAGAAACAATGAAAAAAATGTCTGTTTTTTTTCACAATTTTTCCAGACATTAACGGCCGTTATTTTTGTTATAACGGCCATTATTTTTTGGACGTTTTAACAGTCCATAACGTAACAGGGAAGGTCCAGAGCCGTTATAACGGCTGTTATTTTTGTTATAAGGGCCGTTTTTTAAAACCTTGGCTTTTATAATTCACAATCTTCCAAAAAAAACAAAACTTGAAAAAAAAAAAAACCTAAAAAAAATGATTTTTTGCTTGTCCCCCTTTATTTATTGATGAAATTTGCAGTACACCCAATGTTTTTAAATTATTTGAGTCTCACCCAAGGTCATTATAGTCATTTAAAAAATATTGGGATGTCCATCCGGAGACTGTCTATGGTCAATGATGTTGACCATGGTCAAAGGGTGAGACGCAAATATTTTGAAAATATTGGGTGAGATGCAAATTGCATCAATAAAGTAAGGAGGTAAAGCAAAAATGCCCTTAATTTAAAGTTGCCCGGCCAAAAGATGACCCAATATAATTAATGAATGGCACCTTTTGTATTTTTAAGGAGTTTAAGGCTGCAATTGATATTGCAGTAACTCAGGCTTATTGCTGTAAGCGGTGGGTAAAAGCAATGGATATGACTCTTTTAGGGCGACTTTGTCTTTTAGAAAAGGTATTAAACAAGGTTTAAAAGGGGCCATTATAACGGTATAACGGACTGGGCACATTACCATTTTTTCCCTTCTAACAGATTGTAATGCATAGGGACAAAAATGGAAAAAATGGGAAAATGACGGAAAAACTTTGCTGAAATTCAAATTTTAAAATATGAATTTCAAATTTTCAATAAAATTTATAATGGGAAAATAACGGAAATAATTAATGATTTAAAAAAAAAATTCAAATAACAGTTGTTATTTTCGTTATAACGGAAAAATAACGACCATTATAACGAATGTTATTTTCTGAGCATTAAACAGTACATAACGTAACAGGGGAGGACCGAATCCATTATAACGGTTGTTATTTTCTTTATAACGGCCGTTTTTCAAACCATGATATTAAAGACTAGCAACGGTGGTTTGTTATTTAGAAAAGCTATATTAGGATGTATTCTTCATTTAGAATTATTTTAGGCTAGAAGGGATTGTTTTATCATTTAGGAAAGTTATAAAAGGCTAGAAGGGCAATGTCGGTATTTACAAAGCTTTGCTTATCTATACTACTTTTAAATGTCCGTATCTTCAAAAAACTTTTTTTTCCTATTTTATCCTCATTATTTACCCTAAAAGACAAATCTACCCTTTTCTTAAAATGCCCCTAAACTAATTTGCTTCCCACGTGGCTTCCTCTTCCATTTTTCTATATTTTCCAATAATAACCCTCTAGACATCTTAATCTGCCTCCCACCCAGACCATTTCCTTCGCACCCTTCTGATTTCTAAACGTCTATTTCACACCTTTTCATTTATATTCCAAATCGAAACATCTTCTGCATTAAATGGATTCCTTTTTCAAAACGACCTCTCGAAACCTCAATTTTTGTTCCAATTAGCTCTACAACAATCGATCATGGAGATGACAATACTGCCTCTACGCATAGATACACAATGGCAGGTCTATTTGCTCTCTCTCTTCACAAGGCCCAAATCCACCAAACTCGACCTTTGGGATCTTCTATCTATGCTGACGAAGAACCGAGCGAAGAACGCATAAGCACCGGTAGCAGTGGCGATTCAGTCTCCGAGGACCCTGAACTCGAGATCCACCAAAACTCCAGTCTGGTTCGACCCTTCTTAAGGTCTTCTTCTTTTTCTCCCCAGTTTGAGATGAATTGCTGAAATGTGAATTATTTACAGAATTGAGAATTGGATTCTTTGGTTTTCTGATGCTGATTGAAGCGATTGCTGTAATTTCTTACAAATTTGCGTTCACTTAGGAAATTAGGTTATACCAAAAGTTTTGAGTGGAGATTCATTCGAGAAATGGACGATATGGAATTATGGAAACAGGTATTTAGAGATAAATTCCATATCCTCTCATGTATTTGATAAAATTACTAAGCGAATTATAACTTTTTGTGTTATGTACTAACTTTTAGTGTACCAAGACGAGTAAAACTTCTATCACACGAAATTGTAAATCACACAATCACAAGCCAATGAGTTCTCGCACATACACAAGTGCTTTTGCAACGTACCCATGTGCTTTTGCTTTTTAGGTGTAAGTTTTACTCTACCAAGACTAAAACTTCTGTCATAGCGTTCTAACAGATGCTTCTTCACAACGCAAAACATAGGCCAGGTGGCACACTCTTAGTGGATGCTTACCGTGTGGATGTATGTGAGTAAAACTTGTGTCACAAGATGTTGCGACGGAACACGGTCACAGCACTCAATACGAGACACGTGGCACACGATCAGAGATCTTTGACCGTATGGATGTTTGACCAGTCCCTCGGTGGACCTACAAACCAAAAATCAGCCTGATTAGTGATTTAAAACCTTTGGATTTTTGCACCCAAAAAACGCTCAATAATGCTCGAATTCCTACCGTTAAAATCAACCCGTGAAAATAACTTCAATAGAATCAGTTAGAAATCACTAATCAAGCTGATTTTTTGTGTACCGGTCCACCGAGGGACTGCCCAAACATCCATACAGTCATCGTCCTCTAATAGTATACCACGTGGCTCATATTGAGTGCTGTGACTGTGTTCAGTCACAACATCTTGTGACACAAGTTTTACTCTTTGGCCAGTCACTTGATGGACCTCTAAACCAAAAATCAGCGTTGTTACCCATGTTGAGAAAAGATATTTTTCACACGACCCTTTTGATAATAATAGAAAAGATATTCTTCAAAATTTGTAACATTTAATCAGACCAATAATAAAACCTTTACATATGGTTGATTTCTGGACTCTTATGCGTATCAAAAGAGTCCTAACCCAATATCGATACATAAAAAGACCTAAAAGAAATATAAATCCATTGAAATTCCTATACAAAAGGCCAACACGTCTCTCCCTCTCCCGTTCACTTTTGTCAAATCCAAGGCATAGAAACCAAGTTTGGTGTGTTGTAGGTTCGTTTTCTAGATTAATTTTTTAAATGATTACTATTTTTGGTGATTAATAGTAGTGTTTTCTACCATTTAAACTCTTTGATTCAGTAGTGTTTTCTACAATTTAAACTCTTTGATTCATTTTAGGATTTTTACGCTAATGTGGACTTAGTTTTAATGGTCAAGAATCTTAGCCAACTCATTATCATCCAAAGACTTGACCAAATAAAAGGAAGGGGTCTGGGTGGGTGGGGCCAACTGTCAAACCCCAGTGGGACCAATAGGATGAGACGGTGTTTTATATTTCATTCTTGCACAATAAAATGAGGTATCCAATCGCTAGAAGCACTCCTTAAAAATTGATAAAATCTAATGGCTAGAGTTAATCAATCAAGAAGAGTTTTGGTGTGTATATCCAGCTAGGGGTGGGTTAACATCTATGTAGCCATTGGGCCAAGAAGATTTTGTGCTACTTAACATTTTTTAGTGGGCCACTCATAGACCTTTAACCCAAGTACAAGAACAATGGACCCCCAAACCTCTCTCTTTCCCATATTTCTACCCACACGGCTACCCAAGAATCCACCACGATCTCAAGCTGTTAGGCAAGGGCTCCATCCAAATCCCTGATGCAACTCAAACGGTTGATCTACTCAAACATCAAGTAGGTACGTACCCACAATCTAACATTCTTTTGAAACCACCTTTTCCTTCCAATTCAACAACACCACCATAATCTTCGTCACCTGAGTCTCAGATTCCGGTTGCGTCACGGAGGCAGCGGTCACACTTTCATCATTGTTCCAAATAAAGTAACAGTTGGGAGATCGGAGCCATAGTTGGGCATGTTGAATGACGCCTGCAATGACGATTATAAGGCCATCGCTATTGAATTCGACATGTGTCAGAATTTGGAGTTTGGTCACCCCAACGATAACCATGTGGGCAACAATTTTGGTTGTGTTGTTTCCGACACAACTGTCAATGCATCGGAAGTTGGCATTTTTCTTAAAGACGGCTCTGTTCACAAAGCTTGGATTCGGCACGACGGTACACGGAGATGGATCGAAAATCCATTTTCATCAAGAATAAGATTGAAAACGGTGTGATCTACCTATTAAATATTCATGCTCTAAATTTTTTTTACATCTTCAATAAATATAATAATATTTTTACATGAATTTGTTATAGAAAATATTTAATTTTAAATATTTATATAACATTTTTATATACAAGAATACTTGTGCTGCAAAAGTACGGATGTGAATTTACTCTCGGCCCTCTTATAAAATTCTTTAATGTACATATCCTCAGGCCAACTCTAACTATCCACGTGCAATGCACGTATGCACCTACTAGTGTTTAAAAACTGCGATCCGCAAAAGCACTAAGCTATAAGCACTTGAGCAGTTGTAAAACTGCTTCTCCTTAACTCCGCGAAAACGGCTGTTGTGACCCATTGCAGACCGCAAAAACCTGAAAAATAAGTCAATACGTTTCTTTTGAAAAACTGATCAATGCACCAATGGGAAACAGAAATATAATCTACTTTTTATATGCAGTCCCTAAAATCATGGCCAATGTGAACCGAACTTAATATGGCTCCTGTTTAAATAGGTGTAGTGCGACTTAAACTGCATCACCTAACACCCCCTTATCTGCCTAGTCTAGCCAGTTTTGCCTCTCATTTCATCCTCTTTTACATGGTTCCTGTGGTTTCAACCCTACTTGCCTGGTTGGCATTTTTGTTTTGATCTACATTGTGTTAAAAATTCTCCGCATTTTTACGAAACCAAGAGAGAACTCGTGGTCGACCAGCCCAAAAGCTTGGTTTTCCATCCTGTATAGTTGTTACTCTCACATTATATCAACAGTTTCTCCAAGTTGACATGGGAGAGTTTGATCTTCCCATGCTCAACAGATGAAAACCTGTTTAGAAACAGCACCATTATTCATAGACTCGGTCTTTTACGAGAAGTACCGTTGATTTCTTAGCATTTTTTGTTCCATAGTTTAATGGCAGTAAGCGCAGAGGTTTCATATATCCAATAAAAACAATAGAAGGATGAAAGAAAACCACTTGCATTCATGAGTATTAAGGAAAAAATGAACAAATTCCAAACAACCTTGCCATGCTGTTTGGTCTAGTTACATATAATTTCAATGGCCCTCACATTCTTCTTAGTAGGTTAAGACATATATCATAAAATCACAAATAATGGGCCAAGCTCCTGACGACAACATTCTACTTGTTCTAAACACGTTCATAAGCTGACACCACGAGCATGTATATTATAGTTTGATGCAGTTATAGTCCATGCCAGATTAATGAGGTACAGTCCCCGTCACAGTCCTATGTCTTGGGTCTGTGAGAGTTGTGTGGACATTCACAAAGCCTGCTTCTCTCATTGTCTCTTCCAGATCAGTCAGGTAGTATTCGTCTAGAAATGGTTCGGTGCTCTTCATTAACGTAAATAGCACTGGAGATAAATCCTACAATACATGCACCCGCAAAACACAGAGCGATAAGTCCAGTATTCTTTTAACGATCAATCAACTTCATCAAAAAAATTCTCCTACCACCCTCAGAGCCTAGCATGCATGGGAGTGCTACCTAGGTATGATTCATGTTAATTTACAGTAACTTTCCAACCTAATACCAACTTTAGACATGTATTTACCTAGGGAATTTCGGAATAAAGATAAATTTAACTGTAGCAAAAAATTTACGTGGATTTCATGAAAAAGAACAACTTGCATGATAAGTTTTTGAATTTGTAGAGAATATCAAAGATCAAAAATGATAAAAGAAATTTCTTGAAATGCTTTTAGACTGTCCTATTAGATAATTAAACCAAGGTAAGAGAAAACGGAATGCACCTGAAGGATCTTCGATTTTGGCTGCAAAGTAAAATAGAATCAGTTAAATTATGAATGAATATTCTCGTAGCAAGATGCATTATTAGGAGTTAAACGATACAGCAGAAATGATAATTGTACCGAGTTATCAGTAAAAGCAACTGTGCCTCCAGGACGAAGGAGCCGGAAGGCTTCCTTCACTAAGCCAACTATTGCTCTTGTAGGACATTCATGGAGCTGCAAACATTTTTAGGTAATTAGAAGCATAGTAGCATTGAAACCCTTTCTTTGTAAGATCAAATGGTATCATGGAGCGGTAATAAAATATAAGAATTCAAATCCATGAAGCTACTAGTAAATAGACCTGATCCATGTGATAGTAAGATCTAGCATATAACTATTGGTGTTATATCTAACACTGTATCATGTTGTGTGATATGGAATTATACAGATGTACAAGTACATCCTTTAATCTCCTCTATGTTTATTATCTCATATATAAGTCGGTTGGGGCTGGTTGACTAATGCTTATTCTCAAAAATCCTGTTATCACACTAATCTCAGATTATATGGTATCAATGCCACTGAGTTGACTCAGAATCCACTCAGTGTGCAACGTCTCTGTTAAGGCAATCAGTTGTTGGAGTCAACCTATCCAATCAAATTGATGCCATGGTGACCAATCTCAGCCACCAGTCATAGATGGAATGACCCATTGGAACACCTTGGCATTTGATATTTATGGACCCAATAGACAACTGTGCTTGCAAGCATGCTTATTATGGGAAAGACTTCCCCTTTATAATGTATTTTTTTACTTGGACAATTTTTTAGAATTCAACAAGAAAAACTGGATTTTCTTAAAAGAAGTGAAATTCTAAAGAGGAATAATATGATCTGTTCCTAAACCAGCCCGAGGACAAAACATACCACATAAGCAAGTGAAACAGTGTCAAATGATTTGGAAGGCAAGCCTGTGGCTTCACCATTTGCATGGATCCAACTGATTAAATTCTTTCTTGGGGCTCTTTCCTTTTCCTTGAATTGAGCTACAGCAAGAAAGTATGGCGATAGATCTAGCCCCTGTTACAACATATACGGCAATATAGAATTTTAAAAATAGTGGCAAATGAAAGATTAGACTGGCATTAATTTAATATAGAAGATTTAAAATCCTTGTAATAATAATTGACAAGAGTAAATTTTCAGGAGTCCTACACCTTCAGTTACAAATTCTGAAAGTTAACACATGCATTCAGTAAATATGAATACCCTGATTTGGAGACAAACACAAGTCACAGATAATAAAAAGACCAAATAAACTCTCTTAGGGATAGCAGTTCTTTGATCTATCCTGCAGTGATTAAGATTACAAGTTGTAACCTGAAGACTGCCATAGGGACTGCTTTATAGTCTGAGCACATTCATGTGGTATGCCATTTTTAAGCATAGGAAAATTTCAGAATTTACTCCAGGATTAAAAAGACACCACCACTTGTCTCCATAGAAACACCCTAAACTCCAAAAAAGAAAATAAAACAAGAAGGTCCAGTGCTATAGCATACAGTGTATTGCTCACTTCTAGAGAAATCCATAGTAAAATGAGCGACGTTTTGTCGACACCCAAAATGGCAGCTAGCATTTTCAAGGGTAAAGAAGAGCTGGAATTAACTCTTGCACATTTAAAATCCATTGTTTTTCAAGTACCGATGGCTACTTTATGCATACTGCTGAAACTTAAACCCCTGAAAGATTTTAAAGCATCTCGAGATTTTATCCTTTGCATTTGATTGAAAGTGAAAACTTCTCCACCAGTTGAAAAGACATGGGGCTGCTTCTGGTTTCATACATGAATAGAAATTCTTCTCAAAATTGGTGAAAAATTGGTGAAAATATGACAAGGGAAATAGCTTTAAACAGAGAATCAATTACAAAAATAATTTCCAGCATTATCCTTCAAAGTAACACTTCTTCCTATACGGCTCTGCATGGTGTTCAACAAAAAGTTTTACAGAAAAAGGATTTGTATGTCAGGAAGTGTTGATACACAAAAGGTTTTATGACATTTATATGAAAAAAAAAATTTCTAGAAAACTTATGCAGGGCAACCATACAGAGCCTAAATGTAAAACTTCAAAAGAAGAAGAAAATTCATACTCACAGTGACTTTAGCTGAAGGAAACCTGTCGGCAAGATATCTAGTGCTCACGCCTACAGAGCAACCAATATCTAAAATATCTTTAATCGTAGAATTTCCTGAGTACTTCAGATGATGTTGTTCTATAGCTTGGATCCAATTTCCCCGAACAATTTGAAATGCTTCATCTAATGAAGCAGCATAAGGGATTGCTCGTCTCATGACTGACATAGTTGCGGCTTCAGCCTCTGCTGCAGCCTGCCATGAGAACATGAATGTAATTGTAAAAAAAAAAAATCTTTCTTCCAGATATTATGATTTTTTTTTGAGAAGTATTACAATATTTTTTATATATTTGGAGGTAAGAAATAATTAATCCACAAAGTAAATATCAGATGTAAACATCAATTTGTTATGAATGGTTAAGGCATAAACTTGCTAAAATGGACAGCTATGGTTATTTGATAAAAACAAATTTTGGTACGATACCCTTCTTTATGTAGGGCCATGCAAATGGTGGATCCTACTCCCTAACATTATTATATAGTACAAGTACAATGCTAATACTTGAACATCACATGCCCCTCCAAAATTTGTTTCAACCGAATTTGATAAAGGAAAATATAACTAGAATGCTTCATTTAATGGATGAAGATTTACCAGCCATGAAAGGTTGCCCTCATCATATGCATGGAATGGATTCAGATAATCTGTTCAGAAAGCAGTCACTCATCATTCCTTGATTTGATTCACAAATTTAAGAAAGAAATGTGGAACATAAGCAACCTATCCATAGAAACAATTTGGAGATCATTAAAATCCATCGCTAGCTTCCTACAGTTGTCGAAAAGTCTTTGTTTGTATAAAAAAAAGTTCTAATTGAAATGTGATTAAGCAGTTGAGCATTGAACAAGGTAGTTGAGGTGTTTAAACGCGACGTTAACGGTGTGTTTGGTTGCAATGATAACTTTATCTTAATAGGATTGAGAATTTGAGACCAAATCAAAGTAAAAGGTTCTCTAAACTGTGTGGTACTGATGCATTAACAAGAACAAACATGTACACATAAGCATTTGCTCATCAATCTCGATTTGCCTGACAAACAAGGCCCAAAATTCATAATGATTAATGATCGAATAATTTTAACCGTCCGATTGAAAGATTAGGTGCAATGCACACAATTGTCACATTGTTTTTCGAAATTTTTTCCAATGGTAGGGGCATTATTGACAAAAAAAGAGACAGAATTGGGATAATTACAATCAGGGTAAACGATGGAAGGGTCTTGAATGCTGTCCATTTCCTTGTAAACTTCAGACTCCAAAACGTCCTTAGTCATCTGCCGCCATGGAATGTTGGATTTCTCAGCCGTACTGTTCCCTCCAACAGAAGAAAAATATTACAAATTTTAACTACATTACCAATTATGCCCTTGAAATCCGTGAAAATTACAGAGAAGGGGGACCTGAATCACCTGATCAGAGCTTGTCTGGCGCCGAACTTGAGGACAGAGTAGAGAGGTTTGAAGGAAATGAGAGCACCGACGAGACGAGAGACGGGGGTTTCTCCAGTCCATCTGGGGCGTTCCAGTTTTCCTTCCTCAAATGAAGACACGTTGCCAACTCCGCTGCCCGACACGTCTGATGAAGCCATTTGTACAACAGCAGGGTTCCTTCTTCGTCTCTTCTTATTAGTAGTAATGGTTGTTTTGATGGAGGAGAGGGGATGAGAAGAAAGGTTATCGAGCTTGGAATTGGGGGTGGGGACGTATAGCGCCATGATCGTCGCTTTGCCTTAGAGAGAGGGAGATACAGAGACTCGAGAGGGAAGAACGTATGTCTGTAATTGCTGCAACGAGGGCCGAGGGCGAAAAAGGAGCGCCAACTCCTTATCGACGCGAATCTTCAGTTGGCCTATTGTGTTTTAACACGTGGACTTTTCTTCAAAACAAAATTTTTGACAGGCTCAGGCTCCAGTTACCGCCCAAAAATGACAGGCTCCGGTTACATGACACTTTAGGAGCCACGTGGCACACTATTAGAGGACTTTGACCGTATGGATGTTTGGCCAATCCCTAAGTGGACCTACAAACCAAAAATCAGCCTGATTAACGATCTATAGGCGGATTGGAGTTATTTTGATGGGTTAATCTCAACTGTGAAATTTGAGGTACAAAGATCCAACGCCTAGAAATCACTAATAAGGCTTAATTCTGGTTTGTAGGTCCACCCACACATCCATACGGTCAGGGTCCTCTAACAGTGTGCCAAGTGGCTCATATTGTGTCCCGTAATCGGAGCCTGTCATTTTAGGGCGGTAACTGGAGCACGACCCTTTTTGACATACCCCTTTTTATTTTCAAATTTTGACATACCACGGAAGGACTTGACCTGGGTCCAAGACTGATCTTGGCTGGCCTATTTTTGGTGTGTCCAAACAGCCCTTAAAATTACATAGCTGACATTGTACCGTAAAATGTGGGGCCAGTAAAAATTTAATCTTCCCATTGCTGCACCGTACACTCTTATACGCTACGCCTCACAAAAAGAGATAGGCCAGCGCTTAGACGAATGGTGCAGATTGGTGTGTACACAGCTGAGAGAAACAAAAATCTCAGCACAAAACCATCTCTGCCTCAATCCTCAATCCTCAATATCTGAGCAAACCTGAGGTGTTGACCATATTTACTTCTCTAGCTTGTGATCGTAACAAATACTACCACCTGGCACAATCTTGCTCATTGATTCATGAATATTGAACCTACACCTCAAAATTCAGCATGAATAGTTATTTCTAGCCATTGGATTTGAGCATTTTTTTCATCATGGCTTCAAAGCATGGATGAAAACACTTGTCTGAGTCCATGATGAAAAAAAAGGCTAAAATCCAAGGGCTAAGAATTACCTATGACTTTTGGGTCTAGGTTTACTCAAAACGTTCATGGTCAGTGCTACCCATAAAGATGCCACTTGGTGTTACTTGGCGTGACCAACAGGCAGAACAAATATTTGTGTTCAACACATTAGGTTTACTCTCACTATATATTCTACTTCGGTGAACATCCAAAACTCCTATCCCCTGGAGTGGGAGCTAAACCTCCAAATTTCACTTCAATGTTCGATTTCGAAGGCCCAACAGTTCATCTCCTTCTGCAACAGACCCATCTTCCAAATGCCATACTTTCACCTGTAAGTCTCTCACTCTCTCTTATTTTTCTTCCTTTTTTGCTTCAAATCTGCATTCTTACCCCATTTCTTGAGATGGGTTTCCCTGTAAAGTTTGTTTTTTTTGTCCCTTCACTGCCTGGAGACCTACCCATCTGAGAATTGTCTTCAAATTCTGTATGTATGTATGTTTGTTGGAGGTGGGGGGATGGACTTTTTGAATGTGGCGAGAATTCATGACTGGGGGATGCTTAATTGGCTAATTATCATGTCTCTACTAGTTATTAGAGATTAATTGTTGCTTGTTTTGGCTTTAAATCTTTGTAATTGACTCATTTTCTTCAAATGGGCTTCATATGGAATTGGGTTTTACATTTTGCATACTATGTTGATTCTAATTGTTTAGAACCCATATGGAATTTTCCTCCCAAAGTGAAGAAAACCCAATTCTTCTTTTTGATAAAAATGTAAGTCCTGTTGAAAGATTTAGTGGTTCAAGCATTGTATTTGATTTGCATTTGGTCCCCTTCTTGTACAACCACCATAGTTGGAGATATAAATGGCATAGCTACGCATTGGTGTACTATCCAGGGGCTTACACCAAAAATAACCCGAATGGACACTTGTGAACTTTCGATATATGTTCTTCTAGTGGTTTAGAAAAAATGTGGTGAATGATCTAGAATCTAGATAAAGAAGTCCGTAGATCAAACAGTTATGATCATCTGATTGAATTGATCTTGTGGTCCCATTTCCCTCGCATTATGCCTTGTGTTCGGTTGAATGGCTCTCCGGTCTGATTTATCCAAGGGAGTCACACGAAGAGAAACTAGATGCATATGGAACTAAAAGAGGAAAATAACTAGTCTCGTTTTAGTGACGAAGACTTGGTAACCAAGTACAATCTGCTTCAACTTATGAGAATTTTATAGTATTCTAATATTGAGTAAGTTTCTTATTTAGATCTCTAAGCATTGTGACAGGATGATAGGTAGATATACATGCATGTAACCTTGCGTATGGATACATGTAGATAGTCATGGACTCATATGTTGGAAGGCAAACTTATAATTGAATAGAGTAAGATACATGAGAATCAGAATAGTTCAGTTTTTATATGAACAGGAATGCTTTGGTCACACATCTGCATTTTTCTATCAGGAGATTATTGGTTCCAAACTCGCCATTCAATTGTGTTTCCAACACCCTTTCGAGGCCACTTTTCACTTACATGGTGGATGGTGCACATTTGCAACCAACCGTGATGCAATCAAATCATCAAATATTTTTCATGAAGAACATTTCTCGCTCATTTTCCTTCACTAATTCCTTTTTGAGAGTTCACTCCACTGGAACATTGCAACTCAGTGTCAGTATGGGAGAGTCATCTCAGATTGGACAACATCTTCAGTTGCAAGTGATTACAGACTCATCACTGGATCAGACTTTCAATGAGGAGATTCAGGTTGATACTTCTTTTGAGTCTGCAGAAAGCCTTGGTAGTGAGGATCATAAGGAAATCGAAAGACGAAGAAAGATAGGGCTTGCAAACAAAGGGAAAACACCATGGAACAAAGGCAGGAAGCACAGTGCAGGTAAATCCCAATTATATTTTGCTCCTTTCCTAGGGTTTGGACCAACTCATTTCTTAAGTCGTCACATTCTATTTGCAGAGACCCGCCAGCGGATCAAGCAGAGAACCATAGAGGCTTTGAGAGATCCCAAGGTGAAGTCATGTAAGAATCAGTCAATTTCATGATGTTTATCGCATGGGTAATTTTTGGAGAGTATAGGTGTAATTATATCAAATAGTAGATACATTTATGCAATTTTCTGTTATTCGTTCTTTTACTTCATTACTTTTGTCAGATTTTTCTATATAAAGTTGAACTTGCGTTGGTTATTATTATTGTAAATAGATGGGTAAGTTGAGAAACAAGACTCAACCCTTATTTTGTTTATACTTTATAGGCAGTTTACACTAATTATGTGGCATTCCTTGCTCTTTTATGGATAAAAACTTCTTTTTTTGTTGCTCAAAATTTTTCTATTGATTTTCTTATCTCATTTTCAGGTCAGAAAGAAGATGTCTCATTGTCCACGTGCTCATAGGTACGCATATTTTCTCTATCGAAGAAGAAAGATGTCTGTTATACTGCAGATCTCTATATCGCTCATATTCTCTGAAGAGAGATAGAGAGGGGAAAAAGTACCGTCTATATATCAGAGAGGGTCATGTTCAAGACTATAAGCTGCTGAAGGGTGATACTGAAATAGTTAAAAACTCAATGAGTTGACTTGTGAGTCGGCCAAATTAATCCACTTTTAGGCCTACAGAGTTAAGAAGTCAGTCGACTTGGCAAGGCTTGAAAAACGTCTTTACTCTCTTAGTTTCTTGAGCTCTCCCATGACATGCTGACTTACCCAAGTCCACGTCAACTTGGCCTAAACATTTGATATTGTAAAGAAGTATAACGCAAACGAGATATTTTGTACGTATTTTTTAAAAACAATGCTTACTTTCATTTTGTTAATATTCTATAGAAAGTTAGGAATCATCTGAGTCACACCTTCAACACCTGAATCATGTTTCTATAGCCTGGGGAGTCAATTCCAAATAAAGATTTATTCAACCTTGAAACTTAAGGTATTCAAACTCGATTCCTTCTTGCAGCGACGAGATCAAGGCAAAAATAGGCTTTTCACAGAGACGGGTTTGGGGAGAACGCTTGAAATGGAAAAGGTTAAGGGAAAAAATATATCTGAAATGGGCAGAAACCATAGCAGAAGCAGCTAGGAGTGGTGGGTATGACCAACAAGAACTAGAATGGGATAGCTATGAGAAGATTAAAGCAGAGATAGTTCTTCAACAGCTTCAGCGGACTGCAGATAAGGCCAAGGCAAAGGAAATTGCAAAGTTAAGAGCAGCGAGAGCAGCAAAGGAAAAGGCAGAGAAGATGGCTATGCTTGCCCAAAAGAGCAAAGAGAAGGAAGAGAAGGCAAAACCTAGAGGAGAAATAAAGAGAAGAACACAGAGAAAATCAAAGGAAGAGAAACAAGAGTTGGCTATTTCCAAGGGATTAAAACTCAAGGCGAGATTAACAAAGGTAAAATAACTATGGAAGCCCCTATGTCATCTTAACTGTGATTACTTATCGGAATGATCTAAGTCGCCGACTCGCCATCTTTTACTGTACATAGCCAAACATATGACATACAATATACATGCAGGGGGTTGGGACCCATCATTCTGTGGGTCCAACCTAGGAGATTTCTTGTGCCAAATAGTTGACCTGATCTGATTACCAGAACCAACCTATGTTATACTTCTTTTTTGGTCTATTCACCATATTTTCTGACCGTCCAAAAGAATCTGATGGATTGGGTGGTTGCCGTCTTCCAATTGGTTGATTTTTGGCATAGGAGATCTCCTGATGGGCACAAGCCAGTGATATGCCCCATACCCATAGCTGGTTAATAAGGTTCTGTATTGTACATCAATGATATTTTGGTTTACTAATATTGGTATTTGTATGTGGACCTTAGATTCGCCGGAAGAAGTCTGTGGATGGTCAAGTCACTAGTCGAGGAGACATGACAACTGGACATCAACCAGCTATTGAGAAATTGGATTTAGAGTTCATAAAAAGAGAGAAAATGCGAAGAGAAGTTTCACTTGCAGATCAGATCCGAGCTGTCAAGAATAAAAGAGCAAAATCTGCCGCAAAGGAAGCTCTGACAATCTCATCCTCCAATTTCCTGGCCGATGAAAGAGTAGGACACTTAGCTACCCACTCCAATTTCCTGTGAAACTAAGGTGAAAACATAAGATTTCTCTCATGTTCTTTAGCTTGACGGTTCCAATCCTCGTGCCAATAATTGTTTATGAGGTAAGATTTGGAGATTCTCACTGCATTTTCAGTTGAAACCCAATCAAAACAAAGGTGGCACCAGATAGAGTCCGGAGAACTTTAGGACGGGGAACATTTTCATCCCAGCAGCAATGTGATTCTTGTATATCCCCAGTACAGTGTTATCAAACTCAAGCAAGCCATGCAAGGATTTAAATGTTCTTTTAATTTCTCGTGACATTGATAAGATGAATCAATCTTCTAATTTCCGATGCTTATGAATACAAGATCTTTATTTTTTTGACATAGAAGTGCCAATTGATAGTGTTGTTCGATTTTCAGGAGATGGCTCTGTGAACTTACAGATACATATCTGGCAGTATCCCACGGTCGTTGTGGAGCGTCAGACCATTGGACGCGTAGTGCAGACTAGTTTCTAACACTAGTGCTTTTCTTCAAGTTATAATTTCTTGTTGCCTTGTCATTTTACTTCAATAGGCAAGGGAAGCATCAATTCTTTCGTAACCTTGCTTTCATAATGTTTTAATGCTTTCCTCTAATCACAGTTTTTCATTTCAAGTAAATGCATTTGATTTCCCAAGTTTTAAGTCCTCAAACATCAAATTATGTGGTATTTTGTATGGCATGGATACTCAGAAAAAGTTGATAACATGTAAGAGCTCTTTCTTGCGCGATCAGGCTCCAAATCAAATAATGCAGACCAAATTCAGAATGAGTGTGCAGGCAGGACCTGTTGCATGATCAAAGAATAATCTTTTCGTCGATTGCCCATGGTTATCCGAGCAAATAACAATCATTCGGCTTGAAAAGTACATTATTAACGGGTTCCTTGAGTACGATTTTGGCTTAATAAAAGTCCACCGTTGTTGACCAACCGCATAGACGTGATTTTAGAGGTATCGTAACAAACAGCTAGAGTCAGGAGCTTTTTTTTTCTTTCTTTCAGGAGACCTAGGGCGAGAGCGATGGGGTGTTCGGTTGCGGTTTAGCCCCTAACAGGGGAGACAATCCAGAATCAGAGCTATCAATCATTTAAGTTTGCAAGGATTATGATGGCGATGAATAAGTTAATCCCCAAAAGGAGGCCTTTGGAGAGGATAAGTGTGCTCTTTTTAAAACAAGTTTTGCACTTATTTGGCAGGAAAACCCAAAACCAAACACCCTTGTAATCCAAGCAGTAGCTATTGAAACTTGAAAGAGAATTATTTTCACAGTTTCTCGAAATTCTTTCATGTCATGCACAGAGAGTAGGACCAAACTGATATCTTCCAGAGAAGGGTTCTACACACCGGTGGAGCTTGGGGGGTTAACTGCCCACCCTCAACTTTGAAAATTTACAATTTTTTTTGTCCAAAAAATACCTTTCTAGACTTCTATTTTGGACGGTCTTTCCTGCTGTTATGCATGCATTATCAATGGCACCCTCAACTTTGAATGTTTGGCCCACACACCAAAACTCACCTTCATTAGTGATTTCTAACCTTTGGATCAGAGTACCCCAAATAATGCTCCAATCTAACGGTTAAAAATATTCCCATGAAAAAGAGTTCAATCCAACGGTTAGAAAGCACTAATCAGTCTGATTTTTGGTATGTGGGTCGTTCAGTGGTCTCTAAGAGTGTGCCACGTGGCTTATATTGTGGTCCATTACTAACGTTGATGACCGCCATCCATCATCAAATATACTTACTAAAAAAAATTGCTCTCGAGCGCTGGAGAATAATTTAAAAAGTTGATGGGCTTTAATTGCCCCATTTCTATGTAGGAGTAATTCTGTGAATTAAAAATTTCATCAGCAGTTAAAAATTCTGTCAAAAATATGAATGAGCCCGGCCTGGCCTGGCCCAATTTACACCCTAGCTTCAATCTCATGAAGATAAATCAGCCCGGCCTGGCTCGGCCCAAAGCCCAATTAAAAATTCTGTCAAAAAGATGGTCTATTCCAACTTTTAAGGCCCGGAATCAGTCCAGGTCCTGTATTTGGTAACCATGTGGGACTAACTTTTAGGGCCCCTTTTTCCATATTTGGCTTCTAAAATAAGATTATAGTTGACTTTTTGAGAAGTGGTTGCAACATTGAACCCCCAAACTGGGCTAGGATTGAACTTGGCGGAGCTTTCCAAGTCCTTTTTAGGTTCAAGTAGGTCAAGTTTTCTTGATTTCTCTCCTACGCATCCTTCTTATTCTCTTGGTAGATGTGATGGTGATTGATGCATACATGGAGTCCAGCTTCTATAGGTAGAGATAGTGACAGATATACATACATGGAGCCCGGCTAGTATAAGATTGGGTCCTATACAAAGTTTGATAGAATCCCTCCCAAAACGCCACGTGGCACACTATTTCGTCCCCCTTACATGAATGTTTGACCCAGCCCTTGTTAGACAGACCTACACAAAAATCGGCCTGATTCATCATTTCTATCCATTGGATATTTGAGCAATGGGCTTCATGGGGTTGAAACTCATTCATAGGCCTGTCCATTAACCTCATGAAGAAAGAAAAAAAAACTCAATCCAACGGCTAAAAAAATCAATCAGGCTGATTATTGGTGTGTAGGTCCACCACGGCACCACCCCGAAACGTTCATGGGTCAGTGGGCCCGAAAAGTGTTCCAAGTGTCATTTTAAGAAGGGTGTTTTCAAACTTTGTACAGATCAGGACCAGGTCCTATAGATGCCGGACTCGATGACATGAGCCACGGCTCTTAAGTCTTTCCTGACCCATGCCACGTGTCAATTCATTAATTATTGAACAAACAAAATAAATAAAAAAAAGGAAAAAGATGTAACAAGTTATGCCTGAAACTGTTTCAAATGCGGAAGCACGATTTTTGTTACTCACCACAGTCATTTGGGCCCACTGACCGCATGGATGTTTATCCCACCCCTTGGTGGATATACAGACCAAAAATCACCCTGATTGGTGATCTATAACCATTAGATTTTAACACTTTTTAGCACTTTTTAAGGCGTTCTTATAGCCGTTGAATGCAACCATTTTTTGAGTACTAAACCCAACGGCTTAAAATCATTAAACAATCTGATTTTTGGTATGAATGTCTATTAAGGGGTGGGCTAAATATCCATGCGGTCAGTGGGCCCAGATGGAAGCGGTGACTACCAAAAATGCCGCTTCCGCAAATGAAAAGATCTCAGGTATACCTTGTTACATCACGACCCTAAAAAAAGTTCCTGATTCACCAGCACCATAACTCAAAGGGGTTGGGTTGAGTGAAGATACTCTGGGAAAGATAAACGGGCCAAACTAATAAAGGAAGTGGGGCCAAGAGAAGTCCTAATCTTACACGTGCACGTCTCTCGAAATTACCAAACACCCATTAAAACGGCTAATGAGAGAAGAAACTGCAAAGCTGTCAGTAGGGGAAGAGATGGTGAGGCCACCACCAACACCAACCCTGCACGGTCAATAATCAGTTCACCTGAAAAGCATTGCCACCCCCTTTTTGTTTTGAAACCTTCCAAGCCCCACCAAGTCCAAATTAATTTACTACAAAAAAAAGAAAAACCAAGTCAAGCTACAGTCCCTCTCCTATCCATGCAAGATATCATTAGTCTTTGCTAGCGTGTATTGAAACGGCTAGTTTGGTGTGTTAGCTCATCTCCTCTCCCCTCCCTCCCTCCCTTCCTCCCTCTTCACACATCTCTCACATATCACATCCTTCTCTGTGTCCCTCATCTCTCTCCTCCATGGAATTACCGATAACGCTTCCGGTTTCCGGTGGCCGGAAAACCCCATATAGACTAGAAACCAAGAAACTCTCTTACCAATTATGTCGGCGAGCCGACGATTTCAATTGGGTTTGTTGTGGGGAGGCTACTACTAGTACTACTAGTAGGTACATTTTGAAGAACGTAGATTGTGAGGCTAAACCAGGGAAGATCACTGCGATTGCTGGTCCTAGTGGAGCTGGAAAGACTACATTATTGGAAATTCTAGCTGGAGTGATACCACCAAGTCGAGTCTCCGGTTGGGTTCTAGTTAATGATCGACCGATGGATGTAAAGCATTTTAGGCGAGTCTCGGGGTATGTCACTCAAGATGATGCGCTCTTCCCGTTGCTTACAGTCGAAGAAACGCTCACGTATAGTGCTCGATTAAGGCTATGTGGTGGACGCAATGAGGTAGTGGCTAGAGTGAGACAGTTATTGAAGGAGCTTGGATTGGAACATATTGCAGGTTCAAGAATTGGTGGGGATTCCAGTCGTGGGATCTCGGGCGGCGAGAAGCGTAGGGTCTCTATCGGAGTTGATTTAGTCCATGATCCAGCTATTCTTTTGATCGACGAGCCAACATCGGGATTGGATTCGGCGTCGGCTCTTCATGTCGTCTCATTGCTTAAATCAATGGCAATGAATCAAGGTAAGACAATTGTCCTGACTATCCATCAACCAGGTTTTCGGATTCTCGAGCTTATCGATCAAGTTGTGTTGCTATCAAATGGAATTGTTCTTCATCATGGATCACTGCATCCTCTTGAGGTGCAGCTTAAGGCTTCTGGTCAGCGCATACCTCGGCATGTCAATGTGCTTGAGTTTGCAATTGATGTCATGGAAAGCCTGGATATAAGAACCCCAATGACCCTCAATGATCAATTCTTTCTTGAGGACAATGGTAATGAAGATTACAAAGAAGAAGAGTATTTTATGAGAATTCCAAACTCTAATTATGTTGGAGAAAAGAGACTCCTATACCCGAATTCTCGACTTGAGGAGGTCTTAATACTAAGCCAAAGATTCTGCAACAACATATTTCGAACCAAGCAACTCTTTGTCGCAAGAATGATCCAATCCATAGTGGCGGGGTTCGCACTAGGGACCATATTCATGAACGTTAGCGGCCAGGCCAAATTACAAACCCGTATCGGGTTCTTCGCCTTTACCCTCACCTTCCTGCTATCCACTACAACGGAAGGCCTACCAATTTTCTTGCAAGAGAGGAGAATTTTAATGAGAGAGACTTCCAGAGGAGCTTATAGAGTCTCGTCTTACGTTATAGCTAACACCCTCGTCTTCCTTCCTTTCCTTTTAACAGTTGCTCTTCTCTACACCACACCTGTATACTGGTTTGTTGGTTTAAGGAGGGAAATCGATGGGTTTCTCTACTTCTCTCTAGTGGTTTGGATGGTTGTCTTGATGTCGAATTCTTTCGTTGCTTGTTTCAGCGCTCTTGTGCCGAATTTCATCATGGGGACTTCATTGATTGCTGGGTTTATGGGGTCATTTTTTCTCTTCTCCGGCTACTTTATATCGAAGAAGAACATACCCAAGTATTGGATCTTCATGCACTATTTGAGTTTGTTTAAGTACCCATTTGAGTGTTTTATGATAAATGAGTATGGAGGGGATAAGGGGAGGAGTATATGTGTGGAAAGTGTGAAAGGAGTATGCCTTCTATATGGGGATGGGTTCTTAAGACAGCAAGAATTGAAAGACTCTCAGAAATGGAGCAATTTAGGTGTCATGTTGGTTTTCATCTTTGGGTACAGAGTACTGTGTTTTTTCATTCTATGGTTCAGATGTTACAGGACAAGAAATTAGAGGGGGCTTTCCTTACCCATCAAATAAGGAAAACTATAGGGTCTTCTTTGTTTAATTTTCTTTAGGATGATTAACTTGATCTTTGATTATCTTCACAAATGTTTATTGAATTTTTTTATGATTACCTTCACAGATGTTTGATACCTATATGTCACATTGGATGGTTGTATTCTTTATCTGTTTTGAGAAGTTGGGGGAAGGAAGAGGTTCCTTTTTTTTTTAATCTCAAGTTGGGTGTCAATGGGTACCTGACTATACCAGACCTGATCTCTGGTCTGAGTTGTTGGATCAAATTAATAATTGAGCGGGTTCAACGCCTGATATGCAAAATTTCTGTACTATACCTAACAAGACTCACCTTCCAATCTGTTGGCACAATGGGTTAGGAAGATAAGGGATAATGAAATTGTTGTCATGGCCTCAGTGATAAGTTGATAAATACCACCTTATTGATTTTGGAATAATGATGTGATACACCTTTTTATGTCCTTATTATTCTCATATCCAGCAGTATGCACTGAGGTGGTATTATATCAACTTCATATAAGAAGACTGTCTAACGGCCGGGTCTGGGTTGAGCCACACCAGCCCAGGCTCATCCCAATGTGATTGAATCTTGTACAGGCCAGGCTTAATCCACTTTTCAACCCCAGAGTGGTCCAGTATTTACATGTACAGGCCAGGTTTAATTTGGGCCTGTTTGGCAATTATTGTTTGTTTGTGTCTGCGTGTGCGCATGAGCGTGAGCGTGATTTAGGCAAGAGAACTTTTTTTAGTAAAAAAGCTTACAAAAAGATAGTTCCTGCCCCACATGACAAAGTGTTTGTTTCAGGTGGATGAAGCTATATACACACTTCTAGCTGGTAGCAACCCATGAATACAGAAGGTGACTTGCTTCTGTAGTAGTTCTAGATACATAAGAAGAAACTAAATTGCTGACAGAAGCCATCATATTCATCCTTTCTTATGTGTCTACCTGCCTGTAGTTGGTACCTGCCCTTGAATTTGAAACCTAGCAATGATATTTGGTTTTTTTTTTTTCAATAATATCGATGCCAAAGCTAGATCTCATCATTTCTTGAGAAGCAATATTCATTCCTTCTCACAGTTGAGCCAAACAGATCCTCAGAACAATATATTTCCATTATATATCACTCAAAAGAAAGTCATTCATTAATTCACAAACAAGCTTCTGGCCTTAGTTTACATTCTATGAGTCTATACATACAAACATGGAAATACCATATAGAATACACACATGATCAACATCACACCATTAATCCCACCAGGAGCTTTGCTATCATGAAGACGAGATCGAAGATTCGAAAAGTGAATTTCTTTGCCTCTAGTTCAGAAGTGTTTTTTGTGAGAACTCCGGTGAGGCAGAACTCTATCCAGGACAGACCTCAGGGCCTGGTGAACAGAACTCGCAAGAAGGCGGAGTACCTCAGCATCGTCATTGTTCTCTTCTTTGCAGCCACTCATGACAGTACATTTTTGAGTCTGCCTCCAAAGTTGAGATCTCCGCCCATACTGTTTTCAGATGGAAGGCCTCAAGTGCTTGCTTTAGAGCAGACAACCTCGTCGATCATTGCAGCACAGAGACGCTCTGATAGAAAAATGCCCTCCACCCAATCCATCCTTGTGATGTTCAACTCTCACTTCATCAACATCCGTCGGGATGACAAAACCTTTATTGGCTTCCAATGCACTCCTCTTCAGCTCCCTCACATTACTGATCACTTCTGCAAGCAATGAAGCTTTATCCATCTATGCATTAATGCCGACAGTTAGGCTAGCCATCTTTGAAGTGCCATGGATTTAAGATACATTGAGAGAATATAACAGATAAACACACACACACACACACACACACACACAGCTACCAATGCAATAACTGCATCTCATCACAATCCAATATCATGAGTAAACCTCAGAAAGAAGAGTGTTAAACATTATTGAGAAAACTACTCCATTCATTACCACTATGTTTTCTATTTGTATTCAAAATGATTAGGAACTGTTCAGAAAAAATCTAAGCATAAGAGAATCACAGTTAAATCAAGAGAAGAAAAATATGCCTATCAATTTGTTTTTCCTTAAGGAGAAATAGAGAAAACGAAAAAGGAAATATAGGAAATCTAGATACCAATTTTTGCCCCCAAATACCATTTTCATAAACATTGAATCTTGGAAATTTAAGGTAGTCCTGATAATCAACTTAAACAGAAATGCCGATAATCATATTAAAAGTGGTCTTTATTTCTAGCGAAAACTTAACCTCAGAGATGACTATCATTTCCTAATTCCTATAAAACATTCTATTTCTAAGGTAAAAAAAAGAAAAATAGCTCACATTGAATTGGGATTTTATCTCGATTAGTTCTAATGAAATTATACACTGGTTAAAAATTTATACTAGTTGCTTTCATTGCATTATAAATCAACTCTATTTGGGTGGGTTTACTCATGTCCCAGAAACTCTCCAATCATTCAGCAAAAACCTAAAGAATGTTGTGCAATCTACCACTACTGGCATATCTTTATACTACACCACCATTCTCAGTAATTCATGTTTACTCCTTGTAATAGCTCCAGTGCTGAGTTCAGACAATCAAAAGGAAAATTGAAAAATATGGCAGGCTTCATTCCATCACGAATATTATTCGACATCTTCTAATCTTTAATTCTATACAGTAGACGCACATAATTCATTTTCAAGCATAAATTTAATTCATCAAATCCCCTTTATTCCTCATAATCCGAACAAGTTTATAAATTTCACTTATGGGTTGCCTGAAACTTAGATAATTATGCAGATATGATCCTTAATACAATGCAAAATAATCCAAGAAGGTCTAACCTTGTCGGTGCAGGGGATGAGGCTCCGGAGCTTATTAAAATGAGCATTAATCCTTTCCCTACGCCTTCTCTCTGCTTCAATATGGCTCTTCAAAGCAGCGATAGCCTTCGCATCCAACCTCCCTTCTGGTCCAATCTATTCGGATCCTTCACGAGCTCTTCCATCTCAATATCCAAAACCAACAACGATGACAAAGGCAACCCACCTTGACCCATAGCCCAAAACCTGGGATTCTGCGAGAACCCATAGAACAATCTTGGAAATTCGGTCCCATAAGACAAGTGCTCCATTTCCACTATGTTTTCCATTTGTATTCAAAATGATTAAGAACTGTTCAGAAAAATCTAAGCATCCCAGCAGAATATGAAGATTACAACGAGAATCACAATTATATCAAGAGAAGAAAAATAAGCCTATCGATTAAGGAAAAACAGAGAAAAAGAAAAAAGAAACATAGGAAATCTAGATACCAATTTCGTCCCCAAATACCATTTCCATAAACATTGAATCTTGGAAATGAACGATATTCCTGATAATCAAATTAAACAGAAATACCGATAATCAAATTAGAAGTGGTCTTTATTTCTAGTGAAAACTTAAGCTCAGAGATCACTATCATTTCCTAATTCCTATAAAACATTCTATTTCTAAGGGGAAAAAATAGCTCACACTGAATTAGGATTTTATCTCAATTATTTCTAATGTTTGTTATACACTTGTTAGAAATTTATACTAGTAGCTTTCATCGCATTATGAGTCAAATCTCACCAACTTTCCCTTGGATTCAACTCTATTTGGCTGGGTTTTCTCAGGTCCTAGAAACTCCCCAACCATTAAGCAAAAACCTAAAGAATTAACCTGCTATGGAATCTACCACTAGTGGCATGTCATAATACACCATTCTCAGTAATTCATGTTTACTCATTGTACTAGACCGAGTACTAAGTTCAGACAATCAAAAGGAAAATTGAAAAATATGGCAGCCTTCATTCCATTGCGAATATTGTTTGACATCTTCTAATCTTTAATTCTATACAGTAGACATTAAAAGACCTCATCCTTAGTGCACATAATTCATCTTTAAGCATAAATTTAATTCATCAAATACCCTTGATCCTCATAATCTTAACAAGTTAGTAAATTTCATTGACGGGTTGCTCGCAACTTTGATAATTATGCAGATATGATCCTTAATACATCGCAAAATAATCCCATAAGGTCTAACCTTGTCGGTGCAGGGAATGAGGCTCCGAAACTAACGACGATGACAATGACAACCCACCTTGACCCATCGCCCAAACCCAGGATTATACGAGAACCCTTCGAATAATATTGGAAATTCAGTCCCATGAACAGACCCAGAATTCCAAGAAAAACGAATCCATTGTTCAAATCGACTCGAGTCTGAGAACCAGAACTGAAGAAGCTAAAGCGAGGATCGAAACCGGGCGGACGGTTGATTGGAGAGGACCAGAACTACAACCTTCTTCGACGCAGCTTATCCTCTTGTTCTCCACTCAGTCCCCTTGTTACCTTTTTTCTCGTACCATCCATTACGGAAGAAAACAAGCTGGTATGGAGCGAAATCAGTAGGAGAACGTCCACATTTTCTTCTTTGTTGCCTTGAACCGAGCATTTCGAGCTCCATTTAGTTTCAAATAACGAAATTTCGAATACCCACATGGAGAAACTGTGAATTTGCGAAACCCAGTTTGCGGATTCAACGAATGCTTGGAAGTTGGAAGTTGGAACCATGGAATCTACGGAAGGGAAGGAGGTTGGCTGACCGTGGGCGGTTAGCGAAGCAACATTTTTAGAGGACACTGACTATATGAGTAAACCTTGCCGGTCAGTCACCGTCACCCAAAGTATGAGCCACGTGGCACATTTTAGAGGACACTGCCCGTATGGATGCTGGCCAATCCCTAGGTGGAGCTACAAACCAAAAACCAACCTGATTAGTGATTTCTAAGCGTTGGATTGGAGTTATTTTCACGAGTTGATTTTAACTGCGGGAATTTGAGAATTATTGACCATTATTTGGGGTACAAGGATCCAAAGGTTGAAATCACACATCAGGCTGATTTTTGGTTGGTGTGTAGGTCCACTTAGGGATTTCCCACCAAAAAAGAAAGGTTTGATTGAAAAAAAATGTTCTCAGCCTCAGGAGAACGTCCTCCGTAGTATCAGCACCATTCTCTGGTTGCCCTAAATGTGTTGCTCAAGGGATCCAACGGTTTAAATCTAGGGAGGACGTTGACACGTGGCTGACAGGAACACAGCTCTAGTCCTCTCGAATTAGGTGGACAATATATAGATGGAATGAAGGGTCACCACCCATCAACTTAAAAGAGCCAATCACATCCTCACCAACTTCTCATTCAGATTAAGATTCTAAGGCATCAAATAACAAGGACAAGAAACAAGCCTTTGTTTGCCCACTTGTTTAAATTTAAAAACCCATTTTTTTACCCACGAAGATCTTACCGGTCCACTCCGCCCCGTGTGAGGGAGAGCCCCTGAGGAAGAGCTTGAGTGAAAGGTACACCGGTCGTACGGCCCACCCAGCCCCTGTTCCTATGATCTGATCTCTAGCAACCCAGCCGGCACCTTCGATGCATCTCGGTCGCCTCGTTGCCTGGTCTGACTCCATAAAAGTTTGGCTCATCCCTTGGTGGACCTACAGACCAAAAATTCAATTTGGTTAGTGATTTCTAGCTGCAGGGTTCAATTACTTTTTTTTTTCTTCACGGGTTTGGAACCCACCCATGGGCCTATTCACTACTATATCCTTCGGTCCGGGTCTTATTAGTTATGATTCTAGTACTAAAACAAGTAGTCCTAAAACCGAGATAAATGGCACCGACCCGATCACTCTGATTGATTATGCATCCTCTAAGCAGTGGTCAAGTGATTGATCAGGTTCGATATAGGCAAATACATAGACCACTTGTACAATGTAGGTGTAGATAAGGTTGCGATCGGCCGGGTCTGGGCCTTGCTTTGCTAAATATTAAATTTGAGGCCCAGCACAATTATGCAATAGACTTCAGGCCCGAAAGCTCTCATGGACCAAACCCGTTTGCAACCCAAAGGTGTAGGGTTAATAGAAAATAGTGAGCCCAGGCTCATTACCTGTTTTTGCTTTAGGATTGAGACATGTTCCCATCACAGCACAACACAACTAAAGTAATTTGATAATCTCTCTCGAATTAAGAGTCAAAATACGTGATTTTAAATTCATTGGAAAGTTGACAAAATTTTATTTTTCAATAATGTATTATTTGGCTTATTTTGGTGAGGTCCTCATAAATTGATGGCGTTGGGTAACGGTTCTTTTTAACTACAACTTCCAAGGAAAGACTTTGAGCATTGGAAGATCTAGATGCAAGTCCTACCTCTCAGGCCTCACCTGACCGGGCCGGGCCAACCCAAAGCCTAAGCAAAGCCCAAAATTTGTGACCGGCACAACCCGATTTACAGCCCTAACCCCGCATCCTGTTGGTAAATTAATATAATGTCAAAATTCAATCCAGAAGTTCGATATTGAAATAATGGCACGTCGTAGATACAAGACGGAATTAAATTAAATTAACTTACAATATGGATTATGACATCAGTGACACTGCTTGATTTGAACATCATAGAGGGTGATGTCGCTATAAATGCAATATCAACCTAGGTTTTAAATGTTTCCTTGTAACATTATAATGGTCCCTTAATGTTACTGTTATAACGGGTCACATCAGTCGCCATCTGAGTGGGTTGGCGCATTTTATAATGGCGGTTATTTTTGTTATAACGGACATTTTTTAAAACCATGATATCAACACAAATGAGTAAAACTTTGATGACAATGACCCGCTATCAGACCTCCCCCATTACGTTGTGTACCATTTTAACGCTCAGAAAATAATGGCCATTATTTTCTATTATTTTTTCGTTATGAAAATAATGACGGTCGTTTTCTGAAAAAAATTTGTTAAAATAACGCCGTTATTTTCTATTTTTCCCGTTATAAAGTTTATTGAAAATTTGAAATTCAATTTTGAATCTTGTCACCTTTTTTTTTTTTTCCGTTTTTGCCCCGTGTGTTACAATCCATTACAACAGCCACTATTATGGAAATAATGGTAACCCCGTCCTGTCCATTATACCGTTATAACGGCCCCTTTTAAACCTTGTTGTAAAGCACCAAACATCGCTTTTGGTGGCTCCAAAACCAGATTGCCATATGTCTTTTATGCTATTTGACATTGAAGCGATTCTCGAAGGTCTCTATATATCGCAATCTCTTGCCCAAGGTTTAAATTAGACCATTATAACGTCATAACAACAAGTAAGGTACGTTCATTATAACGGGTCACATTATAGTAAAAAAAAAATATTTAAACATTGATAATTTACTATTTGTTGATATTTTTTCAAAATGACATTGGTAACAGTAATATAATGGGTAACGGATGTTATAACAGACGTTATGAAGTTAAGTCTGTTTTTTCAGTTTTTGACGTTTTCTTAACAAATAAAGCAACGGTCTTGGAGTGTCATAAACCATGGTCTAGCCAAAGTCATTCAAGAGCTCATCCAGAACTTCACCTCTTTGGGACAATATCTGCATTTGGTGAGAATATAACCAAGTGGTGGGTCTTTTGTAATCATAATGAGATTACCGGCTACCCTTTTTATATTTCCTTATCTCATTCCACTAACTGTGGATGAGGATGAAAAAGGTTGAACAAAAAGAATCTAATATATCTATACAACAAATCAGCTCGATCAGTTGTCTCCCCTTCTCATCGGCTTCATATATCGGTGGCTGACATCTTATCGGGAATTGGATGATGGATCTTAGCCACTCACACCTGATTTGGGCAAATGCTTTGTCGGGGAGTGCCGTGGGCACGGGCCACCCACTGGTATATATATAAACTTTGCTCTTAGGAGTCATTTTGATACACACCCTACCAAAAACTTATGTAGCACACTTTTTCGGGTTCGGGTTCGGGTTTGGGTTCACCTACCTTTCGTTGGACCTAAACACCAAAAAATTCAACAAACATTTTTTTTTGAGTCCGTCTAGAACTACAACCTTTTCATAGAGCATCTCCAACGCTGTGCTAAACCACCCTGCTATCCTAAAATTTAGCACGTACGGTGGGTCAAAAACGGGTGCTCCAATGTTGTGTTATGCTATATTTTAGCATATGGCTGCTTAATGAGTTTTGACTCTTTGCACCATTCAAACCTTTGGATCTTGTACCCCAAATAATGCTCAAAATCCCACGCGCAGTTAAAATCAACTTTTGATTGGCTGATCATCAGTCCAAGTGGCATATTTTTAGAGGATGCTGGCCGTATGGTTGTTTGGACAATACCTAGGTGGACCTACAAACCAAAAGTCACCCTGATTAGTTATTTCAAACCCTTCAATCTTGAACCCCAAATAATGCTCAAATTCACACATTAAATCAATCCATGAAAATGACTCCAACCCAAAAATAGCATTGCACCATTGGAGCATGCCGTGCCAAATCAAGCAACACGGCACTGTAGCTGTCTCAAAATATAAAATTGAGATGGCCTTTTGGCATTTTAGCGTTGGAGATGCTCTTACATCCATTTCTTACACCCAATAATCGGGCCCACATGGCGATCATGTTGAACAATCCAACCCTACATTGTGTGTTGTCCTTGCCATGATGATCATCGTTACCAAAAATCAGTCCAGTTCAACATAGTTAACGAAATAAAAAAATGGCCTGAATTTTTGTCAACACCCAAACCAATATACCAAAAGCGCCTAGGTGATAGAGGTACGGAAATCTTAAGTCTTAATATTTTACGATCCTAACATTCCACCATGTTTCCAAGGCTGTCGTCTACGGTGGCCCACTTTGAGGCGGCTTTCACTCCAATACCCTTATTTTCTCACTTTTTTGTGAGCAGACTCCAGACATTTTTTTTTGGTACCCCCTATTTTCTCTTTTTGAGCGAGCCCCCAAGTAGCCCTTTGTGTAGGTCGCCCCTCACATGACTTGAATCTGTGATGTGGGGTTGGCTCTGATACCAAATGTTAAGACTCAAACCTATACACCAAAAGTACCTAGGTGATAGAGGTGTGGAAAGCTCAAGTCTCGACGTTTTAGGTATTGAGGATTCTAGTCTAGCAGATCCACATCCAACCGATCTAGCGGAATCTGATCACACATCTCCAACAGATCCACAAGAATCCAATCTCATGCCTTCAACAGGATTGATTGAGGAAATCTCTCAATCAGATCTCGCACCTACAGCCAAATTGATTGAGGAAATCTCTCCAACAGATTGATTGAAGAAATCTCTCAAACGGATCTATTGTGCAATCAAGGAAAGAACTGATTGAGGAAATCTCACAATCGGATCACTCTAACGGTTACCATATTTGTATGTACCATATTTGTGTTACCACTGTTACCATGTTTGTTTTTAGTTACCAACCTTGTAAAATCACCAAAGATGTGTAAACTATTACAAATAGAATATCTCCTTCTTTTTCACAAATTGTGAGGAGAAACCAAATCTTTAAAACTCTTTATTAGGATCCAAACATTTTTTATGAGGATGGTCTCCCCAGTATAGACAATTCAATGTATGGTTGGATTGTCCAATTTGATTTCTATATGGGCCCCACCACCGGATATAAGAAATGAGCGTAGCTCTAGATGGACACTATTTGTTTATTTTTTTTCACCTACATGCATAATTCAGTCATAAATAGCATTAATACATTCTCTTTTTGGCTTTTAAAAGTTAAGCATATTTTAATGGAAAATAAAATAATCGAACAAGTGGACAGGTTGCGAATAAAATACAAAGTGAGGGGACCCATGTAAAAGGAAAAAAAAAGATAAATTTTTTGAAGTGGCGGGATTTTTGAAGCAGTGATCATGTGCCCAATGATCACGCTCCACATATACCCATGGTTTAGACTTTGCTTTTAAAAAGTAACCATCAGTATATATGGCGCGCGCAATCATTGGCGCATGATCACTACTTAAAAAATCCCGCTGCTTCAAAAATTTCTTGAAAAAGAAAAAGAAAAAAAGGGTAACATCCTCAGTAATGAGGTTACAAAGCTCCTAAGAAAGAGCATACGAAATAACAGTAACAAAAAGCCTAGCTTTTGCAAAGTCGATCTGCACAAAAGATGGCTTCGTGATGCATGTGTCGAAGATGACACTGTCAGCTCTCTCTTGTAAAAGGTTCTACCATCATCCACAATTAATAGCTTTAAGCTGCTACCGGGCTTGATTGAGTAAGACTTACCTGACCGTCTGACCACCTACAATATGGGCCACGTGGCTCACTTTTAGAGGACGTCGATTTTATGGATTTTTGGCCAATCCCTAAGTGGACCTACGAACTAAAAATCCACCTGATTAGTGATTTCAAATCTTTGGATCCTTGTATCCCAAATAATGGTCAATAATGCTTAAATTCGCTCAGTTAAATCAACCCATGAAAATGACTCCATTCCAATGCTTAGAAATTACTAATCATGTTGACTTTTGGTTTGTAGATCTACTTAGGGACTGGTCAAACATCCATACAGTCAGTATCCTCTGAAAGTGTGCCATGCCGCTCGTATTGTGGGCGGTCAGGTGGCTTCACTGACCGCCAACAGTTAGAAAGAGACTGGAGAATGTAGGACAAAAAAATGTCCGACACCAATAAAGTCGTGCCACATGTATCTAAGGAACCTGGACACCATGTCAACTGGTTTATCTTTTTCTTTTGACGCTTTATTATTATTTTTTTTCAAAAAGGGATAGATTCCCCAAGTAGCCTGGAACTCTGTGACAGGTGACCCTGTAACAACCCAATATTTTTTTGAGTCGTGCTATCCAGGACAAAAATATGTGGGGTTGATGCCATGATCGACCATCGAATTCAAGAGATTCATGCAGTTACCTCATGGATGTCTTGAATCCAATGGTCAATGGCCTCAAACCGCAATTATTTTTGTCCAGTTATCTGTGGGATAGCACTTTCCTTCTTCTTTGTTTTTTCAGGAAACATAAACCTACATTATACAAAAATGCATGCACAAGTCATACGACATTCAGTCATGTCATGCGTGTATTTAAAAGGGTTGCTACAGAGTAAACTTCTGTCACAAGATATATTGTGACCCAAGCCCATCACAACCCACAATACGAGCCACATGGCACACTATTAGAGGGCGCTGACCATATGGATGTTTGGTCAGTCCCTCGGTGGACCTGCAAACCAAAAATCAGCCTGATTAGTGATTTACAACCTTTGAATCTTTGCACCCAAATAACGCTCAATAATGTTCAAATTCATATATACGGTTAAAATCAACCCATGAAAATAACTTCAATCCAATGCTTAGAAAACATTAATCGGGCTGATTTTTGGTTTGCAGGTCCACTGAGGGACTGGCCAAACATCCAAACAGTCAATGCCCTCTCATAGTGTGCCATGGGGCTCGTACTCGTCACCAGTGCTACAGAGCATTTTTTATACCCCTGTTGAAAAAAGGAAAAAAGAAAAAGCCACATGGTACACGGGTTGGCAAATCAAGCATGTTTAGAGTTCAGACATGCCGGGTCAAGTTGTTACCTAACTTCACGAGACCCACAAAATAAGGATCAGGTACAAACAACTGGAATATTCATCTCCAAATTGCAAATTGGGATACTAAAAAAGAGACAGCACCTATCCATATCTAGAGTCCACCACCACCACCACCTTCAGTGGTGGAGCCGGGGATTTTGGCCAAGGATGGACAAGGTGACAAGCGACGGTCAACTGACAATGTCAATAATTGCCGATGTTAATTAACCGAATTATCCATCTATAGAAATGGGTCAATTAAAGCCCATCAAGACATCGGTCATCAATGTTGATGAGGTGCCACAGTATGAGCCACGTGGCATACTCTTAGATACCACTGATCGTATGGATGTTTGGTCTATCTCTCGGTGGACCTACAGACCAAAATTCAGCCTGATTAGTGATTTCTAACATTGAATTGGACTCTTTTTCATGGAATAGTTTTAACTGTTGGATTCGAACATTCTTTGGGTACTTGGATCCAAATGTTAGAAATCACTTAGCGATGGGCCAAACATCCACACATTTGGTGGTCTCTAAACGTTCGTACAGTGGTCCACCTAGGGATGAGTCAAATGTTCTGTTCTTGTTTCATTTTTCTTAGAGGAGGCTGAGCAGAGATTTTTTTTTCTTAAAGCAGACAGTTTCGATCCAGTCGATAGTGGCACCTGCGTAGCATATGTTTCTGGGCCCACTGACCACATGGATGTTTAGCACACCCCTTGTGGATGTGCACACCAAAAATCACCTTGATTGAGCACTTTTAAAAAAGTGATTATAGCTGTTGGCAAAAATCATTTCTAGAAAACTTATTGAGGGCAATCATACAGAGACTTAATGTCATAAAACTTTTTCTGTATCAACACTTTCTGACATACAAATTCTGTTTTTGTGAAACATTTTGTTGATCACCATAGAGCGATAATTTTTTTGAAGCGGCGATCATGCACCCATTGACCGCACTCCACATGAGGTTAAAGCCATTTTAGTGAAAATGTAGTGTCACTCCAGAAAACCTACCTACTGGAAATAAAATTGAAGAGGACAAATATTTCGTCCTTGAACAAGCCTGCAACAAGGAGAAGAATTATGCCGAAGCACCACGCAATCCCAATGACCATCGGATGGTTTAGATCCTAGGGATGATGTCTTCTTGAGGCTATGTGCAAAACAATATATAAATTCCGCAAAGTTAACCAATGGAAAAGGACAGAGGGAATCTTATTAATTGAAGAAGAAAAAGATAATTTCCAATCATCTCTTAATGAAGTTAGCGTCCCATTAAGGTAATCGAGAATTATTTTTGATCCTTGGACGTTTGATGCATGGCATTCTTGAACCATAGGTTAAGTACCACCTGTTTGGGGTTAAGGTGGCCCTTTAACTGTAGTTGCTTTTTCTCCACTATTAAGGATAACTACAGTTGCACTTAACTATTGGTCCAAGAACGCCATGGATCATATGTCCAAGGATCAAAAAATTTCTCGGAGGTAACCAGTGGTGGAGCCAGAAGGGGCGAGGAGGGCTGCTCAACTTTGAAAATTGAGAATTTTTTTTTCCTACCTTTCAAGATACAGTGGTTTAGTGGGAAATTGCCCCCCTCAGTTTTTCCTTTTGCGTTGCCCACCCAAACCCAACTTCGTCCCGTGCCGCCTTGCCACCCTGTAACAAAATCCTGGCTCCACCACTGGAGGTAACCCATCTCTATGTTCCTCAAATCTCTTTCAGTCTTAGTATCTTCTCAAGATCCTCCTTAAAACTCTCCCTTTCTTCTAAATCTGCTTCCCAACTGTAACCATAACTCTTTACACACTTTTAATGATCATCACTCTCTACAATCTCACAATGATTTTCTCTTGAAATTTGAATTTTTTTTTTTGTGACGAAGGGTCTGACAAGGAAGGACTAATCCCTATGGACGCACAAAAATGTTTGGTATTGTCCCTGAGTAAGCGTATTTTAATGAGATCCATAACTCAGAGGTGAAGGTGGGTTTTGAAACCAGGTTTGTTGTATCAGCACTCGCAACTTTACCAACTTAGCAAGCTGTCACCTTCGCATTGACACTTATATGCGCACACACACACTTCACGAGCGTCCTATAACCGTTGGTAGGAAAATAGGTATAAGAACAAGGGTATCGACATCAATCAATTTCATTCATTCAACCATCACGACTAAATATAGACATGGATGCCAAAAATAGTAAAAACTTTATTTTCTAGGGTTTGCAATCTGACTTACTAAAAGTAGGGAAACATGTCGGAAACTCTAGGGAAAACCCCTCGAAAACACTTGGAAACTACTGTTCATGTTTGAGCTCGGTAGCTCACTTCAGTGTTATTTATACAAACCCAATGATCGACGTTCTACGTCTGGTGCTTGTATATTCTTAGGTCCAAGTATAGTTTTGGAGAGATCTTGGGCAACTCCAAAGAAGGTTTTCTTGTACGTTTGTCACAGAATCTTTCTAGATCCCAATATAGCTACCTTCACGATTCCTCCCGTTTCTCATACAGTTTTATTTCTCATATCACGTCAAAAATTTAGGGTCAGGTCGACGTGAGTTCCAGGCGTGGATTCTGAGATCCAACAACCACCGTTGGATTTTCGAAATCCACGCCCAAGAGCACGAGATCAAAAAGGCGAGTCCCCTGATCCCGACCCAAAATTTTAAGGGTCGTTTTTTTTTTCTTAGCAATTATAAAACAAACGGTTATAGCAGTTATAAAACAAACGGTGCGTGTCAATGAGATGCGTGTCAACAAGAGACAGAGAGAGAGAAGGTGGGTGTGTGTTAAAAAACACAAAATAACAGGGGAATGGGGCAATTTACATAGAATACGTACGTACATGGCGAGCGTGAAAGGAAGGGATAGAGAAATAGTAGTACTTGGGAACATTTTTGGCATTTCCCAAAGCCAAAACCCACACCATTCTCCACTATTACCACTCGTAGTGGGGGGTTTTGGGCTTTTGGAGGGCGATGAAGCCAAAGGAAACTCCTTTTATGCTTGGTACTTCATCTTCTTCTTCCTCTTCTGCCCTACTAGTTGTTTTTGAGCCTAACCAAACCAGTTGCCACACCCAACAAACCCTAACCCTAACCCTAATCCTAATTTTCTTACAGTTGGGGACGCGAGCCGCCATTTCCGAGGTGAGTTTCTGCTTCTTCTTCTCTGCAATTCGTTAATGTACTTGTTGAATGAAGCTCATGGGACGTTTAATGGGTTTATTTGTTTTTGAGGGTTGGGGTTTGTTTTTTTGATTTCTCAGGGATTTGCTCTTCTAAAGTTGGGATTTTGGGTATTTTTCTTGGCTTTGGAAAGATCTCTTTTTTTGGCAGATCTTGGGGTTTTTGTTTGGGAATTTAATTCGTGTGTCTGCTTTAATGTTGGGAATTGGGGTGTAGTTGGAGATTTCTGGATGCTTTTTCTCTGCTTTTTGGCCCTGTTTGGGTCACCATTTTTGTGCCAGAAAAAGGTTATTTTTAAGAGCATTGTTTAGCTTAAAATATCTTTATCTGGAACAAAAATGGCGATCCAAACAGGTGTTAAGGTTTCGCATATGCAGGGTTTCTGAGAATGTGGGGATCCAGAGGGCAAGTCTCTTTCTATTTCATTCTTAATTTTTGGGGCATTTGTAGGGAATTATGTGTTTGGAAGTTTGTTTCAAATGTTGTGGGGGGAGGGGAGGGGGGGAGGGACAAAATGATAGACGAATCAATACTTAGGGTTTTGCTCTACCTGAAGTTCTATTTTCTTGGTTTTTGGTTGCAGATTTTGTAGCAATGGCAGGTCGGCATAAACTGAGAATTTTGCCTTGATAAAATTTTATGTGTTTTTCTTTCTTTTGGTGTTGTCATGTCTTTCACAACGGGGGGAACTTTTTTGGTTGGGGTAAATAGCTTTCCTATGGAAGGAGCAACAATGTAGCTGAAGTGGGGTTGCAAGGAGCTTTTGAAGATGTTATTTGACGAAGAAATCGAGGGTTTGTTTGATGATGGCTTTGAAGGGTCAAATGAGGAGCGTCGGATTTTCATGGAGGTTTTCCGTGGAAACGATGCTGGAAGCATTAGTAAAAGGTGTCTCGTTACTGGAGCAATTAACTTTGAAGCTGATGACAATAAGCACACAAATGCATTATTCAATTTGACTAGTGAAAATTCATTGCTGACGAGTCATTCCTCCACAAAGGATTCATATGTGGAGGATTCTTGTACTGTAAATGAGGCGTCTGGACATGTGAAGCAGAATCATGAAGGAATAAGCAGAGTAATTGCTGGATCAGGGTGTGTTCAGGAAAGATGTACAGCTTCGGTAGGAAGGGATGGCCGTGAAGCTAATGTTAAGCGAATGAAGTGGTCAGTTGATGAACTTGCTGATCCTAGGCATAAAAGTTCAACTGATGATTTGCCTGGTGTGAAGAAGGATTTGATTCAGTTGGACTTGTTGAAAGAAGTTGTTCCTGTTACACCCACTCCAGATTCATACCGCATTGGTCAAACAATAACATGCCACTTGGTTGAATCTTCCAGTGAGGGCATTATATCTAGATGTTATCTGCTTAAGCACCATAGAGAAGTGGACACCGGAGGTCACGTGGATGATGGAGAAGCCTCTAAAAGTAAACTATCAAGCTTATTTGGAATAGATGGAAATGAAGTTATTGAAAGTAAACCTATTATATCACCAGTTTCTCAGGAGAGCATTGCACCCAGGCTTTTGGTTGGAGGTGCACCAATTGCTCATAAATCTGGAGCTTTAATAGCTGCCAAAGAACAGTCTCAGGAATCTGTTCTTTTAAACTCAGATATTGTTAATATGACTTGGAAGAGAGACTCTACAAAAGATCTTCGCGCGCGTCTCCGCTGCCGTATTAATCATTTACTTATGGCCACGGGCTGGCGTCTTGAGAAGCGGAAAAGGGGCACCAGGGTATATATGGACTCTGTTTATATATCACCTTGGGGAAAGGTTATTCGTGAATTGCATAAAGCTTGGAGGTCATGTGGTGAGAGTTTATTTGCCGATGGATACAAATTGATGCAGCAAGAAAATGGGAGGCAGTGGGTTGCTATCAGAGAATTTTGGTCTGACTTATCAGATACATTAATGCATATTGAGAAAGAGATGCAACAGTTGGAAACTTCTATTTCTCTGGCTGATCAATGGAGTCTTCTAGATCCCTTTGTTACGGTGATTTATATTGATAGGCAAATTGGTGCCCTGAGAGAGGGAAGGCCAGTCAAAGCAGTCAGAACTGCTTTGTTTGATTTGAGCAAGGAAAAGGATACTTTGGCAGTGAAAAATGTTGATGGAATCAGAAACCAGCTTAAGGGATTATGTGGGGATCAAATAGGCAGCTTGACTGAGAGTTTGGTATCAGCCTGTGAATCAGGTAGTACATGTATTCAGGTGGATACTTGCCTTCATGATACACCTTTGACTGCTGAAATTGCAGGGAGAGTTGCTGATGGTAATAGACATGTTTGCAATGAGCAATATAGCAATGGAAGTTTCTCTATCTTTGGTCAACAGAGACAGGGAGGGGCAGTGAAAGCTTTGAAAGGTATATCGATTTATTTGAAAGAGGAAAAAAGTGTATTTGTGGAAGCAAATATCATTGATGCTACTGGAAATCATCTTGTGGGAACCTTTAGGAACCAAATAGGCAGCTTGAATCTTGGTTCGGAACTGGCTCGCGGGTCAGATGTGAAATGTATCCAAGAGGATACTTGTCTGCATGATGCTCCGGCCACTTCTGGAAGCGTAGTTACAGTGGTAGAAGGCACTGGAAATGTACCCCCCCAGCAAGACAGTGATGGAAGTCTCTCAACCTTTGGTGAACATAGTTCTGGACGGATAGAGGTAGGGACTGTAACTGCTATCAAAGGTGTATCAGTGGATGTTGGTGAGGAAAATGGTACAGAATTTAAAGGTGAGAGTATGGAAAGGGTAGGAAATCAGCTTCAAGGATCCTTTCAGGACCAATTAGGCTGCTTAAATGAGTTTTTGGCACCGGCACGTGACTCGGATAGCACATCTGCACAGGTGGATACCTGCCTGCATTGTACTCCCTTAGTTGCTGAAGGTGTTGAGAGAGTGGTTAAGGGGATGGAAAACGCTTGTAATCAGAAAGGCAACCGTGAAAGCTCCTCAATCCTTTGCCAACAAAGCTGTCAAAATGAAGATCTTAAAGTCAAGTGCAGGTCCGGAGGATTAAACAGGCATGATGGAGAGGTATGCAAAGGAAACATTAAAACCCAGGCAAGGTGCATAGGAAATGGATCTGACGATGGAGACCTGAATAGCATGCAGTGCAACTTCTTAGCAGGTCAGCCTAAGAATTCAGCGGTATTATTAAGTGATGCAAATGTTGTTACGACAGAGTCAACTTGTTCTCAGCTAGAAGGCTCCCTGGCAAATGATTCCTTTGTCCAAGATTCTGCAACAGTGCATTCTGAACAACCAAAATCTCAGGATCTAAAGAAAACTCAAAGTATTAATATGGAAGAAACTATTGAATGCATGCCACAAAAGAAACTAGTTTGCTTCGATTTGAATGTGGAGATCAATGGGATGGACACACTGAAGGAAGTAGTGACGGAAGGAACACGTGAAATTCTTTTACCTTCTAGGCACACCAAAGAGTTGATAACAGGAAGTCAACTATGCGGGCAATCTGCAAATGAACAGCAGAAGCTGTTTCTTTATTCTCAAGAAAAGGTGCCCCATGGAATGATAGAGCACAGTAAGGAAGATGGGCTTCCTCAGGAAGCTGTCAAAGATGTTGCCATGCATTATGAAACACGGTCTTCTTTATCTCAGAGGAGCTCCAGCAGGGTGAATGTCTGTTTTGTTGTGGATGATAAGATGAAAGGTGATCTGGACTCTTCACCATGTGAAGAAGAACCAAGCTTACTTGAAAGGGAAATGGCATCAGAGAGCTTACAGCAGTCAGAACATCTTGAAATTGAGGATGACAGGAGCACTGAAGCTTCAAAATTTGAGATGGAGCGAACATCTGCTGCAGCAGAGATTGGTCTCACAAAGAAGACACGTAAGAAGTCCAGGAAGATATCAGAAATCAAAGTGACCAGATTATACTGCAAAGAAAGGAAGTTGGTTCTATCCACACCTCAGAAGGAAGGTAAAAAGCATTGTCAGCCAAGAAAATTCCGTAAATGCCGTGAAGCTAATGCAAGGAATGACGAAAGTCATAAAAAATCTTCATCTCTCAGCTCTTCCCAGCATCAAATTGTGAAGCGATCCAAATTTAAGAAGTTTCAGCGTCAGTGCAGTGGTTCTGAAGGATTGGTTGTGGCCGCTCGCAATGGAAGGAGTCCAAAGAAATTGAACTGTGTAAATAATACTGATGAAGCCCCTTCGCATGCAAACAATGGGTCTCTGGAGTCTCCAACTTGGAGGAACGTCACCAAGTCAAAACAATCCAAAGTCCACAAGGAAAATGGACGAAAGAGATTGCGTGGATACCAGATTGACGATGATGATCTTTTGGTTGCAGCTATCATAAAAAACAAAGACTTCAGCTCTAACAGCAAACAGTCTGCTGCCAAAACCTGTAACTCAAAAGCTGTGAGAAAGCTCAAGAGTCAAAAGGGCAGTTGCAAGTTGCTTCCACGAAGTCCTGGGAAAGGTGGAAAGCACCACATGGATGGGAAGTGGTCCTCCACGGGAGCAAGAACAGTGCTTTCCTGGTTGATTGATGCTGGTGTTGTTTCTGTGAATGATGTGGTCCAATACCGGAGCCCAAAGGATGATGCAGTGGTTAAAGATGGCTGGGTTACTAAGGATGGGATCCTCTGTAAGTGCTGCAACAAAGTGCTTTCTGTGTCTGAGTTCAAGGTTCATTCTGGTTTCAAGCTGTACCGACCCTGTTTGAATCTTTTCATGGAGTCCGGTAAGCGATTTACCTTATGCCAGTTCCAGGCATGGTCAGCTGAATACAAGGCCAGGAAAGGTGGAACACGAGCAGTGGAAGTTGATGAGGTGGATCAGAATGATGATACATGTGGACTTTGTGGTGATGGGGGTGAGTTGATATGTTGTGATAACTGCCCATCTACTTTTCATCAGGCGTGCTTGTCTGCACAGGTTTGTCTTTTGTACATACAGTTTGTTTTCTTTAAAACAATATTTTGTTTGCCAACGGCCACTAGGCTGAGGGAACGCCTACCTGAGCTTGCAATTGTGTCTCCTAGAGAGGGAACAATAAAATATATATAGGGCTGGGATACATTGACTCATGTTTTTGTGACTAATATAATGCCTAATGGATGTGGGCCCCACATGCAGACGAGTTAAAGGCGATGATATTCTACTCAACATGGATATCAACCTCACAAAAAATCAGCCCATTCCAACATTTGTAGCCTTATGAAAAGTGGATTGCAAGTTGAAAATATATGTACTGTCCATTTTCACCATTAAATTTAGGTCCATATTCGTTAGGGTTAGAAGTTTTAGAAATTGCTAATTTTTGGTGAGGATGATCTCCATGGCGAGGAGATCATCCTCACCAAAAATAAGTCAACTCATCTGCATGTGGTTCCCACGACCGCGTGTCATTTTATAACTTATATGTCAAAAGGCATTAGTAACTTTATCCTAGCCCATATATATTTATTGTTTGCCAACATTGTTTAAATAGTCACTGTCCATTTCTTTTCATGCCTCTTGACATTTCCACTCTATTATGTGCAAAAATTCGTGGTTCCAAGTAGGCCATATTACTGTATATATTTTATCACGCTGTGGCCCTCCAGGAAAGTATCATTCAACCTGTTTCAATGTCCATTGGGAAAACTTCTATACTTGTACCAAGCATCAGATCTTCAGGTGGCGTGCTAAGACCACATGGAAAAGGATGGGTTCAAGGTCACGATCTTGATCTTGTGAACATGAATATGTTCATAGTAGCAATCCTAAAATCCGTTGTTTCCATTTTAGGGACTTATTCTGCAATCCTTTTGCTTGTCTGTTGCCTTTAATAAAGGGAAATTCCTGGTCAGTTCTGCATGACCTAATTCAGGATTGAGTGTAGAACAGTCTGGTTGACTTGTGCTGAAACTCGTAGAAATGTTTAAGCCTAGAATTCACATTTGTTTCGAAGTTCACATTGGATGCATGGCTACTTTGCTGTTAGGGCTTGAGATCAGTGATATCTAAGGGTTTTACATGGAATATCTATTAATATTCATTTTTAATGAATAATAATTTTTCATTAAGGGTGTTACGTAGAATATCTGATAATATCTAGGGATTTTACATGGAATATCTACCATCAAAGTTTTTATCGATGAGTGGGTTATGAACTGAATTGATTATATAATTATTAATTTTCATTAAAATTAGAGATATTGCTATTCCAGTGTCAAGTGCACACATATACTATCAGACGCATACAGGTGAATGTTTAGAGTCTGTATACTTGTGTGTGATACCGAGATCTTTCATATTAATATTAGTTAGATCAAAGTATGTTTACTTGTCAAAAAAATGTAATATTCTATATATATATAATATCTTTGATTTCTTATTTGGTTGCTTAGCATATTATTTCAAATTTGTAATTTTTTATTTAGTTCGTTAAATCATTAAAAAGATTGATCCATGACCTACTCGCTTCATAGATTTTAAGTGTGTTGACATTATGCTTAAGAAAGAGAAAGGGGAGGAAGAAAAGCACGAGCTCATATTTAGGTTGTGATTCCCCTCTTGTATCGATAAGTTAGTAGAAACAATGGTTACAAGATTGCCTGATGCTGGAGCTCATCTAGAGAATTACGCCTCATGACTTAGCCAAATTCAAGGAGAAATTGACTGAGGCATTGGAGTTCATTAGTGCAAGAAGCATTTGATTGAAGCACCTGATCTGTTATCATCTGTGCCATATGCATGTTATTGGGAATTTGGGATAGGACTTGTATGATCTCTCGAAACTGGGTTGGTCATCCACAATCTTGATATGCAATAAGAGTGAAGTATTAGGGACCTTAGAGGACATTGAAAATTGACATGTGAGCTAGATTTTGGTGAATAATCTATTATTGTTTTGGAGCTTAACTCTTTGTGGAATTAATATCTAATTCACTGGCATTTCTATATTTGTGTCTATGGTGTCTGTTATCATTGTTTCTTGACTAGGGGTGGTAATGGGCTGGCCCGATGGGGTTTTAGGTCCGGCCCGAATGGTCTCATGCTTGGGTTGCATATAACTGACGACCTGGGCTTGATTTTAGGGCCGCTAGATAAATGGGCTGGGCTTGGGCTTAACTTTTAACAAAAATTACCTTGGGCCTGGCCCAAATCTAATGGCCTGGGCTGTTATAACTTATATCTATTAATGGGCTGGATTTGGGCCTATAATTGGACCCATAATGGACTGGTCTCAGGCCAAGCTGGGCCCTGCTTCTGCAAGTTAGTTTTCTGGTTTCTCCACTTGGAAATGTAATCATATTATTGTTGTTTTTTGGGGGTGTCATCCCTGCATTGTGCACCTATTGTATCTGATAGCCTGTGTTATGGTAAACTTGTTTTTCATGGTATTACTGCATCTGAGTTTATATTTGGGTTTTATCTGATTGACTTTTTTATTAACTAAATGTACAAGGGTCCCTTTTTCCTACTTTATTGAGGGCTTCATGATGGTTATTATTGACATAAAATTTTAGATTAGTCTGATTACTTTTGTATAGGTAAATAATGTTGGCTTAATCTTGTTTTACTTCAGGAGCTCCCTGAAGGCAGTTGGTATTGCCCAAACTGCACTTGTCAGGTTTGTGGGGACGTGGTCAAAGAGAAAGAGGCTTCAAGTTCCTTGGTTGTACTAAAATGCTCTCAGTGCGAGCATAAATGTAACTTTTTTTTTTCCCTTTGAACTTTTGATTATTTATTTTCTTTTGAAATAGGATATATCTTGAATGCGTAGTAGCATCCATTGTCTATTTCTTCTCTGGGAAGGTTTCTCGTGATCTATGAAAGTACTGATTCACTAGGGCTGAGGACTTGAAACTGGTTCATTGGTGTAACAAAGAAATCTATAAATTAAAATCTCGTAAGCAAAAATGAAATAGGCTCCGTGACCGTGATAAGTAGAAATTAGAAAACTGCTGCTATATTATGTGGAGATTAGTAAATAGAGCAACAAACAGGTTGCTCACAGGATACAGAGAAAATGGGAAGCAATTTTGTCTATAAACAACTAAGATAAGCGTATGTTCTCGTGGTACTTGATTTTGAAAGCAGATAAATGTGCCTGTGTGATGATTAACTTGTTTTTGGACGATGTTGCAATAAATATCCTTGTTTGTATCATAAGTTGTGATAGAAACTTCCACTTTTTGTTTTACTATGCTGCCTCGGAAGGTCACTATATTTTCTGAATCTTGATTTATTTTAGAAAACTAAGATAAAGAAGGCTTTTCCTTTTGTATTAACATATGCATGCTTTATGCTCGTCACCCATATATTAAATACACTTCATTTCAATAGAATGGAGATAAATAAGCTTCTTTAGCGTAACCATTTTGTCTAATTTAGACACATATTATAATATTTATGCTATTTAGCGGTGGATAAAGAGGTGCTGTTCCCCGTTGATCTCAACTGATACACATTTTGTTCATGAGGTTCCCTGAGGATGTAGATATATGCTTTTCTGATAACTTGGACACCTACTATACCCGATAATTCTCAATTTTCATAAATAGATCATGGGATATGCATAAAAGGAAATGGTTCTTTTTCTGATAACTTGGACACCTGCTGTTCCTGATGGTTGTTATTTCCATAAACAGATCATGGGACATGCATAAAAGAAAATGGTATTTGTAAAGTCATTTCTGATACGTGGTTTTGTGGAGCGAACTGTCAGCAGGTACGTTTATGTTATGGTTCTTAATTGTCCTCTTTTATTCATCATGTTTGGATAAAAAGGATGCATCGATATAGACATATGCATTAACATTTTGGTAAGAAGGGTGAAGTCTAGATCGCTTGTTTTTGAGAGATTTCTTAGTATCTTATGTGTGCTGTTGATCCCATACACCTGCTAACCTGAAAATGCCATCTTTATTCAGCCAGAACCCTCACTATCCTTATTATTTTCTGCTTTCTTGAATCATTAGTTCTTTGCAACAACAAAGTTTTAGTTCTTTTTCCAGTAAAGATCAATGTTGAGATGTTCACAATCTCCTTTTTTCATTGTGAGTGTGAATCTAGACGACCTTAAAGATTAAATGTCCAAAGAGCAGTAGAGGCTATCATTTTTGTGTTGGGAATCTGGTTTACATTCCTTACAAAATGAACTGTTTTGGCATTTTTGATATTGGGATATCTATAAGGCTTTAAATTATTCTCCTAAATCCTGGCACCTCATTTGCTTCTGCTAAAAATTATCATTAAGTTATGGGTTGCATGGGAAAGTTTAATTCAGTTTCCCAATATCTAACATATTAGTGTAGATGAAGAAACAAAAAACACACGAAACGTTTTGACTGCGCTTCTGGTCTAAATAGAAAAAGATCTGAGATGTTCTCCGTCTTGTGTTATTCGTTATGTAGAATACTGGAATTCCAAACTCATTTTCTTTGTTATGTTTTTAGTTGTGATTTATGTCTCCAGATAAAATTTTAGGATGTGAATTGGTTTGGGTTCTGGTTTTTTCCTTGCTATGGAAACTCGTGGGGTACATGTTATTCAATGCTTGTTTTGCAACTGGGATTGCCCAATCTTCTGTTATTGGACATAGCCAGACATCATGCACTCTTTGAAGATTTGGTATAGTAGGTCATGTAGACACAACAATATGGATGGAATAGTACAGTTCTTTATGAATTTGTTTTTAGAAAATATAAGGTTTTATTAGGAATGGGCTTAAGATTTGGATTCAAAGAAGAGCAAAGAAGTTTCTAAGTACCTTGTGGAAGAAACTAAAGAAGAACAAATCAATTTATTCTGTACCATTATCATTGTCATTCTCCTTGAGAATGTGAGAATCAAAACTTATTGAGGTATGGACAATTGATTTACTATTTTCAGGACATTGATGTTAAGTCATGTTTAAGGGTTTAAAATCTGGAACTAATTTCAAAGATGGACATATATTATTGCATAATGTGCCTGAGTTATTACCTCTCACAAGGTGGCAAGTTGACCTTGATTTGTAGTACTTTGTCAAACCTTCCAGCATATGTCTTCTCTCTTTTTGTGATTCCATTCTCGATCTCCACAAGGCTTGAGAAACTTGAAGAGACTTTCTTTGGGATGGTTTGGATGATGTTAAAAGTACCATTTAGTGGAATGGAAGAAAGTTTGCTCTAAAAAGGAGGTAGGGGTTTCGTCCATCGGGGACAATGAATAAAACCTTATTGGGGAACTGGATATAGAGATTCTTAGAGGAGAGCAATAGCCTATGGTAGAAAGCGAATTTTATCAAATACAGAAGTAGAAATCAATGGTGTGCACTCAAGTTAAGGGGTTAGTGTCTAGAAAGGCATTTCCAAAGTTTTTGAGTTCTCTAAAGACATAAAATTTAAGGCAAGTAGAGGGGATAGAATTAGATTTTGAGAGGACATTTATTGTGATAATGTTCCCTTGAGTAGGTTTTTTCACAATCTATACAAGATGGTGGGTCAGAGAGATAAACCTGTCAAAGGAATACGTGGATCAATTTGCATCTTTAATGGGCGCCTTAGCTTTGATCTCATTGCAAGAAGAAAATAAGTGCATTTGGAGATGGAACTTCAAGGGTCTTTTCGTGGTCTCTCTTTGACTCTTTTTGGAAATCTGCTGTCCATGGGTTGAGGTGTCGGCGGAGACTGAGACATGATTTCAGGGGACTTACTCACCTGAGACAGTCTTCTATATTTTCAAACTATCTTGGGCGAGTCAGTCCCACAAAAGAGTCTACCCCCCAAGACCAAGTTTAAAAATTATGGCTTCACTATAACTTTTGGTTAATTTACTGTGGTATGTGACATACCCCAATTCCATCCAAGGTGGCTTTCTTTAGAATAAAGAAAGTCGTCCCCATTAACATTCAATTTATGCTTGTTAAGGGCGAGCTTTTCCAGAGGAGCAAAGGAACTATACATACCGGCCCTGACTGTTGGATTGGAGAGAATCCACCGTGGCAAGCTATGTCACATCAAGAGGTAGAGAGAGAGACGACTTGTCTTCTCGTTACCAATTGAAGGGGAGGACGTGAATGACTACTCTAGATACGATCCTAATGGCAGGCGATTTGAAAGATCATGCAAAATATGTGTTTTTTATGCAAAGAGTCCGGAGAAATGGTAAATCACCTCTTGATTCATTGTGATTTTACTAAGTGCATTTGGTTCAACGTGTTGGAGATGTTTGGAGTTAGTCGTGTCTTTCTAAATAGCTTATAGAGCTCATGAAAATTTGGAATTTAGAAGGTTTGGAAGTTAGGAGGAAGATCTTGTAGAGGATGAGTCCTTTTGGAGTAGGGTGGTGCGCATGGAAGGAAAGGAGCAAGTGTCTTTGAAGACAAGTACAACACCAAGGATATGGTGGTCAAGGCTTTTGGGCCTGATGGGTTCCCCTTGGCTTTTTTCTCATTGTGTTGGCCAATCGTGGGTAAGGACTTCATGCGGGTTGTGGGGGAATTCTACCGAGACTCCTGGCTTGATTGGAGGGCTAATGCTACTTTTATTTCCCTTACACCCCAGAAAGAAGGAGCTGAATCTGTAGTGTATTTCTAACCCATCAGTTTGATAAGGAGCACCTATAAAATTATTGCTAAAGTTATGGCCTCTAGACTAAGAGGGGTGTTGGGGAGTGTGTGCCTTATCTCCTTTCGAAGGGGCTTTTGTGGGAGGTCATCAGATTTTGGATGGAGTTTTGATTGCTAATGAAGTTATCGGTTCTAGACAACGTGAGGGTAATCCGGGATTCATATGCAAAATTGATTTGGAAAAGGCATACGATCACATTAGTTGGTCATTTCTTGATTATATGTTGGGCCATTTAGGTTTTGGAGCTAGGTGGAGAAAATGGATCCGCACATGCATATCTGCAGTTCGATTTTCGATCTTATTCAACGGGTCCCCAGTAGGTTTTTTTAAAAGCTCTAGGGGACTCTGTCAAGGGGATCCCCTGTCTTCGTATCTCTTCATCAAGTGGAGGGGATGAGTCGAATGGCTTCCAAATCGGTTGATGGAGGCTACATGGCAAGATTCAAAGTAGGGGAGGAGAGTCCCGCCATTTTCCATTTACAGTTCGCAGACGACACTGTCTTTTTTCTTGAGGCATTTCAAAGACAAGCTCAGGTCTTGCGAGGGGTCTTGCGATGTTTTGAAGTGGTGTCTGGGCTTCGGATTAATCTTTTAAAAAGTGAAGTTTTCGGGGTTGGAGAGGTGGAGTGTTTGGATGAGATTGCAGCATGCTTGACTTGCAAAAAGGGGAAGCTCCCTATGATGTATCTTGGTCTTCTGCTCGGTGCTAGTAGCAAATCGAAGAAGATTTGGGATTCGGTTCTTGAACGATTTCAGAGAAGATTGGCAACATGGAAAAAATGGTTCCTATTTAAAGGAGGTAAAATCACTCTTGTCAAGAGTATGCACCCTAATCTACCCATTTATTATATGTCACTGTTCTCCGTACCAAAGGGTGTGGCGAAGAAAATTGAAAGTGTTATCAGGAATTTCCTTTGGGATGACAAAGAAGAAAAGCGTAAGTTTCACCTTGTTAATCGGGCCAAGATTTGTAAATCCAAAGAGGGAGAGGGGGAAGGGGGGGCGCGCTTGGTGTTCGCGAAATCAAGCTTTGCTGAGGAAGTGGAATTGGCAGTTCGGGGTGGAGAGGTAAGCTTGTGGAGAAAAGTGATATCAGCTAAATAGGGCACTGAAAATCAATTTTGGGACTGTAGAGTGACTTCCACATCGTATGGTGTTAGAGTTTGGAAAGGCATCTCCAAGATGAGGGGGGAGATCATATCATTGTAAACAAGAGTAAATTTAAGGTGGGGAATGGGTACCAAGTAAGATTTTGGGAAGATGTATGGTGTGGAGAGTCATCTTTTGCTGAGGAATTTCCCTCAATCTATATGCTTTATCTAATCGTCAAGGAGATCTAGTTAGTGATGTTGCTTTCAGAGGGAATGGAATTATCTCATGGGATCTGGGGCTTAGAAGGAGAATCAACGATTGGGAGGTGGATACTGTGGCTTCTTTGTTAAATTGACTGGAAGGGGTCCAGCTAGTAGACGGAGTAGAGGATAGGAGGTGGTGGAACAACGATCCTAAGGGGAGATTCTTGGTTAAATCGCTGTACTTCACACTTCTAGGTCCTTCTCAGAGGGGTTTCCCAGCCAAGCGCTTGTAGAGTACTCCCATTCCATCCAAAGTCTTCTTCTCTTGGTGTGCTATGCTTGACAAGATTCTTTCTGTGGAGAAACTTAGAAAACGCGGCTTTCAAATCCCTAGTCCATGCATCCTGTGTCGTCAAAACGAGGAGACCACTAATCATATGTTCATTCATTGTTGCGTGTCCAAGGAGATTTGGGAGAGCTTCCTACAACTTTTTGCGGTTTCTTGGGTCTTCCCTTACTCGATTTTTGATATTTTCGTTGGATGGAGTTCTAAGGCTTTTTCAACTTGTGGTCGTATGCTTTGGAGGATTACCTTTTTTGCTATCTGTTGGGAAGTTATAGAAGGAGAGAAACCGACGGAAGTTTGAAGATAATGAGGCCAACGTAGAGGAGATTTTTATGAACATTAAATCCACTCTTTATTATTGGGGTTCTGCCATAACTGAGCTTAAGCATTTCAGATTTAAAGATTTTGTTTTCTGATGGGATCGCTTGATTTCTTAATTGTGCTCTCCTTGTTCGTGTTGTAGGGTTTTGGATGTGGAGCCCTCTTTGGGCTTTTCTCTCCTTTTTGTGTTTATGACGTATAGTTTTCTTTGGGTTTCCTCAGGCTTCCTTTTAATATATATCATTTTACCGATCCAAAAAAAAATGATTGGAGCTACTATCTCACATTGGGACGTCATTTGCAAGGATTTCAATGGTGTATCTTTTGTGGGCTTTGTAAATAATTTGGAGGCTTTAGCTTGGGTCATTAGCTTATGCTAATGTATGTTCTTCCTCTTGTTTTTGCGCTTTTGAGGCTGCCCTCTTATTTGTTTTTTCTCTTTTTAGGGCATCTTTTGTACATTTTCCTCTTTAATTCAATCATACATTTTACTATCAAAAAATTAAAAGAATAGAACACCAATGTACCCGGCTTAAACCTGAGTCCAACCCAGCACCAGCTTGTGTATTTAAATTTATAAATTTAGCATCAATAAGTTTTATATGCCTGCATTGATGAGAGATGGTTTTACATGTATTCACTTACCTTTTGTTAAGGCACATTGATATTTACTTTTGTAAGAGATAAAAGAAAGCAAAAAAAAAAAAAAAAGATAAGAGAAATCAAGGTTTATATTTAATCAAAGAAAACAAAATAACACTAAACGAGGAAGTAGTGGTTCCTACAGAAAGAAGAGCAGAACAACTACACAGTAGAGAAAGCGAGGGGCAAATATATGCAATCTGTCTCATAATTATAGCTTAGCAATTTCGCATTACAGTTGGGGCATGCTTGTCTGCTAATTTGTGTTTTATGCTTTTGTGATTTGTATCTGGCTATCATTCTGTCACACTATATCTTTTTGTTTGTTCATCTTTTGTTCTTTTGAAGAATTTGATTCAATGGTGAATGCAGGTTTACTGGGGTCTTCGTTCTCGTGTTGGCATTTTGAACCATATTGCTGATGGCTTTTCATGGACCCTTTTGAGATGTATACATGGTGACCAAAAATCTTGTTCTGCACAAAGATTTGCACTGATGGCAGAGTGCAACTCAAAATTAGCTGTTGCTCTTACTATTATGGAAGAATGCTTTCTCTCCATGGTGGACCCAAGAACAGGCATAGACATGATACCACACGTCTTATACAATTGGGGGTGGGTATTTTCTCTTTATCAGTTGTTTTTTCATTTCCTTCATTGGCTTTGAGACTTTGCATTTTTTTACTTTGTTGTTTGCATCTTCTCTGCTGGATTCCCACATCATTTTCACTGAACTGTAATACTCTACTGATGCAATTGTAGTTTCATTTTGCATTCATTCCTTGCCACTGCTTTCCTCTGTCTCTTAGGGTTTTTCGTCTTTTTGACCGTGACTTATCATGTTCGTTAGCTTTCCTACCCAGTGAATATCTATCAACACTACTCCATGTTTTTTATACAACTGCGATGGTCATGGTGGAAAAAAAAAGCCAACTTTTCTTACTGTACACAAGTTTGAAGGTGGCAAAACAAGGACTTTTTTATAAAATTGAAGTGCTCTTTAGTTTCATATTGCTTGCAATGTAGTCCTGCTGCAATATAATAAAACTGTTGCAAAGATGTTGACTTTTTGTGTAGTCCCTTCTTATAGAAGTGGCAATGGTGATGCTGGTAATTGGCATAACAAGGCACTTCTTTGTACAATTGAAGCACTTTTTTTTTTCCTTTTAAATATAACTCCTATTACTTATCACACACACATGCGCGCACACGCACACGCACACCGACTGGTAGAACTTTGTTTATCGTGACTAATGATGGATTTTTTTATAATTTTTCAAAACTGTTAAGGTATGATTTCCAGCTTCTCAAGGAATGTTGGAAAGATCAGATTCAAACCTTCTTGATTACTCTAGAAAGTACCCAACCTTTTCAAATGAAGCTTGATGAGGCTAGGTATTTAACAATGAGCAGCAGAAGTGCAGTAGCAACGAACCAGATGTTGATTTTTTTTAAAGAACAAACTTGCTTGAATTGAAGTTTTGGTTGTTATAATTATTTTTTTAATCAAAATAATTCCTTTTGTCTCTTAGAAAGTGTTACAGTGAAAGATTGATTTTGGGAAGTTTTCCTGGCCATTCATGGATTGATATGGAAGACCATAAAGTTCCAGGCTTCTATCAAACTGGAGAGTCTAGGTTTGTTTATTGGTCATAAATTTGGAAAGTAATAATGATCCTAAATGATCTCAATCAGTCCAATTGTTTCAAAAGTTAATTGAAATTGGGTTGTATTAATGGGAGGGTTAAATAGCTTCTTTCTGAGGATCCACTGTGTTATAATGGAACTGGAAAACTTACAATTAGACTCATTGGATGGTTGTGAATTTGGTGCAGCTCTAGATCAACCAATGCTTGTTATCTTTTAGGACAACACAGGAAGTTGGAAGTTGGTATGACTCCTTTGAGGATGCCGTCCAACACCTGTATAAATACCCCACGTTTCTTTGAGTAAATTGAATACGAGTTGTCCTTGGTAGCTATGCTGCTGGATTGGCACGATCATGGTTTTTAGGCCATGACCAAGACCAACTTGACTCACCTGAGTCAACTCAGACTCTGTCATGACTGAGACGTGATCTAGTGGGGCTGACTCGCCTGTGACAGTCTCCCTCTTCTTTATTTTCACTTTCTCAGGTGAGTCCTGGACAAGTCAACCCCTAATACTAAGTTTAAAAACCACAGGCGTGATGCCTCTCCCTCTTAGCTGGTGTGACTCCATATAAGAACCTAGAAGGTTGGTATGAATCCTTTCTCTTAGTCTCTACAAAATGGTAAGAATCTGATTCCTCTTCCATCTCCTCTACTTATTCCCTAATTTCGTTTTACACCATGAGCAGCCTCACATGACCAGACTTCTGCCCACCCTTTCACATCCTCAAACCTGTAAAACCCAAATCTCCTTCCAACAGTCCACACACTAGTTACCCCAATCTCCTTATATATCCCTTCAGTAGAGTCCATCAATCCTTCCATTCACCACCCTGTAATGAGTCCCCTGTCAACCTTATCCGAATTCCCATAACTTATCATCCATCTTAACCCTGACCTTGTGCACCATTAAACCTCCATAACAACCACTTAGGCTCAATTCTAACTAGCCACTTTCCCTGCTGTCCAAAACAAGTCGCCGGCACCTTTCTGAGGTCTTGTTTCATTTCTTTAATACTCTAATCAGCACAAACCTGAGCACAGCTCTTGCACTATATTTCTAAAATAAATCCCCTACAAACCAAAGCCCAAAATTTCCAATCTAGCCTGTAAAATAGAGAAGAACATGCTGTTCGCTTTGTGCTTTTCTGGCATTACAGTAGCTACAAATTAAGTTGTTACTGTGCAGTTGCCCCACTGAATTGTTAAACCACATGTGGCGACTGTTCCTCTTGCAATATTCTGGAGAAATGCATTCTTCGTGGTGATATGATCTAATGCTTTATAGAGGATGTGATCACCCATGCTCAATTTAACTAGGCGACTGTTTACTAATGTCTAAGACTAAGAGTAATCAATGCCATATAGTAAGGTGCAGACTTTACCATTTACAAACTGACACTGTGTTATATCTCAGAGTGTCTCATATATATTATGCCTCACCTGACCACCCATCAATACTCCATCATATTTTTCCCTCTTGATAAAGCTACAAGTTCTGACATTATGTTTCTTGAAAGGGCTTTATGCCTTCCATCATCGCTCTCTTCCATTCAGGATGAGCTGGGGCCTGAAACAAGGTGGATGGAAGCAGTCAAGCTGAAGGAGTGGACAAAGGACCTTTTGGACCGAGATAGAGTTAGACACAACATTTTGATTTATGGAGTGAAAAGTGGCACACTAACTTCCCTTCTGATTGGTAATATGAACATCAAAGTCACGAAGTAATAGAATTAGAATCATCAACAGGCATATCAGAATGAGAATCAATTGAGTCAGAAGAAACAACTATAGGAGTAGCAACTTGAATGATAATGTCTTGGTGATTGGACCCTTTTCAGTGAATACACTTTCTTCAAAGGGCTAAAGCTCTCGAGTTTTGTTTGAGTCAAGTCCACAGCTCGAGTTTTTTGAGTACCTGATTGAGTTTTTAATTTTTTTTTTAATCAGCAATTTTATCTTCTTTTTTTTCCTTTTTAATCTTTTCTCTCCCTTTACAAGTGTTACTTGTATGCTTTTCTCCATTGGCCAATATCTGGCCGTTGAGAAATGTTAAGTTGCTATTTGATGTTTTTTTTCTTTTGATAATTCAAGTGAGCATCACATTTTTATCTACTTTTGGAAAGGGAGATTACACATTATGTTGATGTTATATTATCAACTTTTGTCAGGTCTTAACTTCTCTTCTTTAAAAGCTATTTAATTTTAACCTACTTGCTACTGACTGTGTTGCAATTATCATCCTGTAACATTTTTGCTTCTAGATTTCTACCATAATTGTCTTTGTCGTTGCGCATTTTGGAAAGGGAGACTGCACATTGTATTGATGTTATGTTGTCAACTTTTGTCAGGTCTTAACTTCTCTTCCCTAGAAGCTATTTATTTTTAACCTACTCACTATTGACTATGTTACAATTATCATCTTGTAACATTTTTGCTTCTAGATTTGTATCATAATTGTCTTTGTCCTTGCACATTTTGACTTCGAGAGTGAAATATAATCGTTTTCTACTTGATTCTCAGCTCAAATTTCACACGTTTAAATTATCAAGGCTTTTATGCTATGGTCTTGGAGAATGGGGATGAGCTTATATCGGTAGCATCCATCAGGTACTACTTTATTGGATAAGGAATTCCCTTGTAATTCTTTGTATCGATGAATTTGGTCTCTGAGACTAATGCAGCCCACTTAGTCCTGGTTAATGATGTTCATGCAATTGCAAATTTGAAGTTTGAAATTGCATACAAACTTCAGGGATCTTGTGTCTAATTTGGACATTTTGTATAGCCATACTCTTTGGAGTACCAATGAAAGGTGGGCTGCTAAAGATGGTGCTTTTAGGCCTTTTTGTGCAATAGGGGACGACTTTCCTTTGTGATTCCCTTTTTTTTTATCTTTATTCCTATCAATTAAAATTCTCTCTTTACTGCTTAAATAAAGAGAAGAAAAGGAAACTGCATGTGAACTTTTTCAATATCTTTATCTGCAGTTTGCATTCTTGTTTTAAATTATGGGTTTATATTGCATACTTGGGATATTAGGGTAAGACATACAAGTTATCTAAAAACTTTTCTACTTATTACTAGATTTTTAAGTGGATATACATCTGCTTATCAATGTTTTAGGGTTCTACACCAAAGAGATGCCAAGATATTGATTCTGAAGCGAGGATATGACTTTGCATTTGTTGAAATCGAAGACATGGATATGGATGTGGGTATCTATGCAACATGTTATGATCATTCTATTAACTAGTTTTATTGACTATAACTTTTGGATTTTAGTCTTTGTACTATGACAAATGTAACAAACTTCTCACAAAGGCTCTGTATGGTTGCCTTAGACAAATTTTCTAGAAACAATTCTTGCCTATATATAATTATAAAAGTTTTCTATATCAACACCTTTTTGCATACGAATCCTTTTCTATCAAACTATTCTGTTGTGGTCACTATACAGGGCCTAAGGTCACAGATTTGATCCTTGCTTACCCAACCAAAAGGGGGAAAAAAGACCTTCCAGAAAAGTCTTTGAACTGCCATTTACATTCTTTTTATGCTTCGAAGTCCCATTCCAGTAAGCTGTTGAGACGATACATTGGATATGTCTAATATTGTACCAAAACCCTAATTTAAGTGATAAACCTAGTTTATGTAGTATGTGTCTTTCTTAACCCATATAAAAGATGAATATTTTCAGCTTAATTAAGCATTTAAAGTCATTTAATGTAGTGTATATTCTCATATTTGACCATAGAGAAGTATCATTTCTTTCAAAATCTCCTGTTTCATCTCGTCCTGTCTCGGTTGACACATCAAAAATCCGCCAGCTTACTTAGATGTGGAACAAGACACAGATTTTAAATTTTATTAATATCTACCATCTCAATCTTAAGGTATTGGCATATTTTCATTTTCAGTTATTATTTGTTTGCCACTGTCCACTTACACCCCTCAAAAGAATGTAAATTGACTTATTTTTGTTACCCTACTTACCTTTCTCTATCCTATCTTTCCCTTGCCAAATGTCACCACCATAAAACAACATGTAAAAATGGTGAATCAAATGCAATTTCAGCACACATGTCCAGCTTCTTTACCTTTCCCGTTTTACCATCTCAGAGGAAAGAAAACACGTTATGTTGAAAATTGATGATCTAGGGAAACCTTAACCTTGACACTATTCCAAACTAAGTTCTCAAACCCGGAGTCTCTTTAGAATTTACAAATCCAGTGCCTAACTATTTTAGTTGCGAAAGCTAACTGAATTGACATAATGTTGGTGTTGTTGTCGGATAATTGCTTGGGACTGGAGCAAGTCCTAATCAAGAGATCAAAGGGCAATCGGTGCTTGAATTGCAAGACCTGTTGGTCTTTGCTAGGGTTTCGAGGATCTTGGAAGTTCCGATGAGAGATTGATATTGTTGGTGGCATTGGAGATTTGAATGGCAGTTTGAGGCAATCCTATATGAGAATATATGTATGATTGTAGTTTTGAGAGGAGATTTTAGTTGCAAAGAGACTGAAAAAAATTCAAAATTCAAATTAGGACATAGCTAAGAGACAACAAAAATATAAATTCTCACAGGCCCAGACAAGTGTGAAAGTAAAAGCAATGTGCCGAACTCGTGTGGGGATTGTTTTTATTTTCTTTTTTTCTCTCGTCTCTTAGCTATGTACTAGTGTGAATTTTGACTTTTTGAGGATGAGTTAGGTGGGATTATCGGAATAGTGTTTATTTGATAAGTTAGAGTCCCTTTGACTCTCAAATTCTGTTCCTCATGAATAGTACATGAAGTATAAAATTGTAAATTACAGTTTTAATACTTCACAAAACTATTGTTAAAAGATTATGTAAATAACTAATACGTATGCATGTGCTCGGACACGCTCTAATTGTATTCACAATCTGATGTATTGTAAGTTGAGAATTTGATAATCCCGGAAATTTTCACTATTCAGGTACATAAGATTATTTCTCAAAATTTAGGCACCATTTTAGTAAGAAATATGGTACATTTGTATATTAATATTTCAAAATCCAAATACGTAAAATTCAAATAGAAGAACTTATCATACCAAACTTTAGACCTTTGTTGGGTCACCGTATCCATCAGTTGCAGGAGCCATCTACTCTAGTTCTGTTCCCGCTTCCTAAACTGGTGCACGTCAAGACTTGCTTGCTACACAGGGTTACCCACTCCTGCTTTGGGATCCCATTTCTTGCATTCCGTCCAAAAGGGCCATTCAGTAATTCCTTACAAGGCTAATTCCTTACTGACTGCATTTTGCATGGCTTGGTCGGGAGCAAACCTCTCTATGTAGTCAGAGAGACCTTCTATGATCTCTTTGGTAGCCTTCCATGTTTGTCTTGGTGTATAAAATTCCCGGTGGAAGTAGTTGACTAGTTTAGGCATTGGAGTTGTGTGCGCTAGCTTTCATCATAATCTTCTTAAAAGGTTAATATTGCTCATATATTTTTAGTGCATTCTTGATTGCTTCCTCTAGCTGTATATGGTCTCATAGTTATAAGCCTCTAAACACCTATATAAGTTGGGGCATTAATGGGCAGGGTTTGGGCTAGGAAGAGCTTTGCCCAAGCCTGGCCCAGGATATTTGTAGCTAGGCCTAAGCTAGGCCTCGGTCCTTTAAGGGCACACGTTATGCCCAACCCCAGCCCAAGCCCATCCCATTTATCTAGCAGGCCAGAGAATAATTCAAGGCTAACTTGTCCGGCCTATAAATGCAGCTGAAGGCCAAGCCCATTTGGGCTGGGACTAAAACCTAATGTGCCAGCTTGGTCCATTAACACCCCTGTATACAAGGCTCTGGGTCGCCTTAAGAAAATGAACAAATCCTCTCAAAATCCGTATACACTAAAAATTAGATGATCTCACCCTTTTGTAAACTTACCTTTGTTTTTTACACAGGGTGCATGGAGTCACGGTTGCAGAGATGCCTCTTATTGCAACTCGTAGTGAGCATCGCCGCCGGGGAATGTGTCGACGCCTTATAAATGCAATTGAAGAGGTATTTTGATTGCGCACTCTTATGTTTGTGTGCTCTTTTCTTATCTTTTTTTTTTTTTCGCAAAAAGTTGTAGTTGTACACTTCTCACCAAAATAAGTTGAGAGGTTAGAGAGGCGACCTAACCAGAGCCTCCCTTGGATAGTATTGTTTGAGCTTCAATGATGAGCTTTGGATTGAATGACTACCTTTATTGGTCGGAATGGCGGGGAAGTAGGTCCTCCCTACTTCAATGGAAAAAGGGGGAATCACCGTCTCACAGCCGCCCCTCTATTCTGACTTTGTCCTTAGGCAAGCGTATTTAATCCATCGTTTGGTCCTACTAGAAATAGCTTTGGTCTCAATTCAATCTGTTGTTTTCTTTATTAGCCCCAGCCTGCTGGGAGCTTCTTTTTGTTCACAAGTGATAGTCCACACACTAAAAGTTTATTAGGTGCTTTGATCTTTGAAGCAGTCTATTCCTGATTTATATATTTGTTTGCCTTTGTGGTTGTAGATGTTAAAATCTTTCAAGGTTGAGAGGCTGGTAGTAGCTGCCATTCCAAGTTTAGTGGACACATGGACATTGGGTTTTGGCTTTACGCCCATGGACGATGAAGAGAAAGAACAGTTAAACAGCATCAACTTGATGATGTTTCCTGGAACAACATTGCTAAGAAAGAGCTTGTACGAGAAAGAAGCTATGGAGTTCAAACAAGAAGGTGGGCAAATTTATTTATTTTCCTTGTTTCAATTCATTGAACTCCAAAACCCTTTTCCATGTGGATTTTACATATCTTTCGTTATTCTTAATAGTGTGCCAGGGACGTTACGTAGAAGTTTCTTGTGCAATGCAGGACCAGGTGATCTGTCGCCCACAAGATCAGATGGATCAATAGAAAGAGGTGTTTGTGTTGATGAAAGGACCCTCCTCAAGTCTGCCAAAAAATCTGATGGTAACTGTTGTGTAGTCGAAGTTGTCTCGGAAGCGGCACCTGTGCTTGACCTCAAGAATCTGCAGTTGGATGAAGAACAGGGAAGTAGTCCGCCGAAACATCTTTCGACCCACAAATTTACTTCTAACATTGAATGTTGCAGTCTGAGGAAAGAAACCTTGGACATATATGGTGGGAGTCAGCTTTTTTCAACAGAACAGCCGCGAAAAACCCGTGCCAGGCATGGGAAGTAGAAGTATATATTTTTAGAGAAAACTCGTGCAATGCTTAAAAGCAGGGAACGGATGGAATGGTGCAGCAGCCAATGTGGCATGAAGAAGGCTTCAAAGGGAGAGGGAAAAAAAGGAAAATAGAAAGGGTGGTGAACTAGTACCATTTTTGTTATCGCTGCCATCTGGGCCCACTGACCGCATGGACGTTTAGCCCACCCCTTGGTGAATATACACACAAAAATCACCATGATTGGTAATCTCTAGCCATCAGATTTTAGTATTTTTTAAGGCGTGATTCTCGCCGTTGAATTCAACCATTTTTTAGAGTACTAAACCCAACGGCTAAAAGTTGTCAAACAAGCTGTTTTTTTGGTATGAATGTCTACCAAGGGGTGGGCAAAGCATCCATGCGGTCAGTGGGCCCAGATGTTAGCAGTGAGTATCAAAAAATGGTGCTAGCTTACGCTTTGGGAGCATAAGCTTTAGACTACAGCGCGGCTCAAATAACTAGGGGCAGGATAAATACTTTCAGGGGTCAAATACAAGTAAATACATATCCAAACATGACTTCACATTATCCATTCTACCTAATCCACTAACACATCTGGGTCGGGTCGATGGCATGAAATGGGTCAGATGTAGCTATATCCATATCCAATTATAACATCGAGGCCCACAAACAGATTCGGATTTGACTCTGATTAATAACTTGAGATTCTAATCCATACGAGTCAAGTCGCATGCAAGAACACAAAACCCGTTAAAATGGGTCTGTATCGGGTCAGTTATTGGCTCTGAGTCGCACCGTTTAATTTGTATTTGCTCTGGTCTAATGTCATTGATTATAATTCTTTACAATTTCTAGGTACTCCCAAACACTAAGATTTCTAATTTCAGGAATTAATATTTTGAAGAATCACAATTTCTAAACCTAGTTCCATGTTTGGTTACCAACAAACCCTAAGTGCTTCGATTTTCTAATCTTACAGACATAATAATCCTTTTCAGTATATTTGGTGGTGTTATAATTTTACTATTAGAGACGATATGTTTAGAGAGAGAAAGAACTAGAAATCACCAATCAGGCGGATTTTTTTGGGGGCGATGGATCCACCAAGGGATGGGTCCAGCAAATATTTGCTATCCCCCGGGCCTTCAAAGTTTGAAGTCCCCCCCATTGATCCACTGACCTTATGGATGTTGGCCCACCTATTGTTGGACCCATACATCAGAAAACAGTTTGATTGGTGATCTCTATCAATTGGATTTTAGAACAAAAAAAATGCTCAAAATCCAACAGCCATAAATCATCCAATTAAAATGCTCAAATCCAATGGCTAGAAATCACTGATTGAGCTGATTTTCAGTGTTATGGGTTTATTAAGAGGTGAACCAAACATGCATGGATATCTGGGCCTGAGAGTGTACCATGTGGCATTTTTAGAGGGAGACTTCAAAGTTTGAAATTGCTGGGGACGAATAAAGCATGCCACGTGGCATTTAGTATATTGTACTAAAATGTACTGGAGCGTTTTTGCCTGTGGAGTGCACAAAAATGCACCATCTGGCACTTTTCTTCGGGCCCACTGATCCATGAATGATTGGTCCACAACTTGATGGACCTGCACACTACCATAAGCCTTACTGATGATCTATAGCCAGTGGATTGCCCCATATTATCATAGGGTGATTTCTAGCTGTTAGATTTGAACAATTGTTTTATTTTTTGGATAATCAGAAAACGCTTAGAGATCACCATTCAGCTTTTGGTGTAGGTCCATCATGTGATGGGGCAATCATTCATGGGTTAGTAGGCCCAAAGAAGTGTGCCAGATGGTGCAGGGCAAAATCCGGCAAAGTTTGGTGTGTAGGTCCATCAAAGTTTGGGGCCAAACATTCATGGGAGTGTGCCACATGGCAATTTTAGAGTCTTCTGTGTCATAGAACAGCTCGCTAGCCTGAAAGTGTGTGCCAGATGGCACTTTTTATGCGCTCTACAAACCAAATACGCTCGTGTTTGGTCATCTGGAGGAGTAAAACTTCCATCACAATGGAATTGCAAATCACACAAAACACAGCCAATGAGTTCTCGGCACGTACACCTAAAAAGCAAAAGCACATGGGTACGTTGCAAAGCACTTGTGTACGGTGCCGAGAACTCATTGGCTGTGTTTTGTGTATTTACAATTTCGTGTGATGGAGGTTTTACTCTCATCTGGAGTAAATTTTGTGTAGGGCATAAAAAATGCCACCTTGCACTCTTTTGGGCCCACTGCATGAATGATTGACCCTCACTTGATAGACCTACACACAAAAAATCAGCCCGATGAATGCTCTTAATCATTAGATTTGAACTTTTTCATAGGATGATTTATGGCCGTTGGATTTGAATATTCTTTCAGATACTCAGAACTCAGTTAGAATGGAAAGAGATCATCAATCAGGCTGATTTTTGGTGTGTAGGTACATAAAGTAGTAGGCCAACCATTCGTGAGTCGCGGTCCGAAAGTGTATGCCAGGTGGCACGTTGTAATGCTCTCCGCAGCTCCACAGGAAAAAATACTACACACTAAATACTCTCTCAACACTAAATACTCTCTCATCAATCAGGATGATTTTTGGTGTGTAGGTACATAAAGTAGTAGGCCAACCATTCGTGAGTCGCGGTCCGAAAGTGTATGCCAGGTGGCACGTTGTAATGCTCTCCGCAGCTCCACAGGAAAAAATACTACACACTAAATACTCTCTCAACAAAAATAACGGATGTAACGCACGGGCAAAAACGGAAAATAATGGTCGTTGTTTTCGCTACAACGGAAAATTAACGAAAATGACGGTCGTTATAACGAAAATAACGGTCGTTATAACGAAAATAACGGCCGTTATTTTCTGAGCGTTAAAACGGTACATAACGTAACGGGGGAGGTCGAATCCGTTATGACGGCCGAGTCAGTTCAAAGTTGATTCAAACTCTCACATTTCTCTCTCTCAACCCGCGCAAAAGGAGTGTAGTTGTGGATGACTCAGTGTCAACTGTCAACTCTATTCAGACACCCTACTTTCTCTCTCACTCTTGTCTTTTCTCCGTTTACTTCTCTGCTCAGTCACTCCGCAAAAACCCTAGCTTAGGGTTTTACTGGAAGCGGAACCGTTCCTCGATTGATCGTAGTCATGGCTGCCGCAAACGCACCGATCACGATGAAGGAAGCTTTAACCGTAAGCGCTCCATGTTTTCAAACTTGTTTAAAGCTTTTTTTCTTTGTTATCGATTGATTCTCTATTAAAATTTCCGTTCAATCCGTGTTTTCAAACAGAATTCGTAGTTTTTGATCTCAATTTCACTACCAGTTTCACCTGTTATCCTTTATGTTTATATTCTGCGTTAGTCTCCCCTGGAGCGACACTCCAAAGTATCCTCACTGTAGTGGCGGGTTTTTTTTTTACCACGTGGAGGACTGGCGTGTCCAGTCCCTGATTAACGACACTCTGGAGTGGCCACGTGGATAGTGCCTTTGTCCACTTCACGCCTATGCTCTACCAAGTATTGAATTTTAAAAATTTAATTAGAATAAAAAGGAAAAATAAACATGGCTTCTTTTGCCACGTGGCTGAGTGTCATTGGACTGGAACTTGCCACATGGGGGAGATGCTGAGTTGGCAAGACACGTGGACTGCTTAGGGTTTGCTCTTCCATTAAAGAAGTTTGGAGTACCACTCCAGAAAACCAGTCCCCTTGGCAGACGAGGAGTTTTGGACCTAAAATTTGTGTCTTGGAAGCTTATCTACATTTTGTTGAGACTTCTGGTTCGTTTTATAGGATTCAGGGCTCTATATAGATCTCTGACTTCTCTTTGTGGTTTGGATGACTTCTTTTACTTGGGGTCACTTTCCTTATGATCATGTGGTATTTACAGGGGCTGTTGGTAAATTACAGTAAACCTGAGGTCCACAACAGGGGGTGTCGACCTTCAGTCAACTCCATTGGATTGTACATCCTCTAGATACATGTTCGATCCCACAAAAATTGGAAATGACGTGCGTCTCGAGGACACAATCCAATGGGGTTTGGCCTACAATTTGTTTTCCCGTTTCCCTTCCTTTCTGTTGTTATTTGATCCTATTTGGGTATGTTTGGAATGTTTGAAAAAAAATTCCGTGCAACAATATTGTCCCGAGACAATAATGACATGCAATGAGTGTTGTCATGTGTTTGGTTCGTGTATTAACTTTCTCATCGCATTTTCTCTTACCTTGTGTGGGTCCCACATAATCAAATAACTCAAGTGTGAGCCCCACCTATTAGGCCAGATGACCCAAATAAACTGCATTTGCATGCGAAATTTCGTCACCTGATTTTCATGTCCCAAGCACTCCCTTATGTTTCTTTTTATCTGGGTTGCATTGCTAATATTTCTGGGAGAAGCTGAAGGTATGAAAAATGGAGGTTGAGAAACGACTTAGGAATGCAATTCGATTTTTTTTCTTTTTATGATTCTTTTTTCCTTCCATCCCACTTTTGTAAGTGCACTCTTATTATCTATTTGCTGGTTCCACACTCTGTAGTCTGTAGTATTAACATGTGATATTATATGTTCATTATGTTGCCCAATAGTAGTTTTTAATGTGATCCAGGCACCTATTCAATTTTTTTTTTGCTTCATTATTTTAGTTCTTTATTTGTTTGTTTGGAATTACTTGCAGCTCTCAAGTGTAGGGATCAATCCCCAGTTTATCACCTTCACTAATGTGACCATGGAGTCTGACAAATACATATGTGTTCGAGAAACTGCTCCTCAAAATAGTGTTATTATTGTGGATATGAGCATGCCCATGCAGCCATTAAGAAGACCAATTACCGCAGACTCTGCTTTGATGAATCCTAATAGCAGAATTCTAGCACTAAAAGGTAATTGTACTATCATGATGACATAATTCGTTCTTTCTAAAAGCATGGATTATATCTATTTATGCTCAACTTACAGGTGGATGCATCATTTTGAAGATATATGCTCAAGTTGAAGCTCAACTTTTAGGAGTTTTTGCCTAAATATACAATATTGAAAAGAAAGCCTTCATTCTTGAATAGTCTTTTGGCCTTCCATTTGGTGCTCAGATTTTAGAGGCGGTAGCCAGTCTAATACATCTATATTTCGGACTTGGCCTGACTTCACAGTTGCTTTGTCATGTTGTTTTGTTTGTTTACTTTTTAGACACAATAATGTTTCTTTTTCCCTGATAGAACAAACATTTCCTTACCCATAACTAGATCCACGCCTTCTGTTTCTCTAAAATATTAGAAGCTCAAAATAGTTTTCGTAGGTATTAAGATGTGATTTGAATGTTTGTTCCTAGTATTAGAATTCGCTGAAATTTCTGTCGAATTTTGTTGATTTATGACCTAAAGAAATGAAATTTACCTGTAATATTTCAACAAATTTTATTGTTCAGGACCGAAACTTCAAAAAAACTTTTTTTGACATATTTTTCCACATTTCCTTGCTTTTGGGAGGTTCCGAGGTGTAAAACAAGCACTCCGTTAAGGGTGTTTGTGTGGAGAACAACATTTTGGGGGTTGATGTTGTCAGGGACCTACTTGTAATATCTTATATTCTACAGGGGGCCCTTGTAATATTGTAAAACTTCACTTAATATATATATTGGGTGAAATCGTGTAGGCTATTCTAAGCTCTACAAGATTTCTCCTCTTTCCCCTATTCTCTTCACCTCTCCTCTCTTCCATCTCTAACCCTAATCTCTTATCCTGGTTACGATCCAAGATTACAACATGGTATCAGAGCATGGTTATATAACCATGGCTCAATCCTAGAGGTTTGAAGAACCCTAAGGATTGCGAAATTCGATGCGAAGGGCTTTCCAAAGAAGGAGATCATCTCCCATGGATAGCCGCAGGCTTTAGAAGAGTCTGAAACCCTAGCCGCCCACTCCAAAAGGTTGGAGAAGTTCTCCCAGGCCTAGCCGCCCACTCCAGAAGCCTGGAGAAGAGCTATCAGGCATAGCCGCCCACTCCAGAAGGCTGGAAAAGAGCCACCAAGCCTAACCGCCCATTCTAAAAGGTCAGAGAAGACCCTCTGGACATAGCCGCAGGTCTCAGAGGAGCCCGGAACCTCTCCCTAGTGCTACCGCACCTATCCAGGAACCTTTTTAGGTCATCGGAACCATTCACAAGTTTCCTACGAGTGGTTTTTTCTCCAATAGAAAATCTATAAAGGAGTTGTTCCGAAAAGGTCCGAAAAGGTCTGTTGCTCCTCAAAGAAGCCCTCTGGTAGCAAACATGGAACCTCAGCCGCTCATGCCACCAGCCAAGATTCCTCTGATGTGACCCCTTCCTCTGGGCAGTCCAACACCTTCTCTAGCATGGATATTGACAGGCTTCGACAATTACTTACTCAGCTTGATGGCCCTTCTCCACCTACATCATCCTTTGCTCAGACAGGTACATCCCATTCAGCCCACCATGTGTCTACGGCACCCATTGGTCCTTCTTGGATCATTGACTCTAGTGCCTCCGATCATATGACTGGTATGCCATCCCTTTTCTCCACCTATAATATCTGCTCAAGTAAGGACAAGGTCCGCGTGGCCGATGGCACCTTCTCCTCTATCTCAGGGAAGGGCACTATCTCTGCCACACCTACTTTGTCTTTATCCTCTGTACTTCATGTTCCTAAATTCACCACTAACCTGCTTTCTGTTAGCCATCTTACTAAGAGCCTAAACTGCAGTGTTACCTTTTTTCCTACTCACTGTGTTTTTCAGGACTTGGAGACGAGGCGGATGATTGGCAGTGGTCGTGAGGATCATGGATTGTACTTGCTCGATAGCCAGCCGACTTCATATTCTGTTGCACATCAGTCTAGTGCCAATGTCAGTAGTTCTAGCGTTAATAAAGACCTGTTAATGCGATGGCATAACAGGCTAGGTCATTTACCGCTTTCAGTCATGAAGAGTCTGTTACCTCAGTTTGCGTCTATTCCATTTTTTGAGTTCAACTGTGAAACTTGTGTACTTGCAAAACAATGTCGGGTGTCTTTTCCGACCAGTAATAAAAAAGTACGTTTCCTTTACAGCTTGTGCACTCTGATGTTTGGGGACCCAATCCCACCACTTCTATCTTTGGTTTTCGCTACTTTGTGGATGACTATAGTCGTTACACTTGGATCTACCTTATGAAATCAAAAAATGAGGTGCATACTATCTTTCAGACTTTCCATAAAATGGTGTGCAATCAATTGGGCACCACCCTAAAAGTCCTATGCACTGACAATGGGGGGGAATACATGTACAGTGGCCTTGCCTCCTACTTTGAAGAGCATGGAATTCTTCATCAGACTTCATGTGTCGATACACCTCAACAGAATGGGACCGCTGAGCAAAAGCATCGCCATGTCCTGGAGGTTGCTAGGGCACTTCTTCTTGATACTCGGGTACCCAAGGGTTATTGGGCTGACGCTGTGTTGACGGCATCCTACTTGATAAATCGGATGCCTTCTCGTGTATTGGGGTCGAAGTCTCCCCTTTCACTCCTGTTTCCTTCCTGTCCTGTGTTCTCCATTCCACCTAAGGTCTTTGGTTGTGTTTGCTATGTTCACGCCCATCACAAGAAGGACAAGTTAGATCCGAAAGCCGTTCGATGTGTGTTCCTTGGCTATTCGTCCACTCAGAAGGGATATTGGTGTTTCCATCCCTCTATCCGTCGTCGGTTTGTTTCTCTAGATGTTATCTTTTTTGAGAGTCTTCCCTTCTTCTCAGTTGATCGGACTTCTCTTCAGGGGGAGCTTGGGAGTATTGACGAGAGTCCGATACCTCCATAGGGGGAGATTCCTCAACCAGTACCCCTTGCTTTGCCTGATGAGTCTCCTGTACCCTTGTCTTTATCTCCTACTGACACTGTGCTACAGGATCCGCAGCTGAAGACATATGCCAGACGACGTCAAAAAGAGAAACAGTCCACCATCCAAGCTCACTGCCAGGAAATCCAACTCGATCCAGGTAATCGTGTCCTCAGTGATCCTCATGATGATATGTCTGTTGCTCCTTCTACTATCCTTCCCATAGACATTGATGTACCTATTGCTCATCGGAAGGGTATTCGGAACTGTGTTACCAAGCACCCTATCTCTCACTTTGTTTCCTATCAGCAGCTCTCACCATCCTACAGGGCATTTGCTACTTCCCTATCCAGTGTCGCTCTGCCATCCGGTGTCTCAGATGCCCTTAGCCAGCCTCAGTGGAAAGCAGCCATGCTAAAGGAGATGGCAGCTCTAGAAAAGAATGGTACTTGGGATTTGGTTCCATTGCCTAGAGGAAAGAAACCGGTAGGGTGCAAGTGGGTATATACAGTGAAATACAAAGCAGATGGAAGCATCGACAGGTACAAGGCCCGTCTCGTTGCAAAAGGGTACACACAGACTTATGGGATTGACTACCAAGAGACGTTTGCTCCTGTGGCCAAGATGAACTCAGTTCGAGTTCTGTTATCTCTAGCGGCAAATTTTTCTTGGCCCCTCCACTAGTTGGATGTCAAGAATGCCTTCCTCCATGGTGATCTAGAGGAAGAGGTCTACATGACAGGTCCTCCGGGGTTCAGTCCGACTGGGAGTAAGGAACTTGTGTGCAGACTGAAGAAAGCCTTGTATGGGCTTAAACAGTCACCAAGGGCTTGGTTCGAGAGGTTCAGTTCCGCAGTCAAGAAGATTGGCTACTCGCAGAGTCAGGCGGACCACATTCTTTTCATTAAGAGAAGTCAAGGTCGTCTTACTGCTCTTATTGTGTATGTGGATGATATCGTGGTCACAGGAGATGACCCAGATGAGGTTTGTAAATTGAAAAAACACCTCGGCACAGAGTTCGAAATCAAGGATCTGGGAACCTTGAGATACTTTCTGGGCATTGAGGTTGCTAGGTCAAAGCAGGGTGTGTTCATCTCACAAAGAAAGTATGTACTTGATCTCCTTCGAGAGTCAGGAAACTTGGGAGTTAAACCAGCCGATACGCCTATAGAGCAGCAACATCGGCTGAATCTTGTTGATGGGGATCCCATTGCTGATACAAGCCGGTTCCAGAGACTTGTTGGGCGTCTCATCTACCTTTCGCTGACACGACCAGATATTGCATATGCAGTCAATGTCATCAGTCAGTTCATGCATGCCCCTCGCTCTCCACATCTTGAAGCAGCACACCGAGTGTTACGCTATCTTAAGGGGGTTCCAGGGAAGGGTATCCTATTTAGTAAGAATGGACACCTGCGAGATGAAGCTTATACAGACGCTGACTGGGCAGGTTCAGTCACTGACAAACGTTCCACATCAGGGTACTGTATGTATGTGGGGGTAATCTGGTGTCTTGGCGCAGCAAAAAGCAACCAGTTGTCGCTCGCTCCAGTGCCGAAGCAGAGTACCGTTCTATGGCTCATGGTGTATGTGAGCTTCTATGGTTGAAGACTATGCTCAGTGAGCTCGGATATCCTGTCAAAGGGTCTATGCAGCTGTATCGTGACAATAAAGCAGTCATCAGCATTGCTCATAATCCAGTTCAACACGACAGGACAAAGCACATTGAGGTAGACCGTCACTTCATCAAAGAGAAGCTTGGTCAGGGACTTATTTGCACACCGTATGTCCATACTGCTGATCAAGTTGCAGATGTGTTAACTAAAGGTGTTACTAAAGGGATCTTAGAGCACCTGTTATCCAAGCTGGGCATGATAGATATCTTCGCACCAGCTTGAGGGGGAGTGTTGTCAGGGACCTACTTGTAATATCTTATATTCTACAGGGGGCCCTTGTAATATTGTAAAACTTCACTTAATATATATATTGGGTGAAATCGTGTAGGCTATTCTAAGCTCTACACGATTTCTCCTCTTTCCCCTATTCTCTTCACCTCTCCTCTCTTCCATCTCTAACCCTAATCTCTTATCCTGGTTACGATCCAAGATTACAACAGTTGACATCAAGGTCAACTGTTCCTCAAGTTGCATATTTTAAAGTTGTTCTTTGGTAAAATCCAAATTTCTTTTTTACTTCTATGTTTTTTTTTCTTCATATATTTAAGCTACATTAGTAGAAATGAGCAAGTCAAAGGGTCTAAATGGGTGAGGGGAACGCCGAAATGGACACGGATTGAGGTTTAGGGAGGAGATTTTAAAAAACTTGTCTTAACAGGAGAAGTTACTTTAGAAAAAATTGTTTGGAGGAACGAGATTCGCGTAACGAACCCCTTATTGCTGGTATAAGGTTTATGATGTTGATGAAGCCATATTATATTACATACATGTAAATGCGTCATATCTCTAAACTTATCTAAGTTGGTAAATCTTTGCAAAACTTCTCTATGGTGAATAAAACTTCCTTGAATTAATTCGGAATTTAATTAAGCGTGGCCTAGGGCAAAGTCGAAGTTAAGTACCTTGGTCTGCACTTCATGTGTTGCTTTATATTGCTGCACAAAGTCTGATTGAGGATTCTATTTTTGGATTGAAGCTCAACTTGTAGGAAGTACTCAGGATCATCTCCAAATATTCAATATCGAGATGAAGGCCAAAATGAAATCTTATCAGATGCCTGAGCAGGTAGTTATATGTCTCTTTTTTTTCCAGTTGTATAATAATCAAACTCAAATGCAAATCATTTTGCTTTTTGGTTTTGAATGTGGGTTGTTCTCTACAGGTTGTGTTTTGGAAATGGATCACACCAAAATTGCTAGGCTTAGCTACGCAGACCTCTGTATATCATTGGTCCATAGAAGGTGAGCTGGGAAGATGTTCATTCTACTGGTTATCACTTTTTAGCCCTTTGTTGATTGCATATGCCCTTTCCTTTTCCGTTGCTTCAGTGTTGGTGTCACTAAGAAATCAAATTGTTTTTGCTTGAAAAAAACTGGCATTATTTATCTCCCACACAAGTAGGCTGTGATCCATGCTTTTATAACTTGTGTTCAGGTGATTCTGAGCCTGTGAAAATGTTTGAGCGAACTGCTAACTTGTCTGGCAATCAAATTATTAACTACCGTTGTGATCCTTCTGAGAAATGGCTTGTCTTAGTTGGCATTTCTCCTGGTGCACCTGAGGTATGTCCATCCAATACTACAAAACTTATGCTTTCAAATTCCCCCTGAACCATGCCAAGATTCATCTCTTGATTCATGCTGTATGCTCTCCAATTGGGTTTTTGGTTATAACTCCTAATTACAAATTTTATGCTGGGTGAGAATATACATTTAGTATTTTTTTTTTGATAAGTAGAATATACGTGTAGTGTAAGTGTTGCAGTTTTAAGCTGATTCAATGATAAGTTTAACCTACAGAGTCCGTCTAGAGCTAAACCCATTTCATACATCCAATTCTTATACCCAGTGGTATGGCCCACATAGAAATCATGTTGAAAAATCCAACTATACTTTGAAGTGTCCATTCTGGGAAGAACCATCCTCACAAAAACCAGTCCATTTTGAAATTTCTAACCTCATGAAATATTGACTTGAATTTGAAAGATCCAGACCATCCAATTAAACCGTTACTTTAGGTCAAATTTTCATATAGTTAGCAAAGTCGAAATGGACTGATTTTTGGTAATGATGATCATCATGGTAAGGGCAACCCAATGTAAACATGATCGCCATGTGGGCCCAATCACTGGGTGTAAGAATTGAATGTAAGAAATGGGTGTAGCTCTAGACAGACTCTAACCTACATCTATAATGTTATTATTATTACTTGATAAGTAATTGCAAGTTGATTGAGATGGTTTGTTCGTGTACAACGAAGTCCAATGGCAACATCGGTGAGGAGGAATGTGCAAGTTGAGGGGCCTAAAAGGGCAAAGGGAAGGCCAAAACGGATGTGGAGTGAGGTTCTAAGAGGGGATTTTAGGAAACTTACCTTAATAGAAGAGTTGGCTTTAGACAAGATTGAATGGAGGAACAAAATATGTGCAGCTGACCCCATAGAATTGGGAAAAATGATTATGACGATGATGATGATTTGATATGTAATTGAGAGATTATATTAAATGGCAGGGGAAAAAACCCACTGTGCAAGGCAGAAAAAAAAGGAGAGAGAGATTATAAAAAAACAAAATTCCAACCAAATAAGCTAGGACAAAAAAGTATAACATTCCATCTAAATACAAATCATTGAAACATAAGCCTTTGAATTCCTTAAGAATAGAAGACCAGGAGAGTAAAACATCTTTGGTCGTCAAAACTGAAGCGTACTTGTCCTCCATTAGTAATGTTATTTTTGTTGGTATAAGACTATTTTCTTAATAACTTTTAAGTTTCTCCATTTATTTTGCTTTCTTCATTTTCTTAGTTGTTTTGCTAATAATTTTCTCTTTTGTTTTGTTTCTCTTTTGCATAGAAAACCCTCTGAAACTTGGCTTGGATTTATAACTAGGTTGAGTAAATCTTTTTGCTAAGGTCCAAGCAACGAGGCCTTGCAAACTGCTGTTTCTTTAGGCTTATTGACAAAATTCATAGATCTTATAGGATTTTTAAAAGCTCAGTTGAGTTCCGTTTTTAGTTTTGAAGAAATAGTTTGTAAACTAGTCTTGACTCTTGACCATTCTAGTTTTAGCCCTTTGAGAGACAAAGAACGGGGATTGTTGTTATCAATAATGAGAGAGGTGGGGACTCTTTGAGAGACAAGGAACAGGGATTGTGTGTTATATACCAGAAATACCTCATAATAAAATGTGGCTAGAGAACATACCCGTCTCTTTCTTTTATTTTTCTAGTTTCTTACCAAGGTTCTCATGTTGGTTTCAGAGCACAAGATCAAGGATTTATTTTCTCTCCATTTTTTTACAGCACCCCTGACCTCATATAAACCAGAAATAACAACTTATAACAATCATAATAAACACAAAGGGTAGGAAAAAATGTGACTTGGGAACTTGTACATCTTCCAAAGGCAAGGTTTAAAATCTCGTTCCGTTTCATTGTGTTGGTAAGCTGGTGGAACAAGACATCGACTGAGACAGAACTAAACAAAATGAGACAAGGGAAAAAACACTATATGTCTTGATAATGTTAAACTATTTTTTAATGCTTAATTAAGTTACAAACTTGTTTTTAGGAGTTATAAGTGTTATAAACATATATATAAAAGTGGATGGCACTGTTGAAAGATACAAGGACAAGTTGGTTGCAAAGGGGTATACTCAAACCTATAGTATAGACTATCAAGAGACATTTGCACCAATTGCAAAGATTAATTCAATACGGGTTCTTTTGTCGTTTGTTGCCAATAAGTCTTGGCAACTCCATCAAATGGATGTGAAGAATGCGTTCCTCCATGGGAATCTTCAGGAAAAAGTCTATATGGATACATTGCTTGGGTTTCGATTTCCTAATGATGAAGGTAAAGCATGTAAGCTCAAAAAGTCTTTATAAGGACTTAAGCAGTTCCCAAGAGCATGGTTTGATCGGTTCAACAGTGCTGTGAGAGAAGTTGGGTATAAACAAAGTCAAGCAGATCACACTTTGTTCACGAAACACGCACCAACTAGCACCACAACTCTTATTGTATATGTTGATGATATTGTTGTTACGGGCAACAATAATGTGGAAATTCAAAAGCTAAAAGAGTTTCTTAGAAAAAAATTGAGTTTAAAGATCTCGGGCTGCTGAAATATTTCCTTGGTATTGAAGTAGCACAGTCAAAGGAAGGCATTTTAATTTCACAAAGAAAGTATGTTCTGGATTTGCTAAAGGAGATCAGAAAGCTAGGAGCTAAACCGGCTGAGACGCCTATTGAGCCAAATCTCAAGCTGGGTGATGATGATGGTGAACACTTGGTGAATGTAGGCGGCTTACGGCAATTTGTTGGGAAATTAATTTATTTGTCTCATACCCAGCCTAACATTGCATATGTGGTGAGTGTGGTTAGTTGGTTTATATATGCTCCTTGGACTGCACATCTTGAGGCTGCCTTAAAGATATTATGGTACCTGAAAAGTTGCCCAGGAAAAGAATTGTTCAAAAAACATCATCACTTGCAAGTAGAGGCATGGATTGATGCTGATTGGGCTAGGTCAATCTCTAACAGCCAATCAACGTTAGGGTATTGCACGATGGCTTCGACAATTTGGTTACATGGCAAAAAACAATCAGTTGTGGCAAGGTCAAGTGTTGAAGTTGAATTCAGGTCCATGGCACATGGTATCTGTGAGTTAGTGTGGTTAAGATTACTACTCGAGGAGTTGGGTTACATAGTCCCTCAGCTGATGACCTTATATTGTGACAATAAGGCTGCAATAAGTACTGCACAAAATCCGGTCCAACATGACAAAACCATGCACGTAGAAGTTGATCGTCATTTTATAAAGGAGAAACTTATTGCCGGTGAGATTTTTTTATTGCTGGTGAGATCTGTATACCCTTTGTGCCTACAGATCGACAATTGGCTGATGTTTTGATGAAGGTAGCCGGGAAGCCTAGATTTGATGTGATTGTTGGCAAGCTGGGCATGCGAGATATCTACACACCAGCTTGAGGGGGAAGTATTATAAGTTGCTATTTTTGGTTTATATGAGGTCAGGGGTGTTGTTGTAAATCATCTTATAGTTTACTCAAAAGATCTCTTAATAAAATATGGGTCTTATGTGGGCTAGAGAACATACGATCACTCTTTCTTATATTTTTCTCTTATTCTTGTAGTTTCTTACTAAGGTTCTCAACTGTTTGCTGCCATGTGTTCAAGAAGGGGGGCTGGCTATGACCATCTGAGGGAGATCTGTAGAGATGGAGAGAGATTTGGAGTGAGAGGTGAGGAAAAGGAAGGCAAGCCACATGGAGAAATTACTGATGATGAAAGCAAGTCCATGTAATTAGTGTTTTGAGTCTGCACTCTTATCAATTTTGTCTTTCAACTCTATTGATTAAAAAACCGACTAGTATACTGATAACTTATACCTGTACAAACACACAGTGCATTCCTTTAAAAGAACACGTCAAACTTGGTCAAGTTGTAGTGTCGAACTCATAAATTCATGAACCAGTTTATATGCAACAGAATCTTTTTTAGTCGTATCTTTGTATGGATAGATGTCTTGTTGAAGTAGCAATTATGATTGATGTTTAATATTCTTTTTCTGTCTAGAGGCCACAACTTGTTAAGGGGAACATGCAGCTATTTTCTGTAGACCAGCAACGTAGTCAAGCATTAGAAGCACATGCTGTAGCATTTGCAACGTTTAAGGTGAGTTCTACAAATTCTTCTTGTACTTGAAATAGATGTATGTTACTTTCCAGTTTGTAATTATGAGAGCATTTCTGTCATATGCTCATCATTTCTCTCTGCAGGTTGCAGGACAGGAAAATCCTTCTACTCTTATTTGCTTTGCATCAAAAACCACGAATGCTGGCCAAATAATTTCCAAATTGCATGTCATTGAGCTTGGTGCTCAGCCAGGTCTATTTCATCATCCATATTCCTTTTTCTGATTTATGTGTGGAATTCACAATTTTCGGTAGGTTTATGCGGTTTATTCTATAATTTGTTTCCTTAAATATACGTGTGGGGCTTTTGTCAAACCATATTTTTGTGTATAAAACAAAATGGGATCTTTCTACTTATTTCCAAATACTAACCTGCATTGACATTAAGATTGAAACTGGGAAAACACTATTAAATATAAGTGTATAGTGGTCTCGCTATTGAGCTTAACTTCTGATCTTTGCACCAACCTTAACTGATTTGCAAGATGATTTAATTAGGAAAACCAGGATTTAGTAAGAAGCAGGCAGACCTTTTCTTCCCACCTGATTTTGGGGATGATTTTCCGGTGTCAATGCAGGTACACTCTCGTTTTTGTTCTTTTACTCAATTTTTGATAAACTAGCATTCATTTATTTTCTTCATTGTGCAGATATCACATAAGTACGGTCTGATATATGTGATCACAAAGCTTGGGCTTTTATTTGTTTATGATCTAGAAACAGCTACTGCAGTTTACCGTAATCGAATTAGTCCAGATCCCATATTTTTGACAGCAGAAGCTTCATCAGTAGGTGGGTTCTATGCCATCAATAGGCGAGGACAAGTTTTGCTTGCAACTGTCAATGAAGCAACAATTGTTCCTTTCATCAGTGGCCAGGTAGGCTATGAGGTGATTATGTTGTTTTGTCAATCTAAGAAAACTTTTGGTGAACAAAAATTCTTAATATTTGGCCGTTTTCAGCTAAACAATTTGGAATTAGCTGTAAACCTTGCAAAGAGGGGAAATCTTCCAGGAGCTGAAAATTTGGTGAGCGTTTGATCCATATACCCCTCCTACTCTACTTAGCACTAGTGACAATTGCTCAAATGTTTTAGATGCATTGTACAGTTCTATATCCATCAGCACATGTAAATAATCTGGCACCCTGATTACTCATTGGGCATTATGCATAATTTAGGCATGGATGATGATGATGATGGAAATTGTACCTGAATAAATCTTCCGACAGCCTTCTGAATGTTTTTCTAGTTCAGATAAAATGCAATGTATGTAGACTTATAGAGTTCACTAATTCCATCGTTCGAGAAGAAAATAACTATGCAGACCAGTGGTTTAATTGAGTGAAAAATGTTCCAACTATTTTTGATACTTTTACACGAGCATTCTATAATAGTTATGAGTCAAGAATTTACCCTGATTGGTGCTTACCTTTCTCATTCAGCTTTTCTGCTTAAACCCAGTCCTCTTGGCAAAGTCAAGTCCATTGGGATCTGAAAGGTTCTACCAGTAAACCAATACTTGCTAACATATGAATTTTCCTATGATTATTCATTTTGATGGAAATAAGGTTACTTGAAACAAGTGTTTTAAAACATGGACCCTGGATTGGTCCGGCCAGTCACACCTGGTTGATTTGGGCGTGTCTGTGTGAACCGTCAGGTCCATGTAATCTCAAACTCTGATAGTGTGATTTAATCATGGTCGTCAATTTCCCCTTTTTTTTTTCTTATTCAAAACACAAGTTGAGAAAGAAATAACTAAAATACTCCCCCAAACTGTAAAAGAAACCAACCCTAAGGAGCGGATGGAGAGAGAGGACGATGGGATTGCCAGCTGGGGGAGAGATGAAAAAATGACAGTTGTTTCCCCACAACCCAGAAACCCTAATGGTGGAAACTGGAAAGAGAGGGCAAAGGGATTAAGGGAGAGACGTGTGTGTATATATATGTGTGTGTGTGTGTGCACATGAAAATGTTTATGTGATGAGTCACAGTACATGTGCTTGGAGCAGGTTGTTTTGTCAAGTGCATCTATATGCACAGTTAAAGGTTAATGCCATGAATCGATAGAAATAGAATGCCGAAATAGTTATTTTTTTGGCCTCTCAAACGGAGATGCAAAAAAGAGAAGCTATTTATCAATTTTCCCTGGAAATTCAGGTTGTGCAGCGGTTCCAAGAGTTATTTTCTCAAATGAAGTACAAGGAGTCTGCTGAACTTGCTGCTGAATCCCCCCAAGGAATTCTTCGCACTCCAGATACCGTAGCAAGGTTTCAGGTAATTGTGCAGGCTTTTAATGCCAATATAGTATGAGTTCCTCAGTTTTGTTTCTTTTATTTTAATTTTCAAAAGTGTTCATAATGTGGTAATTTGTTACTATTTCCTATCATGGTTCTCCCAACTCCCAAGGATTTAAACTTCCAAATTTCCAATTACAAATTACTTACTGAAAAAAGAATTCATCTACAAATTAATATTAGTAAGTGTTATCCTTTCCCATGATAGATGCTCCGGAGCTTTGGCTTCTTAATCTTGAAGGAGCCATGTCAGGGGCTCTGTTTGATGTAACACAGACACACACACACACTTACCAGGTAGTATCTGCTTGATGTTTGGAAACTTGCTAGGCTTGATGTGGATGTGTGCCATGTGGTATGCTTGGTCATTGATCTGGCCCTTCCACATGTTAGAGTACCCCTTGGATGGACTGCAGCCCTAAGTGAGCCCTCTTGTTGGTCCAGGTTTCCATCGAGCTCTCTTTTGGATGGTCTACATACATAGAGCACTGGCCCAAAACTGGCCATCGTCATAGTTACTTAATTCAGATGGTTATGGTTTCTGGAATGGTGTAAGTTTTGGGTTGTAGCTATCTCACAGGTTCAACAATCTGGATGATGACTGTGTGGCATGTGGCACTCATTCACGTCACGCATAGAGAAGTCTCTCTATGCTTAAGCATGCCACTTTTCCACACACACACACATGTATGCATGTATGTACAACTATACACTCTCATGCATAAAATTGGGTGTTTTGAGGTTTGCTTTCCTAGAAGCTCTTATTGTTGTTTCTGTTTTTGATGCAGAGTGTTCCTGTCCAAGCTGGACAAACGCCACCACTGCTACAGTATTTTGGGACTTTGCTGACGAGGGGAAAGCTTAACACATTTGAATCTCTTGAGTTATCTCGTTTGGTTGTGAATCAGAATAAAAAGAATCTTCTGGAAAATTGGCTTGCTGAGGATAAGCTCGAATGCAGTGAGGAGCTTGGTGATCTAGTCAAGGTGCTTCTAGAATTTCTCACAGTTCTTACACAGATATTTGATTTAGTTTCTATCATATTCCTACTATATGTAATGCTTTGCTCTTCATTCAGTTTGTGGATAGGAGAATTTTTTTGTTGTTCTTTTTTTCAGTAATTTTGTATATACTATCTCAGTATGAGATTCTAAAGCTTATGCTGGTTCAAGGGCACACAGCAATGCAGGAATATTTTATATTCTGAGAAAATACTTAAGCTGGTCTAGATGAAGCCTGTTGATAAAATGCCATTGTACATTGCAATCAGTACTGAAACTTCTGCACTAGATGTGAAATCTAACACCATCTTATATCGGTAATTAAACCATTCCACTATTGTAGCTTTCTTCCTGCAACTTCACAAATCCTTAAAATATCCTTTTAGTTTGCATAAGAAATCTCATCCTTTTTGCTAGTAAGAGATTGATTAAATGATCTCTGATAGAAAAGTTCTGGGTCTTAAATGGTAAATAGATGGCCCATAATAAGATACTCTAGACTCAATAGAAAGGTTTTAAAATCCGGTGTTGGACTCTAGAAGTGGAAATATGTCGTGGGAATTCATGGAAATGCTTACGATCATGTCAACTAGGTTTTTTTGGAGTATATGCTAGGCATGATGGGTTTTGGTCAGAAGTGGAGAAGGTGGGGAAGAGTCTCTGTGTCTTCGGCCTCCTTCTAATCATGGTTAATTGCAGCCTTACAAGTTTCTTTCAGAGTTCCAGAGGTCTTAGACAAGGAGACCCTCTATCTCCTTTTCTTTTTATAGTGGTTGTAGTCTTGTAGAGGCACTTTGTAGAATGGCTTCAACAGCCAGGGAAGGGGGTGTTCTAGAGGGGTTTAATATGGGAGTAGAAGGCCCAGTTGTTTCTCATCTTTAGTTTGCTAGTGATATATAGTTTACTTCTAAGGCATCCCACAGTCACCTTATACTTGAGATGTCTCCTTGGGTGTTTCGAGGCGGTATCAAGTTTCTTGCATAAACCTCACCAAGAGTAAGGTTTTTGGTGTGGGATTGTGGTTGACTTGCATGAGCTGGCTGGTAACTTGTACTGTAAGATAGGGAAGCTCCCCTCTTCTTACCTCGGTCTCCCATTGGGAGCTTTCTATAATCCAAGGCAATATGGGATCCTATTATAGGGAGACACAATAGACGGTTTGCATCATGGAAAAAGGGTTATTTATCGAAAGGTGGCAAGATTGCTCTTACCCAAAGCACACCTATCCAGTTTGCGTATCCATTTTTTGTCCATTTTCTTCTATTCCTTTTAGCATTGCTTGGTTGGAGAAGATTATCAGAGATTTTCTTTGGATTTTCTTAAGATTTTCCCAAGTATTTGTTGGGAAACCGAACTTACCTTTCGATGTGTAAATCAAAGAAGGAAACCCAGAAGAATGAAAAATAGCAACAATCTTGATGAAAGCAAGATAATCAAAATAAATAGAACACGAGAACACGCCACAATTTTAACGTGGAAAACCCCCTCAATGAGAAGGGTAAAACCACGGGACACTAGTACCGAAAACTTCCACTATGTAAAATAGAATTACAACTTCTGTAGATAAAACTGAAGGATGTCAACATCAAGAGAACAACACTAGCTCTTGATATTCAATTAACTTTACCGAGAAAATGGTGGAAAAACAAAAATGAAGAACAAAACTTCCTTACCGAATAGGAGCTGCCAAATACTTCCAATGGAAATCTCGAAGAAGTGAGAAACGATAAACCGAGGATCTGGATCGATCTTCACAACCTGGATGAGAGAAGGATGTACACTCTATCTTCTCTCTATTCTCAAAAACTCTCACACTCTTAAGATACTCTTTGCGAATATATCATGGGACATGGGAGGTTGTTGACTTGCCAACAGGCAAGAAACCTGTGGGTTGCAGATGGGTGTTCACAGTAAAAGACAAGGCAGACGGGTCAGTTGAGAAGTACAAGGCGAGATTAGTAGCCAAGGGGTACACTCAAACCTATGGGATTGACTATGTAGAGACCTTTGCGCTTGTGCAGAAGATGTGGCTAAATTGAAGCGTCAGTTAGTAGAGGAGTTTGAAACCAAGGATCTAGGACCTCTCAAGTACTTCCTAGGTATCGAAGTAGCAAGATCTAGTCAGGGGATCTTCATCTCTAAAAGGAAGTATGTCTTAGACTTGTTGAAGGACTCAGGCAAGTTGGGTACCAAGCCAGTGGAAACTCCTATAGAGCAAAATCACCCATTAGTAGATGCCAGTGGTGAACTTGTGTGAGATGCTCTGGTTGAAGGTATTGGTTGCTGAACTTGGTTTCCCAGTCTTAGGGTTTGTGAGCTTGTACTGTGACAACAAGGCCGTCATTAGCATTGTTCACAATCCCGTTCAACATGATCACGCCAAGCACATTAAGGTGGAGCGCCACTTCGTTAGAGAAAAGATTGCCTCTGGGGCAGTGTGTACCCCGTTTGTTAAGATTGATGAAAAAGTTACAGATGTTTTCATTAAGGGAGTTCCTAGTTGGCAACTCCATAAGTATTTATGCAAGTTGGGCATGAGAGATATCTATGCACCAACTTGATGGGGAGTGTTGTATACGTATTTCTACGTATATTTCATGTATTAGGGGCAATTTTGTAAATACTCCCCTTGAGGGGTATATTTGTCTTTTGTAATTCCCTTTTACATAAATAAGATTTATGGAGTCATTGCGACCTAATCACATGACATCCTTTCTTCTCTCTTCTCTATCTTCTCTACTTTGAAACCCTAAACCTAACCCTAATTCTTCAATTCAACTAATGTCCCATATTCCCACGGCCTCCAATAAACAAGCGGGCAGCCCTAGCCCATTCCAGATAATTCTTTCCATCAAGCTTCACGGAAGTAATCTGCAACCCGGGGTTTTCATAGACCAATTGATGCACCATAGGCCCTCCAGTCCCTTTGGAGGTGGCTTCCGTGCTCATATTGGACCCTGAGGTAATATCTGAGGTAGTCATAGCTAATCAAGATAGCTAGAAGGCGATGAAAAACCACAAAGAAACTCACAAGCTTGTTGTATGCACAATCGGAGCATCAAGAAGACTAAAAATAGCTCTAAAAGGAGCTCATGATCAAATAACAGCAAAGAGGCGAGAGCTGCATCGAATATGGAATATTATGCATCGTAAGGGGTCGAAATACCCAAAAAAGGAGGGTCCAGTAGGTTTTGGAACTTTGAAACATCCCAAAGAGGGCAAAATAGGGGCTGATGGTAACTTTAGGGTGGAGAAATCTTTACTGATTCCTCAATCCTCCTGGAATCACACATGGATGGATTCGGGATGTTCCTAGGTTTGTAGGGGATAAAAAACAACCAACAAAACCCCCAATAGATCGGATTTGAGACTTGTTTTAAAAAACAATTAAAATGATTTTTGGAAGGAGAAGGGTCTTAAAACCATCAATAAGTCCCCAAAAAATTCTCATAAAGTCACAAAAAATCCTAAAAAATCAAGATCTACCAAGAGAAGTTTTCGTCAGACCTTGAGATGCGCGTATAGACCTCGAGATGCGTGTTCGTATGGCTTATGACGTCAACCGTACGGCACGATTCCCACGGACATCAGCACAAATCCGGTGTTATCTTGGTTGTTCTCCGGCTCTGATACCAAGTTGCAATGGTGATTAGGGTTGGGGTTAGGTTTATAGATTCAAAGAGAGAGAAGAGAAAAGGATGTCATGTGCTTAGGTCACATGACACTCCATAAATCTTATTTATATGAAAGGAGAACATTACAAGGCAAGTATAAGTATACCCCTCACACCAAGGAGTATTTACAGAACTACCCTTTACATGGAAATACGTATATGAAAACAACTTACACATATTTACTTATCAAAAAAACATATTTTGAGAATTGATAAAACAAGCATGCAAGCACACTTAGAACTCTTATAACCATAAACAACCATTTGGAATAAGAAGAGCAAGATAAATAGCAATTGGCACATGTTGATGAACATAACTGAGACCTTGAGAGTCAGATTTACCCATATCCATGTTCAATAGTCATGTTCTTAAGACCTAGGAGGTCGTGTTGCTCTACTAGATTTCCTAATTTATTCTAAAGTTGTGATTGTTTTTGTACTTCTATTAATATAATACTAAAATGTAAGTTTTTATTATAGAATTACAATAATAAATGTTATCGTTGGTATTAAAATGTACATATTTTTGAAAAATATCTAATGGTTTTTATATCTATATGTTATTAGGGATTTACTATTTCTAGAGCACATTTTATTTCTTTCAAAGCAGTAATGTTTTTTTCACTCCCATTTTGCTTCATCCACTCCAGTGAAAAAACATTGGTGCTTACTGGAAGCAAAATGTGCTTAGGAAATGGTACTCCCTTATATTTCTTGAATGTCGTAGTTAATAGTTTGTATCATTTTAAGCATGCATTTTACATATTTTGGTTCTCTTTAGGGTTGTTTACATTTCAAGGATTACTGGAACTGGTACCACAATATCATGTTGTTGGTCCAATACTATAATTATATAGGGTATTAGTACTCATGATCAGGATGGAGATGAAGGGGACAAAGGTCCAAGTAGCTGTGACCTTCCCACATATCATGCTTACGGTGACTAGATATGATGATTATAATCATTTCCATGTGTAATTATAATTGTTTTTAGCTGTCAAGCTCTAAATTACCTGTATCATAAGGAAATGACGTGGACCTTTATTTCCACATTACTTATGGTTGTCTATTATAGTTTGATGTCTTATTAGTGTGCTTTCTTGCTTGATATGTCAATTCCTGAAGTTTCTCAATTATTTTCACATTATTTCCATAGTTCCATCATTTCTATGAAAATGTATTATTTCTACGATGGGTCGAAACTCGAAAGTTTCCATTTCTAGGCTGACCGAAATATAATTTAATGCCTTTGTACTGACATATTGTGATTTTACCTACTTGTATCAGTTCGTATTTCATATTTTAGAAATATGATCTAGGAATCATTACAGCGTATGTCAAATTTAAACTCATGCTTAAAGCATATGTTACCCGTGTATGTCATGGAAATGGCACTGGCAGGTTGTGAAAACGGCCTCTGTCCTTAAAAAAGTGTACTGTCGGACATGGTTTCATTCATTTTAAGGCATCCAAATAGTATAGTTTGCAAGAACCTTAATGGCAGATTTTTGGTTATGCTATGCTGCTTTATAAGGTTACTAGGGGTGACCCATGCCAACGGCACTCCCCAACAAAGTGTTTGCATAAATTGGTGCCTTCGGCACTCAAACCCACTACCCACTTCCTAAATGACCCATGCCAATGGCACTCCCAAACAAAGCGTGCGCAAATAAATTCGAGTGCCTTGGGCATTCAAACCCAAGATATGGAACACTACCTCCATGATTGAACAACTCCCCAAACCTAGAACTGAAGACCTTGAGCTTAATTATGTCGCACGTGGGATGTAATAATAAAAGCTTTATAAGTAGAAAAAGTTATACAATGAAATTATCAGTAAAGCATGTGCAATAATCTATACTTCTATAAGTCAAGCATTTGATTATGCATATCTCATTAATGAAAATATTGATAGAATGAATTTATGCTATCTATCATACATATGTCCAAAAATTTAAGCTAAGTAAAAAGCCCAAAATTAATGATTACAACTATTGACCAAGATAGGTTATAGAAATTTATAATCAGACAGGTGATTGAAAAATAGTAAAAAATGTTACTAAAAGCATCATCATCTCCATATCATATATAATCATATCAGGCTACCTAGTTCTCAAGTTCAACCTTGAAAATGTACAAAGAAACATTTCACATTACCTAAACTTTCGTGGAGTGCTGCACAATTGCCTTTTGTATTGCACAAATGAACTTTATATTCATGTGAGACTGAGAAACAGAAAAGTTGTTAGACAAACAAATACAAAGAGACAAACTCATAGGGTGACTCTGGAAATGGTTTGCAATACCCTCAAACCTCCTCTACAAAATAAATGGGTGACATCAGTTGAAAACCAAACCAAAACAAACCCCCACCACCACCCATATTATTATAAACCAAACGATTACAACTACCAAAACATTATTATAATCAATTTTTTTACCTTTTGCACGCCAATTGATTTCGTAGGCACTACAGTCCAACTAACATTAAACACTCTAAATAACAAAAAATTGTAGATATTATATAAGTTGTTTGTTGCTGATCACATTACATTTACAAAAAAAAAAAATACAACACTGTGCATTTCTATTTTGTCAAAAAAATAGTTAAAATTACAATGAACCATTCGTAGTGCTTTTTTTTAATTACAATTCACCTCACCCATAGCATATTTCCATTGATTAAACCAGCATATCACTGTTAACAACATAAAATATATATTAGTGAAAATATAAATATAGTAATAAATAATTAATAAAAAAATTTGTATATTCTTAAATGTACCTTTGATTGAAGATTTCTTATGGTTCTCAAAATTATATTTGAAAACAAAACTTCATCCATATGTACATACCACGGCAACTTCGGACAGTGGACAATCAAATGAACCTTCTCGCCCTTATCAACCTTATAATTTATAAAAAAAATATAATTCTATCAATAATCATTAAATATAAAAAATCATAGTAAATTTACTTAAATTGGTGATAGATGATTTCTTACTTTTGGCCATCTTCTCCACCTATCTTTATATATCTTCTCTTTTTCTGGTTCGATATAATGATCCCAACTACTCTGCAAATATAAATTGGTTTACCTCAGTTTTGAGTTATATCTAGAAAAAATAAACAATAAAATTTTTCAAAAAATCAATATTAAAAATATCGATATATAATGTATCTCAAGTAACTACTAAAGTAGTACTTCAGGATAAACAATGTTAGCTGTTGAATTTGAATCATTTTGTGGGAAGATGACACTGATTCTGTTTGAAGAAGTACATCTTGATAGAGCTACATATAATTGTCCATGACTAAAAACTGGCGTCTGTAAATCAATTCCAACGTACTTCACTGATTGGCCCTGTGATTTATTTATTGTCATTGCATTCGCCAATCGTATAGGAAACTGGCGTCGTGTCATTTGAAAGGGTAACTCAGATGGTGACGGTGTCAATGAAATTCTAGGAATGAAGACTAAGTTGCCAGATTTTTCTCCAGTTAAAATTTGAGCTTCAATTATGCGTGTTGCGCAACGCATTACCATCAATCGCGTTCCATTGCAGAGCCCATCCTTTGGTGCAAGATTCCTTAACAACATTATTGGGCATCCCTTTTTGAGTTTGAGCATAAACGGTGGTAACTCAGGAGGATCAAGTGAGTTTAAATACTCATTTGGATATCGACTATTGGTACGATCATCTGCATCTTCTTCTGCCATTTTGTCTGCTGCTAAGAAAATAAATGATTCTCCTGAGAACATATCTAAAGCTACAGCATTGATAGCATTGACATCGTCATTACGTGCAGAGAGAATGGTGCGTTCAGTTAGAAAACTCGCTAAGACTGTGCAAGCTTCATTTAATTGAGGATAAACTGAACAAATTAATTCTTGAAGATTCTCACATCTGCGCATTGTTGATGGTAATTGAATAACTTCTTGTGGTTTGGTTCCAATCTAAAAGAAATTCAAAAGAATAAAATTCTCATATTATTTCAGATACAATCGCAATCTATGTGGTAAATGATAACATTAAAAATAATTGTTACCTCTATCAAGAGATTTGCAAAAGTAACATTTTCAGGCTCAGCATTATTCAATCGCATGTTTTGTAACAACGATAGAACGTGAACATGTTTCCAGATTGAGGATCGTCTTAATGATGCTGCAACAATTTGCTCACGAACCCCTTTCGGTATAACTGGTAAGATTTGGCAAAAGTCTTCACCAAGAACGACAGTGATTCCACCACATGGCTTGTTATTGTCGATTATATCTTGAAGTGTACGATCAACCGCTTCAACACAAAACCTATGTTGCATTGGAACTTCATCCCAAATAATGAGTTTTGTTTCTTTGAATAGGCTAGCGTGGAGTGATTGCTTAGAAAATCCGCACACTGAATTCTCCATCACGTCCAATGGAATGTGAAATGTTGAGTGAGCAGTCCGACCGCTGTTCAGTAACAACGATGTAATACCGGATGAAGCAACCATAATAACAATATGCCCAAGACTACGACATTTAGCTGCAATTGTATTGTATACAAATGTTTTTCCCGTCCCAACTGCTCCATTAAAAAAAAATAGCATTCCTTTGTTTTGAGTGACAATCAATCACTACACTATAAGCATAATTTTGTGACTCATTAAGATGATCAACATTAGCAAGTGCTTGAGCATGTTGTCCTTCATGTTGAAGTTGTTGCTCCCATATAAGTCTATTGTCAACCACTACACTCCATATTCCTGTTGGTTGTGGCATTGGTGGAAAGTTTGCAAGACTCTTACCTGATTCCAAAAGGATTTGATTTCACAGATAAAAACCATAATCTGTTATCTGACTATCAGTTGGATTAGGAATATGAAACAATGTGCGAATTTTGTGTGCCAGATCATCACATATGTTAGCTGAAAACTGAATCCATAATTCATGTGGCCGTACAGGGTAACATTGCAAGAGAATAATACTGAATAATGTTCTCAACTGATGTCCACTTTTCATTATGGCAGCTTCTTGCAAACATTGTATCCATTCTTGATCGTCCTCTAGCAATCCACGTGCAACACATGCCGCTTTGAATGTATCATGTAAAACATTGCCTACCGTGCGCACACATTCAAAGGAATGTGGACCTTTAACAACGGTCAAAAGCAAACGGAGATAAAATCTCTCACCAGAATTAGGGCTTGTAAAATACATTCGACCAATTGCAAAACCTTGCTTCCTTGATGTCCATACTTTTCATTGCTTGTTCTAAACAAAATGTTGGGGAAATTCTTAATATGTAAATGAACGCCCATCTTGATTAGAAGCATTGTATGCAAAGAATGCAGTTAAAGTTGACATCTGTTGCTCAGCTCTTTAAAGAATACAATCTATTGATTCTGAAGTATTAAAAACAACACGGTGCATCCCAGGCAAATGCAATGCCAAGCGTACAACTGTTGGACTCTCTTCATGTAATTGATGTCCAAATAATTGCCAAACTGCTTCTGGTGGTCCAATATATCTTGAATCAAGATATTGTTTAATTTCATCTTCTCCATCAAGTACTACTGTTGTTCGGTCATGTCCCTTATAAATGTACTTGTGAATATATTTAACTCATTGAAGTCCTGCGCAAACTTCCACGTTAATATGACGGTCGAACATCTCTGATAGATATGCATCATACGGTACGATATCTCTATTATCAACTTGTTGTCCCTTGACAATATACACTTCCCCCGTATTGCGACGGCGATAAATAGGATAACCATCTTGATCCATAGTTGTCGCATCTGTAAAGGCCCGATGGTATCTTTTTGTGCACTTGCCATTTTCCATACATGGCGCATTCATGTTCCTAGGACCACATGGCCCATGAACCATACACTTTTTCAAAGTTTGAAAAAGAGTAGGATTAATGCTTGGGTCTGGAAATTCTGCACATACTACCTGATCAACTTGAACTGGCCCACGAATTTTGTCTTCATGGCGCAAAAAGAAAAGCGCGTGCATATGTGGAAGCCCACGTTTTTGGAATTCAATGGTAAAAACGTGTGCGACAATTTTACCGAAAACATGTTTGTCCTTTATTACCTTTAATAAAGCTTTACGCTTTAACTCAAAGACTCGAAAAATCAAATCATGGCGATTTGTGGCATTTTGATGCAGCAGAAGTGCATTTTGAATTTCTATCCAATTAGGATTTGCCGTCATTGTAAGAAATATATCTGGGTGCTTGTTGTAGCGCGTGATGGCCATTGAATCTTGGAATATTTCAAACATTTGTCTTGGGCCACCAGTGAACGATGATGGTAATACAACTCGTTGACCGACTTCGTTAGGATTCAAACCTTCTGATTCAATATCTGTCAAACCTTGATATAATTCAGCGCGAAGATCGTCTTGGTTGTTTCTGAAGTAACGCAAGCGATTTTGCTCAGTTGCAGCCCAATCATCTACCAAAAACTCTTGAAACAATTTACCTTCACACAGAATGGGTGAATATTCTGTAGGGCGTTGAAAAAGACGATACGCATAGAATTCCATTTGAGTTAACCGTTGGGTCATACCAATGTTATTGACAATATCCCAATGCTTAAGATCAGGTGCCCATCCAAGTTCTCCATGAGGAAACATGAGAACATAATGCAAAGGTAGATAAGATGGGTGGCACTCACTTATCCGCATCAATTCTTGCCCTCCTTTTAAATGTATAACAATATCTCGTGTACTACTTACCTCGCTCCCATCTCTTGGTAATATAACTGCAATCTCATCCGTCGTTGGAAGATTGTAACGACGTCGATCCTTTGCAGAACTGTAATGTAAGTAAGTTGGCACATTGAAGTTGTGACCTTCTTCAATTGCTACATTCAAGACCTCGTAGACATGGTGATATATTTTGGAAAACGGGTTATAATGCAACATAGTTTCTTGAATAATTTTCAAAACTTCCTTATCCAAATGTGGATTACGTTGATGGCGAATATCCAACGCTGCACTCGGATCATAAATGTAAAGTTGTGCATATACTGTTGTTTGCCCTGGATCTGGTATCAAAGCTTCAATTTGATGTTGCAACTCTCCATGGATGGTAAATGATGTAGGACCTCGTCCAGTTAGTACCCTTGGATCAATTGTGGCACCAAGACTTGTAAACGCATTAGATGCATTATACTCTCGAATGTATTTTCTAAAAGACTTTGCTTGCTGATTGCTGCCATCATATAATCCTTGTAGCGTTGGAGGCAATGGAGAAAGCAAAGGAAGCTTTATTTTCCCTTGCAAGTAGCATGTTCTGAAAAGAGGGCGAGCTAGTGATGATTTTGATAACCGTTCGTCTCTCCAATGAAGTGCTAAGCAGAAGCAACACTTTACATCCATATTTCCTAGAAAATGATGCTCATCCCCATACGTATTAATCGAAAGATGCACTTGTTGCGCAGAAGAAATGGGTTGCAAATCATTTTCATCGTCTTGAATGTAAATATTTTCTTCAATAAAATGTTGAAGTGTCTGTGTTCTGTATATGAGTAGAAGTTAAGAGATAATTAAACATATTTTAAGGAAATAGAGAGAGAAATAGAAAGTGGTGGTATGACGCATAGAGTTAAAGACTTACTGCGTAAGCTTTCTTCGCTTTGGTTCTCCTTGAGATTCTCGCAGTTGAGTGGGCAATACTCTAGACGACGATGCGATGCATGAATTTGGTGCGATTGATGTGATCTTGTTAACTTCAACCGTACTGATAGTGTTTTGTACAATTCAAGTTCAAGGAAAAAAATTTAAAGATAACTCAAAAAAGATTGTACCAAATAGAACAAATGATGTGGCACTTTGCATTGGAATAGAAGCTTACTGTGTAAGCTTTCTTCGCAAGGGTTCTCCTTGAGATTCTCCCATTTGGGTAGGTGACGACTCGGCACGGACAATTGATGTAAGCTCACAGACTTCAGCACCAAGAATTTCTTCTTCTGTGTTTTGTGCACGGATAGGGAACTTAGGCCGCGCTAAAAGATTTCCTCCAAGGTTTCGCATCATGATATCCATAGTAAGTGGAGTCATTTCTGCTTGACAGATGTCCATTCGATTTGGTGTTTCTAGAATCATCCCTGTTGTTGAAGATTGTGCGACATACTGTGTAAGCTTTATTCTCTTCGGTTCTCCATGAGATTCTTCCAACTGAATTGGCATTGTCGTAGATGACGATACAACATTTTCTCTTTTTCTTCGAGCCTGTTGTGATATTGTCCGTCTATTGGGGTACGTGTTTATCACGTTTGGGCTGATGGTTCTTTCATTTGAAGCATTCCGCTCTCTTTCTCTTCTCAGACGTTGCGATAACGCACGTTGTGATATTTCTTGGTTGCTTAACATGCATACTTCCAAAGTCGTGTTATCTTGCTCCCTAGACAGACTGGTTTCAGTTGATCTATTTGTCTTTATGTTCAAATTAATAGAATATTAGATATTAATTTTCAATTAATAGAATTTGAGTTGAAGAGCACCATTGAATTAGTAAACCAAAAAGAAATAGAGTATATTGTACACATTAAACAATAATGTATGAAAACATATAGATCTATAAAATTGTAGTCCAGTTTGTGGAAAAAACCATACATCAAAACCACACTCTAAAGCCTAAATAGAACATTACACATAAAAGAACTTTTGAATGTCTCTGAGATTAAGACATAATAAGAGTTGTGAAAATTAATCCAACATAATAAGAGTTGTGAACACTATACAATTGTGGGAGAGTTGCAGATTAAAGAAAAAACAATGAAGTGTGCAGATGAACGCCATAGTTATGCCAAGATCGTAGGGATTAGCATGAACAACAACTGTCCTTCCAAGAATTGAATGCTTCCCATTTAGCAGAATCTGCGAATTCAGAAGAAGGGATTAAACTGACCTTACATTTATTTAAATTTAAATGACCTTAGAAGAGAACACCTGAAAGCTATATCAGATTTGTAGGTGCCTAAAACTAGCTCTAATTTTTTGTGACTTTATATATGTTTCTGAAGACAGCTCACTCATCTAAGTAACTATTAATCCATAAACCTGGCAAACTATGATATCAGAAAGAAAAAACGTTGAGAATTGATCCATTAAATATTGATGGTTCATTGTTGAAGGCAAGTATAAAAGGACAATTAATCCATTAAATATCAATGTAGATTAAAGAAACAAAATCCCCTCACCATATCTGCAATCGCCTTGTTGTTCGCCATATGTGAAACACAAAAACCTCAAACTGCAAGAAGGGACTCTATATCGTTACACAAAGAACCTCAAGTTTTGAATTCAGTAATAATGTATGGGAAAAACCACACTCTAAAGCCTAAGTAGAACATTACACATCAAGGTAAATAAATTAGAAAACCCATACCACATCTTAAAAGAAACACAACTTGGTCACATTTGCAACAACAAATTCACAAATATGCAGCCTTGAAAGAAACGAAGTAAATGTAGTGAATTCAAAAGCATGAGACAAAGGAAATAGGCATAAAAGACACAACAGCTAATTAAACAAACCGAAATAACATAACTATTGGAGAGATTGGCATTTACAGCTAATTAAACACGCGCATCTTGAATTAGATAAAGAATAACAAACCTATCTTTAATTGTCCAAACAAAGCAACTATTTTTGTCTGTCTAAACATTATTTAAAATTGCTTAAAAAAAAGAACATAAGCATATAAAGTGATATGAACTCCCTGACTAAAACAAAAAAAAACCGCAAAGTTTGATAACAATTGTGCATAAAAAAATAAATAGAAGTCTCAATAACCAATAATGCAAACTCCAAACAAAATGTGTGAATACAATAAACTAATTTTCATAGTATCAAATACACAACTTTACCAATTAAATGTTTCATAAGAAAATAATACACTTGTTCAACACATATGTGCCCAACCTCCCAAGTTTCAATGTTAAAACTTGATTCTGCCAAATGCATACCCATGGTTGCATCAAAACAGATAATAATAACTTAAAAAGAATCAATGCATTCTCTATATTAACATCAAAACAATCAATTTGGACACAATCACCGTATTCCTGTCAAACTTCAAATTTCAGCAATTACCCATTGTTATAAATCTCGTATTGGCCAAAACAGATAATAATAACTTAAAAAGAATCAATGCATTCTCTATATTAAACAATCTCTCGCCCCACATTCCATAATCTATATCAAAACAATCAATTTAGACACAATCACCGTATTCCTGTCAAACTTCAAATTTCAGCAACTACCCATTGTTTCAAAAATATAGAGAATGCCAGAAAATTGAATATACACTTAATAAAGAAACAAAACAACAATGAAACCAAATGCTACTTAAACATTAGCCAAACATCCATACCGTCAGCGTCTTCTAAGAGTGTACCACGTGACTTATATTATGGGTGGTCAGGCTAGGTGGTACACAGTGGACCGTACAGTTCTCTTAGAGATCAGTGACTATGTATGTTGGGCAAAACCCTCGGTGAACCAAAAGATCAAAATTAGCCTGATTAGTGATTCCTAACCATGGTACAAAGATAAAAAATTTAAAATCAGTTGTTATGTAGGTCTACCTAAGAATGGGCCAAACACCTGGTCAGTGGTCTCTAAAAGTTAGCCTTGTGGTCTAAACAAAGGTTTAAAAGGGGCTGTGGTACAAAGATAAAAATTTAAAATCAGTTGTTATATAGGTCTACCTAAGAATGGGCCAAACACATGGTCAGTGGTCTCTAAAAGTTAGCCTTGTGGTCTAAACAAAGGTTTAAAAGGGGTCGCTATAACGATATAACGGATTGGGGCGTTATCGTTTTTTCCGTTATAATGGCCATTCTAACGATTTGTAACGATCATGGACAAAAACAAAAAACAACGAAAATAACAGAATGAAATGGTTGTGTTTGCATCCTACCATAAATTCCAATAATCAAACCGCTCAAGTAAAACGATAAAACATACAAATGATGATGATTATTTGCAAGAGAAATATTGGCATTAAAAAAGATTTGATATTATCAAAACATTCTCGACTAACAGAGCAAAAAAGAATATCTAACCCAAATTCTCAGTCATGAACATCTACTGTGATAACTTAATAGCAGTCAAAAGACTCGAGCTATTAAATTAATCCATAAAAATGAAGTGTCTCAGCCAGACAATCACTGATTTTCCCTCATCTCTTTCCATAGATTCTACAAACTCAGCTGCATTACAAATTCGCTAAAACCATAAAATGTAACAATAGTAGACATGAAGCCAGATTTTCCCATGCAACAATAGCAAAAAGATGGAACAATAGTAGAATCTGCATTACAAATTCGCTAATCCCGTAGACATGAAGCCAGATTTTCCCATGCAACAATAGCAAAAAGATGGAACAATAGTAGAATCTGAATTACAAATTCGCTAATCCCGTAAGGCATGAAGCCAGATTTTCCACAGACCATTACAAAGCAGCAAACAGAAAATAAAATAGTAGACAACTACAAAAGAACCCTAAAAATAAATTAAACCCAAATCCAAACCCCCAAACCCAAACCCTTTGAGGAGGGAAGTCCAATCCAACGCCTGAAACTCACTAATCAGGCTGATTTTTGGTTTGGAAAACTTGAGGGAAACCCCAAAAATCCAGATGAGATTTTGAAACCATCCCTGTAAACCCAAAAATCCAAATGAGAAGATGAGATTTTGAAAGAAATCAGCCAAAAATCATCAATGCAAACCCAAAACAGAAAATCCCCAATGTAAACCCACATTGCCTAAAACTCACAAAAACTCACTAATTAGGCTGAACTTGAGGGAAACCCCAAAAATCCAGATTTGAAACCATCCCTGTAAACCCAAAATCAGCCAAAAATCATCAATGCAAACCCAAAACAGAAAATCCCCAATGTAAACCCACGTTGCCTAAAACTCACTAAAACTCACTAATTAGGCTGAACTTGAGGGAAACCCCAAAAATCCAGATTTGAAACCATCCCTGCAAACCGAAAACAGAAAATCCCCAATGTAAACCCACAAAACTCACAAAACTCACTAAAACTCACTAATTAGGCTGAACTTGAGGGAAACCCCAAAAATCCAGATTTGAAACCATCCCTGTAAACCCAAAATCAGCCAAAAATCATCAATGCAAACCCAAAACAGAAAATCCCCAATGTAAACCCCCATTGCCCAAAACTCACTAATCAGGCTGATTTTTGGTTTGGAAAAATCAGACCCAATGTAAACCCCCAAACAAAACAATCAAAACCCAAAACAGAAAATCCCCAATACCCAAAAAATCCCCAAACAAAACAATCACTGCAAACCCAAAAATCCCAAACCCCCAAACAAAACAATCATCCCTGTAGCTGATTTTTGGTTTGGAAAAGGAAGTACATCACTGCAAACCCAAAAAATCCCCAATGTAAACCCCCAAACAATCAGTAAAAAGAAGAAAATCAGGTGAGAGGAGAGGAGAGAAAAAGACTTTGGAAAAATCAGAAACCCCCAAACAAAACAATCACTGCAAACCCAAAAAATCCCCAATGTAAACCCCCAAACAATCAGTAAAAAGAAGAAAACTAACAAAAATCAGATGAGAGGGAGAGATGAGAGGAGAGGAGAGAAAAAGACTTACAGGGTTTGGGTTTCAGGCATTGAACCAACCCAAAACTCAGCACCCCAAAATTCAGCACTTCTACGTTGAAAAACGCCTCAAAACTCAGCACTCCTCAAACCCCATACCTCAAAACCCATCCCTCAAACTCAAACCCCCAAATAAAAGCAAAAACCCCCAAGAGAGAGAGAGAGAGAGAGAGAGAGAGAGAGAGAGAGAGAGAGAGAGATGAGAGACTACCTGAGAGAGAGAGTTGCAGAAAACTAACAAAAATCAGATGAGAGGGAGAGATGAGAGGAGAGAAAAAACGCCTCAAAACTCAGCACTCCTCAAAACCCATCCCTCAAACTCAAACCCCCAAATAAAAGCAAAATCCCCCAAGAGAGAGAGAGAGGAGAGACTACCTGAGAGAGAGAGAGTTGCAGAAAACTAACAAAAATCAGATGAGAGGGAGAGATGAGAGGAGAGGAGAGAAAAAGACTTACAGGGTTTGGGTTTCAGGCGTTGAACCAACCCAAAACTCAGCACCGCAAAATTCAGCACTTCTACGTTGAAAAAACGCCTCAAAACTTAGCACTCCTCAAACCCCATACCTCAAAACCCATCCCTCAAACTCAAACCCCCAAATAAAAGCAAAAACCCCCCAAGAGAGAGAGAGAGAGGAGAGACTACCTGAAAGAGAGAGTTGTAGGCGTGAGGCGAGAGGCGAGAGGCGAGAACCCAAATCGAGGTGGAGACGGAGGCGTGTTAGGTGCAGGCGTGAGAGAGGAGGGGTGAGAGAGAGTTGCAGTTACGTGAGAGAGGAGGGGTATTAGGTGAGCCCAAAAAATGGGCGCCAAAAATTACCGCCCAAAAGAAGTTAAGAGTGGATCTCAGCCGTTGAAGTTAGAGTGGATCTCAGCCACTGCTTACCCGGTAGACAACCTTTGTGTTTTGTTATATAGATTTACAGGTAAGAAGATGAATATTTGAATTGTTCCATCCACTTTAGCTCTTATTTTGATCGTTTTCTATTGGTTCTCTCTTTTTCTTTGATAGGTGAACTCCTTTGACATCACAATGTTGAGAACAATAGTTTAATACTTGAAGAGATAAGATGCTTTCGAGGGCAGTTTAGAGGAACTTTTTTTTTGATAAGTATAAGATTTTATTTGATCGAGACAGTTAGAGGCTAAGGAAGCCTACCAAAACTCTTAAAGAATACAAGAAAATCAACAATAAAACAAAATTTAGCCACTCAAGGAAGAAAAAAACCTCCCCCGACCATAGAATCCTCCCCTAATCCCTCCCCATGCTAACCAAATTGTGCCATTTGAATACCATATCCTTGAAGGATATTCCTTTCCCTTCCTCGTACAACTTAACCCAAAGGTAAACCAAAGACTTTATCTCCAACATGATCTGATCCATCTTTAGGCATACCTTATTATTCCTCTCCCTCCACCCGGGAATCCAACGGGGTGGTTGGATTCCTAAGGAGTCTAGGTTATCGTATGTGTGCGGTGTGTGGAAAGGTATTCTCTTAGGTAAGGAGCATGTCCTAGAGGGGACCAGATTGGTTTTGGGGGATAGTGCTAGGATTAGATTCTGGGAGGATACTTGGTGTGGAGATACGTGTCTTATGGTTGCTTACCCGAGGTTATATTCTCTTTCACGTCGTAAAGGACATTTCATTGCCTCTTTTTGGAACCGGTTAGGTGAAGAGGGATCCTGGGATTTAGATCTCAGGAGGAATCTTTTGGAATGGGAAAAGGATCAGTTGGCAAATTTGTTGAACCTATTGAGGACCCACATAGATTTACATGAGGAAGGAGATCACATGTCTTGGATCTATGACAAATCGGGCTCATTCACAGTTCGCTCATTTTACGATTCCCTTTCTCGAACCACTTCTAACCTTCATTACATTTGCCATAATATTTGGAAAGCGTTTGTCCCCTTCAAAATTCGTTTCTTTGCTTGGGCGCCCTCATTGAACAAAATTCTCACTTGTGATAACCTGATTGCTAGGAAATGGATTTTGGTTAACTTTTGTGCTATGTGTAAGGCTAGTGGTGAAAGCACGGAGCATCTTCTCTTACATTGCGAGCTGGCCACCGAGATTTTGTCATACTTTTTATCTCAGGTGGGCCTCCATTGGGTTATGCCTGGGACGGTAGGTTCGTTGTTGAGCGGGTGGCCTAAGATGGATCCTTCTCCTAGGGGCAGAATCATTTGGAGAATGATCCCGTATGCAGTCACTTGGGGAATTTGGCTGGAAAGGAATAAGAGGGTCTTTAGAGGAGAAGAAGGTTCTTTCTAAGACATCATTATTTGCATTAAGGCCTTCCTCCATAGTTGGGGTAGTACCTCTACTGAGTTGAGAGGCACTTTCTTTAGTGATTTGGTTTTCAGTTTTGATTCTTTGCTGATGAGGTAGGGTAGGCTGGTTTTCTCTTTCCTTGTTTCGCCCCGGTGGGGCTTTCCTCTTTGTTCTTGCTTGAGATCTTCTCGATCTCCTTTAATAATATTTGACTTATCAAAAAAAAAAAAACCCAAATAATTGCTAATGGTGTCAAAGTCCACATTCTTCTCCCGAGAGGAACTGATAATTGGTCAATTGTGAATACTAGGACTATCAATCTTTATCTTAATTGAATTATATAGATTTTCAATCATTTTCTTATTAATTTGATTGGGATACTAATTCTGTCATTCTTCAATTTAATTGAATTTTTTAAATATTTTTCAACCAGTTTCTTATTTATTTGATTCAGAGGTTTTTTATTTTTTTTATTTTTTTCTGTAGACGGTGGACAATGATCTTGCTCTAAAAATATATATAAAGGCAAGAGTCACCCCCAAAGTTGTTGCAACTTTTGCCGAGAGAAGGGAATTTGATAAGATACTTATTTATTCGAAACAGGTAAGTGGATGCATGCTTCTCATTTGAAACCTTTGCATTTGTTTTTTATTCCTTAAATATCAGGAAAAAAGGGTAATCTTTTATTCCTTGGATGGATTTTTTAGGGCCTGTTTGGAAATCTCATATTTTCTAGGCCTAGCTCAGTCTTAGACAAGAAAAACCAGTTCAATGTTGGAACTACTTTTGGAAAAACCAACTCTGGTCCTGTTTTAAAGGTGCAATCTGAAAAAGCAGGGCCCATAAAGTGGGCCCCGCACAGTTACGAAACACAGCCAGGACCGTTTTTTGGGTTTCCAAATGGGCTCTTATATTCTGATAATCAGATCGATATCTTGAAGTTTGAAGAGAATGCAGTATGCTTTGTTTTTTTTTTTTTGTTAAGTGTCAGTATGTTCCACGGTTCTACCTATAAAACAAAAAGAAGAGAATGCAATATGTTCTTTCACCATTTGTCCGAGCTCTGATGATGAATCTTTCTTTTTTTCTTTTTGTTTTTGATGTAGGTTGGGTATACACCTGATTATTTGTTCCTTATTCAAACTATTTTGAGATCAGATCCTCAGGTATTCTGTCCTTGCCTTGTTTCTCTTGGTTACACTGATATTAGTTCAGCTCTGTGTTTATTTTAGTGCTTCTCAGTTGTACAACTTTTTAATGTTCTATTATGTTTGCAAAAAATCAACAATAAGTATCATAGGTAGGTTGAAACATCTTTTAACTATCTATGGTCGCAATAGTTAGGGCATGTTATACTACAGTTTCTTTGCCATATTTTATATTTTCCTCGAGTTCATGCTTGATGTTTGACATTGTAGGGCGCTGTCAATTTTGCTCTTATGATGTCTCAAATGGAAGGAGGTTGTCCAGTGGATTATAACACCATTACAGATCTCTTCCTTCAGGTTTGACGAAGAAGTTTTCTTTGACTCACTTTCTTTCTTTGGTTCTGTTGGTGTACGAACAAATTTTTTTCCGTGGGCATATTAAACTTGGTACCTCTGAGGAGAATATCTTATTTAAACATGTAAGTTGTTTCTTGACGTTAGATGGACACTGGTGGAGACCTACTAGGTACCTGTTCAGCAGGTCCCTTGTGTTGTTGCTTCTGGAAGTTCTTATAGAAAGTGTCTAAATTAGGATGTTTTCCCCACAAAAAGATAAATTACACATACTGATTATTTTTTATTAGTTATTAAATGATCATTTGTTTTAGATGGCATTCATTATAATATAAAAAATGAACGATGTTTATCCAAGAAAAGGAAGAGAGAGAAAAGTTTCAGTGTTACTTTTTCTTTTGATACATCAAATACCATGGATGCAAATTGTGTTGGTTTTGAGCTATCATTTAATGCCCTACCCAGCAAAAGTTCACGACTGCCTGTCATTGATTTTCTCTGAATTTTCTTTCATTGTTATTTTTTATAATGCAGGGGTATCCATTCCTAATTTTATTTTTTGGGTAACATTTAAATTTTTGAGATAAAAGATATGGGATATTTTTTGAATTATTTAGTCTCTTAACTGTTTGGATTTTGCTAGAACGAAATAGGTACACTAGACTTATCAAAAAAAAAAAAAGGTACACTAAACATCATGATATCTTATTGTCTTTCTTTTCTTAGCTATGTAAAGTTGCAATTCAAATTATATGTCTTATGTTTTAATTTAGTCCAATTTATAAAACATGCACTTTCCCTTTTCCTTTTTTAATTTAATATCATACTGTGGGATAAGGTACAGCCTTAAGTGGTGTGTACCTGACCTTGACAAAAGCTTGTGTGATGGACCTAAATGATCTATTAAGTGTAAGGAACATTAATTTACAAACTAGGTATTGTGGTTGTATTATATTAGCCTTTAGTTTCTGTTTGATGTTTTCTCCTTCCAATTTTTATGGTATTCGATATTTCATGGCTTCATTGCAAGCTATCATCCATCTTATGCTTAATCCCCATCTCATGGGAAACAGAACATGCCAAATTCTAATTAGTGGAATACATGCATCTGTATGTCCTAATCTCCACCTGCTTTCTGCTTTATCTCCAAACACATTCAGTTATCTTTAATCCATTTGCAATCAATAATCTTGAGATGTTAATGGTAATTCCTAAACGACTCACCACTTGGCATGCTTAGCTTCTGCTTATTTATTTTTGAGAATCCAATTTTTGATGCAAAACATGCAATAAATTGTTTGTTTAAATTTTTTATGGTGTTTTAAACACTGGGTAGCTGTTATGTTGGAACTGCTTTTTGATCCATTAATGGTTGTATTCTACCATTCTGCTAGCGATCTTCTCAGTTACCTTATTTGATTTGCTACCCAATTTACTGAGGCTGATGCATATTTCTTTTGTTTCTTCTTTTCCTACTTTTAGAGGTTTCCCATATCTTTCGTCACAAAATTGAGTATAGCATTTATGCATCTCTGCAGCGAACAGTCTCATACTTTCATGGAAGATTTTCATAACATGTTCTTCACTTGGCTATATATTTTTGCTGTTGAATTGATGAACATGTGACAGAACATATAACTCTTAATAGAGTCAAACGGCAAAATAGGATTCATGTTTCTGACCCCAGTAGTTGGGATATGGCATAGATGATGATGATGATGGCCTAAAATTGCAGGATATAATAAGTTGCCTGGCTTTATAACTAGAAGGATGAAGCATTCTCTTTTGGGCTATGTATGTGCTGAATATTTGTTTCTTCCTCTCTTTTGCTCCACTTAAAGTTGATGCATTTCTATAGAAAACGTAGAGCAGTTTTTCATGCTCACAGAAATCAGAGATCAGTTTCACATGCTTTCTTCACCTGAAACGTATCCTGTGTATTTGGTACTGTATATGTGTTTTTGTTCACTTGAATTAATTGTAGCATACAACTACAGGTTAGGCTTCCTACATCTCATGCTTGGTTGTGCAGCTCGACGACTATAATGCTTGTGCCATGGGCTTAAGCCTTTAGATTGGTTGAAGCTGGGATGACAAGTGTCAACTTTGCATTCTCTGTCAACCTGTTCTTATGAAGGATTCTGAATTGCATTCTTAAATTGTGTTTCAATTTCGTGATGAATGTTTCAATCTTTTTTCTCATCTGGAATCATTGAGGTGGATCCTTTTGCTGCTTCCCTTTAATGAAATCTGTTTAACTGATCCATTACTCTGAGCTTGCGTAAGGTTGAAATATCAATACGAAGTTTCTGAATAAAAAGGCTTATTTGTTGGTTTTCACAGAGAAACATGATAAGGGAAGCGACTGCATTTCTACTAGATGTTTTGAAGCCAAACTTACCAGAACATGCATACCTTCAGACAAAGGTAACTTGTTCAGTTTATCTTTGGAGGGTTATGCCAGCTTCCTCTTGTTTGCTAATTGTTTGCTGTTCATGCAGGTTTTGGAGATCAATTTAGTCACCTTTCCAAATGTAGCTGATGCAGTCTTAGCAAATGGAATGTTCAGCCACTACGATCGTCCAAGGATTGCACAGCTTTGTGAGAAGGCTGGCCTTTTTATGCGCGCCCTGCAGGTAATTTACCCCATAATGGCTTGGTTGTTTTTGAAACCCATCAAACAACCTACAAAATCTTGAAAAACGATTAAAAATATACCCTAAAAGTACTTTTTTCCTCTAGAAAACATCTTCCTGATGCAATGATGACATTGTCCCTACATGGTTGTCAAGGAGCCCATTTTCTTTCCTTTTTCAGCAGTGATTTTCTTTTGTTTTCTGCTTCTATCGGATTTGACTCTGAATTGAGTCCTTTTGGCGCTTCTTCAATGTGACTCATCAGTTTGTACTATTTGTATCCTTTATGAGGACTAAGGTAGCTTAGTAGCACACATTTTGACATCACTCTACCATTTTCATAAGGATCCACATTATGGATAAACATATGCATCTCAAAACATAAGTAACAGCAAAAAATGAATGCTTGCACAATGGGTTTTCCTTTGAGAATATAGGTAGGAGTTTGATTAATTTGAAAACTGTAGTAAACACAATATCATATCAATAACATTTAACCACCTCCATCTCAGGACTTATAAGGCTCTACAACTTCTATTTCTTTTTTTTCCCTTAAGCTCCCTTCTTTTGAGGGCATTTGGTGATAAATACTACAAATTGATATCATTATCTTGGAACTATGCAAGTGATTTTGTTGATGCATATGCATTTTATGCTAGTGATTTCATACAAGTGGTTTCAGCAAAGTTCTGCCCGTTTTCTTAGTGATCTAAAGAAAGTGTGATCCAATCTACAGTACCGTAAAATTCATTATTATTGACAATTCAGCATGTTCTGTGCAACTTGAGTTTGTGCTTTTTGGATGCAGCACTACACCGAGCTACCTGACATTAAGCGTGTAATTGTGAACACTCATGCCGTTGAGCCACAGGTTGTTCCACTGCACTTGCTATTTATCATCTGGCAATATTGTGTGGACTGCAATTTATGTTTTCTTTTGCAGTCTCTTGTAGAATACTTCGGAACCATTTCTAAAGAGTGGGCATTGGAATGCATGAAAGACCTTCTACTGGTTAACCTAAGGGGAAATCTTCAGATAATTGTTCAGGTAAGTGTTCCTTTTCCACTTTTAAACTAGTATCTTTCTGATCATGCAAGTTGCTGAGGTTATTACTTCAACATTCTGTAACAGACTGCAAAAGAATACTCGGAGCAGTTGGGGGTGGATGCTTGTATTAAACTCTTTGAGCAGTTTAAGTCTTATGAAGGGATTTACTTCTTTTTGGGTTCATATTTGAGTTCTAGGTATTTCATTATTTTGTTTTCTCTAGTTGTGGAAGTTCTTTATTTTCACAAATTTCCCCTTTCTAAACTTCCAGCACCATCATGTTCTTGCAGTGAAGATCCTGACATACATTTTAAATACATTGAGGCAGCAGCTAAAACGGGCCAAATCAAAGAGGTTGAGCGTGTGACTCGAGAATCAAATTTCTATGACCCGGAGAAAACTAAGAACTTTTTGATGGAAGCAAAGCTTCCAGATGCACGCCCCTTGATAAATGTCTGTGATCGTTTTGGATTTGTTCCAGAACTTACCCACTATTTGTACACAAACAATATGCTGCGGTATATTGAAGGTTATGTCCAGAAAGTAAGATTCATGGGAATACACTGCATATTTCTTTCCTTATTTCATGGTGTAATTCTAATTTTCCGTGTTTAATCAGCATCAGTACATAATCAAAGACATAAACAACGAACATTTTGATGATGCCATTGTTAAAAGTACTGTTGCGTGGTGTTTCCCTCATATATTATGGGTTTACAGGTTAATCCAGGAAATGCACCTTCAGTGGTGGGGCAACTACTGGACGATGAATGCCCTGAAGATTTCATTAAAGGCCTTATTCTTTCTGTTCGTTCTCTCCTTCCGGTTGAGCCCCTAGTTGATGAATGCGAGAAGAGGTAGTTTCTTCACAAGTTCACAGTGATGTGGATCTGTGCTCACATGGATTAATGAATGCACAGCATAGATGTAACCATTGTCTTCTTTCTTGATCTGCGTCTAAGTAAATGCATTTCCTCTTGCACTTGGAAAATGAGTGCGTGTGTGTGTCGTATGTTATCTGCCGGTATATCTGCTCATATTCTGGGCATAATTGCTTCAATTTATTAATTGTAGGAATCGCCTGCGACTGCTCACAGAGTTCCTAGAACATCTAGTGAGTGAAGGGAGCCAAGATGTTCATGTTCACAATGCTCTCGGCAAGATCGTCATTGACAGCAATGATAATCCGGAACACTTTCTTACCACCAATCCTTACTATGATTCACGTGTGGTTGGTAAGTATTGTGAAAAGAGGGATCCCACTCTTGCGGTTGTTGCTTATTGGCGAGGCCAGTGTGATGACGAGCTTATCAATGTCACCAATAGAAATTCTCTATTCAAACTTCAGGCGAGGTGCGTAAAGGTGTTTGGTTGATTGTTGTTCCACTTGCCGAGATTGATTATTCTTTGTCGTTGAGAATCTAAATGATTTGAATTTTGAACCTTCAGATATGTTGTGGAGAGGATGGACTCTGATTTGTGGGAAAAAGTTTTAATCCCTGAGAATGAATATCGTCGACAGCTCATTGATCAAGTTGTGTCAACAGCTTTACCCGAAAGCAAGAGCCCGGAGCAAGTGTCTGTAACAGTAAAAGCTTTTATGACTGCAGATCTTCCTCACGAGCTGATAGAGCTTCTTGAGAAGATTGTGCTCCAAAATTCTGCATTCAGTGGCAACTCTAACCTGCAAAACTTGCTGATCCTTACAGCTATCAAAGCTGACAAATCTAGGGTCATGGACTACATCAACCGTCTTGACAATTTTGATGGCCCTGCAGTTGGTGAGATTGCTGTTGAGGGAGAACTATATGAAGAGGCATTTTCCATATTCAAGAAGTTTAACTTGAATGTGCAGGCCGTAAATGTGCTATTGGATAATATTCGTAGCATTGAGCGTGCAGTTGAGTTTGCATTTCGAGTTGAAGAGGATGCTGTATGGAGCCAAGTGGCCAAAGCCCAACTCAGGGAGGGGCTAGTGAGTGATGCGATTGAGTCATTTATCCGTGCAGATGATGCCACTGAATTCTTAGATGTGATCAGGGCAGCTGAGGAAGCAAATGTATTCCATGATTTAGTCAAGTACCTGCTTATGGTTAGGCAAAAGACCAAAGAACCCAAGGTGGACAGTGAGCTTATATATGCGTATGCCAAGATTGATAGGCTTGCTGAAATTGAAGATTTTATTCTGACTCCAAATGTTGCTAATCTTCAAACCGTGGGTGATAAGCTTTATGATGAAAGCCTTTATGAAGCCGCAAAGATCATATTTGGTTTTATTTCCAACTGGGCAAAGCTTGCCAGCACTCTTATGAAATTGAGACAGTTCCAAGGTGCGGTTGATGCTGCCCGCAAGGCCAACAGCTCAAAGACATGGAAAGAAGTCTGTTTTGCTTGTGTTGATGCAGAAGAGTTCCGCTTGGCTCAAATATGTGGTCTCAACATCATTGTGGAGGTAATTGGAGACACTTTTTTTACCCAACTTAGGTTGTTGAAATTTCTATTTTGCTACTGAAAGAATAAAATCAGTTTTCATCTCTTATTCTTTGTCCCGTTGGACCATGATGTATGCTGACATGGTCATTCAGGTGGATGATCTCGAAGAAGTTAGTGACTATTATCAGAACAGAGGGTGCTTTGATGAACTGATCTCCCTCATGGAGAGTGGTTTGGGACTTGAACGGGCCCACATGGGCATCTTTACAGAGTTGGGGATTTTGTATGCAAGATACTGTCCAGACAAGCTTATGGAACACATCAAGTTATTCTCAACACGCCTCAACATTCCGAAGCTCATCCGTGTCTGTGATGAGCAGCAGCACTGGAAGGAGCTTACCTACCTATATATTCAATACAATGAGTTTGATAATGCTGCGACAACAATTATGAACCACTCCCCTGAAGCATGGGATCACATGCAGTTCAAGGATGTTGCCATTAAGGTGGCTAATGTGGAGCTATACTACAAGGCAGTGCACTTTTACTTGCGAGAGCACCCAGACCTCATCAACGATCTCCTTAATGTTCTTGCTCTTAAAGTGGATCATACTCATGTGGTTGACATAATGCGCAAGGTACATTTCGAATTCTGTCTTAGATGTGGAATTGATCTTTACAGCATTGTCACTACTCACTAGTGTTCGCTGTTTGATGAGTAATGACATGTATTTGAGAATCCAATAACACCTAAAAAGAGGTGTAAATAGCATGTCGAGTTGAGCATTGGTAACAGCAGTCTTAGTTGCTGAAATTCACCCAAACTCAAGTTCCGTTGATGCATTGAACACATACCGCTGATATTGGAAGCTTCCTTGCATTTATTGGTTAATTAGAACGAATTTATTAAATGGTTATGAATTCAGGCTGAAGATATTAAAGTATAAAACTTCCTGAAAATGTATTGTTATTGTGCTATACAAGGTAGCTCCTAAATAACCAAATATGACATGATTGATGAGTGAATTTATAAATTGATAAAAAAAAATCATTTCAAAGGTGATACTCATGCAAACACATGCTCGCACACCTATAATCTGAGGTTGAGGACTGAAATAGCCTCGTGATTTTCAGGATGATCTAGAGGTTATCTAACAATCACAATGTATACTAAGAAGAACTACTTAGACAACACCCAAGCCAAAACATTTGAAAATTTTATTTACTTTTTACTGGATGGATGTTTCATCAGATTTCTTAGTCTTATTTGTTGGTTTTCGTCGTTGTTTTTCAGGCAGGACATTTGCATCTTGTGAAACCATACATGGTCGCAGTACAGAGCACCAATGTGGCTGCCGTGAATGAGGCTCTGAATGAAATCTACATTGAAGAGGAAGACTATGATAGATTACGGGAATCAATTGACATGCATGACAGCTTTGACCAAATTGGCCTCGCACAGAAGGTAGGAACTTTTTTATTACTATCTTTTTAAATCACCTCACTTCCTTACTGAACTAGACAAACTTCAACTTTGACATGAGCAGGTAGAGAAACATGAACTTATTGAGATGCGAAGGATTGCTGCCTACATATACAAGAAGGCAGGTAGGTGGCGGAAATCAGTTGCTTTATCCAAGAAGGACAAACTCTACAGAGATTGCATGGAGACATGCTCTCAGTCTGGAGACCGCGAGCTGTCCGAGGAATTACTGGTTTATTTTTCTGAGGAGGTATACAGATATATTTCAGTTGTGATCCATACTTGAGTGTTGATACCTCATTTTCTACTGGTTTCTCTGATGTAAATTAAAGTACTGTTCAAAATCATTCTTTCTTGGTTGCTCATCATTGTGTGTACTAATATACTAGGATATTATCAATTGACATGATAATGATCATTTTTACTGTGGTATTTCAGTAGGTCCACATTTTTTACATTTCATAACTCAGTCAGCTGATGATCCGTTCTCTTTCATGTCATTTGCACAATGATAAACCATTTCAAGTATTCGTATCGTTCAGTGGATGTGAACCTGTTTCACATCATTCTAGCAGCATGGCACATTTGGTTCCCGTCTGATGCCATTTACTAAATTGTATTGTTGCACCAAACCCGTTAGGTTGAGAATTTTTATTGCAGTCTTCAGACTCCAACGCAGGTAGGGAACTGTTATTCAGCTGAGATGACATAAATCCATTGCCATAACCAAAGCTGATTCTCTTTTTCCTTAAGCAAGACAAGGCCATATTTGGACAAAACATATTCAAAATATTCTTCCTAAAACAACTGAACAAAGCCAATCTCAAGTAATTGAATCATTTTCATCAATCTTGATATCTGAATCTCTTTTTTCTTCTTTTTTTGGTTCTTGCTAGGCAAGTCGGATGGTTAGTAAGCTAGCAGGTACAAATATCTGGACCCCAAAATAATAAAAAGTCAAGGAATATTTGTACCTATTTTGGAGATTGAATTTCATAAACAGATTTAATTACTAATTATGGATGTTAATGGGCAAAAACCCTTGCAACAGAGATTTTTTGCTGCATGATAGCCCCACTTTTTGGGGCTGCATGGAATCCACATGTGACAGTTGTTTGGCGGTGAGAGAGATCTGTGCTTTCTCATTGTTCACTCCTATTCCTCTCGGCATTTGGGTCTTGCCACTAAAAAAGATCTGAGCTTTCACATTTGTCGGGGTAGGATAAGGCTAAATATGAAAATACAATAGAAAATGAGGATTGTGTTTCTATGATGTAGATTACAGGAATGATTTGTAGGATTGGTTGGGTGAGGTGGCTCTCACAGCCAGCTAAGCCAGTTCATTGGGGATTGCATCACTGGAACACTGATAATTGAGAGAAGGGTAAAAGCTTCTATTTGTTTATTTTACACATTTGTATTCTACCCTTATTACTATTGACATCGGAAAACGCTTATGATGATGATGATGATGACGTGTGAAAGCTGATGTATTTTATACCCTTTAGATCTGGGCATCAATCTAATGGAGATTAAATGGTACTCGATGTTCACTGGAATCTAAAGCCTTCTTTCAGCATTGAATTTCACTTGATGATTCTTTCACTGATTATTTACATGCAGATAGGGAAACAATTTGCATAGTTCTTACTACGATAATTTATTAAAGAGGCGTATGGTCTGAGTGGTCTATATGCATGTGCAGGGAAAGAAGGAGTGCTTTGCTTCATGCTTATTCACATGCTATGATTTAATACGGCCTGACGTTGTTCTTGAGCTGGCATGGATGAACACGATTGTCGACTTTGCTTTCCCATACCTACTGCAGGTGGGTGGTGTGCTTATATTAGATACTTTACATGTGCATTGATGACCTATCTGTCTTGTGAATTGTGATCTAACTATTGTTCTGTGACCAATTGAGTGTAGGTCATCCGTGAGTACACCTGCAAAATAGATGAGCTGGTGAAGGATAAGCTTGGTGCATTGCAAGATGTGAAGAGCAAAGAGAAGGACGAGAAGGATTTGGTTGCCCAACAGGTAAAGCTTGACATAATCCTTGATGCCCTTGATGGATGATGGCTTAGATGATTGCATCCACAAAGGTGCCTGAACATAGAACACACCCATACACATTACACGCAATTGCGATGGCAGCATACTCTTGCGCTCCATTGTACTCATAGATGTGTACAAGTCGGCATGCTATCAAGGATGTTGGCATCTCATATTTCTAGGCAGTTCTTGGTGTTATTTGCTCGTCAATTGGATCGTCTAATTGAAGCTTACCTATTGGACTGACCATAGTTCAAAAATCACATCGGTCGGATGTTCTTAACCATCAAGTTAATCTTCTCTTTTATGGATTGATGCATATTTCTATCGCTAGTCAAAAGAAATTGATTGATCTGACTGTTATGATTGTCCAGTTGGTTCTGCGTTTAAGCTCTGCCCCATTCAAGAGATGCTCCATCTGTTGGGTGGGTCCATATGAGTGGGTATATGTATTGATTGCAGATCGATGGGTGACTGATCAGCTCCATTTCCTCATTGAGGCATACCAATGTCAGTTTTTTTATGTGAACAAATTACTATTATGAGATTCTTTCCTATCAGGTTCAGGTTCATGATCTTGGTTTGTGCATCTATCCTTATGCTTTGGAACACCCCCCTTAGATTCACACATTTTTTCCCTATGAACAACAGACATCCATTTATATCTTTTGCCTGCTGATATGCTTGGTACTCTTGTAATCAAAAATCTCATCTCCTCACACTTACTTTTAGCCCCACACAGCACATTCTTGTCCTAGAATCTCCATTGACATCCATGTACAATTTGTGCATGCAGATACACCCGACAGTTGTGGATTCTAGAAACTAGTTTCCGTATGCACCCTCGTGATGCATCATCTTTTTTGTCCTCACTTTTTCTTTACCTGCTGAACTGTTAAAAAGACACTGAAGTGAATTAGTTGGACTCAAAAAAGGAAAGTCTGAAGTAGCTGAACTCGCTGTTCATATTTGTCTTCACTAACTATTGGGTGTTGGAAGGGTGGTGATTTCTTTTTCCCTTCCCATTTCGCTTCTTAATGATTTAATTGTGGTGTTGTTTTGTAGAACATGTACGCCCAATTACTTCCGCTTGCTCTGCCTGCACCACCAATGGGAGGTATGGCTGGGGGATTCCAACCCCCGCCGCCTATGGGCATGGGAATGCCGCCAATATCAGCTTATGGCATACCACCCATGGGAAGCTACTAAAACAAAGCCTTTTGTACAAAGGGACTCTTCTGAGGGAGAGTGCAAGCTGGTCGAGATGGATTGATCCTAGTCAGGGGATCAAGGAAGAAAGCATCATCACGTGTTGGCTGTGAGGTCATTGATCTTCTCAAAGCCATGGGGCTTAACTGAGAAGTAGCACCTTTCATTCCATTGCTTTTCTTCCTTTTTGGCTTCTGTTCTCTATTTCTTGTGTAATATATTTGTCAATCTCAATGTATGATGTTACTCGAAACAGTATAGAGAAATGTTGATACGAGTGTCTTCTCGTGTGATCCTTGTAACTATTAGTGCAAATGAAAACTAGTAAGCTTGTTTCTTGCATTCCAGAGATTCATCTGTGTACTTCGTAAATTGGAGAGCTGCTTGAGATCTGGATCGCCTCTTTTTACCAAATCTGCTGATGATTGGTTATTTCTTTGATTGTAAGGAAGATTATTTGAAACATGCATTATGGCACACAATCGTGGGGCCCACATGTAGATGAGTTTAGGGCCAATTTTTGGTGAGAATGATCTAACTATGGAGGTCATCCTAAAAAAAATATAGCACTTTCTAAAACTTCTAATCTTATCAAATGTGAAGTTAAAGGATAAAAATGGACAGCTCAGAATATTTCAACTTTATAAGGCTAAAAATGTTGAAATGGGCTATTATTTTGTGAGGTTGATATCCATTTTCAGAAGAATATCATCACCGAAAATCAGCCCTCAATTCATATATGCCCCACGACAATGTGCCAAGTTACAAAAGCACGAGTAACTCTATCCCAACCATGACACAAACGTAACTTTTCATAAGGCTAGAGATATTGGAATTTGCTGATTTCCTCAAAAAATGAGTCAACTCATTTTTGTAACTCAACATTTGAAGGGGTTAAAAGTTATTGGAGACGATGGATTTTTTACGAGGATCTATATGATAAGATCAATGTACAAAAATCACCCTTGACTCATCCCCATGTGAATCATATGACTGTCAAAAAGCATGTCAACTTATCACGACGCATATATGTAAAGTTACTAATGCTTTCTGACTTATAAAATGACACATGGTTGTGGGGACCAAACGAAGATGAGTTATGGCTGTTTTCTGGGGAGGATGGTGTCCTCACCATGAAGATCGTCTTCACCAAAAATTAGCAATTTCTAAAACTTCTAACCCTATCAAATTTGGACCTAAATTAAATAGTGAAAATATACGGTCCAAAATTTTCAACTTGAGATCCACTTATCATAAGACTACAAACATCGGAATGGTCTTGATTGATAGTAGCGTCTTCCCATTTACTTTTAATATACAATAGAAAAGACTTGCACTATTATAGACCCAGTTGTTAAATTCATGAATTAATCACTTTTAGGTCATACTATTGGGACGAACACATCTAAAATGAATAATTTGTGATTTTATAGTTCATGAATAGAATATGAATGACTTTTTAGTGATTAATTCGATTGATTTAATCGGGTTCCAAAATGATGAAAAAAAAAGATTGAAGCAATAAAAAAAGGCCTTAATGGTTCCTAATGTTTTTTTTTTTGAAAGGTCCAAATATATAAAAGGAGATCGAGAAGATCTCAAGGAAACAAAGAGTACAGCCCAGCAGGGGAAGCAAGAGAACAACCCACCCTAATTCGACAACAAGGAATCGAACCTGAAAACTAAATCACAGAAAAAGGTGCCTCTCAACTCATTGGATATGCTACCCTAGCTATGGAGGAGAGCCTTGATGTTAATGGTTCCTAATGTTATAAGCCCATGGATCGAACGCATTCTAAGCTAATAACCAAGCCTAGTTATGACACAAGAAGTTTAGAGTGCCTTGAAAGATTTTAGAGTACTCTAACCCTAGAAGCTGGAATGATATAGAATACTCATGAGAGTCCTAGGGAAGTCTCTACATGTTGCTTATGTACATATTCTAGAGAATTCCTAGTAAACTTGTATAGAGAATTCTAAAATAGTCATAGTCATTAGATCATTGCCACTTGGCGCGATCCTGTACACTAGTGGTATGCTTGAAGCCTATAGAAAGGGGCAAGCCCCCTCATTTGTAACCATCAAGCTTCGAGTAGCAATACAAGTATTTCATTCATCCAAACTTTCTTGTGTGTGTGCTTTTTGGTTGAGTGTAGTGCTTAGGCAATGACAAGTCATAAGTCACTTCGGGGGAAAATGTTGGCTTGAGCTAGCAAATTAGCAACTAACTCAAGTGCCGCATGGTCACTAATAAGGATCAAGGACTAGGTTCGTGACACTATGGACCCTACCCATTTTTGCTCCCGTCTCTCTCCTCCATCCAATCTCACTCTTTGTGCAATCCACAGTCCCCACCACATGGCTGCATCCATAATTTGCAACTCTAGTTTACACTGTCATCGGTTGCCGATTAGGTTAGTACTCTCTCCTAATCCTTTGAATCCACACAACCTATATCACACCTACAATTTTCTCTCTCTTCTTTGGACTACTGACGTGAATGACCACCTTCAACTCTCTCTCCCTCTCTTTCTATCTCTTCGTTAGACGCATTCGGCCTCACAAAAGTGATTAGATCTGCAACTTTAGTCTCTTTCACACTTCAATTTTAATGTTTAATTTTACTACAGTATGTGACCCTACACCTTAGATTAACCGTTTGTCTACTAGCTGAGTAAGTGGGGACCCATCACAGTCCTAAACTTTTAATCTCTTCTAAGTCCTACACACCTTTATATATTGGTTGTGTATTTTTAAATTTGAATTTTCGGATCATAGACGAATCAAACACAAATATATACAGTTACCCACTTTTGCCATTCCTTAAATTTTTGACTGAATTATTGATCGAATTTTTTAAGCTCGGAACCGAATTATACTCAAACTTTTCTTGTCTCCAACTTTTGCAGTATCCGAACTTACCAACTAGGATTATGGACGGCAACTATCCTATACAAGTGTTCGTGTGCTATATCCAGGCATAGGGTAGAACATATCATAAGAAATATCAGAAGAAGTATTATTCCCATGACCTTGTTTTATGACCTGTTTGGGAATCTCATATTTTCAGCACTTAGTCTAGTCCTAGTCCAGTTCACGGCTAGGATTGGCCAAGGTTGTTGTCAAACTTGAACTTATTTTTATATTCCTTTGTTTGGTTGAGTGTTGTATCCTCTCGTGTATGCTACAATGGGAGATAAGGAGAAGAGGAGAACAATCACACCTATAAAATTACCAAAAAAATTATAAGTTTATCAACACAAATTCAAAAATGAGCAAATCCAGAAAAAATGGAAAAAATCTAAAACAAACCCATCAAAAACCAGAAACAAACCTAGAAAAAATGAAAGAAAAACCCCAAAGAAGAAGAACCAACCCAGAAAAAAAATGCAAAAAATCAAAAGCAAGCCCCCTCCCAAAAAAAGAAGAGGAAGAAGAAGAAAAGAAACCCACAAAAAAATGAAAAAATAGAACAATCCTAGAAAATAAAGAAAAACCACGCAGAAGAAGAAAAAATGAAAAGCAATGGGTAGTTTACCTTCCCATTTTGCCTCCATTACTTCCACATTTGCCTCCGGTTCAGTTTCCGGTGCTAGATCTACTTCTACTTGTGGTATTGAGGGAAAATCAAGATTTCCATCAAAATCCATTTATTTGACTATCCCCATCATTCTAAAAGAACACCCAAAAATCTAGAGAGCAAACCCAGAATTTTAACCCAACGAAGAAAAAGAACTGAAAAAAAAATTGTAAAAGAAGCTTTTAGGGGATTTGAGTTTGAGAGGAGGCGGGATAGAAGACCGAGTCTTTTGCCATTTTCTTATCAGGTTGGGTGTTGCAATAGGTAATGATAAAGACAAAGTTGAACTGGTTTAAGAGAAGGTATTGGAAAAGGTGTGTCCTCATAGAGTGAGACCCACACGGTTACCAAACATGGGTGTGCGAGTTCAGACCTGAACTAACCTCCGCTGGCCTTATTTTTTGTGTTCCCAAACAGCCTCTTATATTTTCGGGGTGTGGCTTCTTTAACAGTTCATGAACCAAAAACGCACTTGAAAAATGAATCGGTCCCATTGTTCTTATGGGCATTTTGGTCCATATAAAAAAAGTGATCCTGGAACTATAAAAAACCTCCCTGGAAATATCACCTTCTTCTGTATAAAATCGTTGCAGCCACTCACGTGTGTTCCCTCCCTCCCTCTCTCTCTCTCTCTTGGAGTTATTTCAGTTCGGTCATCAATGGCGGCGGCTACTTCTTTCTCAGCCCCTGTGGCCTGCTCTTCTTCATGTTCCTCCAAAACCCTAAAACCAGCACCCCAAACCTTAGATCTCAAGCTAGGGTTTCTCTCCTCGTCTTGTAAAACCCTAATACCTCTTTTTGCTCGTGTCTCCACTAACAATGGCAGCTCCTCGACCTTTGGATCTGCTCTTGCATCTCGCATGATGGTCTCCGTCCCTGCAATCAAGCCCTCGACCACTCTTGATTTCGAGACCTCTGTGTTCAAGAAGGAGAAGGTCACACTTGCTGGTCACGAAGAGGTAAATAAAACAAGTCCTCTCCTTTCCGTTTAATTTACTCTCTGTTTTTTTTTTATTAAATTTGTGCATATTGTTGGGCCGTTTGTTTTTGCAGTACATTGTTAGAGGAGGGAGGGATTTGTTCCATTTGTTGCCGGATGCGTTCAAGGGGATTAAGCAGATTGGTGTCATCGGGTGGGGTTCACAGGTGAATTTCTTGTTCTTCGATTGTTAATTTGTTATAACCTGTTTGGATCGCCAAAAGCAATTTTTTTTTGGTAGGACAATGGCGATCCAAACAGCCCTTGCAACTTTGCCTAATTATCGTGTTCTGGTTAATGTGTCTGATGTGGAATTTCACAAAATGAATTTTTTTCGGTAAGTTTTGCAAACATTTGTTGTCAATTTGCAATGTGGGTCTGTTTGGACCACCATTTTTGGCCAAAAAAAGAGATACTTTTTGTTCAAAAAAGCTCCTGAAATTGCCTTTTTTTTTTCTTTATTTATTTATTTATTCTTCTGATGTGCAATTCTATTGACATTTGATAGTGTTCCATAGGTTATATACTTCTGTAAAGTTGGAATTTTTGGAAATCAAAATGCTCCAAACCGTGTGAAATTTGTGTGTGTTGATACCAGAGACCTGGTCCAAAATCTGTCTTTATTCCCAACAGAAAATAAATCTAAAAAATTAAAATAAACAAAAAAGAAGAAGAAAAATAAACCGAAGTTGTTGGCTTGTTGCATAAGCACCAATTGTTGTAACTTGGGATTATGGTATTATGATGGGTATTATGATTATGGTCTCTGGATTGTGGAAAAACACTGTTCTTTTTCTTCTCTGTGTTAATTATGCCTTTATCCTGTGTAGGGTCCCGCCCAAGCTCAGAATTTGAGGGATTCACTTGCAGAGGCAAAGTCTGACATTGTTGTTAAGGTGAAATTTTTATTAGCATTTGTAGCATTTGATATATTTTCTATGGTTTATGGTTCCATCCAGTCATCTAAATTAGTTATTTGTTGGGATTGTGTGTAATACAGATAGGACTGAGGAAAGGCTCCCGTTCTTTTGCTGAAGCACGTGCTGCTGGATTTACTGAGGAGAATGGAACTCTGGGTGATATATGGGAAACTGTCTCTGGCAGTGATCTAGTGTTGCTGTTGATTTCTGATGCAGCGCAGGTTGGAAGATCTCACGCTTGAGCTTTCACAATACCTATATTAGTTATGTTATAAAACGTCTGAGTTGCTTTGGTAGGTTTTTACTCCGGTCCCTATTATAAGCAAATGTACATATTGTTTAGCATGTTTGCGGCTACAAGAAGTCAAGAACCCAGGTTCAAAATATACACTAATATTCAATTTGAATAACCTGCGTAAATAGCTGGAAAGTTTTTTTTACAAAAAGTTTGGTTTCGGTGTTCTCCAAACTATAAGCCACCCAATTCCTTGTTACAATTATTGAGTAGATATTATGGGAAGCTTATTTGCATCAAGGCACTACTTTCATTTGCTTTATATGCTCTATGGCATGTAGCTTCTTAGGAAATTGTAGTCCACTTTATTTATTGATACTTGTGGCGTGATATCTTATTAGTTACATTTTTTGCACATGATCTATATATGCATTTTATTCCTTTCTGAAGTTTTACTTCTGAACTTTTTTTTTTGGTATCTTTGGTGGTTCTGAAGTTGTGTCCTATGTTGCAGGCAGATAATTATGAGAAAATATTCTCCCACATGAAGCCTAACAGCGTACTTGGGCTCTCCCACGGCTTTCTTCTTGGACATTTGCAGTCACTAGGGCTTGATTTCCCCAAGAACATCAGTGTGATTGCTGTGTGCCCAAAGGGAATGGGTCCATCTGTGAGGAGACTCTATGTTCAAGGCAAAGAGATAAATGGTGCAGGAATCAATGCTAGCTTTGGTGTTCACCAGGTCTCTCTCTCTTTATTACTTTGTGTCTTTCCATTTTAGGTTTTTAACCTACTCTTGCTTTATCTTTTGTGGAACGAGTTCGATTCTCAACCGACATTAATTAAAATGTATTCCATTTCCACATTTTGCCTACTTAATATTCATATTTTCTTTTGTGCAGGATGTTGATGGTAGGGCTGCAGATGTTGCTCTGGGTTGGTCAGTTGCCCTTGGTTCTCCTTTTACATTTGCCACTACCCTAGAACAGGAGTACAAGAGTGATATTTTTGGGGAGCGGGGTGAGTTCTGTAGTGTCCTATCAGCAGATATGTTTTTTGCTTCGCTGAGTACGCTCTTTTCTGATTCTTGCTTATTCAATTTGTAGGCATTTTACTCGGGGCTGTGCATGGAGTTGTGGAGTCCTTGTTTAGAAGGTACACCGAGAATGGAATGAGCGAAGATCTGGCTTACAAGAACACTGTTGAGTGCATCACAGGAATTATATCAAAGACCATCTCAACAGAGGTTGCATTTCTTGTGATCTTGCTTTCCCTCACTTCCTCTTTCTACCTCTTGTTGGGAATTTTTACTCATTGGTAGATTTTTGTTTTGTTCCTTCCAACAGGGCATGCTGGCTGTATACAACTCTTTGTCAGAGGATGGTAAAAGGGAGTTCCAGGCTGCTTATAGTGCTTCATATTATCCTTGTATGGATATCCTTTATGAGTGTTATGAGGATGTAGCAAGCGGTAGTGAGATCCGGAGTGTTGTCTTGGCTGGACGTCGGTTTTATGTATGTTTATTTTCTCATCCATCACTACCATTCTTGATTTGTGACAAGAAAAGTTGGCGTCTTACAATTTGGGTTTGATCAATTCCATTATCTTATGTTGCTTTGAAACTTTATGATATTCTGAGTTCTATAATTGTCTTCAAGATCATTCATAAAATTTCAAGTTAAATAAAATGGAGTTGGCAAGTGATTCTAATTCCAGTATTCCACCCTTGCTTTACAGGAAAAGGATGGCCTACCAGCTTTTCCAATGGGTAAGATCGATCAGACACGAATGTGGAAAGTTGGTGAGCAAGTCCGATCAACACGGCCAGAAGGTGATATGGGTCCACTGTACCCTTTCACTGCTGGTGTTTTCGTGGCATTAATGATGGCTCAGGTAAGAGTTCCTCTCACACTGTGCTAGATTGATCTGGATGCATATGTGGAAGCTTAGTGATTGTGAAAAAGCATACTGGATTCATCCTGCATACTTTTTTAGCTTACGTTCTCGTTCAAATCCTAAATAATCCAGATTGAGGTATTGAGGAAGAAGGGGCATTCGTACTCAGAGATCATCAATGAAAGTGTGATAGAGTCTGTGGATTCTTTGAATCCCTTCATGCACGCACGTGGAGTCTCATTCATGGTGGATAACTGTTCCACAACAGCACGATTGGGATCGAGGAAATGGGCCCCACGCTTCGATTACATTCTCACTCAACAGGCCTTGGTGGCAGTAGACAAAGGTACTCCCATCAACCAGGACCTCATTAGCAACTTCTTGTCTGACACCGTTCATGGAGCCATTGAAGTCTGTGCCCAACTGAGGCCTACTGTCGACATATCAGTGCCGCCAGATGCAGATTTTGTACGCCCAGAGCTGCGTCAATCTAGCAATTAGACTTAGAGGAGAGCCAGCATATCTCCCATTCACGGGACGATCCAGGGGGGAGATTTTCATAATAAACTTGGAATCTAGAGTGATAATATATCATGTCCTCATAGGAGAGCTCTGTCAGTTATGTTGTTTTATGGTGCAAACATTGAGATGTAGCTTCAGTCTGTTACTGAATGGATCATTTTTGTAATTTTGGAATGACAGTTAAAGGTATCGATATTTATTAGACTTCTTGGGACGCAATCTGTTCACGTTGCAGAGCAGAATTCATGCATATCCATGTTAGAGCAGAGTAGAATCAAAATGTGAAGGATGCTAGATGATCTCAGGACATATTTGTAGATCCAGACCCTTGGGTGGTCTTTAAGATCTGTGTGGACCCCGACGACCAGCGGTCTGAACCAAGGAACGACAGCTAATAGGCATAATGGTAACATTGCCATATCTGCAAATCTTCTGTGATAATGAGGTTACCTCAGCCTACATAGAGAGTCATCTTGTTCAATGTTTTCATTATAGTTTAGGCATCTTGCTTAATTTCAATCAATTGGGCACTTCTTTGTTCAACCGCAGAAATCCATTCCCGCATCTAGTCTGTTCTTGGAGCCTAGTTAGTAACTTCTTAAATTATTCGCTAACCATACGAATTATAAATAAAAAAAAAACCGAACAACGTCCTACTCAAAGGTTTGGAAAATAACTTTTGAACATGATCGAATGATTTATGAACTTTTCTGAATTATTTTCTGATGATTCAGTTTTGAACGTGAAAAATCATTTTATCAGACTAAAAATTGTCAATGTTTTTGTTTTTTGGTTTTATTTTATTTCAAAAATTATTTTTGCCGAATTTAATTTTTTAATGTACTTTTAATGACGAATCGAATTGCAATCGTCCAAACGGCTGTTAGAACTGACGTTAAAATACTTTTGGTCTTCTCTTGTTTATATTCATCCAAATATCAGTCATTTAGAATTGGTCCGTTAACGTTGGATGGTTTAAAAAATGGTTATGGGCCATTGTGTATTAAAGTCTGTTATAACGATTTTAACCGTTTTTAACTGTTGACCAAAAAATGGATTTGAAAAAAAAGTAAAAAAAAATTTGAGCCGTTTGTCATAAACCTGTTATAACAATTTTTATTCAGAGGTAGTTGGCTTTCCGTGTCATTTAATCCGGGCCTGGCTTTCACTTTCTTTACCTTATTGACACCTTTCTTGTCTCATAGCATTTGTTGGAGGAGGAGGAGATAACAGAGGCTCCATTTCTTGAACCGACTGCCGAGGCTTCTTCTCTGCACGTACGCGAATTCTTTACAGTGCACCAGTTGGATCAATCCAGACCTCCCAAATGCTGGGTCACCCCTTGATAGAACATAAAAGAAATCTACTATTTGGACAATGTGAACCGTCCAATTAAGAGCCTAATTGTTGAAATGTTGGGCAACCACTTGGAGTAACTGCAACGCATATTCACATTCATTGTCAGTATTAACAATGAGTTTATATTTAGGGTATTTTAGTAGCACCCCCCCTGAAATTTGAAAGTAATTTGTAATACCCCCTTATACTTTCAAACATTAGGATTACCCCCCTTGACCTAGTTTAATTAACATTGGTTGACTTGAGTTAAAACGGACTAGAATCACATGTCGTTAGCATTGTAATTGCAATATTATGGTTCTTTCATAGGTGCATTAACAGGCGCATGATGCATGTTAATGTTAGTCAAATGATGGTTAAAGTATGTCAATGGGGGTAATCCTAGAGTTTGAAAGTATAATGGGGGTATTACAAATTACTTTCAAACTTCAGGGGGGCTTGTGACGGTGTATTACACAAGTGCCCAATCCGCCGTCGACATCGGGTTTACTGTTTGCACGATGTAAAGACGTATTACAACTTAAAAAAAACCTATTAAAACGTATGTTCCACAACATTAGGCCATCCGGTCCAAATCAGAACAGTTTACCCGGTACGGAGCAAGTCTCTTTCTCTTAAGAGGAAATTTGTGTATATAAACTGAAGCAACCAAAGAGTTGAACTGTGTCTACCACTCAATCACTTCTATAATCCTACTTACCTAACTGCTACCATGGCTTCCACATTCCGGTCCCAATGCATCTGCATGGCCTTCCTACTCATACTAGGAGTTTGGGCTTCTCAAGCCGCATCTCGCGGTCTACACAAGGCATCCATGTCGCATAGACACGAGCAATGGATGGCTCGCTATGGTCGTGTATACAATGATGCTGTCGAGAAGGAAAAACGTTTCAATATATTCAAGGAGAATGTGGAATATATTGAATCCTTCAATAGTGCCGGGGGCCAATCGTACAAGCTAAGCATTAATGAATTTGCAGACCAAACCAATGAAGAATTCAGGATGTCGCGTAATGGCTACAAGAGGACGTCCTCCCAGATGAGGGCCTCCTCGGAGGCGACATCCTTTAGATATGAAAATGTGTCTGCGGTGCCGTCTAGTATGGATTGGAGAAAGAAAGGTGCAGTAACACCCATCAAAGACCAAGGCCAATGTGGTAAGAAATTGTTTATTAGTAACTACAAACTACGATAAGCGAAAATTTGGTTTACTTTCTCTTACAATGGACTAACTTGTTATTGAAATATAGGATGTTGTTGGGCGTTCTCAGCAGTGGCTGCCATGGAAGGGATTACGCAACTCAAAACAGGTAAATTAATCTCTTTATCTGAGCAAGAGCTAGTGGACTGTGATACAAGCGGCGAGGATCAAGGTTGTGAGGGTGGTCTCATGGACGATGCATTTGACTTCATTCAACAAAACCGAGGCCTCACCACTGAAGCTAACTACCCATACAAGGGAGTAGATGATACTTGCAACACCAAAAAAGAAGCATCCCATGTGGCCAAAATTAGTGGTTACGAAGACGTACCATCCAACAGCGAGAAGGCACTATTGAAGGCTGTGGCCAACCACCCGGTCTCCGTTGCCATCGACGCTGGTGGATCTGACTTCCAATTCTATTCAAGTGGTATCTTCACAGGAGAGTGTGGTACAGAACTAGACCATGGCGTTACTGCAGTCGGTTATGGAACAGGTGAGGATGGCACCAAGTATTGGCTAGTGAAAAATTCCTGGGGCACTGCATGGGGCGAAGATGGATACATAAGGATGGAAAGAGATGTTGATGCTGAGGAAGGCCTCTGTGGCATTGCAATGGACGCCTCTTACCCAACAGCCTAAAAATAAAGACACTTGAAGCTTTCACCATACCTCCCCAATAGCTCGTTTTTATGTCCGTATGTGTGCATGTATGCACGTATGTTTCTATCACAAGTGCTTCTCTTACCTTCTTAACAGAAGGGTAGAGACTAGATGTATCATTATTGTCTATCTTCGTTGGAAATCTCAGAATCCGACGGCTGTAAATGGAAAAGGAAGAATGATACATCGTATAATACTACACACAACCTTATCACATCCATGTCTCATACATGCATGCTAGGGCACCTAAACCATCTGAATATCTGATCATTAATTGGTCACAGTAAATATGATTGGTGATAACCCATGATCCTAATCATATTGGACTTCTATGAGATCATTTTACCAAAATGTTAGGATCCACCAATTGGGCCAGTTTGGGACTTGGGGCCAATTTGGGACCTAAGTAGATCTCTTGGGGGCTCACTGAATCATATTGATTTACTCTTTGTAAGTGTTTGTAATTAAGGTTTATCATGAATAGAGACGACAACAATAACAACTAATGTTTAAAAATGTGCCTGGGCTGCAAACCTTGAGGTGCACCGCGCACTGCAGCCATGCACTGAAGAAACGTGAGGCAAATCCTGAAACGCGTTTGACCAATTGGATTTACAATTTGACCGGACTTCAGCCAAGCAAAACTTAAAGGGACTATACTGGTTGACTAATTTGACCTACTCTGGCATCCAAACACCCCTGTATTTATATTTTTTTCATTCTTTTAAGAAGTCATTCTCTAGAATTGGCCACTAGAAGTCATTCTAGTGGGCATTCAAACGCTCCCTAAGGCCCTCGTCCACCACATCATTCTAGTGGCTAGACCCATCATTCCAAAGGTCTCAACTTGAAGATCTTCTAGGGCAAATATCAACATGATCAGAGAAGAAGTTGGGTCAGTTACAATGGCGATCAATTCTTGACAACAGTCAGGGTGGCGACTGTTGTCAAGCATGGTTTAAAAAACGGCCGTTATAACGAAAATAATGACTGTTACTCCAATTACTAAATCTAATGTCGCTTTACGAGCCGGTCTTATAACCAACTACAACAAACATTTCTTGACTAATATCATTATCAATTAGCAATAAGTATTTAATGTATTTTTGATAATTGAAAATTTCTTTATACTTGACAGTTTCAGTTAATACGGAGAAATATATAATTTTAACAACATTTCCAACACCTATAGTTTTAATAGTTACCAGCAGGGTTTAAAAAACAGCTGTTATAACGAAAATAACGGCCGTTATAACAGATTCGGACCTACCCCATTACGTTATGTACCATTAAAACGATCAGAAACTAACAGCCGTTATTTGAAAATTTTGTTTACAAAAACGCCCGTTATTTCCGTTATAGATTTTATTGAATATTTAAAATTTAGCACCAATTTTCCGTTATTTCCAGTATAACGAAGAAAGGGGATTCAGGCCTATGCGATTACGCTATGTATATTGTAATTGTTGAGTCTTTTGGATGTACATTTGAATAATAAAATTTAGAGTATTTTTGCTAGTTTTTAATTAGTACTATTATTTTGATTGTTGAAAATTAACCTTGACGAACAAACAAAAACAGAGAGAACCAAAAAGATCAATCACACACAGACAAAAAATTTATTTATTTCAGAAGGTTGCCTACGTCAACGGGTGAGAAGAGCTCTTTCACTCTCTTTCAGTCTTTTAAAAGAATTATGGTTACAATAGTTTCCTCTCTCTCTCACTCTGATCTCAATGTACAATTGAAACTCCAACACTCTTTTATAGAATATATATAATATTTGGTATAATGAAATACTCGAAGTACTCCTAGTACAAGTTGTAGTCCAACTCAAACTGTTCAAAATAGTACGGACAAAACATGTCATTAGCTAGTTGGCGGCTAGGAGCACACTGGCCCTTACAATCTGTCAGCTCTATGCAGAGTTAGACCTGTGCGTAAAGCTATGGCTTAATTAATAGTAAAATCTTTGTAGAATAATACTCTTTGCAGAATGATAAGCAAAAGCATTCAAAATAAACAAAAATTATATAAAACGTTATTTACTGTTTACCGAAAAATAATTTTTAAAAAGAAAAGAAAAGAAAATTTGTACCATTAATATTCGACCCGTTGTAACAGCCATAACGGTAACATTAGCTAAACGTTATGCCATTATAACCGTCCCGGCCCTTTTAATCCTTGTTGGTGGTTATAAGTAATTTTTTTTAAGGTACTGGATTTCCTTGTCATTTAATCCGAGCCCGGCTTTCAGTTTCTTTACCTTATTATGACACATTTTTTTCTTTCTCATAGCATTATTAATGGAGCAGAGGAGATAACAAAGGCACCATTTCTTGAACCGACTGCCTAGGCTGCTTCTCCGCACTTCCACGAATTCCTCACACTAGCCCAGATGGATCAATCCAGACCATCCAAATGCTGGGACACCCCTTGGTTGAACATAAAAGAAATCCACACTGTTTGGACAGCATTAACCGTCCAATTAAGAGCCTAATTGTTAAAATGTTGGACTGGGCCACCCCTTGTTAGTGTCCTCACGTTCAAAAATACAAAGAAACGATCAAACTTGTCGATAAAATAATGAGGATTTAAAGTATCATTAGTAGCACATTAACAAACAAACATAAACAATAGATAATATATATATATATATATATATATATAAGATAAATACGGGGAACTTACACGGAAACGAACTTCGTAACTTTCTATTAATAATGAGATTATATTTAATACACCGACATTGTATTACGCGAGCGTCCAATCCACTGTCTACATTGGGTTTACCGTTTACGGCATGTACGGATGTATTAAACCTTATCGTGTGGCCAATGGATTCGGCACGTAGAGTTGCCCCTTGAGTGGTTTTTTGACCATGAGTGACTGAGTTAGAAATATTAACCTTAGGCATCCGAAATTTAAAAGGACTAATATAACTAAAAGAAATTTCACTAATATCAAAGATTTATCCGGAGGTAATTAAAAAATAAACCTATTAAAACGTATGTTCCACAACATTAGGCCATCCGGTCCAAATCAGAACACTTTATCCGATACGGAGCACGTCTCTTTCTCTTGAGAGGAAATTTGTGTATATTAACTGAAGCAACCATAGAGTTGAAGTGTGTCTACCCACTCAATCACTTCTACAATCCTACTTACCTAACTGCTACCATGGCTTCCGCATTCCGGTCCCATTTCATCTGCATGGCCTTCCTACTCATACTAGGAGTTTTGACTTCTCAAGCCTCATCTCGCGGTCTACACAAGGCATCCATGTCGCATAGACACGAGCAATGGATGGCTCGCTATGGTCGTGTATACAATGATGCTGCCGAGAAGGAAAAACGTTTCAAGCTATTCAAGGAGAATGTGGAATATATTGAATCCTTCAATAGTGTCGGAGAAAAATTGTACAAGCTAACCGTCAATGAATTTGCAGACCAAACCAATGAAGAATTCACCATGTAGCGTAATGGCTACAAGAGGATGTCCTCCCAAATGAGGACCTCCTCGGACACGACATCCTTTAGGTATGAAAATGTGACTGCAGTGCCGTCTAGTATGGATTGGAGGAAGAAAGGTGCAGTAACACCCATCAAAGACCAAGGCCAATGTGGTAAGAAATTGTTTATTACTAATTACAAACTACCTTAAGCGAATACAATGGACTAACTTGTTATTGAAATATTATAGGATGTTGTTGGGCATTCTCAGCGGTGGCCGCCATGGAAGGGATTACGCAACTCACAACAGGTAAATTAATCTCTTTATCTGAGCAAGAGCTAGTGGATTGTGATACCAGCGGTGAGGATCAAGGTTGTGAGGGTGGTCTCATGGATGATGCCTTCGACTTCGTTGAACACAACCGAGGACTCACAACTGAAGCTAACTACCCGTACAAGGGAGTAGATGGTACTTGCAACACCAAGAAGGCAGCATCACACGTGGCCAAAATCAATGGTTACGAAGACGTACCATCCAACAGTGAGAAGGCACTATTGAAGGCTGTGGCCAACCAACCAATCTCCGTTGCCATCGATGCTGGTGGATCTGACTTCCAATTCTATTCAAGTGGTATCTTCACAGGAGAGTGTGGTACAGAGCTAGACCATGGCGTTACTGCAGTTGGTTATGGAACAAGTGAGGATGGGACCAAGTATTGGCTAGTGAAAAATTCCTGGGGCACTGGATGGGGCGAGGATGGCTACATAAGGATGGAAAGAGATGTTAATGCTGAGGAAGGCCTATGTGGTATTGCAATGGACGCCTCTTACCCAACAGCCAAAAAGTAAAGACACATTTCAAGCTTTAACCATACCTCTCCAATAGCTCGTATTTATGTATGTATGTGTGCATGTATGCACGTATGTTTATGTCACAAGTGCACTTCTCTTAATTACCTTCTTAACAAAGGGGTATATAGACACTAGATGTATTAATTATTATTGTCCATCTTGGTTGGAACTCTCAAAATATATATCCAACTGCTGTAAATGGAAAAAGGAAGAATATTGTGCGATACATCGTAATGCTACACAACCTTATCACATACATGTCTCTAACATGCAGGGCCTCCTAAACCATCTGAATATCTGATCCTTAATTGGTCACAGTATATGATTGGCGATAACCCATGCATGATCCTAATCATATTGGACTTCTATGAGATCATTTTACCAAACTGTTAGGATCCACCAATTGGGCCAATTTGGGACCTAGTAGATCTCTTGGAGCGTCACTGAATCATATTGATTTACTCTTTGTAAGTGTTTGTAATTCAGGTTTATCATGAATAGGTGAGGAACCATAGAGCTCCTATCCATATTACATGAAATGAGACGATGACAATAACAGCCAATGTTTAAAAATGTGCCTGAGGTGCAACCTTGAGCTGTATCGCGCGCTGCATAAACGAAAGGCGAATCCTGAAATGCGTTTGACCAATTGGATTTACGCTGTGACCCGACTTCAGCCAAGCAAAACTTAAAGGCCCTATACTGGATTGGGTTGACTAATTTGACCTACTCTGGCATCCAAACACCCATGTATTTTCTTTTTCTTCGTCTATTTATTTTTTTATTTTTTCATTAGTTTAACAACTCATTCTCTAGAATTGGCCACTAGAAGTCATTCGACTGTGCATTCAAACGCACCCTAAGGTCCCCGTCCACCACATCATTCTAGTGGCTAGACCCAGTGGTGGAGCCAGGATTTTGTTCCAGGGGGGGGGGGGGGGGGGGGGGGGGGGGGGGGGGGGTCGACGCCTTTGACTACAGTCAATATGAGCCATGTGGCATGTTCTTAAGAGGATACTAATCGAATGGATGTTGGCCAACCACAAAAATAAACTGCATCACTGATTTCTAAGTGTTGGATTGAAGTTATTTTCATGGGTTAATTTTAACCAGAGGAATTTGAGCATTATTTGGTAAGAAATCCAAAGGTTTTAAATCACTAATCAGGCTGATTTCTGGTTTGCAGGTCCGCCTAGTGATTGGCCAAGCATCCATATGGTCAGTGTCCTCTTAAGAATGTGCCAAGTGGCTCATATTGGCTGCAATCAGCAGCATCGCTCACTCTCAACATGTGTCATCGAAGGTTCACTCGTCAAAGTGGGGCAGATGGGCCCACTGACCGCATGGATGTTTAGCCCTTCCTTTCGTAAACACTCATACCCGAAATCGACTTGTTTGATGAGTTTTAGCCGTTGGATTTAGTACCCAATCTTTTTTGAATCCAACAGCTAGAATCACGCTTTTTAAAAAGTACTAAAATCTAATGGTAGAAATTGAATATCAAAGTGATTTTGGGTATGCATATCCACCAAGAAGTGGGCTAAACATCCATGCGGTCAATGGGCAGAGCAGGTCTGAGTTGAGGGGGGGCAACACGGTCTATAGTTACCCATCAACAATTTTTTCTTTTTTGGAAAAAAAAGATTTTATAAATTTTTCAAAGTTATTGCCCCCGCCCCCCCCCCCCCCCCCCCCCCCCCCCCCCCCCCCCCCCCCCCCCCCCCGTGGCTCCGCCACTGGCTAGACCCATTAATCCAAAGGTCTCAACTTGAAGATCTTCTAGGGCAAATATCAACATGATCAGATGGGAAGTTGGGTCAGTTACAATGGCGATCAATTCTTGACAACAGTCAGGGTGGCGACTGTCGCTTTACGAGCCGGTCTTATAACCAACTACAACAAAAATTTCTTGATTAATATCATTATCAATTAGCAATAAGTATTTAATGTATTTTTGATAATTGAAAATTTCTTTATACTTGACAGTTTCAGTTAATACGGAGAAATATATAATTTTACCAACATTTTAGGTTCCAATAGTATACACCATTGTTGCCCTATAGTTTTAATAGTTACCAGCGTGGTTTAAATAACAGCTGTTATAACGAAAAACAGATTTGGACCTACCCTGTTACGTTATGTACCATTAAAACGATCAGAAACTAACAGCCGTTATTTTTGTTATAACGGCCATTTTTTGAAAATAACGGCTGTTGTAACAAAAATTACAACTGTTATTTGAAAAAAAAAAATTGTTTACAAAAATGCCCGTTATTTCCGTTTTAAATTTTATTGAAAGTTTGAATTTTAGCACCAATTTTCCGTTATTTCCATTATTATAATACATTATAACGAAGAAAGGGGATTCAGGCCTATGCGATTACGCTATATATATTGTAATTGTTGAGTCTTTTGGATGTACATTTGACAAATAAAATTTAGAATATTTTTGCTAGATTTTAATTAGTACTATTATTTTGATTATTGAAAATTAACCTTCCACGAACAAACAAAAATCGAGAGAACCAAACACAGACAAAAAAATTCATTTGCTTCAGAAGTGTGCTCTCGTCAACGGGTGAGAAGAGCTCTTTCACTATTTTAAAAGAATTATACTTACAATAGTTTCTTCTCTCTCTCTCACTCTCTCAATGTACAAGTGAAACTCCAACACTCTTTTAGAATCTCAACACTCTTTTAGAGAATATATATAATCTCTGGTATAATGAAATACTCGAAGTATTCTCAATACAAGTTGTAGTCCATCACAAACTGTTCAAACTTGAATGAACAAAAAATGTCATTGGCTAGTTAGCGGCTAGGAGCACACTGCCCTTACAATCCCCCAGCCTGCTCGGTGCAGAGTTAGACCTGTGTGTAAAGCTATGACTTAATTAAATACTAACTCAAATAGTTCTGTGTCTTCCTTCGCTATGACTGACTCCGTCACTTCAGCTAGCAAAATTGCTATTCTAGTACGACAGGAAAAAAAAAAAAAAGAGGAAAAGAGAAGAACCACTTTGTGGAATTTTTACTTTAGAGTCTTTAGACCTCGCTTTTTGAAATTTTAATTAACGATATATTCAAAAGCATGAGTAAAATCAAGTAAATTGATAAGCAATTACTATTTTTTAGCTAAAACTGAGAAATTATACGTTTTTTTTTTCGTAAACTCGAAACTTGGAAATGATACTTAAACATCACTTTTTAGCTTTTGTAAATTAAACAAAACATTCAAAATAAACAAAAATTATGCAAAAAAAAAAAAACAATGGAAAATTTCTAAAACAAAAAATAATTTTACACTATTTACAAAAATAACTTCTGAAAATTTACCAAAAAAGTAACTAGACGCTCCCTGCCAAAAATTAAGGCTGCAAAAGCTGACAGACGCCCTTTAAATGGGTGTTTGCCCATTGAGGAGTAAGACTTCTATCATAATACTAGCCGTGTGGCACACTTTTAGTGGACGCTGACCGTATGGATGTTTGACCAATTACTAGGTGGACCTACACACCAGAACTAAACATGATCAGTGGTTTATAAGCGTTGGATTGAAGTTATTTTCATGGGTTGATTTTAACCATAGGAATTTGAGCATTATTTGAGTGCAAAGATCCAAAGGTTGTAAATTACTAATCTGGCTGATTTTTGGTTTGCAGGTCCACCGAGGGACTGGCCAAACATCCATATGATCAGCATCCACTAAGAGTGTGCCATGTGGCTCGTATTGTGACAGAAGTTTTACTACTCAATGGGCAAACGCCCTTTAAAAGGGCATTTGTTAGCTTTTTCAGCCTTAATTTTTGTCAAGGAGAGGGAATTTTTGTCAAGGAGAGGGGCATCTCATTACTTTTTTTTTTTCGTAAATTTTCAATTTTTTTTTTGTTTTTGTAAATAGTTTAAAATTACTTTTTTGTTTCAGAAATTTTCTGAAAAAACAATACACATGGTAAAAGTCATAATGGTAACATTAGCTAAACATTATTTATTGTTTACCGAAAAATAAATTTTTAAAAGAAAAATAAAATTTGGACCATTATTAGACCCGTTGTAACAGCCATAACTATAACATTAGCTAAACGTTATGCAATTATAACCGTCCCGGCCCTTTTAATCCTTGTTGGTGGTTATAAATGTTAGGCCGTTTTTTTTTAAGGTGAAACTTTATCATGTTACCATCTCTGAAGATGATCACTTGGTCTGGATCTACTCCACATCGGGTGATTTCTCAGTACGCTCACTTTATGAGGTTTTAGCATCTGCCTCAGCAACAACACCACCTCAATTTCCTTGCACCAAATTATGGAAAGTCAAAGTCCCATTGAAAATTTGATTCTTTGTATTGGTTGTGATTTTGAATAGCATTCTTACTGTTGAAAACTTGATCATTAGAAAATGAATTTTAGTGGACTATTGTGTAATGTACAAAGCTAGTGCGGAGACTACTGACTGTCTTCTTGTACATTGTGAATTTGTTATACAGGTGTGATGACTCTTTCTCTCTCTCACTTGAATATAGCGTGGGTCTTCCCGAAATCCATAGGTGCAGTATTAGAGTGTTGGCCTCACATTCCTTTTTTGTCTATAGGTAAATTGCTTTGGAAAATTACATAATTGGCTATCATTTGGGGCATATGGTTGGAGAGGAACAAGAGAACCTTCGAGGGTAAGGAGAGCTCCTTGCATGAAGTCATTTTAAGTATTAAAACTATCTTATTCCATTGGGGTAGTATTCACCACGAGATGAGGGGAACATTTTTTAGTGACATGGTATTTAGGTTTGAGCAGTAGTTATTTTGATTTTGTTTCTTTTCCCTTGTATCTTTTGAGATCTTCTTGAGATCGCTGGATTTATCAATTTTTTAAGGTATTGAATTTCCTTGTCATTTAATCCGAGCCTGGCTTTCTCTTTTTGTAACTTATTATGACTTTTTTTCATAGCATTACTAGAGCAGAGGAGATAACAAAGGCTCCATGACTTGAACCGACTGCCTAGGCTTCTTCTCCGCACTTACGCGAATTCCTCACACTGGCCCAGATGGATCAATCCAGACCATCCAAACGCTGGCCCACCCCTTGATTGAACGGAATAGAAATCCACACTGTTTGGACAATGTTAACCATCCAATCAAGAGGCCTAATTGTTCAAATGTTGGGCCACCCCTTGTTAGTGTCCTCAAGTTCAAAAATACAAAGAAAAGATCAAACTTGTTGATAAAATAATGAGGTTTAATATTCATTAGTAACACATAAACAATTAATAGATAGAATATGAAATGAATACGAGCAACTTACACGGAAACGAACTTCTTAACTTTCTATTAATAATGAGATTTTATTTCATACGCTGACATTGTATTACACAAGCGTCCATTCCACTCTCTACATTGGGTTTACTGTTCACGGGATGTACAGATGTATTACACCTTATCGTGTGGCCAATGGCTTCAGCACGTGGACTTGCCCCGTTGATTGTTTCTTTGACCATCATTGACTGAGTTAGAAACAGTAACCTTGGGCATCCGAAATTTAGAAGGACTATAGAACTAAAGACAAGTTCAATTTTGGGTAATAGGGTTACTGTTTCTGACTCGATCAATGATAGTCAAAAAAACAGTCAAGTGGCAAGACTGAAAGAAAGAACATTTATAGGGGTTTCACTAATATCAAGGATTTATCGGGAGATTATTAAAAAATAAACCCAGTAAAACGTATATTCCACAACATTTGGCCATCCGGTCCAAATCAGAACAGTTTACCCGGTATGGAGCAAGTCTCTTTCTCTTCAGAGGAAATTTGGGTATATAAAGTCAAGCAACCATAGAGTTGAAGTGTGTCTACCCACTCAATCACTTCTATAATCCTACTTACCTAACTGCTACCATGGCTTCCACATTCCGGTCCCAATGCATCTGCATGGCCTTCCTACTCATACTAGGAGTTTTGACTTCTCAAGCCGCATCTCGCGGTCTACACAAGGCATCCATGTCACATAGACACGAACAATGGATGGCTCGCTATGGTCGTGTATACAATGATGCTGCCGAGAAGGAAAAACGTTTCAAGATATTCAAGGAGAATGTGGAATATATTGAATCCTTCAATAGTGTTGGGGAAAAATCGTACAAGCTAACCGTCAATGGATTTGCAGACCAAACCAATGAAGAATTCACCATGTCGCGTAATGGCTACAAGAGGATGTCCTCCCAAATGAGGACCTCCTCGGATACGACATCCTTTAGGTATGAAAATGTGACTGCAGTGCCGTCTAGTATGGATTGGAGGAAGAAAGGTGCAGTGACACCCGTCAAAGACCAAGGCCAATGTGGTAAGACATTGTTTTTTACTAATTACAAACTACGTTAAGCGAAAATTTGGTTTACTTTCTCTTACAATGGACTAACTTGTTATTGAAATATTATAGGATGTTGTTGGGCGTTCTCAGCGGTGGCTGCCATGGAAGGGATTACAAAACTCACTACAGGTAAATTAATCTCTTTATCTGAGCAAGAGCTAGTGGACTGTGATACCAGCGGTGAGGATCAAGGTTGTGAGGGTGGTCTCATGGATGATGCATTTGACTTCATTCAACAAAACCGAGGCCTCACCACTGAAGCTAACTACCCATACAAGGGAGTAGATGATACTTGCAACACCAAAAAAGAAGCATCACATGTGGCCAAAATCAGTGGTTACGAAGACGTACCATCCAACAGCGAGAAGGCACTATTGAAGTCTGTGGCCAACCACCCAGTCTCCGTTGCCATCGATGCTGGTGGATCTGACTTTCAATTCTATTCAAGCGGTATCTTCACAGGAGTGTGTGGTACAGAACTAGATCATGGTGTCACTGCAGTTGGTTATGGGACAAGTGACGACGGGACTAAGTATTGGCTAGTGAAAAATTCCTGGGGAACTGGATGGGGCGAAGATGGATACATAAGGATGGAAAGAGATGTTGATGCTGAGGAAGGCCTCTGTGGTATTGCAATGGACGCCTCTTACCCAACAGCCTAAAAGTAAAGACACACTTTAAGCTTTCACCATATATACCTCCCCAATAGCTCATATTTATGTGTATGTGTGCATGTATATATGCTCGTATGTTTCTGTCACAAGTGATTCTCTTACCTTCTTAACAAAAGGGTAGAGACTAGATGTATCATTATTGCCTATCTTTGTTGGAACTCTTAGAATCGGACGGCTGTAAATGGAAAAGGAAGAACGATACATCGTAATGCTACACACAACCTTATCACATACATGTCTCAAACATGCAGGGGGTCCTAAACCATCTGAATATCTGATCATTAATTGGTCACAGTAAATATGATTGGCGATAATCCATGATCCTAATCATATTGGACTTCTAAGAGATCATTTTACCAAATTGTTATGATCCCCCAATATTGCCAATTTGGGACCTAGTAGATCTCTTGGGGCCTCACCGAATCATATTGATTTACTCTTTGTAAGTGTTTGTAATTCAGGTTTATCATGAATAGGTGAGGAAACATAGAACTCCTATCCGTATCACATGAAATGAGACGACGACAATAACAACCAACGTTTAAAATGTTCTTGAGGTGCAAACCTTGAAGTGTACCGCGCAACTGCATAAACGAGAGGCGAATCCTGAAACGCCTTTTTGACCAATTGGATTTACCCTGTGACCCGATTTCAGCCAAGCAAAACTTAAAAGGATTGACTAATTTGGGTTGACTAATTTGACCTACTCTGGCATCCAAACACCCCTATATTTTCTTTTCTCCTTTTTAATTTTTAATTTTTTTCATTCTTTTAAGAAGTCATTCTAGTCTGTATTCAAATGCATCCTAAGGTTCCCGTCAACCACATCATTGTAGGGGCTAGACCCATCACTCCAAAGGTCGTCTCAACTTGAAGATCTGCTAGGGGAAATATCAACATGATCAGATGGGAAGTTGGGTCAGTTAGGATGCCCCATGCCCCTACATGATTTTAAGATAGAATATTGTGTGGCCCTGAAAAGTCAAAAATAGTTTTTTGATGTGCAGCTAAAACATAAAAAAAATTATCCATCAGATGGTGGATCCCAACCTAAGTGACCAGAGCGTGGAGCAGGAGTGCTTGGAACGGGAACGAGGTTGTAGAGTGCCAAACTAACGGACTCCGTGTCTTAACCGTAATATATATTTTTGCATTTGCTGACTAAATTTGCATTGTTCCTTTTAGATTTTAATTGTAAGGCCTAAATAAGTAATTTTGTATACTATTTACCATGGTTTAAAATAACGCCAGTTTAACGGTTTTAATGACCGTTGAAACTGTAACACCCTAAGCACGTTATGTTAAGAATTGTTTTGACGCTTAGAAAATAAATAAAAAATTATGAAAAAACCGGCGTAATTTCCACCTTTTTCCCTCTTTTTGGCCACATTTCTTTTCATTATTACTATTTCCAATGTCACTTTACGAGCTGGTCTTATAATCAACTACCAACAAATATTTCTTGATTAATATCATTATCAACGAGCAATAAGTATTTAATGATTTTTTTTATAAGGGCTTTTTTGCTTTACCCCCTTACTTTATTGATGCAATTTGCATCACACCCAATGTTTTTAAAGTATTTGCGTCTCACCAAAGGTCATTATAGTCATTTAAAAATATTGGGATGTCCATCCGGAGACCATTTATGGTCAACGAGGTTGACCATGGTCAAAGGGTGAGACGCAAATATTTTGAAAACATTGGATGATATGCAAATTGCATCAATAAAGTAAGGGAGTAAAGCAAAAAAGCCCTTTTTATAATTGAAAATTTCTTTCTACTTAACAGTTTCAGTTAATACGTACGGAGAAATTCATAATTTTAACAATATTTTAGGTTCCATCAGTATTATACCATTGTTGTCCCATAGTTTTAAGGGTCAGGCTCAGCGGACACATAATTTCGCACAAAAAAAAAAATCGTCGGGGCCAATACCCTATATAAATTAGAAGTAACAGTTAACTTGAAGGGTCGGGCTCCAGTGACAGCCCTAAAATGACAGGATTTTGTACAGGACACAGATATGTGCCCCATGGCACACTCTTAAGAGGACGCTGACCGTATGGATGTTTGGCCAATCCCTAGGTGGACCTACAAACCAACATTCAGCCTGATTAGTGATTTATAGGCTTTGGATCTTTGTACCTCAAATACTGATATAATTCCCACAGTTGAGATCAACCCATGAAAATAAGTCCAATCCAACGTCTCGAATTCACTAATCAAGCTGAATTTTGGTTTGTAGGTCCACCTAGTGGTTGGCCAAACATCCATACGGTCAGAGTCCTCCAAGAGTGTGCCACGTGGCATATATTGTGTCATGTACAGAATCCTGTCATTTTAAGGCTGTCAATGGAGCCTGACCCTAACTTGAAACCCACATTTGATGGTGTTAGAAATTTCAGAATGAATGGGCTGATTTTCTGTAGGGGTGATCTATATGGTGACGAGATCATCCTCACCAAAAATCAGCCATTGATTTATCTTCCACGTGGGTTCACCAAAATTATGTGTTCAATTACAATCGTTTCTTTCACTTTCTTTAATTTATTATGACAGATTTTGTATTCTCATAGCATTATTGGAGCAGAGGAGATAACAAAGGCTCCATTTCTTGAACGGACTACGTAGGCTAGGCTTCTTCTCCACACTTCCACGAATTCCTCACAGTAGACCAGATATGGATCAATCCAGACCATCCAAATGCTGGGTCACCCCTTGATTGAACATAAAAGAAATATTCCACACTGTTTGGACAATGTTAGCCGTCCAATTAAGAGCCTAAATGTTCAAATGTTGTGCCACCCCGTGTTACTTGTTAGTGTCCTCACGTTCAAAAATACAAAGAAAAAATCAAACTTGTTGAAAAAATAATGAGGATTTAAATTATCATTAGTAGAACATAAACAATAGATAGAATATGAGACGTGAACATACACGGAAACGAACTTCTTAACTTTCTATTAATAATGAGATTTTATTTAATACGCTGACATTGTATTACACAAGCGTCCAATCCACTTTCTACATTGGGTTTACCGTTCACGGGATGTACAGATGTATTACACCTCATCATGTGGCCAATGGCTTCAGCACATGGACTTGCCCCGTTAAGTGTTTTTTGACCATCATTGACTGAGTCAGAAACATTAACCTTGGGCATCCGAAATTTAAAAGGACTAATATAACTAAATGCAATTTCAATTTTGGGTAACAGGGTGGGTTACACTGTACTTCCAACTAGATCAATGCCAATCGAAAAAACAGTCAAGTGGCAAGACTGAAAGAAAGAACATTTATAGGGGTTTCACCTAATATCAAAGACTTATCCGGAGATTATTAAAAAAATAAACCCATTAAAACGTATGTTCCACGACATTAGGCCATCTGGTCCAAATCAGAACACTTTACCCGGAACGGAGCAAGTCTCTTTCTCTTTAGAGGAAATTTGTGTATATAAACTGAAGCAACCATAGAGTTGAAGTGTGTCTACCTACTCAATCACTTCTATAATCCTACTTACCTAACTGCTACCATGGCTTCCACATTCCGGTCCCATTTCATCTGCATGGCCTTCCTACTCATACTAGGAGTTTTGGCTTCTCAAGCCGCATCTCGCGGTCTACACAAGGCATCCATGTCGTATAGACACGAGCAATGGATGGCTCACTATGGTCGTGTATACAATGATGCTGTCGAGAAGGAAAAACGTTTCAAGATATTCAAGGAGAATGTGGAATATATTGAATCCTTCAATAGTGCCGGGGGCCAATTGTACAAGCTAAGCGTTAATGAATTTGCAGACCAAACCAATGAAGAATTCAGGATGTCGCGTAATGGCTACAAGAGGACGTCCTCCCAGATGAGGCCCTCCTCAGAGGCGACATCTTTTAGCTATGAAAATGTGTCTGTGGTGCCGTCTAGTATGGATTGGAGAAAGAAAGGTGCAGTAACACCCATCAAAGACCAAGGCCAATGTGGTAAGAAATTGTTTATTAGTAATTACAAACTACGATAAGCAAAAATTTGGTTTACTTTCTCTTACAATGGACTAACTTGTTGTTGAAATATAGGATGTTGTTGGGCGTTCTCAGCAGTGGCTGCCATGGAAGGGATTACGCAACTCAAAACAGGTAAATTAATCTCTTTATCAGAGCAAGAGCTAGTGGACTGTGATACAAGCGGCGAGGATCAAGGTTGTGAGGGTGGTCTCATGGACGATGCATTTGACTTCATTCAACAAAACCGAGGCCTCACCACTGAAGCTAACTACCCATACAAGGGAGTAGATGATACTTGCAACACCAAAAAAGAAGCATCCCATGTGGCCAAAATTAGTGGTTACGAAGACGTACCATCCAACAGTGAGAAGGCACTATTGAAGGCTGTGGCCAACCACCCGGTCTCCGTTGCCATCGATGCTGGTGGATCTGACTTCCAATTCTATTCAAGTGGTATCTTCACAGGAGAGTGTGGTACAGAACTAGACCATGGCGTTACTGCAGTAGGTTATGGAACAGGTGAGGATGGCACCAAGTATTGGCTAGTGAAAAATTCCTGGGGCACTGGATGGGGCGAAGATGGATACATAAGGATGGAAAGAGATGTTGATGCTGAGGAAGGCCTATGTGGTATTGCAATGGACGCCTCTTACCCAACAGCCTAAAAGTAAAGACACACTTTAAGCTTTCACCATATATACCTTCCCATTGGCTCATATTTATGTATGTATGTGTGCATGTATGCACGTATGTTTCAGTCACAAGTGTTTCTCTTACCTTCTTAACAAAAGGGTAGAGACTAGATGTATCATTATTGTCTATCTTGGTTGCAACTCTCAAAATATCCAAAGGCTGTAAATGGAAAAGGAAGAACGATATTGTAATGCTACACACAACCTTATCGCATCCATGTCTCACACATCCAGGGCCGGCTCCTAAACCATCTAAATATCTGATCATTAATTGGTCCTAGTATATGATTGGCGATAACCCATGATCCTAATCATATTGGACTTCTAAGAGATCAATTGACCAAACTGTTAGGATCCACCAATTGGGCCAATTTGGGACCTAGTAGATCTCTTAGGGCGTCACTGAATCATATTGATTTACTCATTGTAAGTGTCTGTAATTCAGGTCTATCATGAACTAGTGGGTGGCCCATGCCATCGGCACTCCCCGACAGAGAATTTGTCAATATTAGGTGAGTGGCTGAGATCCACCGTCCATTAGGGGGATTAGATCTTGGCCCTTTGCTGATGCCTATAAGAGGATCTATAAGTGGGGAGACAGCCACTGTGTTTTCAAAAAATTGCAGAAAAAATTCAAAAAATTGTCGAAAAATCAGAAAAAATCACAAGAATGCAGATCTATGTGTTTCCCCAAAAACTCGCCGGATTTCCCCCAAAACTCACCGGATTTTCAACCCAACTCGAAGAAATTTGAACCAAAACCTTCGATCTTCATGGATCTATGTGTTTCGAAGGTAGATCTATCATTTTCAAGCTATTTTAGGTTCTAAGAAGGGTTGGGGGAGGAAAGGGGAGAGGAAAACGAGTAAAAGGATGAAAAAAAATGAAAAAAATTGAGTTTTTATAACATCATTGCCGCTGGTTCAACTCGCCAAGTTGGATCGGTTAACTCGTTTGGATCGAGCGATCCAACCGATCCAAAGGACCATCCAACCGATCCAGAGAGTTGGATCGGACGATCCACTGCGATTCGAGACAAACATTGGATTTTTGTCTCGGATGCCTCCGATCCCGGTCTGGATCGCCCGATCCAACTCGGGATCGCCCGAGACTTCGTTTATATAGAATAGTAATTGGCCCACGCCCAGGCACTCGCAAAAAAATGCATTTGCAAAAATTAGGTGCCTTCAGTACTCAAACGGTATAATAGATTGGGGATGTTACCGTTATTTCCGTTTAACGGATTGTAACAAACATAGACAAAAAACGGAAAATAATGGAAAGGAATGGAAATAACAGTACTAAAATTAAAATTTTGATTTTCAAATATTCACTAAAATTTATAACTGTAAATAACAGATGTTTTTTAACAAAAAATTTTCAAAAAATAACGGTCGTTATTTTTGTTATAATAGAAAAATAACAGAAAATAACGGCTGTTTTTTCTGAGCGTTAAAATGGTACATAACATAATGAGGGAGATCCAAACCCATTATGACATCCGCTATTCATAGCATACACCAAATCTCTTTACTTATGGCCCCATGAACACTATTTATGTTTCGCACATATTTGGTGGACGTACACCAATTCCAAATCTGTATGTAAAGTTTTAGATTTTCTCAAAAATCATAGCATGAGGCGAATAAATGAGTGGGAGTGAGTGGTTGAGATCCAACCGTCCAACATTAGATTGATGGATTTGATCTCAACCACTTTTAATCTTATGAAGCCAGATAAGATAAGGGATAAGACAACTTCCCTATTTTGTTATATAGATAGTGGGTGGCTCAAGCCTACGTCACTATCTAACAAAGCGTTTGTCAAAATCAGGTGTGAGTGGCTGAGATCCACCATCCATTTAAGATCTCAACCAGAGATAAGACAATTTCCCTATTTTGTTATTTAGATAGGTGAGGAAGCATAGAGCTCCCATATCCGTATCACACGAAATGAGACGACAACAATAACAACCAATGTTTAAAAATGTGGCTGAGTTGCAAACCTTGAGGTGCACTACACACTGCATAAAGGAGAGGCGAATCCTGAAACGTGTTTGACCAATTGGAGTTACAATGTAACCCGACTTCAGCCAAGCAAAACTTAAAGGGACTATACTAGATTGGGTTGACTAATTTGACCTACTCTGGCATCCAAACACCCCTGTATTGTTTGTTCATTCTTTTAAGAAGTCATTCTCTAGAATTGGCGGCCACTAGAAGTCATTCATTCAAACGCTCCCTAAGGTCCCGCCCACCACATCATTCTAGGGGCTAGACCCATCATTCCAAAGTTATCAACTTGAAGATCTTGTAGGGCAATATCAACATGATCAGATGGGAAGTTGGGTCAGTTACAATGGCGATCAATTCTTGAGAACAGTCAGGGTGGCGACTGTCGAGAGAGATGCCTACAGCATGGTTTAAAAAACGGCCGTTATAACGAAAATAACTGCTGTTATTCCAATTACTAAATTTAATGTCGCTTTACGAGCCGGTGTTATAACCAACTACAACCAACATTTCTTCATTAATATCATTATCAATTAGCAATAAGTATTTAATGTATTTTTGATAATTAAAAATTCTTTATACTTGACAGTTTCAGTTAATACGGAGAAATCGATAATTTTAACAACATTTTAAGTTCCAACAGTATTACACCATTGTTGCCCCATATTTTTAATAGTCACAAGCATAGTTTTAAAAAAAAAAAACAGAACTAGTCACCAGCATGGTTTAAAAAGCAGCCGTTATAACAAAAATAATGGCCGTTATAACCAGATTCTGACCTACCCTGTAACGTTTTTTTTGTAATTTGTAATTTTTTGTAATTAGACCTACCTGTAACGTTAAAACGATTAAAAACTAACAGAACTAGTCACCAGCATGGTTTAAAAAACAGATGTTATAATGAAAATAACGGCCGTTATAACGGATTCTAACCCGCCCCATCACGTTATGTACTGTTAAAACGATAAAAAACTAACAGCCGTTATTTTCGTTATAACGACCATTTTTTTGAAAATAATGACTGTTATAACAAAAATAACGATCGTTATTTGAAAAAATTATTTTTTATAAAATGCATGCTATTTCTGTTATAACTTTTATTGAAATTTTGAAATTCGAAATTTGAATTTTAGCACTAATTTTCCGTTATGTCCGTTATTCCCGTTATTACAATCCATTATAACGAAAATTAACCTTCCACGAACCAACAAAAATAGAGAGACCTGAGAAGATCAATCACACAGACACACAAATTCAACGGGTGAGAAGAGCTCTCTCACTCTCCTTAACTCTTTTGAAAGAATTATGGTTAAAATAGTTTCCTCTCTCTCTCTCTCTCTCTCAATGTACAAGTGAAACTCCAACACTCTTTTTAGAGAATATATATAAGGGTCGGGCTCCGTTGACAGATCTAAAATGACATAAAATGACAGGGACACAATATAAGCCAGGTGGCACACTGTTACAGGACTCTGACCGTACGGATGTTTTTCCTATCCCATGGTGGACCTACAAACCAAAAATCAGCCTAATTAGTGATTTATAATTGTTCAAATTCCCACAGTTGAGATCAGCCCATGAAAATAAGTCCAATCCAAAGCCTATAAATTACTAATCAGGCTGATTTTTGGTTTGTAGGTCCACCATGGGATAGGACAAACATCCATACGGTCAGAGTTCTGTAAGAGTGAGCCACGTGGCTTATATTGTGTCCTGTCATTTTATCTGTCATTTTAGATCCGTCAAGGGAGCCTGACCCTATATATAATCTCTGGTATGATGGTCCACAAAAAGTAACTTTATCGATATAGGTAGTGTTTGACCTTGTGTTTGATCACGTTGTCATATTGTGTTGACTACAACTATTATTTACTTTCCTAACCTCCTGCCCTAGCTTTGGGTTTCGGGGTCGACCCATGGATAACAGGTCGGGTCATGCATCTCAAGTTTGGAGCATGACATATTAGGTTAGAATCTTAGTCATAAATCTTTTGGTAAGTCATGCCCTATGCGTTAATTAGTTTTCCTCACTCGCCCATGTGAGCATGGTTCAAAGTCTCGGGCGATCCTGTTCCGGATCGGGTGATCTGGATCAGGATCGGAGCCCACCGATCCGATCCATACCATGCTCTGTCTCGCCCGAGTTCTCTGTTTCTTAAGGATTTTCACACCGTCTCGGGGCGAGATGGCCGATCCTGTTCCGTATCGGACCGATCTGGATCGGGATCGGAGCCTACCGATCCCGAGACTTTCATCCTTGCATGTGAGAGAAATAATATTCCATCCATTTAAGAAATAGGTTTTTGAAGCGATTTCTGAAGAACCAGAAAACTAGCTAAACATTATGCCATTATAACCGTCCCTTTTAAACCTTGTTGATAGTTATAAGAATTTTTTTAGGTATTGGATATCCTTGTCATTTAATCCGACCCGCTTTCACTCACTTTAACCCATTATGACCCTTTTATTTTTCTCGTAGCATTATTGGGGCAGATTGCCTAGGCTTCTTCTCCATTTCTTGAACAGATTGCCTAGGCTCCTTCTCCGCGCTAACGCGAATTCCAGAGCATTCAAATGCCGGGTTACCCCTTGATTGAACGTAATAAAAATCCACAGAGTGTTTGGACAATGTTAACTGTCCAATTAAGAGCCTAATCGTTCAAATGTTGAGTCATCCCTTGTTAGTGTCCTCAAGTTCAAAAATACAAAGAAAAGATCAAGCTCTTGTTGATAAAATAATGAGGTTTAATATTCATTAGTAACACATAAACAATGATAGAATATGAAATGAATACGAGCAACTTACACGGAAACGAACTTCTTATTAATAATGAGATTTTATTTAATACTCTGACATTGTATTACACGAGCGTCCAATCCACATTCCACTGTCTACATTGGGTTTACCGTTCATGGGATGTACAGATGTATTACACCTTATCGTGTGGCCAATGGCTTTGGCACGTGGACTTGCCCCCTTACTGTTTTTTGACCATCATTGACTGAGTCAGAAACATTAACCTTGGGCATCCGAAATTTATAACTAAAAGCAATTTCAATTTTGGGTAACAGGGTGGGTTACTGTACTTTCGACTAGATCAATGCCAATCCAAACAACAGTCAAGTGGCAAGACTGAAAGAAAGAACATTTATAGGGGTTTCACTAATATCAAAGATTTATTAGGAGGTTATTAAAAAATAAACCCATTGATGCGTATGTTCCACAACATTAGGCTAGGCCATCTGGTCCAAATCAGAACACTTTACCCGGTACGGAGCAAAGTCTCTTTCTCTTAAGAGGAAATTTGCGCATATAAACTCAAGCAACCATAGAGTTGAAGTGTGTCTACCCAATCAATCACTTCTATAATCCTACTTACCTAACTGCTACCATGGCTTCCACATTCCATTCCCAATGCATCTGCATGGCCTTCCTACTCATACTAGGAGTTTGGGCATCTCAAGCCGCATCTCGTGGTCTACACAAGGCATCCATGTCGCATAGACACGAGCAATGGATGGCTCGCTATGGTCGTGTATACAATGATGCTGCCGAGAAGGAAAAACGTTTCAAGATATTCAAGGAGAATGTGGAATATATTGAATCCTTCAATAGTGCCGGGGGCCAATCGTACAAGCTAAGCATCAATGAATTTGCAGACCAAACCAATGAAGAATTCAGGGTTTCACGTAATGGCTACAAGAGGATGTCCTCCCAAATGACGACCTCCTCGGACGCGACATCCTTTAGGTATGAAAATGTGACTGCGGTGCCGTCTAGTATGGATTGGAGAAAGAAAGGTGCAGTAACACCCGTCAAAGACCAAGGCCAATGTGGTAAGAGAGTGTTTATTAGTAGTTACAAACTAACATTAGTGCAAATTTGGTTCTTTTTTCCTGTTACAATGGACTAACTTGTCATCGAAATATAGGATGTTGTTGGGCGTTCTCGGCAGTGGCGGCCATGGAAGGGATTACCCAACTTACAACAGGTAAGTTAGTCTCTTTATCTGAGCAAGAGCTAGTGGACTGTGATACCAACGGTGAGGATCAAGGTTGTGAGGGTGGTCTAATGGACGATGCATTTGACTTCATTCAACACAACCGAGGCCTCACCACTGAAGCTAACTACCCGTACAAGGGAGTAGATGGTACTTGCAACACCAAGAAGGCAGCATCCCACGTGGCCAAAATCAATGGTTACGAAGATGTACCATCCAACAGTGAGAAGGCACTATTGAAGGCTGTGGCCAACCAACCAATCTCCGTTGCCATCGATGCTGGTGGATCTGACTTCCAATTCTATTCAAGTGGTATCTTCACAGGAGAGTGTGGTACAGAGCTAGACCATGGCGTTACTGCAGTTGGTTATGGAACAAGTGAGGATGGGACCAAGTATTGGCTAGTGAAAAATTCTTGGGGCACTGGATGGGGCGAGGATGGATACATAAGGATGGAAAGAGATGTTGATGCTGAGGAAGGCCTCTGTGGTATTGCAATGGACGCCTCTTACCCAACAGCCAAAAAGTAAAGACATACTTTAAGCTTTCACCATACCTCCCCAATAGCTCGTAGTTATGTATGTATGTGTGCATGGATGCACGTATGTTTATGTCACAAGTGCTTCTCTTACCTTAACAAAAGGGTAGAGACTAGATGTATCATTATTGTCCATCTTGGTTGGAACTCTCAGAATCCGACAGTTGTAAATGGAAAAAGAAGAACGATACATGGTAATGCTAGCTACACACAACCTTATCACATCCATGTGTCACACATGCATGGGCTCCTAAACCATCTGAAAATCTGATCATTAATTGGTCACAGTATATGATTGGCGATAACCCATAAATCTGGCGTATTAGATGATCCTAATGTTATTGGACTTCTAAGAGATCATTTGGCAAATTAAACTGTTAGGATCCACGAATTGGGCCAGCTTGGGACCTAGTAGATCTGTTGGGGCCTCACTGAATCATATTGATTTACTCTTTGTAAGTGTTTGTAATTCAGGTTTATCAAGCATAGGTGAGGAACCATAGAGCTCCTATCTGTATCACATGAAATGAGACGACAACAATAACAACCAATGTTTAAAAATGTGCCTGAGGTGCACCACGCACTGCATAAACGAGAGGCGGATCCTGAAACGTGTTTGACGAATTGGAGTTAAAATGTGACCCGATTTCAGCTAAGCAAAACTTAGAGGGACTATACTGGACTGGGTTTGACTAATTTGACCTACTCTGGCATCCAAACACCCCTGTATTTTTTTCACTCTTTTAAGAAGTCATTCTCTAGAATTGGCCACTAGAAGTCATTCTAGTGTGCATTCAAACGCTCCCAAAGGTCCCGGTCAACCACATCATTCTAGGGGCTAGCCCCATCATTCCTAAGGTCTCAACTTGAAGATCTTCTAGGGCAAATATCAACATGATCAGATGGGAAGTTGGGTCAGTTACAATGGCGATCAATTCTTGAGAACAGTCAGGATGGCGACTGTCGAGAGAGATGTCTATAGCATGGTTTAAAAAACGGTCATTCAAACGAAAATAACGGGTTGTTAATTATTCCAATTACTAGTTATAATGTCGCTTCACAAGCCCGTCTTATAGCCAACTACAACAAACTTTTCTTGATTAATATCATTATCAATTAGCAATAAGTATTTTATGTATTTTTGCTAATAGAAAATTTCTTGTTACTTGCGAAAGTTTCAGTTAAAACGGAGAAATAGATAATTTTAACAACGTTTTAGGTTCCATCAGTATTACACCATTGTTGCCCCATAGTTTTAATAGTCACAAGCATAGTTTAAAAAAAAACAGAACTAGTCACCATCATGGTTTAAAAAGCAGCTGTTATAACAAACATAACGGCTGTTATAACGGATTATGAGCTACCCTGTTACGTTATGTACTATTAAAACGGTTAAAAATTAACAGCCGTTATTTTTGTTATAACGGCCATTTTATTGAAAATAACGGCCGTTATAACAAAATTAAATGTCGACCGTTATTTGAATTTTTTTTTTTTTTAAAAACGTCCATTATTTCTGTTATAACTTTTATTGAAATTTTGAAATTCAAAATTTAAATTTTAGCACCAATTTTCTGTTATTTACCTTATTACAATCCCTTATACGAAGAAAGGGGATTCAGGCCTATGCAATTACGCTATGTATATTGTAACTGTTGATCAGTCTTTTGGATGTACATTTGACTAGTAAAATTTAGAGTATTTTTGATAGATTTAATTAGTACTATTATTTTGATTGTTGAAAATTAACCTTCGACGAACCAACAAAAATAGAGAGAATCGAATAGATCAATCACACACAGACATTAAAATTTTATTTGTTTCAGAAGTGTGCCTACGTCAACGGGTGAGAAGAGCTCTTTCACATTCTTTCACTCTTTTAAAAGAATTTTGGTTACAATCTTTCTCTCTCTCTCTCAATGTACAAGTGAAACTCCAACACTTCTTTAAAGAATATATATAATCTCTGGTATAATGAAATACTCGAAGGACTCCCAATACAAGTTTCATGTAGTTCATCATAAACTATTCAAACTTGTACGGACAAAAAATGTCATTGGCTATTTGGCGGCTATGAGTATGCTGCCCCTCCAACCAGCTATGTGTGGATTTAGACCTGTTGGTAAACCTATGGCTTAGTTAATAGTAAAATCCTTGTAAAATAATACTCTCCGCAGAATACAAGACAGCTAACATAACAAATTAATTCTGACTCAAAATTGTTATTCAGGTATGATAGGAAAAAAAAATAGGGGGAAAAGTGAAGAACCACTTTGTGGAATTTTAAGTTTAGACCTCATTTTTTTATGAAATAGCTAATACTGAGTGCTTCCAAACCAAGCAAAATTGATGAAAACCCACAAAATAGGTGCCTCAACAAACACTCTTTCAATGACGTTGTGTAAATGACTGTTTAGGGGGGTGAGATAGGTTTTTAATTGCTAAAGAGGGCGAGCATTCATTTGCATGTGCCTCAGCAAACACTCTTTCAATGAGGTTGTGTAAACGATTGTTCAGGGGGGGTGAGATAGATTTTTAATTACTAAAGAGGACGAGCATTCATTAGCCCGCGTGCATGTGCAAATGCTGGGTCACCCCTTGATTGAACATAAAATAAATCCAAACTGTTTGGACAATGTTAATCATCCAATTAAGAACCTAATTGTTCAAATGTTGGGCCACCCCTTGTTAGTGTCCCCATGTTCAAAAATACAAATAAAAGATCAAACTTGTTGATAAACTAATGAGGATTTAAAGTTTCATTAGTAGCACATAAACAAACAAACATAAACAATAGACATAATATATACAAGATAAATATATACGAGCAACTTACACGAAAACAAACTTCTTAACTTTCTATTAATAATGAGATTATATTTAATACGATGACATTGTATTACACAAGCGTCCAATCCACATTCTACATTGGGCTTACCGTTTACGGGATGTAACCTTATCGTGTGGCCAATGAATTCGGCACATGGACTTGCCCATGGCTAACAGGGTTACTGTTTCTGACTCGATCAATATAGTCGAAAAAACAGTCAAGTGGCAAGACTGAAAGAAAGAACATGTATAGGGGTTTCACTAATATCAAAGATTTATCAGGAAATTATTAAAAAATAAACCCATTAAAACGTATGTTCCACAACATTTGGCCATCCGGTCCAAATCAGAACAGTTTACCCGGTACGGAGCAAGTCTCTTTCTCTTAAGAGGAAATTTGTGTATATAAACTGAAGCAACCACAGAGTTGAAGTGTGTCTACCCACTCAATCACTTCTATAATCCTAGTTACCTAACTACTGCTACCATGGCTTCCATATTCCGGTCCCAATGCATCTGCATGGCCTTCCTACTCATACTAGGAGTTTTGACCTCTCAAGCCGCATCTCGCAGTCTTCACAAGGCATCCATGTCGCATAGACACGAACAATGGATGGCTCGCTATGGTCGTGTATACAATGATGCTGCCGAGAAGGAAAAACGTTTCAAGATATTCAAGGAGAATGTGGAATATATTGAATCCTTCAATAGTGTTGGGGAAAAATTGTACAAGCTAACCGTCAATGAATTTGCAGACCAAACCAATGAAGAATTCAGGATGTCGCGTAATGGCTACAAGAGGACGTCCTCCCAGATGAGGACTTCCTCGGACGCGACATCCTTTAGGTATGAAAATGTAACTGCCTTGCCGTCTAGTATGGATTGGAGAAAGAAAGGTGCAGTAACACCCATCAAAGACCAAGGCCAATGTGGTAAGAAATTGTTTATTAGTAATTACAAACTATGATAAGCGAAAATTTTGTTTATTTTCTCTTACAATTAATTAATGGACTAATTTGTTATTGAAATATAGGATGTTGTTGGGCGTTCTCAGCAGTGGCGGCCATGGAAGGGATTACCCAACTCACAACAGGTAAGTTAATCTCTTTATCTGAACAAGAGCTAGTGGACTGTGATACCAGCGGTGAGGATCAAGGTTGTGAAGGTGGTCTCATGGACGATGCCTTTGACTTCATTCAACACAACCGAGGTCTTACAACTGAAGCTAACTACCCGTACAAGGGAGTGGATGGTACTTGCAACTCCAAAAAGGCAGCATCCCATGTGGCCAAAATCAATGGTTACGAAGACGTACCATCCAACAGCGAGAAGGCACTATTGAAGGCTGTGGCCAACCACCCAGTCTCTGTTGCCATCGATGCTGGTGGATCTGACTTTCAATTCTATTCAAGCGGTATCTTCACAGGAGAGTGTGGTACGGAACTAGATCATGGTGTTACTGCAGTAGGTTATGGGACAAGTGATGATGGGACTAAGTATTGGCTAGTGAAAAATTCCTGGGGCACTGGATGGGGCGAGGATGGATACATAAGGATGGAAAGAGATGTTGATGCTGAGGAAGGTCTCTGTGGTATTGCAATGGATGCCTCCTACCCAACAGCATAAAAGTAAAGACACACTAAGCTTTCACCATATATACCTCCCCAATAGCTCATATTTATGTATGTATGTGTGCATGTATGCACGTATGTTTATGTCACAAGTGCACTTCTCTTACACCTTGACAAAAGGGTAGAGATTAGATGTATCATTATTGTCCATCTTGATTGGAACTCTCAAAATCCGACGGCTGTAAATGGAAAAGGAAGAATGATACATCATAATGCTACACACAACCTTATCACATATATACATGTGTCACACATGCATGGGCTCCTAAACCATCTGAATATCTGATCATTAATTGGTCACAGTAAATGGTTGGCGATCGATAACCCATAATTCTGCCGTATTAGATTATCCTAATCATATTGGATTTCTAAGAGATCATTTTACGAAACTGTTGGGATCAACCAATTGGGCCAATTTGGGACCCAGTAGACATATGTGCGCAAATCCAACAGCTATAGATTACCAATAAGGCTGATTTTTAGTTTGTAGGTCCACAAAAGTGTGGCCAAGCATTCATGGAGCATGCCACAACGTCCCTAGGACAATTCACTGTCATCCGAAGGTCCAGACCTTATAGTAATAGAAATTCCCACGACATGATTCCCAAAAACCACTAAGGGCGTGTTTCATTGCGCAGAATTTTTCTTTGAGAAAATACATCTGGGAAATGCCTTAAATGGCTGATTGATTGCATCTAAGAACACAGTTTTCAATATCATGTGAGAAAATAAATACGCATTTTCAGGTGGAAATGAATTCTCACCTATATGGATGGGAAATGAATTCCGGACTTAGTAGGAAAAATTAACCAGATTTAAATGGCTTGGTATTATATAGGTTCAAAATGGCTATCTAACAATGGACAGTTGTGTTTTCCCACTTGGCAATCAAGCATGCCCTACGTGATTCATGAAGACCACCACACGAATTTCAAAGACATCCAATGGCCTGGAACCGAGGATGATGTATGCTGTCATTTACTTTTAGAAAAAAGTTGGTCTCACCCACCAAAAGTTTTGTGGATCCCATCCCCTATGTAAGTGGGTGGCCTTTAATTTCCACGCCTTTTTGATCACGCATTGCATGAGGCAAAAAAATTCTCTGCCATTTGCTACATTGGCAAAGGAACGAAAATTATTCCATTTGAAGTAGGGTTGTCAATGGATAGTCAAAAATTTGAATCCATATTCGAATAATCAGATATTATCCGAAAATCTCGAATATCAAATTCAGATATTGATGTATCCGATTCGATAATTTCAGGTCCAATATATTATAGAAATATAACAATTTATTATATATATATATATATATATATATATCCGATTTACTTATCAGACGATTCAGATATTTGATAAGTTAATCGGATTCAAATTCAAATATTGATTCATTATCCATCGAATTTCGAATCTAATTCAAATATTGGATTTTTTCAGATTTAGATATGCTTATATTCGATTTGAATAACATTTGTCAACAGCCCCACTTTGAAGCTATGTTTTAAAACTCACCGAGTCGACACGACTCGATCATATTTCAAGTCGACTTGGCATACAAACTCGGATTTGCAAGCATCGTATAGTTGACTCAGAAACTCGGCCAAGTTGACTCAAAACTCGACTGAGTCAACTGTTTAAAGGCCGACTCGATTTTTTTTTGAATTTCTAATTGTTTTTAGTAAATTTTTTATATTTTATGAATTTTTAAAGTTTTTTAATAAATAATATTTTTATATAAATATTTAATAATTAATCTAATGACTCGCCAAGTTGACTCCCGAGTCATCGAGGTAACTCGACCCAATAGACTTACGAGTCGAGTCCTAGTTCCAAGTTTCAAAATATTGCTACGAAGAAGACTAGCTCATTAGCCATGGTCATGACACCATCACTTACGAAATAAGGGGCCACTCCCCTTTTTTTTCTCCTCTAGGTGGGACCTCAAAATTGCGACGCCTGAAGAGTTCTGATCATACAACCAAGAATTGTCTTGTTGGGGGTCCCACCTATCTTGTTGAAATTCAACAGTACTATTATACGAAAATAACCCAGCAACTTATGCCATCATCTTGAACGGTCAGGATTAGTGCCACGTCTACCTATTACGTGAGTTCAAGCTGTTTTTTTTCTTGGTCATAAAGCAAGAAAAAATGGAAAGCTCAATTTCCTATGAGACAGAAATCGAATCTGTACAATGTCTTTCGACGTTGAAAATTCTTCTGAGTCACTTTGAAGGATAGATCTTCAAATAAGAGGGGCAAATGGATGTGAAGCTTAGCAAAACACTGTCATGGAGAGTCAAGAGGTGAAGCTCTTGGGTGCATGGTTTAGCCCATATGTCCGCATGGTTGAATGGGCTCTGAAGCTGAAGGGAGTCGAATACGAATATATAGAAGAAGATCTATCCAACAAGAGCCCTATGCTTCTCAAGTATAACCCGGTCCATAAGAAGGTCCCGGTCCTCGTTCACGGTGGGAAATCGATCAGTGAATCGCTTGTTATTCTAGAGTACATCGATCAAACATGGAAACAAAATCCGATATTGCCAGAGGACCCTTATGAGCTAGCCATGGTTCGTTTTTGGGCTAAATTTGCACAAGAGAAGGTGAGTATGGCAGCCATGGGCTTACTCCTAATAAGGAGCTGTAGTACATGCGTGCATAGGGAGCGATACCTATGCATCATGCGCATATATTACATATCTATCCCAGATTTATTGTTCGCTGTGCGCTGAAAAAAAATGGGTCTTTGGTTGGAGGAATAGCTCTGATCCTTAATGTAGTCTATCAAGGGAAACTATCCCTTGTTTGGCTTGCAGGGATTATGGCGGGTAAGATATTCTTACCCTTTAAAAGGTCCCATAAGGATATGTTTGATAGGTGTGTTATTTTTTTTATGGTGACATTATTTGCACACACATTTTTTGTAGTGATACCCATAATTTATCTACACACCCAAAGTTGAAGAGAAAAAATAAGAAAAAAAAAATCGAACAAAGAAGAGGAACCCACCACCACCGTCTTCTTCTAATTCACTACCACCACACCACACCAACACAACCACACCACCACTATTGCCTTCTGCTTCTTCCACCATCACCGTCACAATCACTGCACAACCACCGTCTTTTTCTACCGCTGCCATCACCACCGTAGCTCTCTCTCTCTCTTAAAAAAAATTTCTAGCTCGTATCAGCAAGCCAGGGTGGACATGGCTTTGGCCATATCAGCAGGCAATAGTGGATATGACCAAAGCCATATCCACCCTGGCTTGCCGATACGCACGAGATTTTTTTTTTTAAGGAGAGAGAGATAGAGAGAGAGAAGGGGTAAGGAAACGTACCTGGTGGCGGTCCTCCTCCTCCTCCTCTTCTTCCTCTCTCTCTTGGTGGTTTTTTTTTTTGTGTAGTTTCTTTGCACACACCATTCCACGCCAAGAGGTGTGTGCCACTACAAAAAAAGGTGCAGTGTGTGCAATTAATGACACCCTTTTTTTACCTCTACCTAAGGTTGGCTTGATTGTAAGGCCCAAAAAATCAAATGGGCAGACCTTGGGCTTAACTCTTAACAAAAATAAACTTATCCCTGGCCTCTCCTCTTGGCTTTGTAGTTATACCTTTTCTTGGGGCAGTCTTGGGCTGGTTTTCTTAAAAAGGTTAGTCGAAAACTTGCCCCACCAATCTATTCAGCCAACCAGGGCATTTGATCAGCCACATCTCTAGGAAGGAAACCGAATCTATTCGGGTCTTGGATCTACCTTTATTTGATTCACATGCCAGTTCCAGTTTGGATCTTGGGTCAGATACGGTACCTGAGTTATGGATCTGATTGGACCCATTTTAATGTGATTTGATATCTATAAAAGTCCGATCCAAATCCACCTGAATCCGCACTGTTTCATTCAATATTTTTACTTTAATTAATAATTGATGTTGTTGTAGTTTATGCAAGCTGGAAGGAATGCATTATTTTCATCAGGAGAGCAACAAGAGAAGGAAGTGAAGCAAATGATAGAGGCCTTAAACATCCTTGAGGGTGAGCTGTTCAAAGGTATGAAGAATAAGTTTTTCAGAGGGGAGACGATTGGTTATTTGGACATTGTGCTTGGTTGGAGTCTTTGGTTAGAAGTGTTGGAGGAAGCTTCAGGCATAAAAGTGTTTAATTCTCACGAATTTCCCTCGTTTTGCGAATGGACGGAGAAATTCCAAGAGTTGCCTATCATCAAGGAGAACTTGCCACCCAAGGATGAGGTCGCACTTTATATGAAGGAACGTCGCTAATTCATTCTAGCTTCAACCACTAGTAAATGAGGAGAAGCTTCTCTCTCTCTCTCTCTTATGTAACTTAACCATGGTTTAAAAGAACAGTTATATAACAATGTTATAACGGTAACACCCATTATCATTATTTGAACGGATTTGGGCGACCGTTCACTTAGCTGGAGAAAGGTCCTCGTCAGATTTACCTCCGTCCGAAACAACAAAATAATAAAAAAATTATCTACCTCGGACACCTGAGTTTCGTGACGGTTCAAATGCGTCACAAAAGTGGTGATGGATTTAATCCGTCAGGGAAAGTCAGTTTATTTTGTAGTAATACCCAAGGTTTAAAGGAGGCCGTTTTAACGGTTAAACGAACTGGGGGCCTTACCGTTTAAACAGATTGAAACGGTCAGGGGCAAAAATGAAAAAAAATGGAAAAAAACGGAATTAAACGGATTTTAATAGATTTTAACGGTTTCAACGATTTTAACGGAAAAAGTGGCGCTGAAATTCAAATTTTGAAATTTGAAAATTAAAAAAATAAAACGAAATTTAACGGATTTTAACGGAATAAAACAGTTTTAACGGCTGTTTTTTCACAAAATTTTTCAAAATTAAACGGCCTTTAAAACAATTTTAACGGCTGTTTTTTTCAAAACTGATAAAACGTGTTTAAAAGGTTTTAACGGAAACGGGTTTGGGGCATTACCGTTTAAACGGCCGTTTTTAAAACCATGGTAATACCTTAGGACAGTATGGATGGCAACTGGCGAGCACTCGAGATTCGAGAGAGATGAGTAAAATTTTGCTGACCACCTAGATGATCACCCCCATGACTGTGACTGCCCTAGATGATCGACCCAGCCCACATTATGAACCACATGACACACTTTCAGAGGACGCTGACCATATGGATGTTTGGCCAATCGCTAAATGGGCCTACAAACTAAAAATCAACTTGATTAGTGATTTCAAACCTTTGGATCCTTGTACCCAAATAATGGCCAACATTAATGCTCAAATTCAAACGGTTAAAATCAACCCATGAAAATGACTCCAATCCAATGCTTAGAAATCACTAATCAGGCTGATTTTGGTTTGTAGGCCCATCTAGGATTGGCCAAACATCCATACGGTCAGAGTCCTCTAAATGTGTGTACTACGTGGCTCATATTGGTGGCGATCATCGGGGGCAGTAAATGCAGTTTTACTCGGTAACAACATTTGTCTTGTTGAACTTTTGACCAGAAAGATGTTCGCCAACTGTACAATTAGGCCGGTCAACATGATTTGAGAAGGGAATCTTCAAAGGGCCTTAAAGTAAATAACAACGCAACTTATGCCATCAACTTGAACGGTCAGGATTAATGCCATGTGACCCACGTCTACCATTAGGTGAGTTCAGCTGTTTTTGTTTAGCTAGTCATAAAACAGGAAAAAAAAAATGTAATGTTAGGTTGATAAGGAAAAACCAAACACAAAAGCCAGATGTTTCCAACATGAAAATGTGTAGAAATTTAATTATTTAAGACATTTAATTTTTTATTTTCTTTACACTCTGTTTTGATTAAATGGACATGGAATAGGGAAATGCGGTATTATATACATTACAGGTACAGGTACAACAAATTATTAAAAAAAAATCAAAAAAAATTATACAATTAAATCTTTTAGCGACGGCCTGTATACCGTCGCTATATATATGATATAGCGACGGTCGATTAATCTGGCCGTCGCTATATATGACTTACAGCGACGCAAAACTCATGACCGTCGCTATAATATATATTTAGCGACGGTCGCTGACCGTCACTAAAAGACATGCACAATTATGCACAAAATTGATCTATACCGACGATCCTGGCCGTCGCTAAAGGTATTTAATCCCGACGGCCAGTAAAACTGTGTCGCTATATTTATCTTACAGCGACGAATTTGACCCTCGGTAAATCTTTTTGACCAATGCAAAATGATCTTTTTATATACCGACGATCAAAGCCGTCGCTAGAAATGATATATACCGACGGTTCTAACCGTCGGTACATTAATTTTTTCAATCCACGAAATGTTTTTTGCGACGGTCATTTTTGATATGGCCGTCGGTAATACCTTTTACCGACGAAATTTATAACGACGACTAGCTACGGTCTCTCTGGCCGTCGGTATAATATTTAGCGACGTAATTTTACCTTATACCGACGGTCTCCGGCCGTCGGTAAAAGTCTTTTTTCCTGTAGTGGGAAAAAGCAAAAAACAAAAACAAAAACAAAAAAAAAATCAAACCCGACAAACATGATTGTGGTTAATTGTGTTTCCTTTTTGTTTCTTCGCTGATGTGGGGAACATTGAGAAGGGCCATTTTGTTTGGTCTGTGCGGCCTAGCACATAGAATCCGCTTCCAAAGATTGTAATAGTTGCCTACCATTAATCCGTTATAAAACGGTCCTTTTAATCCATGATTTAATGTCTCATTTTACATGAAAGTTTGTGAATTTGTGTCATTGCTCTGGCAAGAGGAAACTTATTAGTACGCCTTATCCCAACAATACACAGTCGGCATCTTCTTTTACCTATATTTTTTTCTGAATTTTTTTATATTTTTTTAACGGAATGGTTAAATAAGATCTAATCATCATCTCATTATAAACCTTATCCCAACTATATGGAGTCAACTGCATATTTATCTGCATATTTCATTACATCCATGAGCCTTTTATTACATTTATCTATGGCCAACCAAATCGGTCGGCATCATGAGCCTTTTATTACATTTATCTATGGCCAACCATGGTCAGTAATAGAAATTCTGCAAGAACCTTCCCATATAATAAAAAGGAATAAATATCCGTAAATGCCGCACGACGGGAACACGTACAGTGTTACCGTGCTACGGTGAGTGAATAGATAATTATCATATAAGCTAACCCTAATAAAAATATTTAATATTAAAATAAGAAGTTATTAAGTTCAAATTAACCTTAAATTGTAATTATTTTTTTCTAAAAAAAAGGAGATCTGTGAGGAGTTCCCTTTCTCTTGCTCCCTTTCTTCACGTTCACTTCTACGGCCTGTGAAGAAGTACCCGCTTCATGTATGCCGTTGTCCTCGGGAACATCCAAACCGTCCATTTTTATACCTTCGATGAGCGAGAACGAAAAATCAGATGCATTAAACTGCCATAGAATGCTCGATATATCTCCCCCTTTTAACTCCATATAATCGACCTGCATTGATTTCATTGTCGAGATTAACGACTAAGTGGGAATCAATCATCCCTAGTACACCTAATTAAGTATAACAAAGATGCACAATAGTAAACAAGATTATATTTTAACTGTTTTTTAGTAAAAAAAAAATGAAATTTGAAAGTATTTAGTAATACCCCCTTATACTTTTCGAACTTTAGGATTACCCCACTTGACCTAGCTTAACAGTGGTTAACATGTCGTTAGCATTAACAGACACATTATGCATGCATGTCACTTTTTAAGCGTTAGTCAAATGATGGTTAAACAAGGGCAAGGGGGTATTACTAATTAGTTGCAAATTTCAGGGGGTTTTACTAAAATAGCATATATTTAAACTGAATAAAATTATTAACCGTTTTTAATACATGGGTTATACTACAATGTAAGTGGAACCACTGCATTAGGATGTAAATTGTGATCAGAGCTACCTTGCATGAAATGCAACAAAAAGTGAACGGCTCTTGGAGAATCCTGTCACAGGTGAAGCATAACTGGGTAGAGTTCTTATTATTAACTGGCCTTTGCTGAGCCGGAGTCCTCTGCCTTAAGAACACTACTTTTTTAGAGTTTGTAGTATACGACTGCGACACATGGAATCGAATTCAAATTATAGATAAATAATCTTTCACAATCTTTAATAATTAATCTAATTCACTTAAAATTGTGTACCTGAACATAGGCGCAATTGATCATCTTCTCAAGATCATCCAATCGAACGACCGGTTGGTAAAGGTATCGCCTTACCTGTCCCATAGAAGGAAAATGATACAATTATAGCCGTCCGATACGTGTAATAGGTCCCATATAAAAACTTTTGAGTCCAATGGAGAAACAATTGATCATGATGATTCAAAAGTGAAAATTCAAAGAACCCAGAAGACAAAATGAAGAATGTGGTCTTTGTTTAGTTTTATTAAATCTGATTACCTGTAGGAGGGGATGAGATTGATGATTAGGAAGAACACAATGATGACAAATACTTAGACAACAATCCAAGCAAAATATATTCTTATCATTTTTCTTTCGATTCTCGTGGAGTCCACACACTTCATGGAATGGCGTTTCGGCTGTTACCGCTGCAAGCCAGGCCGGCTTCATCACTCTCTTTCTCTCTCAACTATATTTACTTAGCAGAGTTCAAATGCTTTGATGAAGAATCCAAGTAAGAAACCTCAGTTATTTATAGCGGAGGAAATTCTATAAATAGAGCAGATTTTAGAGGAAATGGAGTAGGAAACAAATTTGAAAAATGAAAAAAAAAAAAAAAAAAAAAAACGGGAAAGAGAAGGATTTTGAGGAGGGACTGCGATTTGGCGGTGTGGTGTTTATGGCGGGAAGACTAACCCATTGTTTTCTCTGTCCTAAAAAAAAAAAAAGAAAAACCTTTTCTCTTATTTTTTTTTTCGATTTTCCTGGGCACACACCTTGGGTTTAAGAATCCCATAAAATTACGAAAATTACCTTTAGCCTTTTCTTATCTATTTATTCTGATTTTTTTTTTTATATAAAATACCCTTTTGAAGTAAAATTGTGTTGACACCATGGACGTGTTTGGATAAGGGGTTAGGTTTTGGGGTTAAACATAACCTACAAAAAGATTTTCTATCCAAAAAAAAAAAAAACTAATATAATGAAGTGATCTTGACCATCCAATCTAATAATTAATACTATACATTTTCTTCAATATAAAAATGTTTTCTTTCTAAAAAATTTTTTTGTTTCTTATTATATATTTGAAGCTGGAATATTTGATTTGATTCCAATTACAGCTTCACTTATTTTAAGAAACTAGCTAGCTACAAAACGGTCTAATTTTAATTAGTTAATTACTTATATAAAAGGTAATGGAATTTGAATTACAACTTTTCAATAATTGTAATAAAATCCATTACCAAAAGTATAATTATATTCTTAAGAATTACTCAGAGCCCTTTCCTGCAAATTAATATATATTGGTTCCTTTACAAAATAATTCATATCCCTAGTCTTTAAGAATTTTGCATTTTCATATTTACATCCTTTACTATTTACGTAGAGCTCCTTGACCTTTAAATTTATAAATTAAACACCCATAAATTTCTTTTCTGAAATTAAAAAAAAAAAATTTATTTACTATTTATTACATTTTCAAAAATTCAACAAATAATTTTCCAAATTTTAATAATGAATTCCTTATTGAGCATTTACAATCTCAGAGTAATATATTAATTTCCCAAATTATCCAGTTTATTGCCTTATTTAGCATCTTTGATTGACAATTAAGTAACGGGAATACTAAAAAGGGAATGAGATTTTTCAAAAATCTCTAAATTAATTCTAATTATGAAAATGCCCTTCTGAGAAGGAATTGTCCAAAAACCCTACGGATCCGGAGACAATGTCTTCAGGGTTATTGAGTTGACCTAACCATTATCTTTCATGTATATTAGAAGATTAAATTACTAAGTTGGTTTGTTGAACTTTTGGCCAAAGGGATCTTGTAAGAACACATCAGACGGGCGGAAATTGGTGTTTAGTCTGAAGGTCAAATCTGATGTTTGTGTCTTCTTGAATCACCAACCGGACAATTAGGATGGAAAACGTTTTTAGGTGTTTAGGTCAAACATCAAAAAATTCTCCACTAGATGGTGGGTCCCAACCCTCCCACTAGTCTTGACTCTTGGGGTCTGTTTGCAACCAGACACAGATTTGGAATTGAAAATAGAATTCTAGGATTTGTGATTTTTAAGAATTTGAATTCAAAGAATTAAAATTTCTTATGTTTGGTTGCACCGTAGAAATTATTTGGAATTCCCAAAAAATTCTAATTTTAGGGCCTGTTTGGTAACGCTCACCAGCCGGCAAATAAAATATTTAGCAGCGCAAATATTCGCCCGGCTGCGTTTGGCAGCCACTCGCCCTCAGCGAATATTTAGCCGGGCCCACATATTTGCCCTCCACAGCGGGAAAACATTTGATCACTCCCCCCCCCCCTGTGAAAATATTTTCACGCCGATTATGCCTTGGTGAGAAAATTTTATTTTCTCGCTGGAAAATCACTATTTTCAATAAAAATTAATTTTTTAATATATAAAAAAGATAAAAATGAATTTTTTTTTATTCTTTGACATAATATGTGGTTCCCGCACTCGCCCAACCTATTTTTGACTTACTTTGATATGTGGGACCCACTCAAATTGAAAGAAAATGAAGTGAGCTAGCTCATACACGTATCAAACATTGTTAAATATTGCCATGAGCAAATATTTAGCCAAGATAATATTCGCTTGGCTAAATATTCGCCGTCGGAACTCTTTTTCTCATGTACCAAACAAGCCCTTAGTTGTTTGGACATCTAACAGAATTGAAATTTCTATCCATCTACATAAGAGAAATAGCAGTAGTGTTATAACAACTGCTATTTTTTGTCATCCGTCAATTAAATGTTATTGGTGCTAATTTAAACAATATGAGCCACATGGCACATTAGTAGACCACGGACCATATGGATGTTTGTCCCATCCTTAGGTGGACCTACATGCTAAAAATCAAGCTGATTAAAAATTTCTAACATTTGGATCTAAGTACCCCAAATAATGCTAGATGTCACATGGTTAAGAATCAACCAAAAAAAAAAAAAAAACTAATCCAACGGTTTCAAATAACTAATCTTGCTGATTTTAATTTATAGGTCCACCTAGGGATGAGTATGAGAGTTGGAGCCCGATAAAAATTCTTTTGAATTTCTCCTACCAAAAATAGAATTCCAAGAATTATAAGTTTCTTCTCCCCCCTAAAACTTCTAATTCCAGGAAAACCACGGAATTGGAAATATAATTCATGGCATTTGGTCCTCCCAAACACAGAGATTTGTGATTCCAAGAATCACAAATCCAAATCCAAATCCGGCTCAATTCCGGGTTACCAAACAGACCCTTGAGTTCCTTTGGAGGAAAGAAAAAAAGAATTTTGTATCAAAAATTTGATACAAGATCCCAAATACCACGAGGCATACTCTTTAGAGGCCACTGAACCCTTCAATGTTTTGCCTGCCCGTTGGCGGACCTACGTACCAAAGATCTACCAGCTGGTTGGTGATTTATCACTATTGGATTTGATTATTTTTTCGTCATGGGCTTGGAGCCCATCCATAGCCTGTTCCCCATGATGAAAGTGCCCATATCCAACAGCTAGAAATTACCAATCAGGCTGATTTTTTTGTGGGCCAAGCATTCATGGATCAGTTGGCCTCAGAGAGCACTTCTGTACCAAAATTATTGGGCTATGGCATACATAAGAGTAAAACTTCAATACAAGCCACGTGGCACACTATTATGGAAGTTTGGCCAGTTCTTTGGTGGACCTGCAAACCAAAAATCAGCCTAATTAGTTATTTAAAACCTTTGGATCTTTGCACCCAAGTAGCGCTCAATAATGCTCAAATTCCTACGGTTAAAATCAACCCATGAAAATAACATCAATCCAACTCTTAGAATCACTGATCAGGTTTATTTTTGGTTTGTAGGTCCCCCTAGTGATTGGCCAAACCAAGGTTTAAAGGAGTCCTTTTTAACGGTTTGACAGACTAGGGGCGTTACCGTTTAAACGGCCATTTTTAAAACCATGGGCTAAACATCCATACGGTCAGCGTCCACTGAGGTGTGCCATGTGGCTCGTATTGTGGGCTAGCTGTGACTGAAGTTTTACTCCCATACAACGGGCGTAACTAGGACGATATATCGCACATTGTCATCCTAAGGTCCAGTCCATTGATAGTAATCGAAATTTCAAAAAGACCACTACACGAATCTCAAAGATCACCACACGAATTTTAAAGAAATCTAATGGTCTGGATCGTCGATGATGGTACCCTATGAGATCGTTTCCTTTCTGTGCAATCAAACACGACCTTGGTTAAAGATTGGTCTTAGCCATAGAAAGTGTCGTGGAGCCCATTAAAAACAAAAATAAAGTTAAGACATAACAGCACACTAACCAAAAGAGAATTGAAACATACATGAAATAAATAAGGAGATGAAACAAAGGATCAATATAGAAAAAATAAATCGATTGACATGATCGTGTTCATTTCATGCAATGTTTGGGGCAGTACGTACACCAACAGCACAGCTAGCTTTTGTCATTGCATACATCTAAAGACTCCGATACATCCAATTATGCCCCCGTGCTTTAGCGCGGGGTAACCACACTAGTTTTTTGGTCCACCAAGAGATGGGTCAAACCAAGGTTTTAAGGGGACCGTTGTAAAGGAGGTATAACGGATTGGGGGCGTTACCATTCTTTCCGTTATAACGAAAAAAATGCTCAGGGGCAAAAAACGGGAAAATAATGGAATATAACGGAAAAAAATGGCGCTGAAATTCAAAATTAGAAAATAATGGAAAAATAGAATATAACGGAAAATAGCGGAAAAATAACGAAAATAACGGCTTTTTTTCACAATATTTTTCAGAAAATAACAGTCGTTATTTTTGTTATAACGGCCGTTAATATTTGGGCATTTTAACGGTCCATAACGTAACTGGGTAGGTCCAAATCCATTATAACGGCCGTCTTTTAAACCTTGGGTTAAACAATTCTTGGGTCAATGCGACCAAAAGAGTATGCCGCGTGCATTTTGAGGGACGTTCTCTGTATCAAACTTTTGATGCAGACATCTACGTCAGAGGTTTTTTTTCCATACGTACACCCCTTGTTGAATTTTACTTATACACCAAAAATCAGTTTGATTGGTGATTTTTAGCCATTGGATTTAAGCACTTTTTCATCAAGGGCTTGGAACCAACCCGTATATGCCTGTTCATAAAGCCCATGAAGGAGTGCTTGAACCATACGGCTAGAAATCACCAATCACGCTGATTTTTGGTGCTTAGGTCCACCCAAGGTTTAAAGGAGGCCGTTTTAACGGTTAAACGGACTGGGGGCGTTACCGTTTAAATGGCCGTTAAATCGGATTGAAACGGCCAGGGGCAAAAATAGAAAAAATAGAAAAAAATGGAATTTAACAGAATTAAACAGATTTTAACGGTTTTAACGTTTTTCACGGAAAAAAATGGCGCTGAAATTCAAATTTTGAAATTTGAGAATAAAAAAAAAAAAATGGATTTTAACAGAATCAAACAGATTTAACGGCCGTTTTTTTTAGAAAATTTTCCAGAATTAAACGGCTGTTTAAACGATTTTAACTGCCATTTTTTTCAAAACCGATAAAATGTGTTTAAACGGTTTTAACGGAAACAGGCTTGGGGCGTTACCGTTTAAACGGCCGTTAAAACCATTTAAACGGCCGTTTTTAAAACCATGGGTCCACCAAGGTGTGGGCCAAACATTCAAGGGGTTAGTGGAACCGAAAGAATGTACTACCTGGCAATTGAGGGACTTCTACATCAAAATTTTGATACAGAATTCTACATCATAGGACGGCTCCTGATAAGGGACAGGCAATCAATTGTGCTGATGATACAAGTGTTTGATGCAATGCACCTTTTACTTGACCGGAGCGGACAAATCTAGTCTGCAACCGTTTGCAGACTTAAAAGTATGCGTTGAATGCTAATTGAAAAACGTGATTTTAATTTCCAACATGAAAATACATGGGTTATGCTAATTGAAAAACGTGTTTTATTAGATTTTCCAACATGAAAATTGAATGTCGTTTGATTTTCTACATTGAAAATTCTTCGGTCACTTGAAGGAGAGATCTACAAAATGGATGTGAAGCTTAGCAAAACAGTATCAATTGATCGTTTCCTTTCTGTGCAATCAATCACGCCCTTAGTTAAAAATTGGTCTTAGCCATCGAATAGTGTCGTGGACCCCATCCCCCATGTAGTGGGACCCCAAAATTGGGACGCTTGAAGATCTTATCCTACAATTAATCAAGACGTATGTTGTTGGGTAACTTATTGGGTCCCACCTATCTAGTTGAAATTCAACATAATTATCTGTAAATAACCACGTACGCAATTTATGCCATCAACTTGAACGGTCAGGATTAGGTGTCACTACTATTTCCAAGAAGACAAAACGAATCACTACTCTCTTTTTTCAACGTTGAAAATTCTTCTATTTCGCTTGAAGGAGATATTTATAAGGGGGGCGGGCCAAATGGAAATGAAGCTTAGCAAAACACGATCATGGCGAGTCAAGAGGTGAAGCTTTTGGGTGCATGGTTTAGCCCATTCGTTCGCGTGGTTAAATGGGCTCTGAAGCTGAAGGGAGTCGAATACGAATATGTAGAAGCAGATGTTTATTTCAACAAGAGCCCTTTGCTTCTCGTGTATAACCCGGTCCATAAGAAGGTCCCGATTCTCGTTCACGGTGGAAAATCGATCAGTGAATCGCTCGTTATTCTTGAGTATATCGATGAAACATGGAAACAAAATCCGATATTGCCAGAGGACCCTTATGAAAAAGCCATGGTGCGTTTTTGGGCTAAATTTGCACAAGAGAAGGTTAGTATGACAGCCATGGGCTTACTTCTAATAAGGAGCTGTAGTATATGCGTGTGTAGGGATTAAAACCGATTAATTTGACTGATTTTTACCGTATTTGAAAATTTTCTAAAACAGATTATATTCGTACTATTCCCTTCCCAACCTGAATTGTTTCCGTATGCAAATTGCTAACTAGGGGTTGGAGGAATAGCTCAGATCCTTAATTTAGTTTATCAAGAGAAACTATCCCTTCCTAGATTTAGTCTATCAAGGAAGTATCCCTTGTTTGGCTTGCAGGGATTATGACTGGTGAGATACACTTATCCTTTAAAAGACCCCATAAGGATTTGTTTGATAGGTGTGTTAATGGCCAGGCTGGCCCCGGTGGCCTTTTTTACCTCTACCCAAGCTCGGCTTGTTTGTAAGGCCCGCCAATCAAATGGGCTGGCCTTGGGCTTAACTCTTAACAAAAATAAGCTTAGCCCTGGCCTGTACTATTGGCTTTGTAGTTATACCTATTCTTGGGACAGTCTTGGGCTGATTTCCTAAAAAAGGTATGCCATAAACTTGGCCAACCAATCTATTTGGCTAATCAGGACATTTGGTCAGCCACATCTCTAAGAAGGACTACCAATCTATTCGGTACAGTTTGGATCATGGGTCGGATACGGATCCAGAGTTATGGATCTGATTGGACCCATTTTGATGTGATTTGATATCTATAAAGTTGTATCCAAATCCAAACTACAAATATAAAAAGAGATTTCTCCCATGTCATATACAAATTCTCATCGAAAAGATAAATATTTGTTCTCTCCTACGAAGATCCACTTGGATCCGCCCTGTAATTCATTCAATATTAATTTTTACTGTAATTATTGATGTTGTTGTAGTTGATGGAAGCCGGAAGGAAAGTACTACTTTCAGAAGGAGAGCAACAAGAGAAGGAAGTGAAGCAAGTGAGAGAGGCCTTAGACATTCTTGAGGATGAACTCTTCAAGGGTAAGAAGAATAAGTTTTTCGGAGGGGAGACGATTGGTTATTTGGACATTGTTTTGGGTTGGACTTTTATGTTCGAAGCGTTGGAAGAAGCTTTAGGCGTAAAAGTGTTTGATTCTCACAAATTTCCCTCGATTTGTGAATGGATGAAGAAATTCCGAGAGTTACCCATCATCGAGGAGTACTTGCCACCCAAGGACGAGGAGGTAGTTTATCTGAAGAAACTTCACGAATTAGGAATGGCTTCTAGCAATAGTAAATGAGGAGAAACTTCTTTCTTATGTAACTTAACCATGGTTTAATGGTCCCTTTGATCCATGATATATAATCATCATTTATGCCTTACCCATCTACGTATACTTGGGCGGTCAATTTGAGCTGAACATCATCAACTCATGGTACAACAGTCAATAAATAAACATTTAATATGTTGGATTTTATAGGAATTTAAAATTAGGTCGGGCTCGGGGGACCCCCATATTTTTGACACCCATTTTGGCGTACCCGCGTAGAAGATGAATCAATGGATGATTTTGGGTGAGGATGATCTCTATGGTGAGGAGATCATCCTCACAAAAATTCAAATCATTATGATATTCATAGACTGGTTTAGAAGCTGAAGAAATATGGACTGTCGATTTTTACTGTGTAACTTGAAAACTACATTTGATGTGGTTCGAAATTTCAGAATGGCTGATTTTTTGTTAGGGTGATCTATATGGTGAGGAGATCATCCCCACCAAAAATCAGCCATTGATTCATCTTCTATGTGGGTACGCCAAAATCCCTTTAAAATTTTATTCACGTGAATCCATAAAGAAATTCTACAAGAATTAATAGAATCTATGATCTTCAATGCTTGCTTTTTGTTCTTCCTTGGACGCTCAAACCTAACCCAACCCACCAAGATTTTCGAATGTTTTTGGGAGACTAATAGTCTCTTTCCCAAATATTTTTTTCTATTTTATAGCATGGAAAAACCTTAGCAAAAGTAATGGGGGTGTGGGATCTTGTAGGGTTCCTAAGGCATATATTTTCTTCTTTTTTTCTTTGTTGATGTTCAAGTCCGCTTGGAACAATTCATCATTCTATCCATTCTCCACTGATACGTACAGTCTTAGTAGTTGACAAGAGTACCTCAGTAGGGATCACAGCTTCAACCCCATAAGCTAAGGCATAGATGGACTCTCGTTGGTTTTTGACTAGTAGTTCGTTATGCCCATAGCATTTCACTGAGGATTTAGATCCATCATCATTTGGCTGCTTCCAACCCCTCTTGATGTTGTCCAAATAGGCTTTGTTAGTAGCCCTGGCTAGCCCATTTCCTTGTAGATAAAAGGGCGTTAATAATACTTGTTGGATCCCATGCTCTAAGAGAAAGTTAGCCATTGTAGAGTTCCTAAAAAGATTGTCATTGTCGTGTATAATTGCTTGAGGTACACCAAATTGATAAATGATGTGCTCCCAGGCAAACTTCTTCACATTAGCTATTGTTATCAAGGAGAGTAGGACGGCCTCCACCCACCCACCTGGTGAAGTAGTCGGAGGTGGCTAAAAGAAACTTCTTTTGAGGAGCCTACAAAGGTCTAACTACATATAATCCCCACCAGGCGAAGGGCCAAGGGCTGAGGATTGGATGGAGTTCATTGTGGGCTTCCTTCCAAGACAAAAGAAGTGTGCCTGGTGATCGATCGATGGAGTCCACCCTAGTTTGTAACTCGGGAGGGTGTTCTCAGTATTCCAGCTGGATAGATTTATTGTAGGGGATAAAATCGAGATTGCCTTCCGATCACCCATCCTCCTACAACAACAATCTCAAGTTAATGGAGGCAATATAAACAATAAAATTAAAGAGATAAATCGTCACAATACGTACGTGGTTCGTCACCGGTCTCTTGCCTGCGACTACAGCCATGGGATGCCGATCTCCGGCTAATCTTCACTATCAAATATATTCACATTCATTATTGAATACCTTGGATGCTACAGATTGCATCGTAGCATCCTTGCCACGTGTCGACCCAAGAGGTCCTCTAGGTATTTCGGGAGTGATCTGTATTGGTCGTGATACATACACAGTGACCATTTTTGTGTATCTACATCTATCAGATGCTTCTTGGAACATGGCAACAATGTATGCTATGTCGGTTCTCAAGTCAGAGATGTTGGAACTCTATTTTCTGTAAGTTAGGGAGGAGCTCTCTATGGTTGTCCATGTACTTGGCCAATCTTTTCTCTTTGGCCTTGAACTTTCCCAAAATCTGATTAATGACCTACGGAGAGTCATTGATCGAACACCCCCAAGGTCTCGCGCCATGATACCATGGTATCATACCTGACTTCATTAGAGGATACCGAGTCCAAATTGCATAGCCTTTTCTAACTTGAACTTCCCGCGCAGGTGTTACTAGAACTATTCCAGCTCCTGCTCCATCCGAGTTGGTAGACGCATCTACATACATAGTCCAAGACCTATGGTCCTCTATTTTGACAGGGACCTTGACATATGTGCTCAAATCCAACAGCTAGAAATTACCAAATAAGGTTGATTTTTAGTTTGTAGGTCCACAAATGTGTGGGCAAGCATTCATGGATTAGTTAGCTAAAGAGAGCATGGTATATTATATAAACTAGGTGAACGCCAAATGCGAGGCACGTGCACCTTACACATGGCACATTCTTAGTGATCATTGACCGTATCGATGTTTGGCCCATCCCTAGGTGGACCTACATGCAAAAAACCAGCTTGATTAGTGTATTTTTTAAGGATTTGATTGGAGTCATTTTCATGGGTTGATTTTTAACCGTAGATTTCAAGCATTATTTGGGCTACTCAGATCCAAAGGTTTGAAATAATTCATTATCCATAGATATGATTATTTAAGAGGGGGAGACAACCGTCCTGTTTTATTATATAGATATCCGATTTACATATCAGGCGATTCGGATATTATTGGATATTCGATAACTTAATTGGATTCGAATTCAAATATTAATTCATTATCTATAGATATGATTATATTAGATTTGAATAATATTTGTTAGATAAAGATGACTAGCTCATTAGCCATGGTCATGACATCATCGCTTACGAATTCAAATATTGGACTATTTTTGGATTTAGATATGAAAAATATATGTCGATAGCCCCATTTTGAAGATGACTAGCTCATTATATTAAGCCATGGTCATGAGATATGACACCATCGCTTACGAAATAAGGGCCACTCCCCTTTGTTTTCTCGTATTGGTGGGACCACAAAACTGGGACCTACGCCTGAAGACTTCTGATCCTACAACCAAGAATTGTGTTGTTGGGGGTCCCACCCACCTATCTTGTTGAAATTCAACATTATTATATATAAATAACTAAGCAACTTATGCCATCATTTTCAAAGTGACTGAAAAATCTTCTCAGTCAGTTTGAAGGATAGATCTACAAATAAGAGGGCCAAATGGATGTGAAGCTTTGCAAAACACTTTCATGGCGAGTCAAGAGGTGAAGCTTTTGGGTGCATGGTTTAGCCCATTCGTTCGCATGGTTGAATGGGCTCTGAAGCTGAAGGGAGTCGAATACGAATATGTGGAAGAAGATGTTTATTTCAACAAGAGCCCTTTGCTTCTCAAGTATAACCCGGTTCATAAGAAGGTCCCGGTGCTCGTACACGATGGAAAATTGATCAGTGAATCGCTGGTTATTCTTGAGTATATCGATGAAACATGGAAACAAAATCAGATATTGCCAGAGGACCCTTATGAAAAAGCCATGGTGCGATTTTGGGCTAAATTTGCACATGAGAAGGTTAGTATGACAGCCATGGGCTTACTTTTAATAAGTAGCGCTAGCTATGTATCACGCATATATTACCTACCCAAGATTTTATTTTTGGTTGTGCGATAAAAGAAAAAAAAAAAGGGGGGGGGGGTGTTTAGTAATTCTGTGTACTATATGCATATTATACTCAAATAGCACGTTTTTTTCTAAAGAACAATTTAAACGAATGTACACATTGAGCTACACATATGTCGATTTTTTTTAGTAATACTTCAATTTCGACACGTGCGGGAAAAAGTCCATTAACACATTCTTAGAGATCAATGACTTGACTTTTTTAGCTTGATTGGTGATTTTTAGCCATACGATCTTTGTACCCACCCCAAAATAATGATCCAATCCCATTGTTGAAAATCAATCCATGAAAAGGACTAAAATCTGACGGATATAAAGCACCATTAATGTTTGGTTTATATGTCCACCTAGGGATGGACCTAACATCCATACGATCAATACATATATTGGTGCCGGACTCTTTATACTAAACCGTATTATACAAGCTAGAATTATTCTCAAACTGTTTTTTTTTTTTTTTCGTTTCCGTTTGTTTGACATTTTTTTTTATCGTATTTCAAAATTTTCTAAATGGATTATATTTGTACTATTCCCTTCCCGAATTGTTTCCGTATGCCGATTGCTAACTAGATCCGGAGGAATAGCTCTGCTCCTTAATTTAGTCTATCAAGGGAAACTATCACTTCCTAGATTTAGTCTATTAAGGAAAAGTATCCGTTGTTTGGCTTGCAGGGACCGTGAGATACACTTCTGCTTTAATGGGCCATCAGGATATGTTTGATAGGTGTGTTAATGGGCCAGGCTGTCCCCGATGGCTTTTTTTTACCTCTACCCAAGCTCGGCTTGATTGTAAGGCCCGTTAATCAAATGGGCTGGCATTGGGCTTAACTCTTAACAAAATAAGCTTAGCCCTGGCCTGTACTATTGACTTCGCAGTTATACCTATTCTTGGGGCAGTCTTGGGCTGGTTTCCTAGAAAAGGTAAGCCGAAAACTTGGCCCACTAATCTATTTGGCCAATCAGGACATTTGGTTAGCCAATCGTGTCCAGTTTGGATCTCGGGTCATCAGATACGGTTTTGAGTTATGGATCTGATTGACCCATTTTGAAGTGTTTTATATCTAAAAAGTGGGATCCAAATCGAAATTCACCTGGATCCGCCCCGTAATACATTCAATATTTTTACTGTAATAATTGATGTTGTTGTAGTTGATGGAAACCGGAAGGAAGGAATTACTTTCAGAAGGAGAGCAACAAGAGAAGGAAGTGAAGCAAGCAAAAGAGGCCCTAGACATCCTTGAGGGTGCGCTCTTCAAAGGTAAGAAGAATAAGTTTTTCGGAGGGGAGAAGATTGGTTATTTGGACATTGTGTTCGGCTCGACGCTTTGGTTAGAAGCGTTGGATGAAGCTTTGGGCATAAAAGTGTTTGATTCTCACAAATATCCTTCGATTTGTGAATGGATGGAGAAATTCCAAGAGTTACCCATCATCAAGAAGAACTTGCCACCCATGGATGAGGAGGTAGTTTATATGAAGAAACTTCACCAATTCGGAATAGCTTCTAACACTAGTAAATGAGGAGAAACTACTTTCTTATGCAACTTAACCATGGTTTAAAAGAACGGTACGTTATATAACAGCGTTGTAACGGTACGTAACACCCATTATCGTTCTTATACCATGTTCTACCTTTAAAATGCATTATCTAATAAAATGACTTTAATGATCGCCTTACCCCATCTAATGTGTTGGAATTTATAGGAATTCAAAGATTTTTTTCTCATGAATCCGTAAAGAAATTCTACAAGAATTAGTAGAATCTATGAGAAGAATTACCGCTCTGGTCTTCAAAGTTTACTTTTTGTTTTTCCTTGGACGCTCAAACCTGACCCAACCCACCAAGATTTTTCAACGTTTTTGGGAGAGACTGATAGTCTCTTTCCCGAATATTTTTAGATGAAAAAAGTAATTGACATGCTTTGATCTTAGAATGAAAAAAAATCTTCATTTAATTTGTTTCTCACCAAGAACCTGCAAAAATGAACTCACTTGAAATGTTGGTCACTAGTTACTTATGTGCAAGAGTATCCATGTATGAAGCGAATAACAACCTAGCTTGGTTAGTCAGCCTTATCAGTTGTTTCTAGCCATTGGATTTAAGCATTTTTTTTTTTCAATACGAAGGGATTCATGTATTGATGGGTAAGAATCCATGATGAATAGGTGCTCAAATCCCACAGCTATGAATCACCAATCAATATGTTTTTTTGGTATGTAAGCTCTCCAAGAGGGGCTAAACAGCCATGGGTCAGTGGACCCAGATCACTTTTTTCACTTTTTGCCTGCGCTCAACCAGCATTGGATTCTCGAAATCCACGGCTGAGCACACAACTCCTAAGGGATCACAAAAAGGGGGTCCTCGGAGCCTACGCCATGGTAAATTAATTAGATACCATTTTTCCAAACCCTCATGATCTAATAAGGCCACAAGAAGTAAAATAAATGCCCTCGCATGGATAACACTAGTGGATGGCCGGCATCGTGCCCACGGCACTCCCCAACTAAGCATTTGTGGAAATTGGGTGTGAGTGGCTGAGATCCACCATCCAGTTGTGGGATAAGATCTCAGCCGTTCTTTGTTGAAGCCTTTAAGAGGGGGAGACAACTGAGCTCCCTTGTTATACAGATACTAACTTTCCCACAATTTCTTAAGTATTCTTATACAACGACAAAATAATTTTTTTTGCTCAAATATAACTGTTGTAGAGAACAATGAACAAAGATTATAAAATATAACTATTTTATATGGGAGAAAAATTTTGAATTGATGGATTTTTGAAGCGGCGAAGCAGTGGCCAATCACATCACGCCACAAACCTAGAAATGCTTTTAAACAAACAAGAAATGCTGTTGAAGTGCAGATTGTGGCATTTTGTGATTGGCCACTGCTTCGCCGCTTCAAAAAATTTCTCTTTTATATAGTACTTAAACCATTCATTCCCGACTCAAATCTCGAACTTTGATAAATATGGCATAATTAAAAAATCAAATCCTAACTATAATCAGTAACACAATGCCTTTTAATTAATTTTATCTTAACATTTTAAATTGACACGGGCGTAAATCACTAGTTCGTATCAAAAGACGTCCTCTAAAAAGCCATGTGGCACTCTTTTGGGATCGCTGGCCTGTAGGTGAACATAGCCGTTAGATTGGAGCATTTTTACTATGGTGTTCATGAACAGGTGAATGGGTTTCAAGTCCATGATGAAAAATGCTTAAATCCAACTGCTAGAAATCGCCAATCATGCTCATTTTTTGGTATTTTGGTCCACTAAGGGGTGGGCCAAACAATTTTTGGGTCAGTGAGACAAAAAGAGTATGCCACGTGCCACATTCTTAAGAGGACACTGATCGATGGATTTAAGGTGTTATTTTAGCCGTTGGATTCAAAAAAAAATTGGGTACTATTTCCAACGGCTACAACTCATCAAACAAGCCGAATGTTGGTATGAGAGTCTACCAAAACAAGGGCTAAACATCCATGCGGTCAGTGGGCCCATCTGCCCCATTTTGACAAGTAAACCGTCTATGACACCCGCAGTCTGTGATGCCGCTGACCGCATTCAATATGATCGATGGATATACGTTTGGCCAATAACTAGGTGGACCTACAAACCAAAAATCAGCTTAAAACCTTTGGATCTTTGTACGGAAATAATGCTCAAATTCCTACGGTTAAAATCAACCCATGAAAACAACTTCAATCCAACACTTAGAAATCAACGACCAAATTTATTTTTGGTTTATAGGTCCACCTAGTGATTGGCCAAACATCCATACAGTTAGTGTCCTCTTAAGAATGTGCCAAGTGAGAAAATTGTATTTTCGTTGTGAAAACATAACCGTCATTTCCCATCCAGATAGGTGAGAATTCATTTCTACCTCCAGGTAGCCATTTTAAATCTATATAATTTTTCCTATTAAGCCAGGAATTCATTTCCCATCCAGATAGGTGAGAATTCATTTCCACCTGAAAATACGTCTTTATTTTCTCAAATGATCGAAATAAGTGTTCTCAGTTGCAATCAATCAGCCATTTTAAGGCACATTTCCCAGATGTATTTTCTCGGAAAAATTTTCTATGCAATCAAACACGCCCTTTGTTGTTTTAGGGATTTCTGTTTTAGCTACCATACTTATGAAGCATTGGTGCTCGTCGGCCAGTGATTGGGCTGAGCCGCGATTAACCTGAGCTTGGCCCAGTTTAATAGACCATAGGCCCAAGCAATTGCCTAGGTCAGACGAGCTTACAAATTGTAGCCTGGGTCTGGCCTAGTAGGTGCTTAAAAGTTAAAACTGAGCTTTGTTTCAGCTTGAGTTGGGTCAAGCTTAAGTTTCACTTGATATCTAGGATCAGGCTCAATCATATAATCATACAGGCCGAAGATCCAAGCCAAGACAGGCCCACCAACTTAGCTGTTAAGTACAGCTTGTGTCAGACTCGGTCTAGAAGCCCATTGCACTGACCCAATCCATTGACAACCCTACCTGGAGCTCACTCAAAGGGTGGTAGACTCGAGCTTTGATTGGCCAAGTGCTTTAATTTATGAAGGGGAAATGGACCCATATAAACTTGGGTACAGCATATTACATTTTCTCACTTGAGCGAATGGTCTCGATTTATAGCGATGGTTTTTGGCCGTTGATATATCATCTCTTGCCAAATCACCTATAATGTCGGCCAGTTGCCATCGCTATATTACCTATTGCCGTTACAAATCCCGGGGCGGGAAGGCGGAAATGTAGGACAAGGAAAAAGAAGACATAGCGCGGAAGCCGTCAGACAATGAGGATTTTCCCTCTTCTTTTTCACAGGAAAAATCACCTATAGCGACGGCCAACAAAGTGATCCTGGGTATAAATCATTTAGAGATGGTCACTAGCGATTGGTATATGTAAAATTACCATCGGGGAACATAGTATATCCCAACAGTTTTTACGCTGGAAATGACAATTTTAGCGACGGTTTTTTCCAGTTTGCCCGTCACTAGTGATGACCAGCTTGGCCATTGCTATAGCCTATAGGTTACAGTGACGGTTTATGTTACCTATTGTGACAGCCGCAACCATGGCTGAAAGTCAGTTTTCTTATAGTGCATGTCAATGGATAGTCAAAAATTCAAATCCGTATTCTAATAATTAGATATTATCCGAAAATTTTGGATATCAGATTCGGATATATTGACATATTCAATTCTAATGTCCGATCTGATATATCATAATAATTTACTATATATCCTATTTATTTATCAGATGAATCATGAATTGGATAATATTGGATATCCAATGAGTTAATCGGATTCGAATTCGAATATTGATTCAGACTATCCGTCGGATTTCGAATCGAATTCAAATATTGAATTTTTTCAGTTTCAGATATGCTTATATTCAATTTAAATAATATGTCAACAGCCCCACTATGAAGATGGCTATCTCATGGGCGGCCATGAGTCATGACATCATCACTTACGAAATAAGGACCACTCCCCTTCTTTTTTCTCTTGTTGGTGGGACCTCAAAATTGGGACGCCTGAAGAGTTCAGATCCTACAACCAAGACTTGTGTTGTTGGGGTTCCACCTATCTTATTAAAATATATTCAACATAATTATATGTAGACAACTAAGAAATTTTTGGCCATCAACTTGAACCGTCACAATTAAAGTGTCACGTCTACCCATTATGTGAGTTCAGCTGTTTTTCTTGATCATAAAGCACGAAAAAATGGAATTTATTTTTTGTTGTCGTCCACGAAAAGACAGAAAACAAGTCTCTACTGTGTGTTTTCTACGTTGAAAATTCTTCAGTCACAGCTTGAAGGATAGATCTACAAATAAGGAGGCCAAATGGATGCGAAGCTTAGCGCAAAACACTGTCATGGCGAGTCAAGAGGTAAAGCTCTTGGGTGCATGGTTTAGCCCATACGTTCGCATGGTTCAATGGGCTCTTAAGCTTAAGGGAGTCGAATACGAATATGTAGAAGAAGATATATTCAACAAGAGCCCGCTTCTTCTCAAGTATAACCCGGTCCATAAGAAGGTCCCGGTGCTCTTTCACGGTGGAAAACCGATCAGTGAATCGCTCATTATTCTTGAGTACATCGATGAAACGTGGAAACAAAATCCGATATTTCCAGAGGACCCATATGAAAGAGCCAGGGTGCGTTTTTGGGCTAAATTTGCACAAGAGAAGGTTAGTATGACAACCATGGGCTTACTTTTGATCAAGGTTTAAAGGGGACCATTATAACGGTATAACGGACTGGGGGCGTTACCATTTTTTCCGTTATAACGAAAAAAAACGTCAGGGGCAAAAATGGGAAAATAATGGAAATAACGAAAATAACGACCGTTTTTTTTCACAAAATTTTCCAGAAAATAACGGTCGTTATTTTCTTTATAACGGTCGTTATTTTCTTTATAACGGTCCATAACGTAACGGGGTAGGTCCAAATCCGTTATAACGGCCGTTATTTTCGTTATAACGGCCGTTTTTTAAACCTTACTTTGATAAACCTTCCTTAGATTTAGTCTATTGAGGAAAAGTAATCCCTTGTTTGGCTCGTAGGGATTATGGCTGATTAGATACACTTATCCTTTAAAAGACCCCATAAGTATATGTTTGATAGGAGTGTTAATGGGCAGTACCTCTACCCATGCTCAGCTTGATTATAAGGCTCCCTAATCATCAAATGGGCTGGCCTTGGGCTTAACTCTTAACAAAAATAAGCTTAGCCCTGGCCTGTACTATTGGGTCAGTCTTGGGCTGGTTTAAAGGGTAAGCTAAAACTTGGCCCAGCAATCTATTTGGCGGATCTAGGAAGCACTGCGAGTCTATTGGGGTCTTGGATCTACTTAATTTATTAGGGTCGTGATGTAACAAGGTATACCTGAGATCTTTTCATTTGCGGAAGCGGCAGTTTTGGTAGTCGCCACTGCCATCTGTGCCCACTGACCGCATGGATGTTTAGCCCACCGTTTAATAGACATTCATACAAAAAATCAGCTTGTTTAATAATTTTTAGCCGTTGGTTTTAGTACTCAAAAGATGGTTGTATTCAACGGCTATAAGAACACCTTAAATGGTGCTAAAAAGTGTTAAAATCTAATGGTTATAGAATACCAATCAAGGTGATTTTTGGTATGTATATCCACCAAGGGGTGAGATAAACATCCAAGCAGTCAGTGGGCCCAGATGGCAGCGGTGACTACCAAAAATGCCGCTTCCGCAAATGAACAGTTTCAGGCATACCTGGTTACATCTTTTTCCTTATTTGATTCACATGTCGGGTCCAGTTTGGATCTTAGGTCAGATCTGGTTCCGAAGTTATGGATCTGATTGGACCCGTTTTGATGTGATTTGATATCTATAAAGTCGGATCCAAATTGAAATCCACCTGGATCCGCCCTGTAATCCATTCAATATATTTACTGTAATTATTGATGTTGTTGTAGTTGATGGAAACTGGAAGGAATGCATTGTTTTCAGAAGGAATGCAACAAGAGAAGGAAGCGAAGCAGGCAAAAGAGGCCTTAGACATCCTTGAGGGTGAGCTCTTCAAATGTAAGAAGAATACGTTTTTTGGAGGGGAGACGATTGGTTTTTTGGACATTGTTTTTGGTTGGAATCTTTGGATAGAAGCGTTGGACGAAGCTTCGGGCGTAAAAGTGTTTGATTCTCACAAATATCCCTCGATTTGTGAATGGACGGAGAAATTTCAAGAGTTACCCGTCATCAAGGAGAACTTGCCATCCATGGATGAGGTGGTAGTTTGTTCGAAGGAACGTCGTCGCCAATTCATTCTAGCTTCTAGCACTAGTAAATGAGGAGAGACTTTTCTCTCTTATTTTACTTAACCATGGTTTAAAATTAACAACGGTTATAATACAGTGTTACAGCCCATTATCGTTATTTTACCGTGTTCTACCTTTAAAATGCATTATCTAAATAAAATGACTGTAATGGTCGCCTTCCATTAATCCGTTATAACGATCCTTTTAATATCCATGATTTAATGTCTCATTTACGGGAAAGTTGTTCATGAGTACTGACCATATGGATGTTTGGCCAGTTCCCTCGGTGGACCTGCAAACCAAAAATCAGCCTGATTAGGGATTTACAACCTTTGGATCTTTGCACCCAAATAACGCTCAAATTAATACGGTTAAAATCAACCATGTAAAGAACTTCAATCCAACGTTTAGAAATCACTGGTCAGGTTTATTTTTGGTTTTTAGGTCCACCTAGTGATTGGCCAAACATCCATGCTGTCAGCGTCCACTAAGAGTGTGCAACGTGGCTCGTACTGTGGGCTGTGGTCGGCTTCGCTCAAGGTTTACTCTCGACTCCCAACTCCCAACTCCCAACTCCCAAGTCTCAAGTTCTAATCCATTTTAGTACTAGACTCTTTGCGGTTTGACCAGAACAGACACTGCAACAGATTAGAGAGAGAGAGAGAGAGAGCAGTGGGGGAGACGCTCGTCACAAGGTAGGGTGTGTGTTTTTCCCTCCTCAGAACTTGTTATTTGCCATACCAGTTGTGATATGACGATGTTACCTGTGTGTTTGATTTTTGTAATTTACGTATACTCAACCGTATGAAACCACTTGCAATCCTTGTTTGTACTTGTTGATGTTCCTTTACAGATTTTGTTTTTAGCTAAGCAATGGTCCCTTATAGATTGTTGTGGACAATTCTCCATGTCCTCATGATCCTTGTACCATAGATCATATTGAGTTCTTCAAGAAGGTTAATGCACACTGTTGCTGAGGAAAATAGGGAATAATTAGATGGCACTGTTTGATCTTAAAGGAAATCTTCTATAATTTCCTAACTCATACACAAGGGACAAATTGATCCATACGACCATTCCCAACCGGCAGCAGAAAGGCCAACTCATTACATGAGTTTTGAGGCGCATAACCGTAACCCATACACAGCCTAATTGAATCCATTCCTAGGACATTAGTAGTTTACTATTTGAGTACATATGCAAGATGATTACAAAACAACTACTAATCTAGGCGGACATGCCTCTACTGAGACAATCCGTCTCAACAAGCACCACAATGTCACAAACCACAAATCCATCAAACGCCATGTTGAGCTGCCAGCACCACATACACATCAACCACCTGCCCGGGTGTTGTGTCAAGAAGTTAGTTCATTAAGGTGGTATTCTATTTGAGTCTATGTTGCTTCCTATTTTTGAATCTAAAGTTAGTTCCTATTTTGTAATAGGATTGTTATTGATAAGTATATCTAGTTAGAATTAGGAACGTCTCTAAAGTTAAAGGTTCAACCGTTCAAGAGTCTTAGGTTTAGTTTCCATTTTAAAAAGAATAAGAGTACAATTAGGAGTCCTCTAACGCTGTTAATTAGTCCTCTATATAAATCCTTGTACTCCTTCAATTTTTAGAGAATTGAATAAAGAGTTTATAAAAATGTTGCTTTCATTGAGGTGTGTCTCCTCTATCTTGATGGTGTGACTCTGTCCCAAAACCACCACGTAAGAGAGAGAGAGAGAATGGGAATGATTGTGGAGGGAGAAAGTAGAAGAGTGGGAACAGTTTGGAGTGAGAGAGGGAAAGTAGGAAAGGTTTTATGAGAGTGGGAACCGTTTTGGAGAAAGAGAGAAATAGTGGGAGAGTGAGAACGTTTTTAAGAGAGTAGGAACAGTTTTGAGAGAGTTGAGGGCATTTAAAAAAAAGAAATGGGAAAATATCATGCCTTTCTAATAATAAAGATGCTCAATATACGGTTTTATCCTTTGTTATTTTTAAAGATAAAGGGTGTCAAGGGTATCTTATGGAAAGAAGTGGAAAAATGTGAGCAATATTTTTAACCTTGAGGGTTCCCGTTATAATAGTAAAAATGTTCAGCCATTTTACACTAACCTTAGCTTCTACAGCCCAATTCCTTCACATTAAATCCCTAGTTATCAGCCGTTTTTATTTGATAGGTGTAAACTTTATTAAAGAAAGCAAAAAAGCTACAAAGAAGGATGAGAAAGCCTCCGAAAGAAACACGAACAACAAAACAATGATGGAAAACCACCAAAAACTAATCTCCTTTCTCTAGCATGGCTTCCCACCTGAAATCAAAATCCTCAAATAAACCCATGCATTCCTTGAATAATTTAGACCAATAAAGCATTGTAGCCTTGATGGACAAATAATACTTAGAATGTCTCCCTCTCTGTCATCAAATGTCTTGGCGTTCCTTTCCTTACACAAGCCCTAAACAATCACAAAAGGAAAATGATCCACAATTGCCTACCGCACGACGAAAAGGCGTAGGCCTTCCAATCAAATAATGTTTCTTTAACTGTCTAGGGCATCACCCACGCCATACTGAAAAGGGCAATAAAAGCACCCGCAAACCTCTCTCACCGCTTTACAATGAAGAAGAAGATACACGTGATGCAAAAATGCACAATACATCTCCCACGCTTAATCAAGTTGTCTACGGTCAGAATCTTTTCTAAGGTCACACACCATACAAAGAAGGCAACTTTAGAAGGAACTTTGAAACCCCAAACTGAGGAAGTTGGGAACGTGGAATCTAGAGAAAAAGATAGAACTCCATAAAAAGATCTAACCAAAAGCGAATCATTACTGTTGTAGGGCCAAACCCGAGTCATCAATGCGACAGTCTATACTGTGACCAATGATCATACACTCTTTAGCAAGCTAGCAACTTGATCCACCTCACAATCATTTAGGTTCTTCCTAAACTCCAAGTCCCAAGAAATGTTGCCTTCTCATGTAAAAATTCTTGGACTAGACTCTCTTTGCTGTCTGAGATACTAAATAGTGAATAATAATATGCTTTTAATGGGATATCACCGCTCCAACAATTCGCCCAAAAGCAAATCTTATTGCCTTTGCCCACCTTGAACCTCACGAACATGGAAAAGGTCGGTCTCACATTGAGAATTCGCCTACAAATAGTGCACCCACATGAGACTCTAGCAAGTGCACTATCCCAATCTAACAAACTAATATCATACTTAGCCATTATTGCCCTCCTCCAAAGACTACTAACTTTCACCCTAAAAAAACGACATAACTACTTCCCAAGGAAAGTTACATTCATATTCTTCAAATTCTTGATGTTGAGGCTTCCTTACTTGCAGATCAGTTCCAATTTCCAATCTGCTGCTCAACTTGCGGATCCTCACCAATCTGCCGGTCAATCATGTTTGTCCGGCATTAGATAGTGTAAAGTGAAGATCAGATGGCTAACATGTTTGGCCCCATTTTCTCACCAGCAAGTTTTCATGTCATTTCCTAATCTCGGCACGAGAGTATTAAGAATAACGCTTTTGTGTTTGTGAAGGGCCCAAAAATTTTGTTACCAAAGAAGAATTTCGTCTCCTTAATACATTGCCCACCCAACTAAACTGCAGGCCACCTCTTCGATGAACCGTAGGCCAAAAATCATTTTGACTGGCTATCTTAACCTTTAATTTTAGATTAAAAAAAAACCATTAAAAACTTGTATTACTGAAATAATAGTGAGTCAAGTGTCTGAAGAAAGCTCAATACATTGGACAGTAAGGAATCTTGGGAATTTCCTGATTATATAATTTTGCCATGAGGTAGCTCATGGCTTTAGACAGAATTGAATGGAGGAACAGGATTCGTGTAACCGACCCCAGATAGTTGGGATAAGGCTTATGATTATGATGATGCCAAGCAACTCATCTGTTGAATGCTTCAGATTGTTTTATAGGTAGGTTGTGTATAGTATAGCAGTGAAGGAGTCGAAACTTATGCGCCACTCATAAAACAAAAGCTTTCCTCTAGAATATATTGTCTGAAACACTGTTGTCCTTTCCAGTGTTAGGGTGGACCTTCTTTTATTGTTTGTTATCTTAGAGATATTAAAATCGTATCATTGAAATCAGTTGCTATGTATTTCAACACGTTATGAACTGTGGCAAGCTATTGTATGTGGGACACATTTATATCAACAGTTGCTTCCTCAATGTGGATCTGCATTTGGCGCACCCTCATGACTCATCTGCATTATTGCAAATCAAGAAGAACCCTCCAACTATAGCCATGAGTACCATGGCCTCTTACCATTTTCTCTTTCATATGGTAGCTACGTGGGAATGAAATTATTCACCTTACTGCTATCGCCATAAGTGTCACTTTGACAACAGTGGTCCATCATGGATCAAATTTTGGCCTTGTATTTGGAGAGTGTCGGCTCGTTTATTTTAGGGCAGTCTAATATAGGTCATCTCGACCTTCTTAGCTGTCTCATATGTAATCGTTTGTGGCTTTTGCCTTTTTATGATAATTATGCGTATAAAAAAAATGTTCATTTCATCCTCATTTGAATTCTAGGTCTCCTGTGAAGTTGTGGATGGTAAATTGACCTGTGTCCCCCTTGGGAATTATTTATGAGATTACATGTGACATGGAAGTGCTTGAAGCATGGGGCATGGTATGTGTGCAGATTTAGACAATGTTATTGATTGTCAGTCCTTGTCAAGGATGGCTGGAGATGCCATTCCCCCACTTTGATCCTTGTCTTTCACATGTTAACAGTGCTGGGAGGACATAATTCATGGTCTTTTGACCATTTTCATCAACTCAGTGGCACCGACGGCATCATGGTCCATCTTTCTTTCCTACCCTGGAATCACGTAGAAGTATTGTTTTCATATAAAGATCGATGCATTTTTGTAAGCGTGTTTCATATCCTACAAAGGAATAGTATATGGCCTACAATAACCCTCTGGGATTAATTATGAAGAATTTTAAGATAAAATGAAAGCAGTTGAAGCGTTAAGATCCATGTATGTGCGACAGTATTAGATAATACGTAAATGTTAGCTGATCGATAAACCAAGATTCTCATACGCCTTGGCATCAGTAATTGTATTTGAGATGACAATGTTTATCTGATTTCTGTTCCCAAACTGTTCAAAATTCCTCATGCATCAGGAGTGGAATCCTTGATGACTTTGAATGCCCTATAGTTATGTTTGTGGAAGTAGAGTAGAGAGAGGAAGATGGAGAGAAATTTTTAGCAAACCCGAAGCACAAGGCTTTTGGATTCTGTGCTCTAATTCTAGCCAAACTTGGCTAACCATGTAACTTGTCTTGCCTGGTAGAATCCTGGTCTACGTACATCTGTTATTTGTTTCCTTGACTTGTCCTGCACTTTTCTACAGTTGAGTCTTTGCTTCTTTACCTTATGCATTGCTGGAAGATCAATGCATCTTCTGATAGAGCTTGTCGGTGGATTGCAGAAGCAAAAGATTACACTAAACGTCTAAAAGGGACTGTTATAACGGCATAGCAGTTAGCTGCAACAGGTCGAATAAAGGTCAAATTTTTTTATTATATTTTTCTTGAATTCATTTTTCAGCTAAACGTAAATAACAGTTAAATAATGGTCAACAACCATTATAACCATTAAATACCATATAATGTGTTTGGCATTAAATACCAAATAACATAATGGATTGGACCGTTACCATTATAACAGCGTTACAACCATTTTTTTAATTATGGATTAGACCTTGTCAGGACCAAAGTACTCCCCAAGAATGAGTCACTCAGCCTTATTGCATCTATATGTATCTCTTTTACATGCTACTCATTTCAGGTATTTTCAGAGGATTCTTTTCATCCCATTCATATATTGAAGTTTTTTTCTTTTTCATTCGAATGGGGAGTGATAGAGATAAATCTGCATCTTAGCAACTTTATGTGCGAACATATGTCAAGGGAGAAGTCTACTGTTACTACTAAACACCTTTCACATCCATATACCTATTTTTTTCTTAACAGATTTTATTTTCCTTTTTTGGGGCTTATCGTGGAACCTGCTTAATATTATTGTTCCAGTCTCTTCCATGTTGTTTAAGGTTCAATGATAGAAATCTTGATATTTTTCTGCCGCCTATTTTGCTATGCAGGGTAGACAGACTACAACTTTGAATTGTAAAGCATTAACTGTAGCCAATGCACTACCACTAAGCAATTTACTTGGTTCCTTTTTGTATGTTTTTGGCCATTCACAGGATATAAGGGATATCCAACGCCAATATCTATGGAGGCAGCTAACAACTCGAATGTGGGAACCGACCCAAAACCCCAAGTAATATTCCGCTGTAAAAGATGCCGAAGAATCGTTGCTGTGCAGGAGAATGTGGTTCTCCACGAGTGAGGAGAGGGCGAGAAATGCTTTAAATGGAAGAAGAGAACTGTGATCCCTTGGAAATAAACACAGAACCGCCCGAGTGCTCTTCCATATTTGTAGAGCCCATGAAGTGGATGCAAGCAGGTTAATTCCGATTCAAACAAATAGATCTTCCATTACCACCTTTAACCATTCCCCCCCTAAAAAGCCTTCTAACGTTTGGTTTTTGGCTGACCAGTACAAGAAGGTTGTGTGGAAGAGAAGCTTCAGTGCATGGGTTGCAATGCTCGCTTGGGTTCCTTCAACTGGGCGGGTATGCAGTGCAGCTGTGGGGCTTGGGTGAATCCAGCATTTCAACTGCATAAGAGCCGAATAGATGAATGCCGTACATGAACGAAGGCATTCCTGTTGTAAGACAATGCTTGTACATAGTAAATCCCAGTGGTCCACACGGCAATAGATAATCATTCCGATGCCAGATTGTAACAAGAATTGCAATGGTAAGCTGTCTAGTTGCTAGTTCTCACTGTTTTTAAGTACACAACATATAGAGGATTCAATAACTTCATCTTCTTGAACATGATTTATTAGCGGTAGCTTCGGCTTCAGCTTCATCTTCATCTTCTTGAGCATTTGGCAAAATAGGTAAGATGTCTTATTTTTTTTTTGTTGGGGATACACACCAAGTCTATTCTGTCCTATTGCTGAACTTGAGGGGTTCTTGGTCACATGCACGACACGTTGATTTGCCAAACTGACACAAAATAATTCATTGGTTTTCGCTTTTACAGAAGGGTTGTGAGACAACCTATGGTTTTATTTTAAAATTATGAATTTTTCTTGTACAAGTTTACTGTGATTTTATTTGTAATCAAAGAGTAAGAATTTCATGTTATAAAGAAAAAAAAAGGGTTAATCTAATCAGTGGGTTATATCTTCCATGGGATATCAGATAGGAAAGCTTATGCAAAGAAGCTAGATATATGTCTGCAAAGCATAATGCATGTACATAAAAGGAAAGAGAAATTTTCAAAAACCAAGAGGAGTAAGGCAAATGTTGAATAAAACTAGTCTGCCCATGTGGTGCAGACTCTGAAGTATTCAAGTTTCAAACATCGTATGTACCATTAGATGCACCTTGAAAAAGTATTTTTAATTCAAAATGATGCGTTTTTCAAGGTGCATCTGACCGTGCAGACAATGTTTGCATACTTTAAAGTCTACACCACGTGGACTAACTAGTCTCTCTTGCAAGAGTAAACCTCCGCTCACTGCATGATGTGAACGAAGTCGATCACAGCACATAATAGGAGCCACGTGCCACACTCTTAGAGAGTGCTGACCGCTGACCGTATGGATGTTTGGTCAGTCCCTCGGTGGATCTGCAAACCAATAATCAGCCAGATTAGTGATTTACAACCTTTGGATCTTTACTCCCAAATAATGCTCAAATTCCTACTGTTAAAGTCAACCCATGAAAATAACTCCAATCCAACGTTTAGAAATCACTGATTAGGGTTATTTTCGGTTTGTATGTCCACTTAGTGATTTGCCAAACATCCATATAAATGGTCAGCGCTCACTAAGGGTGTGCCACGTGGCTCGTCAATCACATCATGCAGTGAGCGAAGGTTTACTCTTCTTGCAAATATATAGGTCCACACCATTGGATTGGTGTTCCTCAGGATGTGTTCCATTGATCCAAGGTGTGGATCAATGGACCACTATGATATTTAGGACCATACCAACACAACTCGAGCACTATATAATATATATATATATCCAGCTTGTACCTCACTTGGATATACTATTTTAGATCCATATCTCACCCACTTTTTATTCAGATAATGTTTTTAAGGAACCAAACCCGTAAAATATATGGTTTTGAATGGGTTGGGTATTTAAGGAACCAAACCCGTAAAAATGTGGTTTCAAATGGGTCGGGTATCGGTCAAATCTATCCCATTTCATGCCTTATACCTAACATGTGTGTACCTCTTGGCATGTTTGGCCTTGATATTGGTCCTCTTAATATGGGGAGCCAACTGACATGTGGGCCCCACTTGGTATGTGTGGCCTGATATATAGGGTCCATATGCAAGCGGCGATGGTGACGTTGGCATTGCTTTTGGAATTTTCTTGGAAAAATAACATACCATCTTAAAATTGGTGTTATTTTTCCACAATTCATGTCTTTTAATTAGAATCCAAATTTTACATCGAAATCAAATTTCCCACCAAACAAATACATGGAAATCCAGAATTTGAAGACAATGTTTCCAGAAAATGAATTTTCTTTAAAACAAACAAATCCTCAATAATCAGAACTGGTTTTCTCAGAAAAAAAAAAAAAAAAAAAATCAATGCTTGTAGCTATGCCCTAACTGAAAACCTATCTGCTCTAGTCGACTATTGAAAATAAGAAGTTTGAAAATAAATCCACAATTATAATTTGTTTTCCTATTCTTACTTGCAATCATGGTTTAAAAAGGGCCGTTATAACGGATTTGGACCTCCCCCATTACGTTATGTACCATTTTAATGTTCAGAAAATAACAGTCATTATTTTCGTTACAATGGCCGTTATTTTCCATTATAACGAAAATGGCCGTTATTTTCTGAAAAAAATTGTTAAAAAACATCTGTCATTTCCATTATTTTCCATTTTTTGGTTATTTCCCCATTTTTGCACCTGTGCGTTGCAATCCGTTATAACGGAAAAAACGGTAACACCCAAACCGTTATAACGGCCCCTTTTAAACCTTGCTTGCAATATACTATTTGGCATTACCATAAGTTGCTATGAGTTTTACATTTTCTAGTTGAAGTATTTTTATGTAGCAAATAGAAAATAATAGATATATGTATTCTCTTGTCTATAGGCATATGATACAAATTATATGATATCCCATTAAATAATTCACTTTGTTTTATTGATCTAAAAAATACTATTGAATCCATGAATTTTGTATTTCAAGGGGGGGTGTTTGGATTGCCATTTTTAGACTTGGAAAAGTCTTTCTTCCTCTAAAATACTTTCTGAAATGATGAATTGATTGGATGGCCTCTTTTTTTTTTTAAAGTATTTATTCCATAATAATACATTTTTTAAGCCAAAAAGTCTTTTTATAAAATAAAAATAAAAAAAAACGAAAGCATTTTTTCAAGTAAAAAAAGTCTTTGTTAAATTTTGCGCTCATGAATATAACAAACAAAGAAACAGTTTTTGGTAGAAGTCCCTTCCAAAAAAATAAAGACATTATGGTGGTGGGGCCCACTAAGAGAATATAAAGATATTTTGCATTAATGATGATCCAAACGACCTTTTTAAGAAAAACACATTTCAAAAATATATTTTCAGAAGTCATTTTTTTAAATAAATATGTTTTAAAAAAATGGCCATCCAAACACTCTCTAAGTCTCCAATAGGAGCCCAGTCTATAAGTGTTCTCCAATTCTTTAAATAAAGGTCACGAATAAAGGTATGATCATCATAATTCTAATCAGTTCACCCATAACTTTGTTTCTCTCATCTCACTTGAACATGGGAGCATTTTTGTAAAGTACCATGAGAGAGTGGCGGAGCTAGAATTTTATTCAAGGGTAGGCAAAGAATGTCAATAACAGTTGATGCTATTTTTAATTGACGGAATTAGCCCTTATAGAAATAAGCAATTAAAACCCATCAACTTTTTAATTATTCTCCCTCTCAATTAATTTTTTTTTAGTAAATCTGTGATGACGGACTCTGTCATCAATGTTGACTACGAACCATAAAATGGGCCACGTGGCACACCCTAAGTGGACCAACAGACCAAAAACCAGCCTGATTAGTGATTTCCAACTATTGAATTCTTTTTCGTCAGAATATTTGTAACCATGGATTGAAACATAATTTGGGATACTTAGATCCAAAGGTTAGAAAACACTAATGAGGCTCCTTTTTGGTATATAGGTCCACTTAGGGTGTGCCACGTGGCAAATACTGTGGCCCACCTGGGGAATGTGCCAAACGTTGAAGTTGAGGGTGGGCAACGTAAGAGTGTGGATCGTGGGAACCAATCCTACATATACATCGTACCAACTAATTGCTAGAATCTTTAATGAGCGGGATTGAATCCACAACTTATCCACTAGATGGATGTCTTGTAACTATTTTTTGCCACAAGGCTTTGGTTCTTGTATTATATTCGATGGGTGAAGTATGTGTGTTAAAGCACTACGAAAGGCTCGTCATCATTCCTATATGTTGATGACGTGTATTCAATAATACCCATCTTTTTTATATTTAACAGATCAAGATACATTTTATAAATGAAAATAATGTTGTCAGCCTCGTTGGACTTCATTTTTGCTCAATGACACCATTAAGCAAAAATGTTCAATGATGCTCTGCACCTTGACAACTTCATTTTAAAAAAAGTAGTTTCAAAATTTTATTAAGTGTTGTAAGGGGGATTAGACAATGTAGATGTGTCATTGAGCAGTTCTGCTCAACAGTGTTGATGAGCAAAATCAGACTCACCTCACTACGCCGTCTCGATGCAACTTGACACCTAAGGCGAAAGCTCCATATAAGGCCATTTTTTTTAACACGTTGATATATATGGTGTTAATTATAAATTTCTACTCTCTATATGGTAGAAAATCTTATTTAACAACTAATCATGATAATCAAATGCTTGGGAAAAAATTTAGATGCATAGGACTCTTGTAGTCCTGTTGCAGTCCATGCAGAGGAGGACTTTCGAGGCCCTGCATTATTTTTTGGGCCTAATGACTGCGTGGATGTTCAGCCCACCTATCGGTGGATGAACACACTAAAAATCAGTTTGATTGATAATTTCTAGCCATTTGATTTATTACCCAAAAAACATGCTTGAATCCAATGGCTATAATTATTCCTAAAAAGTACTAAATTCTATGGCTAGAGATAACCAATCAAGTTGATTTTTGGCTTGTATATCTAACAAGGGGTGGGCTAAACATCCATGTGGTTAGTGGGTTGGGGCCTTCTCTCACCTGGGGCCTAAGGCAACTGCGTTAATGCCCTTCTGGTAGAGATAGCCCGGCTCACTAGGGCATCTTGTCTAGGATCCAGAATGGTGGATGGTTTCAAGATTAGTGTGGTGTGCATACTTAAGAATCATCCAATAATCTGGATCAAGGGAGGATGGCCTCTTTTTTTTTTTGATAAGTCCAAAAATGCATTGATGAAAGGAGATCGAGAAGATCTCAAAGTTCAAACAGATGATGAAGAAAAAATAGAAATATCAACCCAAAATCTGATCTAGTTGAAAAACTATATCACTAAAAAAGGTATCTCTCATCTCATGAGATACATTATCCCAGCGGTATAAGAGACCCTTGGTACTCAGGATGACGTGAAAAAGCGAGCTCTCCTTGCCTTCAAAGGTTATCTTATTCCGCTCCAACCACACTCCCCAGATAATTGCTAGCGGAATCATCTTCCACAACAACTTCCCCTAGCTGACATAGGAACCTTAGGCCAGCTCTCCATAACCACCCCTAAGCTTTCCGGAAAGACCTAAGCAACTCTTGCCTGCTCTAGAAAGAGTGTCCAAACCTGTCTGGCAAACTCACAGTGAACTAGAAGATGATCAGTGCTCTCCCCACTTGCCTTGTACATAACACAAGTCTACCAAGATCTATTTCCTAATTATCAAATTTTGTACAGTAAGGATCTTATTCAGGGTGGCAAGCCTAGCAAAGAAGCGGACTTGAGATTATCAAGAATTAGCCATTAATGTTATTCAACCGTTGATTTTTGATAGCCATCCACATTAACCGTTCATGGAGCAAGACAAACAACAGTTTCTATATTGTACCTCTTCTTATCCTTGTGGTGGATAGTCTTTAGTGTACATCCCTTTGCATCCAAACAGACTTTTAAAGGGTTTAAGCACATATAAGCAAAGTTGAGGGATTCTTCTAACTTCAAGGGCTTGTTTGGAAATCTCATTTTTCATGACCTAACACAGTCCAAGCCCAAAGAACCAGTTCAATGTTACAATTTCTTTCCAAAAAAATAATAAAAAACTCTGGTCATGTTTTAAGGGAAAAATATGAAGAAGTGGGCCCCTACTTTTTGAAAAAGGGTTGTGATGTAACAAGGTAGACCTCACGAGGTATGGATGTTTAGTCCACCTGAAGATATTCATACAAAAAATCAGCTTGTTTGATGATTTCTAGCCATTGGATTTAGTACCGAAAAAATAGTTGAATCCGACAAGCCAGAATCATTTCTTAAAATGTGCTAAAATCTAATGGTTAGAGATTACCAATCAGGGTGATTTTTGGGATGTCTATCCACCAGGGGGTGTGCTAAACATCCATGCGGTTAGTGGGCCCACAGGGCAGAGGGAGTAACAAAAATTGCTCTACCTACCCAGTCTCATCTTTTTTCCCTTTGAACTAGAGTGTGTGTATATATATATTCTTGTATTGGGTAGCTTCTGTGCAACTCCACTGAGGGTTGTTTGCTCGCATTCGTCTTGTAAATTTTTATTTTTATTTTTATTTTGTTGAAAAAGAAATTGCAACATTTCGAGGGTTGGGCGGAGATGGCCAGGATCACACCTCAGGAAGCAGAGATTCTGAGTTTGAATTCCTCCCTTAGGCCACCCTATGCAATTTATCCCGGTTTTACCTGGCTCGTGTGGAAGGGGTACACCCATGCCCTGGGATTAGTCGGGTGCTTAAGAGGCCTGGATACCCTCGGCATAAAAAAAATCAAAATTGAACTTGTTCTTCTGGGCTAGGACTGGGTTAGGTCCTGAAAAATGAGACTTCCAAACAGGCCCTAAATTATGTCTTGACTCTTAAGTACTTGTTAGCTTCCAACAATAATTAACAATAAAAAATTTCAATCCAACCGTATTGTCGAAGTAAATGAAATGAAATTTGGACAGACAGAGAGAGAGAGAGAGAGAGAGAGAGAGAGGTGGCAACGCAGAAATACTGATTGATCTCTCCCACAACCTCGTCTTCCTCCCCAACCAAAAACCCTAGAAAATTTCCCCACCATTTAATTCAAATTCAATTTTCCTGTCTCTCTGTTTGTCTCTGTTTTTTGAGCTTCCCAGCCATGGCTCTTAATATGAAAACCCTAACTCAAGCACTGGCGAAGACCGCAGCCGTGATCGAGAAAACGGTCCAGACTACAGTCCAAGACGTCACGGGTCCAAAACCCCTCCAAGACTATGATCTCCTTGACCAGATTGGATCCGGCGGTCCTGGTCTTGCATGGAAGCTCTACTCCGCCAAGTCCCGTGGATCTACTCCGGCACAGTACCCGATCGTCTGTGTCTGGGTCCTCGACAAGCGTGCACTCTCCGAGGTCCGTGCCCGTGCAGGTCTCTCCAAAGCTTCCGAAGATGCCTTCTTCGATATCATCCGTGCCGATGCTGCTCGGTTGGTTCGGCTCCGGCATCCTGGTGTGGTTCACGTGGTCCAGGCGTTGGATGAGAGTAAGAATGCCATGGCGATTGTCACAGAGCCGCTCTTCGCTTCTGTTGCTAATGCGCTTGGTGCAGTCGATAACATCCCCAAGGTGCCCAAAGAGCTCAAGGGAATGGTAGGTGACGGAGAGATTTAGCTTCAATTTCAGATTTGGTGATTTTTATCAGCTTATATATGTTGTGAATTTGATTTGTAGTTGTAAATTTGGAAATTCAAATTTGTTGGTTCGATTGTGCAGAGTACGCAAATAGGAATTACTTAGTTAATTAGGAGAGTTTCTTAAGCACCGGTCTCGCAATTGGAGGATATGCCCAGAGAGTACTTTAGCTATGTTTGTCAGAGTTGAATAACCCACTGTATTGGGTAAAAATTAATCCGAGTTATCTAGTATCACATTAAGATCAAATAAAATAATTTTAGTGACAATAAGCTTCAACCAAGTCATGAAATTGTCAAACCAAAACCTTTGATTCAAAAAACTAAAATACCATAAAGAAGAGTTTTAGATATTATCTCACATATATTGCTTAATAAGGTAAGGAAAACACTACTTATCAAAAAAAAAAAAGGTAAGGAAAACACTATATTTCTCATTGGAATTTTCCATATGTTCACACTTAGGTGGGCACATGAAGTTGATCGAAGCCAACCTTAGCTTGTTAAGCACCCAGTTCTCTTTCCATGGGCTGAGCCTGGGTGTCTTTCGCACATTTAGAGAAATGTAAATTGTTAAAGATGATTAGTGAAACTGAAGATTTCTATGGTAGTGGCTAAAATAGATGTTTTATGGCGAACTGCCTAACTAAAGTGCATGCTGTGGATTTAGGTGCATAGGGTGAGTTGTTAATAAAACAAATGACGCCAATAAAAGAAATTGGACTTTCTGTAATAACTTGGTCTAGTAAATGTGATAACTTGCTCACTTCAATTGATAATAAGCCGTTGGGTTGGAGAGAGGAGCTTATTGGTTATGGAAGCATCATCTGCTCATATCAAGAGGAAGTCCCTTTGTGTATGTTGTTTAAAGATGATGTAATGTTGGTTGATAAAACTGGAGAGGTGGAAAATGCAAAACTGGAATCATGGAGGAATGCGTTGGAATCCTGGGGTTTTAAATAAGTTGGACCAAAATAGAGTACATGGCTAGGAGATGTTCCAACGCTTTCATTTCCATTGTCTTGGTTTCATTATTCACATTGAGGGAGAGATTGAGGGTGTTTCTTATTGATTTAGAGCTGGGTGCCTGAAGTGGAGAAGTTTTTCTGAAGTATAATGTGATTAACGCCAAGGTTATCATTTATAAATATCAATTAAGGTGTATATTTCGGTCAACATGGAATGGAAAAAACACAAAAAAGACACTGATATTATAGGAAAATGGTAGAACGATCATGAGAATATACACATGTTCATTATATTACAATACACAAACGTTAGAAGTAAGAAAAGTAAGATCTATGGCGTTCAGTGCATGCTGACGCAGACATATGAGACTCAAACTTTGAGATTCAGTCTTATGCTTGTAAATGTTTATAATCATGTCATTTAAGTACATAAAAGCAGAAGAATAAAAAAAGTACAACTTGAGGAGGTCATAGGCACATACAACTTTTGTGTCTCCTATTTCTTCCGATATTTTATTTTTAATTAAAATAATTTTTTTATAAAAATAATTTTAACAAAATTAGATTGTACAATGTACATGTAGTTAATCTAATGGAGTTCATATATACTAATTATTAAAAATTATATGCCATAGGTTTAAAAAATGGTTGTAATGCCGTTATAAAGATAACACTCCAACCCTTTTACATTATGTTGTATTTAACGCTGTATAGCCCGTATGTATTAATGCCTGTTACGATGAAAATAATGGTCGTTATAATGATTTTAACTGTGTTTAACCATTTAGCTGAATTTTGAATTAAAAAAAATAAATTTTGACCATTATTTGACCCATTATAATGGTCATGATGGTAATGCTGGCTAATTGTATGTCGTTATGACGGTCCCTTTAAACCTTCATCTTATTCACTACTAATATATAAATTTCCGTGCTTTGTTAATTATCTTTGATGCTTTTAAAATTTTAAATTAAAATGATAAATTGTATTGAAATGGAAATATTTCAGTATGTTCATTTTGGTCCATGTAGAAATGGAAATATTTCAATTTGTCTTGTGGAAATATGTGAAAATTTAATACCATGATTGGTGAATACAGATCAGGCTGAAAGGAAAAATTTCGTAAGACGGCAATGAGGTCGACTATGCTTTCTGGTATAGAATGTTAGGCAATTTAGAAACATGATGTACTTGGGATGAATTGACTCGTTATGGATGAATGTCAAGACTTAGAAAGATAAAATAAGAAATGAGGGAATCTAAGGTAATATGAGAGTAGCCCCAATAGGTGATAAAATAAAGGAGAGTTGGCTGAGATGGGTTGGTTATGTGCAACGAAGACCATTAACAACACCAATGAGAGTAGGCTTTAGGTTGAATGCTTTAAGAGAAAGAGGGGAAGGTTGAAAATGACATGGATTGAGGTCGTGAGAAAGGAATTTAACAAAAGAAATGGCCTTAGATAGGTGGATTTGTGGCACATTATTCATGTAGTGTCCCCAAATAGTTGGGATAAGGGTTTGTTGATGATAGTTACTAGCTTTTCCCACTATGATACCTGGATACTTCAATGTGCCTAGCATACATAATTTAGGTGATTACTGGCTCTTCTTTTAATGCTTAATTAAGCTAAAAATGTTTTGTTTATCTTTTGTATGTGTTATAACTTATAAAGGACACACATATTATAAAAATGGTTTAAATTACTTAAATTAGGGATATGGATGGGATGATACATACTCAGTGTATTATCTTAGTATCTTATCAAAATGAGACATTTCGACCGAGATGAAATGAGGTGAGATGAGAATTTGAACCATGAGCATACTTGTATTCAACACAAAATACTTGTATCCAACACATTATGATACCAACTGGTATTGGATATTACATGGATGCTTCAATGTGCTTATCATATCCAATTTAAGTGATTACTGGCTCTTCTTTTTAATGCTTAATTAAGCTAAAAATGTTTTGTTTAGTATGTGTTATAAAGGATACACATATTATAAAAATGGTTTAAATTACTTAATTTAGGGTTATGGATGGGATGATACATACTCAGTGTATCATCTTAGTATCTTATCAACATGAGACGTTTAAACTGAGATGAAATGAGATGAGAGGAGAATTTGAACCATGAGCATACCTGTATTTGACACATTACTATACCAACTGGTATTGGATACTACATGGATGCTTACACATTACTATTTTGTAATTTCCTAATCCTAATGTACTTGGAATCACTTTCTTAACTCTTGACAATTTTCTTGTTTGTTTTATTAATAGAAAATTATTAATATATTCTAACAGATCTTAGTGCAAAAGACTTTACGTTCATTACGTTTGGCATGATGTAAATACAAAAAAAAAGGATACTTAGCTTAAAAAAGTTAAAAACTAGGGTACAATATCAACATATTAGTGGGATACCCATATTCGTATCTTTGTCCTTGTCTTGGATTTCAAAGAATGAAGACTGGTATCCCACTTATCGGCATCTTAGTTTTGTTCTATCATTGGCCTGGAACAAAGTCAACAAACCTCAAGGTCTCTCCCTTCTGTCGGATACTTCAAAATGGGTGCTGTATCTGTGTTGGATACTTCGATTTTTAGTGTAAATGCCGTATCCATGCCGTATCTGGGTAACATACCAATACCGGCCAGGCTAAGAATCCCTACAAAGCATGGTTTAATAACGGCCATTATGATCGTTATTAATGGCATTATAACAGTTTTCACTCATACTTCAATACATAAGGTATGGTACATAATGCACCTAATTTAAACGACCATTATTAACCATTATCCCCATGATAATGGCTATTATTTTATTATTTGAGGACCGTTATAATGTTTGAATATTATTTTTATTTTCTCAAATATGGTATATAACACATCATATTTGATACGTAAAATACTGAAAATAAAGTAAAAAAATCAGAAAATAATTTACTTTTATAATTGTTGTTGTAATGGCCATTGTAACCGTTGTAACTTGTAAGTTGTAATTGTAAATAATGATCAAGCCGTCAAGGTCCACTGCCATTACCCTTACTATTTTCGTGATTTTCATCCTTGATGAAAAGCACGTTTGACATTGAACTTGATCCTCCCTTTCATCTTTCCACTTGTTAGTGAAATCCATGAAACGAATCCCTTGAAATTTGTCCAAGATGGATGATGACTTAAACAATTTGAATCTGACATCTTCAAATACCGTAAATCTGGTTCCATTCGCCATTATGGTAGAGAGTTTTAAGTTACAAAAGAGGCTGAAGAAATTGAAGGTTTTGGAGTTGGGGCGTTGAAATTTAGTATTGTCCATCCATTTTGCAGATGACACCATCATCTTTTGCTTGGTGGTATTGGTTTAAATTAGTAAACGATCATGTCTCCTACTTGCATGAATAGATGTCGGAGTTCAAATCAATTTCCTATAAGATTTTCATGGTTGGAATTCGGAATGAGAACTCCTAAGAGTGTGTTAGAGACTGGAGTTATGAAGTGAGTGCTATTTTGATTAAATATCCTAGCTTTCCGCTTGGTGCACATTAACTTATGTAGAAATAAAACAGGGCCATTTTAGGCCCATTAAGAATGTGGTTTCCTATCTCAGATGTTCTTCAACTTTTCATTTAAGATACTCGCTTTGCTTTACACAACCTTGAACATAATTCAATATGACTTCCTATGGAAGGGAGGATAGTGATGAAGAAGTTGACTTTGCTATGTGGAAAATCCTTCGTTGCTTTATGTCCCTCTTTCTGATCTCGAGTAGTGTGTTACTCATTGTGGATAAGATCATGAGAGATTTCTTGTGGAAGGGATGCTCAGTTGATCATAAATTTCACCTGGTGAGATGGGACAAGGTGTGTAAGGCCAATGACATAGGGGGTCTAGCAATAAAGCACCTCAAATACATGAACCTTGCCCTTTTGGGTAAGTGGTTATGGAGATTTGGGACTGAGGACACTAGCCTCTGGAGAAGAGTTATGGCTGGAAAGTACGGGGTTTCTCCTTACGGCTGGAATAGTCGGGAGGCTAGAAACCCGTACGGGTGCAGTGTGTGGAGGGGGATTCTCAAGGTGACCAAAGCCTTTGATAAGGGTGTTCGATTCGAGGTTGGAGCGGGCAATAGAATCAGGTTCTGGGAGGATACCTGGAATGAAGACAATCCCCTAAAGGAAGACTACCTGGAGTTATATTCCATCTCAGAGAGGAAAACAGGATCCATCCAGGACTTCTTTCAGAATGAAGGGGAGTCGGAAGGGTGGAATTTGGGCTTTAGAAGGAACTTTAATGACTGGGAGATAGATCCTTTATCCAGTCTATTATTGAGACTACAGGATACACACCTTAGACCAATGGTGCAGGACAGGAGAGTTTGGATTTGGAACAAAGGGGGTTCCTTCACGGTGAGTCCCTTCTACGAAGCTATGCAAAGAAATGAGAACGCGCCCTTTCCAGCTGCCATGGTGTGGAAATCCAAGGTCCCCACTAAAGTTGCTTTCTTTACATGGGAAGCGTCTCTTGACAAGATCCTCACGGTGGATCATCTTATGGCTAGAGGGATCATCATGGTCAACTATTGTTGGATGTGTAGGTCTGATGGGGAATCAGTGGATCACGTCTTGTTGCATTGTGAGCTGGCTACGTTTATTTGGAGATCTTTTTTGAAAGAATTCGGGGTGAGTCGGGTCATGCCGGCATCCTTCAAATCACTTCTCTTTAGCTGGATTACTAAAGTTTTCTCAACTAGAGGGAATATTTTATGGAGAATGACCCCCTTAGCGATTATTTGGAGTATTCGGAGGGAGAGGAACCAGAGAATCTTTGAAGGGAAGCAAGCGGATGTGCATTCTATCATTCTCAACATTAAGGGTTTAATGTTTATGTGGTCTAAGGCCTTCTCGGAGTGCAAGGGTTTGTTTTTTGAAGATTTTGTCTTCCGCTGGGATTCTATTTGTACTCGGGAGGGGAGTTGATCGGGACTCATGGTTGTTAGTTTGTTTTTGTTTTGTTTCCCTTTGCCTAGAGTAGGTCATCTCGACCTATAGGCCTAAGGTTGTATGTTTTCTTTGCTTTCGGCTTATCCTTTCCGGCCCTTAATAAAGTTTAACTTATCAAAAAAAATAAAGCAATATTACCAAGAAGAAAGAGGTACACTGTCATTCCTTAATCCTTACAAGGATTGTCTAAAAAGGCTCTCTTTAGATGTTCATCATGTTCTGGAGAGCGTGACTACACAACCCCACTATATCCCACATGTGGTTATTGATATTTGCCAATCTCCAGGGTTCCATTGATCTATAATATGCAAGAGATGACACATCAGTGAGTGATTGCCAATCTCTGGGGTCTAAGGAACCAGTTGGAAAACTTGGCGGCCAACGAGCAATTGATGAATATATGGCATCAAACTATATGTAGCAGGTTTTTTTTTTTAACGTAGTGGTTCTAATCACCATTCTATTTATGTCTGTCTCCAATTGTCTCAAAGAATTTCAAAGTTCTCATAGGGTTTTTTTCCTGCCTAAACGAGGTAACACATTAGGGAGTAACCTCAGTTTAATCAGCTCATTATATGTCATGCTCCACACTTTCCTTTAAGGAGGATTTCTTTTTCTTTCCATTCTTGATAAGCGTTTTAGGAAGGATTTAAAAGATATTTGAATTTGACTTTAGTTTGAATTGTATTTTTAGTACATCTTTTGGTTGGGCTCTATGTGAGTAGGCACTTCTCCAATTTAAGATTCTATTGGGTATCATTTTTCTCGAAAAAGCCTACTATTACCACTGATACTTATCTCTACGGTGTTTTAGGCTCCAGCTCATGCACGGATTTATTGTTTATACCATGCTCTTATTTCTAGGACTTCCTAAAATAGTTTTTAGCTTTTCTGCAGGAAATGGGATTGTTGGAGGTCAAACATGGTTTGCTCCAGGTTGCAGAATCCTTGGACTTTCTCCATAACAATGCACGTCTTATTCATCGGGCTTTATCACCTGAGGTTACAACTCCCTTATCCAATACTATGCTTTTCTATGTTATTATTGATATTGTATGTTAAACTGAATCCAGCGCCCCATGTTATGTTACTGAATTTTTCTTGTTATTTCACTTATGGCTGCATTTTGTTCACTGGAAGTGGGTTTCCAAGATGTGCCACATCTTTGAATATGTTTTCTTATGCTGTTTGGTTGAATCTTAGGAAAGGGCATAAAACATTTTTTTTTTTTTTTGATAAGTAAAATGGTTTCGAGGGGTGCAACACGAGGACTTCCCAGGAGGTACATAAAACAATTTTTTGTTGTTTGGTTCCTAATCAATTTTCAACAAGAAAATGACTTGTTCACCTAAAATATTACCTTATCATACTATCACAATAATAGCCACTACAAGTCAAAACTCAATTATCACAATAAAATTTAGACCAAAAAAATGTATGTAAATATCCTTCAGACACATCAACTAACAAAGTAAAAAAGTTGATAAGGAGTACCACACTCCATTAAAAAGTAACCTATTATAGGTCCAAAACTCCATCATAGTATGGGAGAATAAAAACAAAAAAAGTAACCCAATTCAATTCTTAAACCCTCTCCCATGAAGGAAGCTCCACTGCCATAACCACCCTAAATACCCCACCATTTTGAGCACCAAATTCTATCAACTAATCTTTTCTTCTGTTTGAGTGTTTGGCAATGAATGACCTTGCACTAATAGGGTGCCCATTTAGATAATCAATAGTCTTGTTTGAAAGCTTATCATTGAAACCTTCACTTATCATTACTTCTGTGTAGAGTTTATCCGCATATCTTTGGTCTATATTGGCATCCATAGACACAGCTGGTCGATTAACCGCTTCAGTTAAGTCACCAAGCATTGCCTTTGCCTCATCCACTGGACAACTCCTCTTCCCATGTTGTCTTTTCTGTGCTGAAGACTGACAATTGGTGGATAGTTGTTGGGTCGCTCCCTTCGACACTTCGCCTATTTTTTCAAGGCCATTGTCCTCACCTAAGATATCGTTTACTGGATCATTGTCATAATTGGGTACTGCATCAGCAAGAGATTTTGCAAACTTCTGGTAGCTTGATCTTCCCCACGATTGACCACTCGTAATTGTGGATCCGCCTTAATCATCTTTAAGGTATCATCTCAACCCCAATTACTTACAATATGGGCCTTTTTTATTGTAACATACGTTACATACCTCGCTTTCACTATCACTATCACTGCTTATATATGACGTTCAACGTTTTCCCATGTGCAAGCAAAATTGAAGTTCTGAAGCATAGCTTCAGCTGCATCCTATATATATATATATATATATATATGACAATCCTCGTTGTTCTCTATTCCTTAGGGGGTGGCCAAGAAGATTGAAAGACTTATCAGGAACTTCCTTTGGGATGACAGAGAGGATTGTCATAAGTTCCATCTTGTGAGCTGGGAAGGGATTTGCAAACCCAAGGAGGAGGGGGGCCTTGGCGTTCGCCAAATCCATTTGATGAATAAGGCTTTGCTTGGCAAGTGGCTTTGGCGATTCGGGGATGAGAGGGAGAGTTTGTGGAGAAGCATTATCTCGGCGAAGCAGGGATCCGAGAACAACGGGTGGGACAGCTCTTTGCCGCCCTCCTCATATGGGGTTGGAGTTTGGAAAGGCATATCCAATGTGAGGGGCAAGATTAGGAATGGGAGCAGCTTCAAGGTGGGGAACGGCAAACGGGTGAGATTCTGGGAAGATAATTGGTGTGGGGATTCTTCCCTAGCCGAATCCTTCTCTTCCATCTATGCCTTGTCCAACAAAAAATGTGACTTGATCAGTGAGGTGACCTCTAGAGAGAATGGATCTATTTCTTGGGATCCGGGGATTAGAAGAAGAATCAACGATTGGGGGATGGATAGCGTTGCTTCCTTGTTACACCGGTTGGATGGGGTACAATTTGTTGATGATATCGAAGACAAGAGGTGGTGGAAGCACGATCCAAAGGGGTTATTCTCGGTCAAGTGTCACGCCCCAATTCTCGACACTAGAATCGAGGGTGAGTGATCCTTAACTATTCGAATACCAGGATCCGAAGCTATTAAAATAACTTCAAGCTCTGGTATACAAAGCATATCAGAACTAAGTCAATACATTAAGATCTATATTCCAATTACTTAATTAACAATTAAATGATTAAAGACAGTAGTCTAAAATAAACCAACCTTGTTGCTTATATATACATGATCAACATAATATAGACAGAACAAAATGTGATAATAGTATGTAATTGTGTAGCCTGATACATAGATACAGCCATCCAAAAAAGATGAGACTGAAAAGACAATAAAACGACGACGGCTCCGTCTCGTCTCCTCAGCACCAAAAAGAAATAGAATACCGCTACTCTATGAACTCCTCGCTAGCACTCGCAAACTCCAGGTAAGGGGTCCACGTCTAAAGGATCTACAAGGTACTCGGTGTCCTCTACTAGGTAAGCTGAAAAAAAACAATAAAGTGCGTATCTTGAGCTTTCAACCAAAGCCCAGTAAGTGAATTAGACTAATAAAATAGGTGTAAAACAACCGAATAACCAGGAAAATAACAGTAATACTTTTATACATTTTTATCAGTTAAAACTATTTAAAACAAATAGAATCTTAAATTAAAATAGAACAATGTATAATTCAAAACTCAAAATATGCTAACATTCTCCAATCTACAAGTATAATTAATAATCTAAATAGGTGATGCAGAATATAGAGAATCTCATTAGGTTACTACCGGTATACAACCCCGGTCATGGTATTATTCCAATGTGTATTCACCGATGTGGAATGCATCGTTTGCCTTTTTACGCTGGCTAAGCGGTCTTCAACCTGTCCTGATTTTCTGGCCTGGGAGTTGCCGGTAACACCCTTTTAGCTCATCTGGCGTGGGTTAGACGCTGTACCCCACGTTTCCCGCTCAGGTCGCCGTTAGACCACGTCTAATAGTGAAACATAGCCAGGTATGTGGGTGAAATGGTGAACGCTGACCCAAGCGTCTGACGACTGCAAACTTTCTAAGGATTCAAAGACAAGTTCAGGGTAGAGTTACTCATACCCTTGTGTCCTATGCCTATCAGGCAATTACCCTGTAACCCTCTGCTACTCTCAGTAAACATGCATCAACAAGATCCTAAAAAGAAATTGGAATTCTATAATAAACCCTAGTGTCTATAGTTCTCACAGCTACCCATGTTGCTAGAGAACACATAGATATAAAGTCTATCAAGAATTAGCCGACCCTTCTAATTCACTTAGGTACGTATACATAAGATAAATAATTTAAACCTAGTACTTATAGAATTCATATTCAGACTGATGTGTGTATTAAAAGAGTTCCCAATAACCTAAACCAGTACCTTTCATGATCACAACCTGGGTCCACATGCACAAAATCAATAGATATGTCTTTATTAGGGACACTAATCTAACACATCACACCCCTAACATACTTGTTTCTTCACTATAAACTCGAAATCAAAATCTTTCTTTCTTTAAAATAGATTCATAAGTTGTAGATCAGTGCAAGACTGAAGACTAATTGAGGTTAGATAGAAACAATTAAATTAATACTATGTAAGTAAAACAACTTATAACATAATTTTCTTTATTAAATTTAGAAGATAAAAAGAATAAAATTTTCAAACATTTTTCCCAAATTTATAGAATTTTCTAGGATTTTCTAGAATATTTTATGAATTTTCTACTATTTTCTAAAATACAATTAACATTGATAAATAATTAAATATTTAAGTAAATGCTTAATTAATGAGATAAGTAAATCATTAATTAATCAACTAAATAAATAAATAACTAATTAAATAAATAAATAAATAAATAAAGAATTAAATAAATAAATAAATAATAAAAGCATAATTAAAATAATTAATTAATCACTTACTCGGAAATCGCTAAAACCAGAATCCTCGAACTTCGTGTTGCACGTATCTCGAGGCAGTGGGCCCCACTAAAATTTTATTTTCGAGGGACCTCCTGAAGATTTTTAGGAATTCTCAGGATTTTTCTAGAATTTCTTCTAGAAAAGGGGTGTATTTGCAATTATATCTTACCCGGGGGCTAGATAGCAATTACCCAAAAGTAATTTAAAAACTAAGGTATTGGGGTCTATTTATAGAAGTTCAAAACCAGATTTTTTTTCTCCCAGCCAATGTGGGACTAAAATTTCCAAATTTGTTTTTTTTTTTAAAAACAAAATTTGTTATCATATAGCATTTAATACTTACATACACACGATCAAGTTATAATTATAGTTTCCACACCCATCCGATTGTTGATTGGATTGGTTCAATTTGACCGGGTTGATTAACTCGATGATTTGACATTCTCGGCATTTGATTAGGTTGACACGAAATCCAAGAAATCTACGCATCAACTGACTATCCACAATTAACCAAAATTGACTGATTTGACTAAAAATACTATAGAGCTCTATTGAGTGTCCTAACAGGAATTGTGAATATACCCATCTTAGGGTAATTTGACGAGCCGGAGATCGTGACGCAGTCTGTTTGGTCAAATTCTTAACAGATTTGGCTCCCCGCATCCCAACACGTATGTACTAGGTTTTGTAATGCACCTAAAACCTGGTAAAGTCCTATAGAGTTACAGATACTTTCTAAAATTATCTGTTTGTGCAATAGGGTCTTATTGAGTCTCATTAATGCTACAATGAGTCTTTACATCAAGTCCATCTACAATAGCTTTCAAGGGTAGAACTGTAGGTCCTTTCCGGCTAGGCACTTTTGGAGCACTCCAATTCTTTCCAAAGTCCTCTTCTTTGTGTGGTGCGCCATGCTCGATAAGATCATCTCGGTGGAGAATCTTAGGAAGCGCGGCATTTAGATGCCCAACAGATGCATCCTGTGTCATCGGGAGGAGACTACAAACCATATGCTCATCCATTGCCACGTATCCATAGAGATTTTGGAGAGTTTCCTTCAGCTCTTTGGGGTTCCCTGGGTCTTTCCTCTTTCAGTTTTCGACACTTTTAGCGGTTGATCTTCGAAGACTTTTCTTCTAGTGGTAATTTGCTATGGAGGTTGGTTCCTTTTGCTATCTGGTGGGAGTTATGGAGAGAAAGAAACTGTTGTATTTTCGAAGGCAAGGAGGCCAATAGGGGTGCGATCATCATGAATATTAAAGCCTCGCTGTTCTATTGGGGTTCGGCCACTTCCGAGCTTAAGCCTTTCAGATTTGAAGACTTCGTCTTCCGCTGGGATCGTTTGGTTTTGTAATGGAGTTTTTTTCGGGGTTTTGTTTTGGGGCTTGGAGTGTAGTTGCTCCTTGGAGCTTTTCTTTCCTTTTGTTGTGGTTGTGTTGCTTAGGGCCTTCTCAGCCCTCTTCTTTAATATACTTCTTTTACCGATCAAATATATATATTTTGATAAGGTAAAATTTATTGAAAGGAGAAGAGAAAACATACAAGGAGAGGAGGTCCCATCTAAAGACTAGGTCCTCAAACGCTAGCCCTTTACATTCCTCAAACAACTTAGACCACAAAAACACAAGAGCCTTGATGTATAGCACTAGATCGAAGAACGACACCTCCTTGTCGTAAAAAAGTCCACTGTTTCTCTCATTCCAGAGGCCCCACCAAATGGCAAAGGGGAGGAGACTCCAAATCCTGCGGCCACAGGGTGGGAAGCAAAGGGAAGACCGATTTTCTATTGTTTGGAGGACCGAAGCAGGGACAACCCAACTCATGTTGAAAGCTTGAAAGAAGAGTCCCCATACTTCCCGAGCTATCCTGCAGTGGAGCAAAAGGTGGTTGATTGACTCACCTGCTTCCTTACACATCACATAGTAGTTTACCATAATCATCTTCCTTTTGATGAGATTATCAACCGTGAGGATCTTCTTCAGGGATGCAGTCCAAACAAATGAAGCCACTTTCAACGGCACATTCGTACCCCAGATCTTTGAGGTCGGAAAGTCTCTAGGGATTGGGGAGCTGGTGAGAACATGGGCCATTCTCCAGAATGATCTAGCATCGAGTAAAAGGAGCGAACATAGAAAAGGCCATCCGACCTGTCAATCCACCACATAATGTCATCCTTATCCTGATCTAAGACCACCCCATCTAACCTCTGGAGAAGAGAGGCCATAGAAGGGATCTCCCAGTCATTCAGGTTGCGTCTTAAGCCCAGGTCCCAAGATATACCGTCCTCATTCCGCAAGCCAACGTTCTGCACAGTATCACCTTTCTTATAGGAAATAGCAAAGATTTGTGGGAAGTCTTCCTTGAGGGGCTTGTCCCCACATCAAACATCATGCCAGAATAGCACCCTATCTCCCTTCCCCACCTTGAAGTGAATGCCAGCAAGGACTGAATGTCAGGTCTTTAAAATACCTTTCCACACACAACAACCGTACGGGGCTCGAACAATATTGCAGTACCAACCCAAGGGGTCACAGCCATGTCTAGCCACTATAGCCTTCCTCCATAGGCTATCCACGTCCGTAGCGAAGCGCCATATCCATTTCCCAAGAAGAGCCAGGTTCATAAGGCGCAAGTTCTTTACACCTAAACCGCCTCCTTTCTTGGGGGAGCAAACAAGCTTCCAGTTGACCAAGTGGAACCCAGAAGCCTCTATCTTGCCGAACCACAGAAACCGGCGCATCAACTTCTCCACCTTGCCTACTATTGCAATCGGCATGGAAAATAAGGAAAGGAAGCAGGTGGGAAGGTTGGAGAGGGAGCTTTTCAACAAAACAAGTCAGCCTCCTTTCGAAAGGTACTTAGCTTTCCAAACAATAAGTTTCCTCTCCACCCTTTCAATGACCGGGTCCCACATAGCTTTGGACCTATAAGGAGCACCGAGGGGAAGCCTCAACTAAGTAGCCGAGAGATTCGCCTATGTGACCCCCAAGGCCGATGACAAGCCTTCAAAATCTTCCATGGCCCCCATCGGAAAGGCTTTGCTTTTGCCGAAGTTAACCTTGAGTCTCGAAACCGCTTCGAAGCAAACAATGAGGCCCCTCATAATGATACAGTGATCGTTGACAGCCTCTAGGAAGATCAACGTTTCATCAGCAAACTGCAAATGAGAGATCGTTGGCCCCGACTCCCCCAAGCGGAAACCATTCAATTCCCTCAGGCTTACAGCTTTAGAGATCAATCTGCCAAGAGCCTCCATCACCACAATAAAGAGGAAGGGGGAAAGCAGGTCCCCTTGTCTGAGACCCCTCGAACTACTGAAGAAACTAGCTGGCGTACCATTCACTAAGACCGAAAAAGAAGCTGAAGAGATACATATTCGGACCCAACTTCTCCAAACCTGCCCGAAGCCCATCCTCTGTAGGAGATAGTCCAGGAACCGCCAACTCACATGGTCATAGGCTTTAGCTAGGTCCAGTTTGCATATGATGCCTGATTTTCCCGTTCTCCTTTTAGCATCGATGCATTCGTTGGCGATTAGTACCCCATCCAAATATCATGACACGGATTTTCACATTGCTCTGTGGGGTCTACATGGAGATGAGTCAAGGGTTGATTTTTGTTGAGGACTACTCATCCTGAGCAAAAAACAGCCAATTCCAACATTTCTAGCCCTACAAAAAGTGGATTACAAGTTGAATTCTGGACCGCTCCTTTATGTCCACTTTTGATAAGGTTAGAAATTTCAAAATGGGCTAGTTTTTGTGAAAATTCACCATGATGAGGAGATCATATATATATATATATATATATATTTTGATCGGTAATAAGAAGATATAATTAAGAAAAAGGAAAATATTTAGGGGATAAATTCCCCAACATACAAGGCATTCCTAAGAGCGCCGTTTTTAGCAAGCCTCATGCTATCATTGACACTCCTTAGCATGTGGTTATACAACACATCCAATCTAGCAATAATGTTCCTAATGTGGTCTAGAGTATTACTAAGCCGCCAAGGGCCTAGTGCTTTGCCCTCCACCCAATCTAACACATTGGCCGAATTGCCTTCAACAATTAAAGGGCCCCTAAAGAACTCTTCAAAGATTGTTTTGTTTTTTTGGTCCTTGTAATAGAGCTAGAGTGCCCGCTTCTAGTCTTTAACACTTTCTGGACCCATAAAAACTTTGAGAGTGGTGCTGATAGAATTTCTGAAGACCACCACCAACTCTAGCCTTCCATTGAAGATAATTCATGGATTTGTGGCCCGCCAACGAGGTTCGACCTTTTCTTTAACTGCAGTCCACTAGCAAGGATCACTCATCATCCATTGTCAATCTTAGAGAAAGACATCATACAAAATTCTTTGAGTGACAACCCATCATATGATTTTAAGGCGAATGGGATCAAATTACTTTGGATGATGATTTTGATTCATGTTTGAAAATCCTCCTATTTATCTCAAGCCACAAGACCATTAAATCACATAGGCCAATAAACTCCATAGCATTTTATTTGCTATATTTATATGTACTTCTTATGTCTGTTCTTTTCGTCATTTTTATTGGGTGAATGATATGGGAACTATGTGAAATTGAGTAAGAAAAAGTTATTATTTTCCAAATCATCAAACTTGTTGGTTCCTATGGTCAATTTTTATGTGTGGGAACCTATATTTATCAAAAATAAATGTATGGATAGAATTTTTCACTACAAGATGAACGAGACCTTGGTTTGTCTTTCATCCTAGATCTTTGGTGGCCATGCTTTGTGGGAATTAGATGTGAAGAAAGAGAAGAAGAAGATAAAGAAGAGGAAGGGAGAAAAGGGAAAGAAAGTATTCTTCTCTACCCTAAAAATTTTATTATATTTATAAGAGTAAAATTACATGAAGTCCCATAATGGACGAAAGACAATAATACCCTCGATGTACATGATATATCCCAATAATCCATAACAAAATAGAATTACCTTACGTCATATCTTTCTGCACCTCCCCAAGTTGGAGAGTGGAGGTCAAACCTGCCCAACTTAGACACATTAGCCGAACGTGCAGACTTGGATAAGGATTTGGTTAATATGTCTACAAGTTGATCTAAAGATGAGTGTGAGGGTCGTAATTTCACTAGAAGTAACTTTTCCCGAATTTAGTGCGATCAACTTCGATATGTTTGTCCGTTCATGAAACACTCGATTGTCTGCAATATGAATAACTGCTTGATTATCACAGTTCGTCTCCATAGGGAGAGACTTTTATCCCAAGCTCAAGAAAGAAACTTCAAAGTCTTGTGTGCTCATAAGCAATGTGAGGCTTGGCTTTGTATTCAACCTCAGCACTAGAGTGAACCACTATTGGTTATTTTTTACTCTTCTAGGTTAGAATTTTTTTTTCAACTAAATGTCTAGTACTCTGAGGTAGATTGGCGATTAGAGACAGCCTGTCAGAGATATTGAAATGCCCTCTCGAGGTATATAGAATACTGCGACTAGAAGATCTGACGAATAACATCCATGTGCGTAAGTCCTCGGAGCGTGCATAAATCGACTTACTCTCACAGCATAGGCTAGGTCACGCTTAGTGATAGTCAAGTAATAAAGCGACCAACAAGGCGTAGATAGAATCCGAGATTAGGAAGCAAATCACCATCATCAATCGAGAGCTTGTGATTAGCTTCTATAAGAGTGTGTTCAACTTTTCCCCAAGAGTACTAGTGTCTTGTTACTTGCTTTGGGAGAGGAATATGCCTTGATGGGATTTGGCAACTTCTATGCCGATTGCCGAGGAGGCATCGCAAGGATCCCATGTCTTTGATATCAAACTCTTGGTGTAAGTGTACCTTGAGGCCATCAATGGTAGCATAATCATCACCAATGTCAATAATATCATCGACATAGACAAGAAAAATAGATATGCCATGTGGACCATGATGCACACATACAAAGTGGTCTACTCGACAACGAATGAAGCCAAAGGTGACAACTCCTCTTGTAAATCGGTCAAATTAGGCACGAGGTCACTGATAGAGGCTATATAATGCCTTTCTCAACTTGCATACCTTGTTACACTCTCCGAGACGGGTAAAGCTTGGAGAAAAGGACATATATACCTCCTCACTAAGATCGCCATGGAGGAAGGCATTCTTAATATCGAGTTGATGAAGAGGTCAATGAAGAATGGCAGCTTGGGAAATTAGAATTCAAAGAGAATTGGTCTGGCCACTGGAATAAATGTCTATATGCAGTCAATGCCATAGACCTGTTAAATCCTTTAGCCACAAGTCTATGCTCGACGGAAGTATTAGGTTTAAACTTTGAGGATAAGACCCACTTACAATCTACAACTTTCTTCTTTGAAGGAGGAGAAACAACCTCCTAGGGGCCATTCTTCTCAAGAATTCTCATTTCCTCGTGTATATCTATTAACCATTCAGGACTAGAAAAAGCTTCTTGCAAAGAGGAGGAAACGATGAGCTGAAATTTTTGACTGAAAGGCTTTGTACGGAAGAGATAAAGTACGATAGAACATAAAGTGGGAAATGGGATGCTTAGTATAAGTCTGTTTACCATAGCGAAGAGAAATAGGTAAATCGATGTTTAGGAGAAGTAATAAGATTAAGCGAATTAGGCAAACTTGAGGGAGGACAAGTGGTGGTAGGTGGAGTATCCACAGCCTTGTTTCTCCTTGAATAGACCTTGAGAGCATGGTTCAAAGTACACGGTATCGTTCATGGGCGATACCGAAACATATCAGAAGAATTGGTCTATCCAGGATTGTTTTTAGAATGAAGGGGAGGATAATGGGTGGAATTTGGGATTCAGGAGAAACCTTAACGACTGGGAAATTGAACCTTTATCTATATTGTTGTCTAGATTGCAGGATATCCATCTCCGCCCTTCAGTTCAAGATAAAAGGGTATGGATCTGGACAAAATGTGGTATTTTCTCGGTGATATCGTTCTATGAGGCACTTCGTAGTTCAGATGATTCCGCATTTCCGGTGTCCTTGGTTTGGAGATCCAAGATCCCTACTAAAGTGGCTTTCTTTGCTTGGGAGGCTTCTCTTGATAAAATCTTGACAGTGGATCATTTGAAGTCAAGATGGCTCATCTTGGTTGATTACTGTTGGATGTACAGAAAAGTGGGGAATCAGTGAACCATCTTCTATTACATTGTGACTTGGCTATGGTAGTCTGGAGCTTGTTTCTCTCTGAGTTTGGGATGTGTTGGGTTATGCCAAGCTCTACTATGACTCTCATGCTTAGTTGGAACTCCAAAGCACATTCTGCCAGAGGTAGTGTTCTTTGGAGGATGCTCCCTCTCGCGATTTTTTGGTCCCTTTGGAAGGAAAGGAATCAGAGTCTTTGAGGGCAAGGTAGTGGATTTGTATGCCATTGTTCTCAACATCAAGGGGCTGATGTATCTTTGGTCTAAAGTATTTCCAGAAAGCAGGGGTTTGTTCTTCAAGGATTTTGTTTTTCGTTGGGGTATTCTTTGTACCTGGGATGGTAGCTAGTTGGGTTTCTTCTTGTTCTCTGTTGTTTAGCCTTTGTCTTTCATAGGTCATCTCGACCTCTTTAGCTTATGCTTGTCCTCTTTTGGCGGTGGCTCAATAAAGCTTATACTTATCAAAATGTACATGATATATCCTATAACCCAAAACAAAATAGAAATACCTATTATGTCCTATAAACTTCTACATGTTCATTTGGTAACTTATATACAAAACCGTAGCTATAATCATCATTTTTGTCACCCATTCAAGAACACGCACTGTAGATACTTCTATTTCTTGGATTCATATATTATGTCTATTATTAATCAGATCTTGCTGTTGCAGACTGTCTTTATTACTTCTAGTGGAGCTTGGAAGCTTGGTGGATTTGGTTTTGCGGTTTCTGCAGATCAAAACTCTGGTGATATGAGTAGTGTCCAGCCCTTCCATTATCCGGTGAGTGAATTTAAGCATAGACGAGCCATTCCTCATTTTATTTTCTTCTCCTTTTTTTTATAAGCTTCTGTATATTTTCTTCTCATCTTTTACTTCCTGCTCTTTGCCTTTTTATATTAATTTGCTGCTACTTTTATCAGTGGTGTTAAAAACAGCAAGAGGAAGCTTTGGAAATTATTGTTTTTGTTACTGAGATGAATTGGACACTACATTGATTTTACCGTTCCAGTGTTGTTGTTTTGTTTTTTTATTTCTTTGTTTTTTCCCTGTCTTCTTTTGACAATTTTGATCGACTATAGAAATGGAAACTGAAAGATTGGTTGCTTCATTGAATTGAGTCCTCCTTGTTGCATTTGAACTTGTTTTTTTTACTTTCATGAGGTTGTGTCTTGAGAAGAGCCTTTCTTTGGTGATTCCATTGTTATTATTGCCATTTCTTTCTCTTGTTGGAGTTTCAAACCACATTCTTCTAATATGCTTTTGCAGAAATACTTGATCCTTTTTTGTTAATTGGTGATGTATACCAATGCTGTGGTTGATTCGGGAAGTAAGAATGAATGGATGGACCAACTGCTTTTATGATTAGACAGAGCTTTGAGCTTTCCAGTTCTCTCGCATATGCTGTTTTAAATTGAAAACGTGGACCAAACTTGAGCTTGAATGGGATCTGTGTACAAGTCTACTTCAAATTTGGTTGTCTTTATCGTTTTTTTTCCAATTTAAAAAGATCATTAACAAAGACAATGGGATAAAAAATCTTGAAAATTAAATAACATTTCTAAAGATTATATTTTTTTCAGAATGAGCTAATGTATCCTAATGACTGCATGTGGTTTCCGTGTTTTTTAAAGAACTATTTATGTTCTTTTACTTCTATAGAAGAACAGCATTTGCAATGTTAGATTTAAGATCTTCCTTGGTTGAATATTTCATATAGAATCTTGACTTTTGTTTTCTTCAAATTCTGAAGTTCATTACATTTTTCTTCTCTTTCCCTTTTTCACCTTTCAACGTATCAAGCAGTTGATTCCTGACTTTATATGTGACTGACATAACCTACAATGTCCCCTTTGATGCTTGCTTTATGATACTTGAGATGGGTAATTGATGCAGGACGGAAGCGTGGAAACCAAAGGTGTTGGTGGGCAGCAAGGGTTAACTATAGGGTGTACAAAATTATGGCTTAGAAAGAGAGAATTAGGGTTTAGAACTTATGTATAATATAAGGGTATGGTTTTATAGGTTGCGATGTGTGAAATTGACTCAAGAGGTTGCCCTCTTTGATGCTTGTTTAATGATACTGAGGTTGGTAATTGATGCAGGAAGGAAACGTAAAAATGAAAGGTGGGGTTGAGCAGCATGGGTTAGCTATCATTTTTACTAAATTATGGCTTAAAAAAATCAAGAATTAGATAGTTTATAAATAATGGTGCACAGGTTTTAGAGTATGGAATTATGGGTTGCGACTTGTGAGTGTGTGAAATTAACTCAAAAGGTTGCTGGTCAACTGAGTATTAATAGCTTCTCTTAAGGTGATGCAAGACTGATGATAATAAGCCTAAATGATGTGCAAAGGTCAGAGGTAAATTACCACACATAATAAAAAGTATAAAATGAATCTAACATCCTACCATAAATACTTAAAATCACTAGCATATAATTAAATTAATTATCCTAAGGCTAAGAATTACAATCAAGCATTGAAAAACCCTCAATTATCGATTGAAGGGCCCAATGGAAGTAAAGACTTCTACTAGCTAGGGTTCAACCAACCCTAGTAGGCTCACTTAATTCTTTTTCCAAGATTAAATAATGTATTTAAGGTTCAAGAAGGTTTTTGGCAAGTTTTAGGGCTTTCTGACAAGTAGTAGCTTTTTTAGTCGGAATTCGTGTAAAATGAGAACTGTTGAAAATTAGGGTCTGAGAAGGGGGAAGGGGCTTCTGATGTTGCCGCTCACTATAGAGAGCCCTATAGAGTGTGATGTGTGGGTATGGGTGATGTTGGGGTTTGTCTAGGGTTATTTTAGGGTTTTGGAGGTGAACAATGGAGAACTACTCCCAGGTGTACTTGCAGGCACCAGATGTGCCCAATATAGGTGCCGCAAGGCACTATAAGCTCTAGGGAAGAGGGTAGCTAGGTTTGGGGGAAGGTAGGGTGGCTCAGAACAAACACCCAAAATATTAGGGTTAGGGTTGGTACGGTTAGGGGTTTCTGGGCAAAAGGTGCTCACAAAAGGGACAAATAATGGAGGAAAAGAGAAGAGGAGAAGAGAAAGAGAAAGAGAATTACCTTTGGCTTCGCACTAAATTAGCTTGGATTCGCACCAAGGAAGGATCGATTCACTCCACAAGAGATTTCTCAAAGGAAAATATCAATATAATTCATCATTCATAATAATCAAGTTACATAAAGATTGTTTAAATACTAACTCAAATAACCCTAATCTAATCTTGGCCATCCAAATAACTAATAAGATCCAATGGCCCAAATAAAATACAACTTAGCCCACTAAGAAAAATTTACAATGAGCCCCACAACTTTGGCTATTTTGTTTAGACACCCAAAAGACTAAAAAATATAAAAACTAAGTCTAGAAAGCAATAAAAACTATCAAGAAGCTCCCTATGCAACCCACATTCCAATGTGGAGTCTTCAAGATGTGCATGCATGTGGGGTCTTCCGCTCCCATGATCATGGAGAACTCAAACTAGGGCCCAAATAGTCATCAAAGTACAAAGATAATGGAATGGGCCCAATCCTCTTCCACTGGTACACTCTAGGGGTCGTCCTGATGTCCTCATCATACGGTGGTTCAAATGGACTGTTTGAGGGGGTTGAACAGTAGTTATGTATAGGATAGTCAGTTGGTGTCAGCTAGAGTTTATGGGTGGAAATAATGAGCTGTAAAAAGGACTCGAATTTGATTGATAATAGGGTAGATCAGTAGCTGAATTTAGGGATGAAAGAGGGATTTAATGGAACAATCTATGGAGGAAGAGGAACAGTGGCTGGACGTATGTTAGTTTGTGGAGGATTAATGGTGGTTGGATGAGTGGGTAGAATAAGGATTATGGACTGATATGGCTGATAATAAACAGAAATTCAAAAGAAATAATGAAGAAGAAATAGAGAAGGGACATGAAGCTGAGCCTCACCATTTCTATGGAGGTCCTAGGGTTGGAGTCTTACTAATATAGGCTTCCATTAGTCGAGTCACACTACCCAAAGCAAGAAGTCACACCTTATGACTTGCAGCAGTAACAACTGGGTGGTGCTGAGCCTCACCATTTCTATGTAGGTCCTAGGGTTGGAGTCTTACTAATATAGGCTTCCATTAGTGGAGTCACACTACCCAAAGCAAGAAGTCACACCTTATGAGTTGCAGCAGTAACAACAGCCAAAATAAGACTGGGTGGGTGGGGTGGGTGGGGTGGGTGGGTTGAAATCGGTTGAAATCTCCGATTTTTTGAATTCACAAATCAATCGCCTATTAATCGGCAAAATCTCCGATTAATGAAAAAACTCGACAATTAATCAGCGATTTTGCAGAATTTTACCGATTAATCGACTGAGACCCATTTTTTCCCCTTTTGATTTTGATTTTGGAACTATGAATGATATATCATGCTTATGAGTTATGAGTTATTATTATGGAATTATAGATGTGCTTTTCATCATAATTTTTTCCCCTTTTGATTTTGATTTTGGAACTATGAATGATATATCATGCTTATGAGTTATGAGTTATTATTATGGAATTATAGATGTGCTTTTCATCATATAATTGCGTTTTGTTAAAAATAACATTTCTAACTTGAAAAATGCCATGATATATTTTTTTTATTTTTGCCGATTTTTACCGAATTTTCCCGACTTGACCCCTTGCCGATTTATTGTCGAATCCTGACTTTGTGACTATGGGGGGTGGGGGTGGTGTGAGAACCCCCTCTTTGTGGATTTTCCTCGCCTTAACTATTTAATTTCATCCAAAAATGCCTGTATTTCTGATTTGGCATCTTCTTGGTCACTCTTGGAACTAAAACGCTATATTTTTCTCTAATATTTTTTTTCTTAAGGTCATTTTTAATCTCTTGTCCACCCAATTACCATCTTCGTTTTTGTATAAGAACAAATTACCACCTTATAAAAAAAAATTATTTTATTTTATTTTTTTGTATAATCTGATCGTTTCTTCTAAATTCAACGTTTTTTGTGTGGACAACGACTCTAAAAAGAATTGACACCAATGACATGCTTCAAAAGAGAAGGAAGAACAGTGCTATTCCCCCCCACATTTGTATGACATTCAAGAAGGATGGAGAATCGAGGCGAAATAGAGTCAATCAAAGTCGTACAGTTCAAAATGAAGACTCAAAAATTTGGATTCATATGAAAAAAAACCCAATTAATTCATTACGAGAAACAAAATGTTTATATAGTGGATTCATTACCAAGTCAAAAAGAAAAATTTTAAAAACACTGCAGATATGATCTTTTATCACATAAATATATTAATTATGAAGATAAGAAGGCGATTCATTCATTGTGAGGTTACCATATTGATTTGACATCATCTCAAGCTTTCTGGGCTACTTAGGGTTCTCCCTTTTGATGCTTTGGATTTGATTTCCCAATGAAATGCAAAGCCTTTTGGTAGCCGGCTCTATCCTTAGGTTGAGCTCTTCGCATGCCAATTCTTTGGGGGTATTTGGGAAGAGGGAATAGAAGAATCTTCATTCTTCAACGACAACTTTTTTAATCCTAGTGTTATCATTGATGGAGTAGAGGCAAAGATTTCTTTTTTGGAAAGTCAATTGAGATGGTTTGGTCATGTACAATGAAGACCAATGACTAACACCAGCGAGGAGGAATGTGCAAGTTGAAGGGGCCTAAAAGGTGAGGGGAAGGCCAAAACGGACGTGGAGTGAGGTTCTGAGAGGAGGTTTTAAGAATGTTTCCTTAACAGAAGAGATGACTTTAGACAGGATTAAATGGAGGAACAAGATTAGTACAGCCGACTCCATACCGTTGGGAAAAAGGCTTATGATGATAATTCCTTAAATCTAAAGATCTAAAGCTTATTAAAATTATTCTTTTATACGACTCCAAAGAAAAATAAGTAAACCAAATGGGTAGGTCTCTTGAAGACAGCTATAATTTCTTCACAGAGGGTAGCGATATGTATCTATCTTTGTGTGTGTATGTTTATGTTTATATGCTTATACATATTACATCAAGCAATTTTTCCTTCCAATCCATGTGGATATGATTATACTTTTAATATGTTGTTACAAATTGCTATTTTCAAATGCATGTTTATGAGCTATATAATGCTTTTCATGTGTTTATATCAATAAATTAATATTTTGTGAAACCATGATTTAGTTAAACTCATTAATTAATTAACGGTAGTAAAGCATGTAATGCAATTAATGGATCATATTTAACTATTGGTTTCCTGAGCAGGAGTATGACGTCGAGGATTCTGTATTACCCCTTCAACCATCTCTCGATTATACTGCCCCTGAACTGGTTCGAACTAAAGCAGTCAGAGCTGGATGTTTATCTGATATGTTCAGTTTTGGATGCCTTGCTTATCACCTGATTACTCGCAAGCCTCTCTTGGACTGTCATAACAACGTCAAGATGGTACTCTTTTGATGTAAATCAGTGTTTCTTTCATGAAATTGACATCTTTTGTAGATTAACTTTTAGCATATGGGGAATGACTGGACGCCGTAATTGGCGGGATTTGATATGGAGTATTGGGAAGCATGAAAACTCTAAAAGGTCGAGGGTTAAATGTTTTGGTATGGTTTGGTGCCACATAGAGTTTATTGGTATAGTTTTGGCTACGGTTTTGAAACTTTCTCATTTGTACAACTGATGAGATATTGATGTAATGATTGTGTATTTAAAACTGGGTATGAGAAAAACATATACACAAGAAAATGGAGATGTCCTCTAATCTAGGAAGGGCTCTCCATTTTTTGAAAATTTGCTATGTCGGACACTTGCCAAAACTCTTTTTTAGAAAAATCTTGATTTACTCAAGTATTTGGTTTTCAGCCATTTTTTATATATTTTTTATATGATTTTAATGTATATCTAACTTATCTATATACTCTTTCTGTATTGTATACTTAAATGATTATAAGTACTTCATCAAAATATATCGTTCAATATATGGAATAAATTGTGTTGATGCGTCGGGATATCTGATTTGCTGGGGGATTGTGTCTGACATTTTGTATCAGTGTGTGACAGTGTTACACATTTGTGTTTATGTTGCACATCTGTTAATAATATAATTTAGCAATCACATTAGAGTTTTGAAACAGATGCTCAAGATTATTTATTACTTTGTTACCGTATTTTCTATATATTTACATATGTCTCTACACTCTTGCATATTAAATTATAGAAAGTAATTAAATTAAAATATTTCTAGGTATACTGTGATTTATTATTCCATATTGCATAAGTTAGAATGCCCATGACCCATTTCATTGAAGTACACTCAAATCTATATTCTATATATGTTTGTGTGCTTAAATTCTTTATTGGCCATGTTTGGTTACCTTTTCAAGAATTTATGGTACCTATGTATATCATTGAATAAAAAATCAGTATCTTTAGAATTAGGAATCATCTTTTTTAGAATAAGAAACTAGTCTTTGTTAGGTCTGTTAAAAAGGCAGGGTCGGGCCAGGGTTAGGGCCTAGCCCAACCCTCACTTATAGGGGCGAGGCCCTAGCCCAGCCCTAGACCTTGGAGGGCCTGAACTGGCTAGGCCCTGGCCCTACCTTGAAGGGCGAGGGCAGGGCTAGGGCCTACTAGAAGAAGAGCATTAAGAAATATAAACTTAAAAAAAGTAAAAAAAAAGTGGATGCTTGTTCTAAAAGTAATTAAGTTAAAACTGTTACACGTCATGGACAAGAATCTGCAGAAACTATGTTTTGGAAAGATGCATAGAATGATCCATTAAAAAATAAAATTAATTTACATTAGTTGGAACAATTCAACATTAACTAGACATCTCCTTGCACCAGATATCGGTATGATAATCATATTTTACAAACATTACCAACATAACATTCATTCAATTTACGCGTTGAACCTTGAATGTCTTTTAAGTATCTGAATTTCTTGAAAATCCATTGGCATTGTAGCAAAATTCCTAGCATCAAGTACATTAATAAACTGTTTACTCATTTAATTCACTGATTAACAAGATAGACACCAAACCTCAACATGTTGAAACTTTTCAACATGCTCTAAAAGTTTAATTTATGTACTCACCATATAAAATTAACATTAGAGGAAAATACCATTTCCAACTGAAAACACAATCCAAAACTACAATCACATGGGAGAGTTGAGAGAGTTCCTTTCCGTCATTGACAACGAGAAGGTTGAAGGAAAGAGATTAGGGTTTAAAGGGACTTATAAAAAAAAGGTTTAAAGGGGGTGTAAATTAGTTATTTATCAAGTGGGCAGTATAATAGGAAGGGCCGGGCTTTACCGAGTGTTACCTCAGGCTGGCCCCTATTTAGAAGGGCCTTACATATTTGGTCCCTGCCTGGCCCCAAGGGCCTAGAATTTATAAAAAAAAGCCCTCATTTTTTTTGATAAGTAAAAAAAAGCCCTCATTTTAGGACTTTCAAAGGGCCGGATTGACACCCCTAGTCTTTGTGTGATCTGAAATAATTTCCTTTGAACAAAAAACCAGTTTCTAAGTTGCTAGCTTGCTAAAGTTGGTAAGGATTGTGAGTGTTGAAAGTACGACCTGGGTTTGAAACCTGCCTTCACCCACTAAGCACCCACTTGCCTACTGAAAAAAGGAAAAAAATCCCATTTTCTTTAGACTGAGAAACTGTTGTCTATTTGTTTAAGAAGTGTTTTTTTTTAAATGAGAAACCAGTTCTACTAGAATGAGAAGCTGGCTTTTGTATTCTGAAATGCATTTTGGGATGATTCAAAACCATCCAGAAAGTAATGTCCTTACCAGTCTCTGAAATTGGTATTTCTTATGAGTTATGACTAGTATCATGGGTTAAAATGGTTTTTACGCAACTTTGCTTGAGAGACTGTGTTCTTTTTCTCTATTTTTCTTTTAAGTAATAATCTGTTATTTCTTATGTATTATTGCAGTACATGAATAATTTGACTTACTTGTCACATGACGCTTTTTCAAGCATCCCACCAGAGTTAGTCATTGACTTGCAAAGGATGCTGTCTGTGAACGAGGCTTCTAGACCCAGTGCCTTGGATTTTACAGGTAATAAAGTGCAGCTTGTGAGCTTTGAGGTATCTATGTTATCTTTGGTTTTTTTTCTTTTATACTTCTTAAGCTGTTTATGGTTTCACATTTGCAATTTTCCAAATTCTTTTGAGGGATAACTTTGTTTATGGAGTCACTTAGCTCAATTTATTGGGGTCTCATGTGCTCCAGTGAGATTATTGGGTCTTGCTTTTTGTAAAGGATGCTTAGTGTGATCTAACATAGGCAAGTGGTGGGCAAGAGTACAACATCAAATATTAGGACATTAAACTGGTTGAATTTAAACATGCACGGTGAATCCAACATGTTATAGAATATAGAGCATCAAATCATGGTTTCGGAAGAGGATACCAAAGATACCTAAGGTTACCCTCAGGTAAACTAGAATGTCAGTTTACCAATGTCAGAATGGTAGTCGTGCACAGATGCAGGCAGGGACTTCCCTATTATTGGGTATAACCTAGGAGATCTCCTTAACAAAAAAATAAAAAATGACATCTATCGACATTTTCCTGGACTGTTTGCCATGGTTTTTTTCACTGTCCAATGGGATGTGATTGATTAGATGATTAGGATAATACTGTTGCATAAACATTCTTTGATGATCCTATACTGAAATTGTTAAATGGTGATTTCACCCCACTGTACATATGCCACTTTCACAGCTAGTCCTATGGTTCACTGCTCTCAACGGTTGCCTTAGATTCCTTCATTGAAAATGTACTTTCAGTTGTCATTGGTTAATAGTATTTTTTTGCTTTCTTGATTGTACATACGCAAGCATGCTTCCATGAATACTCAACTACAATGTGTGACTATCACTATTATGAGTGTCACTCTGTATTGAGCTTAAGCAACGTGAATGAAGACTTGACATTTAGAGAAGTTGCAGATATTGCTAAATAGCCCTTGAATGGTGGGTGTTGTGTGGATATTTTGATGGTGAAGCCGTAATATGTGTGGAGAAGAAGGGAGAGAAGGGTTGATATATGTTCTTGAAGAAATGCTTAGTGGGTAGATTCGAAGGAGGTGAAGCTAGTCTAGACACGGTCCGTAACTGGATAAAGAGGAGATGTAAAGTCCCTACTAACGGCCATCCCTACTACAAAGGAGGTTCCATTGGAAAACAAAATCCTCTTCCGAGGTCCCATCGGAAGAATATTTTGAACCATGCTCGATGGTGATTGGACCTTTTCAAGGAGCTTTTGTCAAAGAAAAACAAATTATTGTATCCTAAAAGCCATTGAATATTTTGACTTTTAAAGGTCATAAGGAGAAGGATCTAGTTTGCAACTTGGATATTGTAAAAGCTTATAATAACATGGATTGAAAATTTTTGTGTATGTGCTGCAAAGGATGGTTTCCGGTGTCAGATGGAGGAGATTGATCAAGGGTTGTGTTGGTTCAGCTTGATTTTCAGTTCTTGTCAATTGCTCACTAGAAGGTTTCATCCAAAGCTATAAAGGCTGAAGGCAAGGACACCCCTTATCTCTCTTCGTATTTATTTGGTGGTAGAGGTGTTGAGCTTAGTCTTCAAGAAGGCAGAATAAATAGGCCAAATAATAGGTTTAAGGTGGGGGAAAGATCAACATTCTGGCAATTTTAATTCTTGGACGAAACAATTGTTTCAAGGTTTAAAGTTTCAAACTCGGTTTCGGATCATCCGGCGCTGAGCACCTGTCAAGAAGTATAGGCCAGGATGCAGACGGCGGAAAGGATGTGGTACAGATGGCAGAAAGCATGAGGTACAGATTGCAGTAAGCATGTGGTACTCAGTGAGAGAGTTGAAACAAAGCTGGTTCCATGGAAGAATATTTTTTTCTTTTGCAGGTATAATCATACTTATAAAAAGTGTCCTCCCAAGCATGCAATCTACTGTCTCTCTTCAAAATACATTCCATGGTTGCAAAGCGTATAAAGAAGTTTCTGTGGAGGGGATTCACAATATGGGGGCTTAGGGATTCTTAATTAAGAATTATGAGCAAGGCATTCCTAGGGAAGTGGTGATGGAGATTTAGAGAATAAAGGGTAGCTGTGGAGGAATTTCATTCATCATAAGTATGAAAACTAAAAGGGAACTGGGATAGTAAGGAGGTGTATGTATCTTACAGGTTGGAGGCATCATGAAGTGCTTTGATGACTTCATATGTGGTACGCTATATAAAGCGGGTAAAGGAGAGATGAGTAAGTTTTTTGCAAAGATGAATGGTGTACAACAGGTAAGCTATGCATGTTGTCTTAAAATGGGTAATTGCCCGCTCAAAGGTCTCTCTCATTAGGATAAATTGTTGTCATCAGGTTGTAATATACAGACGATTTGCCGACATCTTTTTGACAAACTTGCCTTCTCCTAAGAAAAAACGGTCTCAAGAGGAGGCATCATGAAGAGCTTTGACGACTTCATATCTTGTACCCTATATAAAGTGGATAAAGGAGAGAGGAGTAAGTTTTCTAAGAAGATGAATGGTGTGGAGCAAGTAAGCTTTGCATTATTCGCACCAAGCTTTATTGTTTAGTCCTTGTCAAAAACCTTAGGATTAATTACTATTTCTCTAAAAGATACAAGATAGTATGGGGCTTGATGTTTTGGAAAAACTTGTCTAGTTCTTTAAAATCTTATTCCGTTTCTCTGAGAAAGTTCTCTGGTGGAGAATATTTGGGGATTTGCTTGTTCTACCATGTGTGAAGGGTTTTTTGTGGACAACTATGCTGGATAAGATTCTAGGGGTGGGGGGTTATTGGTTCAGTGTGCCGTGGCGAGAGAAGTTTTGTGTTCTGAATCAATTTAACATGAAGTGGATTTTTCCTAAAGGCTTTGAGGATTTAATTATGGATGACATTTGGAGCTAGAGGTTGAGTTCTTTGAAAAGCACTTCTGCATGCTATTAGTTGGGGATTATAGGAGCGGAACAAATGAATTCAAAGATGTAGCGTGAACCCCATATGGAAGTTTGCAATGCCATTCGGAAGATGTTGGTAAATTATTGTCTAGTCCTGAATAATTTTTAGGGTATCTCAGTGAATGATCTTTTGGCAAACTAGGAACACGTATTATAAAGTGGAGCTATCAAAGTGTAGAAGTGGCAGAATCCTCTAGAAGTCTGGTTAAAGATAAACATTGATGAGTGCTTTGGAACTCTAGGACTAACCAATATTGGAGTGTGTACTGAAATGAAAGGGTGGAAATAGTCAAAGCGCTCTTGTATTGGTATGGTTGACTCTAGTGAAGTTGAAATTAGGATGAGGCTTTAGGGTCTTAATGAATCCGAGGACAATTTTGATGCCCTTCTATTGGTTGTATGAGACTCCATCAACATTATAAAGTGGGTTAGTGGTTGTACACAATATTCGTGGAGATTTTTTAATATTATAGGTCATCATATTATTAGAGGATGGATCATTAATTTTTTTTATCGGTAAAAGGATAATTATTAAAAGAGGGTTGAGGGAGCCCAACAAAAACTATACAACATAAAGCAAAGGGGGAGAAAAGCAAAAACTGAATATAGCCTGACACCCAAAACCTGACAACCCCAAAGAGGAGAGCACAATTAAGACACCAATCGGTCCCACCGGAAAACGTAAGCATTGAATCTGATGTTTTTAAGCTCGGGAATGGCAGAACCCCAATGATAAAGAGTCGCTTTGATGTTCATAAAAATCTCCTCAATGTGGGCCTCCTTGTCTTTGAACGTCTGACCTATGATGCCCGGATACAGATACGGGAGCGAGGATACGAATCAACATTTTCCAAACTCAAGAACACGGATATGAGTACCCTATTTTGAATTTTAAAATTTTTCTTTTTTCTAATCTTTTCAACTTTTTATGAAGGATACGTGTCGGTAGGGTGTTCGGTGTCCGTATCCGTATCCGTATCCGTATCCGTATCCGTATCGACACGACACGACACTCGTACGAGGCACTAGTACAGGCATCCGGGTATCATAGCGTCTGATGGTTCCTCTCCTTCCAAATCTCCCAACAAATGACAAACGGGACGATCCTCCACAACATTCGACCACTAGCTGAGAAGGCCTTAGAGATCCATGCGACAAAAGTGTCAAACACCGAATAGGAAAAGACCAAGGATATCCCAAAAAGATGAAGGAAATGCTTCCAAATCTCCTTGGACACGCAACAATGAATGAGCATGTGGTTAGTGGTCTCCTCGTCTCGACGACACAAGATGCATCTACTTGGGAGATGAAAACCACGTTTTCTAAGCTTCTCCACGAAAAGAACCTTGTCGAGCATAGCACACCAAGTATCGACATTTTCTCACATACCCCTTCCAAAGTGCTAATGAAGTGGCCGATAGTTTATAAAAAATAAAAAAAGGAAGTGGCGGATTCTGTGCCAGAAGTGTTGTACATAGGAATTCCTTGTACGTTGGAGAGACTCTCCCTCACTTCTGTATTTTTTTGTTTTTATAGGGATACTTTGCCCCTTGTTTATATACTTCCTTAATTAATTAATATAAATCTCGTTATTTATCAAAAAAGAAAACAAACACATCGCATCAAATTGTCAAAACTTTTGGGTAAAACTTTTGATGCCATCATTATACCAACAATGTGGTTTTCAAGTGTAAAAATCAAATCATATAATTTTGCTCATAATTGTTTGTATGCGTGTTTAGTCAGCTTATTGGTAGTGGAGAAGTACTTATTCTAGGCACTTTTCTTGACCCTTCATTTTTTACTTTCTTAACGAGATTTTGTGTTTCATAATTTTGTTCTTCCTTTTTGCAGGTTCTCCATTTTTCCGTGATGATACTAGGTTGCGTGCTCTTCGCTTCCTGGACCACATGCTTGTATGCATTAGCATCTTAGCTATAAGTTGTTACATGTTTCTGGGATAGAGATGTCCAGGAGAACTTTGAATGAAAATGGAAATTGATGAGTCAAGGATTGTAGAAATAGAACTTCTGAAACAAAGAATATTATCTGCTTGCAGGAAAGGGATAACATGCAGAAGTCTGAGTTTTTAAAAGCATTATCAGATATGTGGAAAGATTTTGATTCCCGTGTTCTGCGATACAAGGTTTGACCTATTTCTTTTCCCATCTGTATTGTGTCCTTTCATAACCTTAGCTATGATTTGTTGATGTACTTAACTTTTGAGCAATTGATGGTAAATATGTAATTAATGAGTACTCAATTGTTGAACATGACTTAACTTCTTTCCAAAGCTTCTTAGCTAAAGCAAAATGGTAAACGAGAACAGTTCCATAATGTCTGAATTTCATATTACCTTTATGTTCAGCAAATTTTATCTAAGTTGGTAAGGGCCTGTATCATTGAGTGACAGGTCTTGGGTTCCAAACCTGTGCTTTGAGTTACTGATCTGGATAGAAATGGCTTACCTGGTGGCGACACCAAACTTTTAGACCCCCCCTACCCCCCCAAAAGAAAAAAAAAATGGAAAAAGAAATTCCAAGTGATCGAGTTTAGCATTTTCTAGTGATATGTCGAGTTGGTTGTGAATTATGCTGCAGTGTGTGCCTTTGTGCGTCATTTGTCTCTGTTTGCTTGGATTTATGTATTTATTAGCCCCACGTGCAATGCACTTGCACCTTACATGTGGCAGCACCTTATATGTGTCACACTCTTAGAGATCACTGATCATATCGATGTTTGGCCCATCTTTAGGTGACCTACATGCAAAAAATCAGCCTGATTAGTGATTTTTAGGGATTTGATTGGAGTCGTTTTCGTCGGTTGATTTTTAACCGCAGATTTCAAGCATTATTTGGGGTACTCAAATCCAAAGGTTTGAAATCACTGATCAGGCTGATATTTGGTATATAGGTCCACCTAGGGATGGGACAACACATCCATATGGTCAGTTGTCTCTGTGCGCCACATGGCTTATACTATGGTCCCCCATCATCATTGATGAGGGGCGTAGGCGTGCTGGACAACCCATGTGAAGGGGTGTACCCCAACCCTGGTTTTGGCTTTAAAATAGTGAGAGGCATTTAATTGAAGCCCTCTGGACGTCAACGCCAGTTCTCGCTTTATTATAGTACCAGCCTACCAGGGGAACGCCACGTGCGATGCACGTGCACCTTACACGTGGCAGCACCTTATACGTGGCACGCTCTTAGAGATCACTGACTGTATCGATGTTTGGCCCATCCTTAGGTGGACCTACATGCAAAAAATCAGCCTGATTAGTGATTTGATTGGAGTCGTTTCATCGGTTATTTTTAACTGTGGATTTCGAGCATTATTTGGGGTACTCAGATTCAAAGGTTTGAAATCACTGATCAGGCTGATAATTGGTATATAGGTCCACTTACAGATGTGACGAACATCCATATGGTCAGTTGGCTCTAAGAGTGCGCCACATGGCTTATACTATAGTCCCCCATCATCATTGATGAGGGACGTAAGCATGCTGGACAACCCGTGTGAAGGGCCAGGTTTTGGCTTTAAAATAGCCTTTAAAGTCAGAGGCATTTAATTGAAGCCCTGTGGACGGCAACACTGGTTTTGGCTTTATAATAGTATAGATTAATCATTTTGTTACTTCCTTTAAATACACTAGAGACACATGAACTTAATAGCTACCTCAATGAATTGTGTAAGGTTTTCTTGAATGATCCCATGCAGGTGCTTCCACCTCTTTGTGCAGAACTTCGGAATATGGTTATGCAACCAATGATTTTGCCCATGGTTCTCACAATAGCAGAGTCTCAGGTACTATATTCATTTGGTCCTTATGCTTTGCAGAGTAGACAGCAGTTGGCATACTTAAACTGTATATTTTTCTTGCACTAGTATAATTTTTTAAAGTACTCTCTAGTTTTTCTTGAAGTTCTGTTTTTCATTAGACGAAGGAAAATGTATGGATAAGACCATCTGGTCAGGTGATGACCAAATGTATCATGATTCAGTCTTGAATGCCACATATCTATTGGGCTGCGGTCAACTTAAAAAGTTTCTATCTTAATCTGCTAGAGAATTGCCTTTTCAGTGTCTAATGGAGATGCATCTGATAGTGTTGACTTAGATTCGAGCTGCATCTCCTTGAAACCAGGGAAAGATGCCATCTTGGGGACGATTCTGTGTTCACACATATGATCACATTGAGGGAATCATCTTCAGGCCTCCAGCCTAGTCTTTGTACAGTGATCCATAAGATACTATTCAATGCCATATTGCTGGCATTCCAGCTTCAATCACATATAAGTTGCTTACTGATCCAATTGCCTCATAGGGTGGTGAAGTATATTAAAAGTACTTGGTTCTCTTGTTCCCGTCTGGGTGACACCAGACACAAGAACTTTTAGTGAGTTATCAAGGTTTCTGTTGATAATTTTACTGAATAATTTACGGAACTATTTTCTAGTATTTCTTTTGTTCTGTTAAAAAATTGACTTATTTAACTTTTTATTAATCTTCTACTTATATTTCTCACAAAGGCATGTTAAAGAGTTTTCTGTAATAACAGCACTGCATGGAAATTAACAAGCAAACCATGAATGGGTTAGAAAAATAACATTGTGCTGAGAATGAGTAAACTATTTAAATATTAGAAAGATTGAGCTAGCCTGACATGGTTGTCTAAAATTTCATGCAGTCAGCAGTTTTATAGTTAATCACAATGTTATTCAGTTGAACTATTACATCCATGTGCAAACGACAGTGTAAAGGATGCATACACTTATTATCAGTTGATTAAATAAATTGAATTTTGACAAATGGGATTAATTGAATAAAATTATTTAGAAATTCAAAATATCATACAGAAAATGTTTAACACTTTAACTTTATAAAGAATCACTTTTCACTTTTCACTTTTCACAGTATAAATAATTTTGTGTATTTTGTAACACCCCCTCAAATTAGAACTAATTGGTAATAGTCCCTTATACTTTTAAAAACTTTAGTAATACCCCCCTTGACAACGTGACTTGCATCATTCTCCCATCAATGCTCCTAATCAAGGACTAAATTGTTGTAGATGCAATGTTAATGGCGCGTGATTCAAGTCATGTTTTAGTGTGAGTCAGTGATGGTTAGATTAGGTCAAGGGGTATTCCTAAAGTTTGAAAGTATGGTGGGTACTACAATTGTTTTCCCAATTTTCAAGGGTGTGTTGTAAAAAGACCCAATTACTTTCATTATATTCATGCTGTTGTTATTTGACATTTTGGCGCATATTTTGTGAACTAAAGTCATCACCAAACATTGAATAAAGATCATGCATGCACTATATCATATATATGCTTAAAATTTTAGTGTAAAAGAATGAAATAAAATGGAAAAGAGCAGAATTAAGAATTTCAACCCTTGGATTACTAGTTGAAAAACAAGCAGTAGGATGATTTTAACCGTTGGTTGTGCTTCATGGCCTATTGCCTTAATGTTGCTTTAGCAAAGCATATGTTTCCTCCAGTCCTAATGCCTTCGATTACCTTGTGTTTGGCATATACTTTTCTCTATTGATTATTCAAGGCATATTATAAAAAAAAAAAAAGAAACAGAAGAGAATTCCAATTTCCAACATATAAAAAGGTTCCACGTAAACAAGATTGTGCCATGAAGTCCAGTAACTCACTGACTGACCTAGGAATGAGACAATGCATAAGCCAATTTCTTTGGGTTTCTTGATGAGCAACAGATGACACATTAGGAGTTGCCTTCCACCTCTAGACAACCCTTGAGAATCTCTTGAAAAATCTTCAAGCTTTTCGAATTTGAAAGTTCTAACAATTCTGTTGTGTCGGACCTATACTTGGTATGCTTGTTTTTATGAGACATTTGGTATGGAACCTCGGCTCCTCTGCTGACTGGACGTTAGGAGGGAGGGGGCTTGCAAAAACCTCTGACGCTCAAGTCAGAAGAAGGGAATGGTGATTTGATGAGGCTCTGATTAACTGAGATTCGATGATCATACCTTTGTTGATGACTTTTATTTATAGGTTCTGAGGAGAGTACAATCTAGAAGGATTAGGACTGTAATAGAGATTTCCCATTCCTTGGATTTGTGTTCAAGAAAGTCTTCATTCCTGTTATCCAGAGCCAGAAGGTTTCTATCTCTAGGAGGAATTAGTTTTGAGTTTATAGACTTTCTATCACGTCCTTGGGAGTTTTTCATATAAGGTGAGGCATTTTGGCATAATCCTTTTGTGATGCTTATAATTACCTTGTCTGGGGATATTATACACATTGTGTGTATGACTTGCCCCTAATTGCTTGGGTTTTAGGATATCATTACTCCACATTTAGGGATGTTTGTTTTTTATGTGCTTCATTGCCAAAGAGGATTTCACTAGGGTATACTATGCATCGGGAGGAAATTGTGTATCTGTAGACATGCTTCTAGCAAAGTGTTTTGATGCAAATAACATTGTTGGGCTTCTTTCAGTTTTGTTTTGTTATTTGAAGGCTCACTTGCACTTGTAGCTTTACTGCAGCAATTTGGACTGTTTTGTACAGCCTTTTTGGATTTCATTGCAGGTTTAGTGTTGTTCATTGAAATAATTGAATTTTACATATTATCCTCATTCATTTCAATATTATTAAATCAAAGTAGATAAAATTAGGCTGAATGGTAGCACTGAGTATTTTCCTCTGGGACCTATATTCATGGAAGCATGTGGTGCATCTGTGGAATCATGATTGAAAATCATGGGATGCCTTTAACATTTATTGTCCTATTGTAGGATAAAAATGATTTTGAACTATCGACACTGCCGGCACTAGTTCCTGTCTTGAGTACTGCTGCAGGCGAGACACTGTTGCTGCTTGTGAAGCATGCAGAGCTCATTATTAACAAGGTGACTGGAATAGCTTTGAAATTTTCTATTTGTTAGTAGGTTGAAGTGGATGTTGCTTCTAATAGTGCAATTAATCCAAAAGTTACCTATCGAAAGAAGAAAAAAAGGAAAAACTCCAAGGTATATATTCCCACAATTTCTTCTAATTGTTTTTCCCAATATGTAAAGAGAAATTGTATTAGAAGTTAGTGCGGATGTCTCGTAATTTCTGATTGTTAGCTGCTGGCTGCTGCTTTTGTAATTAACATATCACTTGTTTAGATATGCAATATATTAGGTACTAAAATTTAAAATCTTGTTTATTTATTCCGAAAATATTCTTATTCTTCTGTTCAAGAGAAAGGGAAAAAAATCTTAGTCTCGCATTTTTTTTTTTTTCTCTCAAATAGTAAAAAGACAACCTGAATATTTCCAGTGTGAAACATGAAAACAGGCATATTTGTTATCCACATTTCTTCATAGGTGGAACAAATATCATCACGGGCTACATCCAGTTAGACCGAATTGGTACACTTGTGGAAGAAAAGAATAGAAGACACAACTGTTTTTCTTGCTCATGCATAAACATATAAACATGTTAATGTGTCTATATTATGACTTATCAAGAAATTTGTCTGTCATGTAGGATTATTTTAGGCAGTTTTCATTATCATAATGGGCTACATGCAGGAACTTATTTTATTTTAACATCCTCAGTTGAATATGTTTATTATAAACTATTGCATCCTCCACGTCCCTTGGATTTGAATTTCTTATTCAGGTCCAGACTGCATCTAAGGTTCAAGAATTGGAGAATGAGTAGTGGGTGTCAATAAGCTTTTGCTTCATACTTGTGGCCTTAATTTTTAAATTCAAATGTATGTAAAGGTGGACAAAACAAATAAGTTCTTTAAGTTTTGGAAATTGGTAGCTCAATTGTAAATTTCATCCCCAATGCAAAGGAGGAAATTATCATGCTTTTCTGAATTCGGATAAATCCCGATGTGAAAACAAAAGTACTTAACAATCACATGCATGCAAGCACACATTTATGTTGGCATTATCCTCTGTTTCCATGCATTGGTTGCCATGTCGGCATCTTGATTGGAGCTCTGAGTGATGTTATATTTTCTTATCTTTGAAACAATTCATCAATAATATGCTGGATCTTTGTTGAATTTAATGTTCTCCATGTACTATTTTTTATCATCTCAGTTGCAATCTTATTCGTTCTGCAATTATTGTAGGTTAGTCAGGAACACTTAATATCACATGTCCTTCCCTTGATTGTTCGAGCTTATGATGATAATGATGCCCGCATACAAGAAGAAGTTTTGAGAAGAACTGTCTCCCTTGCAAAACAACTTGATGTTCAGGTGATTACCTCCTCACGTCACGGATTCCTTACAATACTAATGTCATTTTTCTCATTGCAGCCCTCCTAACTTTGGAATGCATAGTTGTTTGATTACGTCATGGATATTGGGCAATGAATTAGTAATATTTGTTCAAAGTATTATTTAATAGTTGAAATGATGCATTTTTTATATTTTTTTGACAAGCAAGAAGTATATTAAGAAAAGGGGGAAACCCCACGAACCAGGAAACCCCAACCAAACATTACAAAAGGGACGACAAACAACTCAACGAGAAGAGGATTCTCCTATCAACTCATGCCATCTAAAAACAAAAGATTCAGAAGAACAGACCTTGAATTCTGGCTTTGTGGATGACCAAAATTACAACAAAGCTTTAACATTTAACACCACTCTTGTGACATCTTCCTTTCCATCGAAAATATGGGAGCTCCTCTCCTTCAAGACTGCCCACAGGATAGCAAACAGGATGGTTCTCCATAGAATTCTCCTCTACCTTGCAAGATATCCAATGAGCTACATTGAACAATGCCTAGGACATATTGTGGGACCACGTAGGCAATACCAGAAAGAGAGAAAAAAGCTGCCAAACCTCGAAAGTGAATGGATAGTGGATAAGCAAGTGATAAACAGTATCTGCATTGGACATGCAAGCGAATGTACCTCATTTGACGATGGGAAGCCTGGGCAAAGACAATCGTGTCATCAACAAACTGCAGATGAGATATAGAGGGACCATAACTACTAGCCTGAAACCCTTCCACCATATTCCCCTCCACTGTTCTACTAACCATTCTGTCCCAAGCTTTCACCACCACGATAAACAGGAACAGATTGAAAAAACCCGCATGGGACCGTTCATCATAACAGCAAAAGTAGTTGAAGAAATACACAACCAAATCCACTTTCTCCGCCTCCACCCTAAACCCCCAACAAGCAACAAGTAATCCAGAAACTTCCAACACACGTAGTCATATGCTTTCTCCATATCTATCTTACACACAATGCCACCTTTCCTCTCCCTCACCGTGTAATCAATATACATTCATTGGCTATCAAGACACCATCAAGACTATCAAAAAAAAATCAAGACACCATCAAGAATTTGTCTACCTGCCACAAAAGCTCCTTGGGGAGGGGCACTAATAGAACCCATAACCACTTTCATCCTTGAAGCCAATACTTTAGAGATGATCTTATAAGTGTTCCCCACCAAGCTAATAGGACGGAAATTGTTCAAAGACTCCGCTCTTTTTTTCTTTCGAATGAGAGTAGTGAAAGTGCTATTCAAGTACTTGTCCAAGGCAGCATCCTCCTCGAACTCCTTCACCACTTTCATGATATCCCCTCTTACAATATCCCAACACCTTTTATAAAAGGCTAGAGAAAAGCCATTTGCCCCGGGGTCCGATCACCTCCAAGCTCATTAACTACCCTCAAAACCTCTTTTTCCTCGATAGGATACTCCAACCAAACCTTATGCTCTTGAATTAATTTTATCAAAATGAAGGCCCTCCATCTTAGGTCTATAGCCACACGACTTTGCATAAAGACTAGAATAGTATTGAACTACACTGTCTCTAATCTCATCCTCCTTAATCACAGACTCCACCTTAAGAATCGAAATACTGTTACTCTTCGCATTCGCCACCTTATGGAAGTACTTCATATTCTTGTCCCCATCCTTCAACCATCTCACCATCTACTCTTGTCTCCAGCTAATCTCCTCAAAACGGGCCCACTTGAGAAATTCTTTATTCGCTTCCACTCCTCTCCTCTTCTGAAACCGTATCACTCTCGTCCTTCCCATTAATATAAGTTATCTCTTCCAGAAGCACCCTCAACTTCTCTTCTACACGCGCGAAGACCTCCTTATAACACTTTCAACTTCTGTCTAAACACAACCCGCCTTACCTTCAAACCGAAAAGACTCCCACCTCAGCCACAAGACCATGAAAGTTTGGCTCCTCCGGCCACATCTTCACAAACCTAAAAGGTGTCTGTCTTCTAAGTAAGTTCCCACACTTAAGAATCAGGTTACGATCTGATGCCGATTTAGGGAGCACTTCTTGGGAAACATTAGAACACAACCATAGTCACAAAAATCTTTGATTTTTTCAAAAAATTGCCAAAAATCTTTGATTTTTCGAATTCACGAATCAATCGTCGATTAATCGGTTGAAACCCATTTTTAAAATTTTTTCCCCCTTCTGATTTAGATTTTGCTGATTTTTGGAATTTTGATTATAAATGATGGATCATGCTTATGAGTTATGACTTATTATCATGGAATTATAGATGTTCTTTTCATCATATAAATGTGTTTTGTTAAAAACAACATTTCTGACTTGAAATGTGCCATATTATATTTTTATAATTTTGTTGATTTTTACCGAATTTTCCCGAATTGATCCCTTGCCGATTTATTGTCGAATCTCGAATTTGTGACTATGAACACAACAAGTCCCAATTTTCCGACACAAGGAAACGTTCGAGTCTAGACATAGACAGGCCTCTCCTGATTGTTGATCCATGTAAAAGTGGTTTAAAGTTTCGGCCGAAACCGAAACGTTTCGCCCGAAACGTTTCGGTTTCGCTATAGGCCGTGACAAGATACGGGTTGGTATCGGAAAACGCAAAGTTTCGTCCAAGTTTCGCTAGTTTCGTTTAAGTTTCGGCCGTTTCGTTCGTATCGGCCGAAACGTAAACGAAACTAACGAAACTTGTAGCTATAAACAATGAAATCGCTTGTGAATGCGATTTTTTCAGAAATATTCGGTATTTGCAGCAAAATCAGGCTCTATAATTTAACAAAACAACAAAAAAAAAACATAAAATTAAAAGAGGGGAGAGGGAACTTGAGCTCGGCAACGAGAGAGAGAGAGAGAGAGGGGGGGGGAGTACCTGTGCAGCCGTGGATCCCGCCTCTCCTTGCCACCGAAGAGAGTGGAGACCGTTGTTGTTTTCATCGTTGAAGAGAGAGTGGAGACCGAGAGTCGAGGGTTTAAAACCCTAAGTGAAAGTTGTGATGTAAAGCGGTATACCTAACGTGCGTGCGGCAACACGATTTTGTTACTCACCACTGTCATTTGGCCCTACTGACAGCATGGATGTTTAACCCACCTGTTGGTAGACATTCATACCAAAAATCAGCTTGTTCGATGATTTTTTAGCCGTTGGTTTTAGTAGTAAAAAGTGGTTGAATCCAACAGCTAGAATCACGCCTTAAAAATTACTAAAATCTAATGGTTAGAGATACCAATCAGGGTGATGTTTGCTGTGTATATCCACGAAGGGGTGGGCTGAACATCAATGCGGTCCACGAAGGGGTGGGCTAAAATCTGACCGTTAGATTGGAACTTTTTTCATGGGTTTATTTTTAACCGTGCGATTTGAACATTATTTGGGGTACTCAGATTGGAATGTCAGAAATAACTAATCAGGCCCGCTAACCCATATATGAATACGACATACTTGATGGACATGCACACCAAAAATCATCCTGATTCATGATCTCTAGCCATTGAATCTGAATATCCAAAAAAAATTCAAATCCAATGGCTGGAAATCACATCATGAAAAACATTCCAATCCAATGGCTAGATATCACTAATCAATCTGATTTTTGGCATGTACGTCTATTAGGTGGTGGGCCATTTATTTATGTGACATTGGTCCCAAAAAACTGTGCCTAGTGGCACATTATATATATATATATATATATATGTTGGTTTTAATAATAAAAAAAAAAACAAATTGAAGTAATAAACGATGCACCAAGTGCGATGTTTTCTGGTAAATTTTGAAAAAAAAAAATTAAAAACGTGTTTCGTTCATTTCACTTTGGTTTCGTCTAGTTTTTGACCGAAACCACCGAAACTACCGAAATGTTTCGGTTTCACCCACAGGCAAAACCGAAACGAAACTGTGTACTTTGAACCATGGTAACTGACACCTATTCTATGTGATCAAGCTCATTCCAAAAATCAGATCTGAGTTGATTATTCGTAGGACCGTAAACCCCCGTGAGAGCCCACTGACTCTGGTATTCTAATCCTTGCAAACAACAAACACAAAAATCCCCATGAAAGAGTCCACTACAATTCTCTACCTATTCCATATGACCAGAATACCTCCCGCAACTCCCTTAGTAGGTAAAGCTACCCAACCACAATCTCTTCAACCCCACAAATTCTCCACCTCCAAATCATTCAAGGCTTCACGCTTCGTCTTCTAAAGCACCACCATGTCCATGCTCCACCTCTTGAATAAACTCCTACAAATCATTCGCCTCTCCCTGCACCCTAAGCCCCCTACATTCCAAAATAAAAAAGTTCAACATACAGACAATGGGCTTATGCCCCTTCCTTCTACTACCCCTTCCCCTCACCATCACTACTTGGCCACAGGAATCAAATAAATTTTGAATCTCCCTAGATAGTAACCTTTTCCTACAAGAGGGTTGATGCAATTAAATTTCATGCATTTGACTTCCTCCGCCCAACTCATCCTACTCAAACCATCCTTGTTCCTCCTACAATACTGCCGTTGTATCGTGGACAATGAATTGATAGGAGATATTTCATCAAGAATCACGACCAAGCCATAATCAACAACTTGGTTAGCAACAAATTTATCTTCCGAACAGACAACTTTCGACTTCCTACAATATTGTTATGCACGATGTTTTTAGAGATTTTCATTGTATAAATGTTCATTTGGTGTCCTCCATCTCCTCATCATCTTCCAAGCTTTATACCTAGGGGTCGGTTACACGAGTCCTAGTACCCCAGGACCATATCCTCTATTAAGTCTCTTTCAACTAATTTTTGGCTACATCAAATAATGTTCTTTCAACCTTCCCATCTCTTTTTAGATCCTTCTCATCAATATTGTCTATGGCCTTGCACATGACAAATGGTCTCAATAAACTCTCCCTTATTTTTTTTACCTATAGGAGCTACTCATGGGTTTCTTTGGATGCATTAATTTCTAATTTTGTCTTTCCTAATCTTGCCACTCATTCTGTCTTTCTTAGTCTTGCCACTCATTCATCATAAAATCCTCTTCTTGGATAGGTACATCCTATCTATGTAATTTTATGATTTTCTAACATTCTGCTCAATAAATGTTCAATGGTATAAGAAGAAAATGGGGTGCTTCTCAAAGAAATAGCCTCTATTGATAGTAAGGAAGAAAGTGGAGTGCTATCCGATGAGGGAATGATAGTTGAAGCTAAGAAAGAATTCCTCAAATGGGCTCGATTGGAAGAGATAAGTTAGTGCCAATAGTCGAGGGTGAGGTGGCTTAAAGAAGGTGCCAAAAATACCAAGTTCTTTCACCCAATTGCTAATGCCAGGTGTAGGCACAACAATATTTCTAGTCTGCGAGTTGATGGTTTTGTTATTATGGAGGATATTAGGAATAACATTGTGAAGTCCTATTCTAGTTTGTATTCCGAGTCAAGTTACATTAGGCCCACGGTTGATGGGCTTCAATTTGAGTGTATCAGTCAGGTGCAGAATGATTGGTTGGAGAGACCAATTGATCAGAGGGAAATCTTGGGAGCTATTGAAGATCATGGTGGTGATTGAGCACCAGGTCTAGGTGGGTTCACGCTTGTGTTTTTCAAACATTGTCGGGATATTGTTGGTGAAGATTTCATGCAAGTCGCTATGGAGTTTGAGAAGGATGCTTGTCTCAATCGAGGATCCAATAGTACCTTCATTACTTTTATACTAAAGAAAGAAGGGACAGTGTCCTTGAGAGATTACCGTCCCATTAATATCGTTGGGAGTATCTACAAAATCACTTCTAAGGCGTTCGCCTCCAGGATGAAGGAGGTGATGGGCTTGATTATTTCCCCATTCCAGGGCGCTTTTGTGAAGGGAAGGAGGATGTTGGATGGTATTCTAGTTGCCAACGAATGCATCGATTTCAGGATAAGAGATGGGAAGGAAGGTATCCTATGCTAGGTTGACATGGAAAAGGCTTATGATCATGTTAGTTGGAATTTCTTGGTTTACATGCTTAAGAGGATGGGTTTTGGGGTGAGATGGAGGGAGTGGATTGTGGCTTGTATCTCTTTGGCTTCTTTTTCGATTTTGGTGAGCGGTTCTCCAGTCAGTTTCTTTAATAGCTTGAGGGGTTTGAGACAAGGTGACCCTTTAGTAAGGTAGTTAAGGCGCAAGGTGCACTTAAGGCACTAGGACCTCTGGCACCTGAGGCGCAAGGCTAGCATGCGCCGAATTGAAGCGATGCGCAACACTAAAAATTATAATAAGAAATATAAAAAAATTAAGAAAAATAACATGATAAAGTAACAAAATAGGAAATCATTAGACCATAAAACATAAAAGATAATGGCATGCCATGCCGGGCAGGGGTCCTAGTGCCTTAAGTGCCCCTTGCGCCTAACCGAAGTGATGTGCAATATTAAAAATTATAATAGGAAATATAAGAAAATTAAGAAAAATAACATGATAAAATAATAAAGCAGGTAATCATTAGACCATAAAACATAAAAGATAGCAAATGTCAAAAATCCCAAGTAACCCAGAAGCAGTTCTAGTTAACATTATCATTTATCTAAATATAAAACAAGTAATCAAAAAGTCATAAAACATAAAAGATATATTTTTTTGATCGGTAAAAGGAATGCATTAAAAAAAAACATACAAGAGACCGAAAGAAAGCGGGAAGCGTTAAGCTCACAGCCCGACAACCAAAAGACGAGAGCCCCTAAAAAAGCATCTCGGTTACAAAATCATTTTACCCCAACGGAAAACAAAATCTTCAAATCTGAACTGTTTGAGCTCGGAGATGGCTGAACACTAATAGTAGAGGGTGGCTTTAATGTTCATGATAATCCCGTCGATGTTGGCCTCTTTGTCTTCGAACGTCCGACGGTTCCTTTCTTTCCATAACTCCCAACTAATGGCGAAAGGGGCGATTCTCCAAAGCACATTGCCGGAGGCAGAGAAGGCCTTAGAGTACCATCCACTGACAGTGTCGAACACCGACTCGGGAAAGACCCAGGGAACCCCAAAAAGCTGAAGAAAATGCTCCCGTATTTCCTTGGCTACACAACAATGAATAAGCATGTGATTGGTCGTCTCCTCTTCGCACCGGCATAGAATGCATTTGTTAGGAAGTTGGAGACCGTGCTTTCTAAGCTTTTCCACTGAGAATCTTGTCGAGCATAGCACACCAGGTGGAGAAGATGACTTTGGAAGTTATAGGAGTGCTCCACACTCGCTTGGCTAGAAACATGTTAGGACCTGGTCTCCGAAGATTGTTGTAAAGAGATTTGACCGAGAATCTACCCTTGGGATCGTACTTTCACCACCTCTTATCTTCAGTTCCTACATCGAGGTGGATTTCTTCCAACTGGTTCAGCAAAGAAGCCATGGAATCCATTTCCCAGTCGTTGATACCCCTTCTAATCCCCATGTCCCACGACGTAATGCCGTTTTCAAATAGCCCACAATTAGTTTTATTTAACATCGTCATCATCTAAAATATAATCATTAGCTTTATCTCCGTCATCATCAGATGTGTTAGCCTCCTCAATAGCATTACATGTAAAAAAAGAAACAATAGCATTAACAACAAACAACTTATTAAGTTGCAATAAATTAATATAATAGGCCAAAGTACAAAAATTTTATAAAAAAAATATGTATTTTAGTGAGGCATGAGCCTAATGTGCTTGGAGCTTGGTCTGAGGCACGCGCCTTATTAAACACACCTCGCCTTGACCTTTCTAAGTGCTTTAGGTGGTAGTAATGGTCCTTTAATTACCCAGTAGATTGGTAGTGTGGAAGGAGATATCTTTCGAAAGGCAGTAGGATGACTTTGATTAAAATCACTCTCTCTAGCCTTCTTATCCATTTTCTCTCTCTATTTTCTATTATGACTAGTGTTGTTAATAGCCTGGAGAAGCTATGAGAGATTTCTTATGGCAAGATAAGGAGGATACTCATTCATTCCATATGGTGGAGTGGGAGTATTATTTGTAAGGAGATAGAGGTAGGTGGCTTGGGTTTTTGACATTTGAGAAATATGAATTTGGCCCTTCTTGGAAAATGGTTGTGGAGGTTCGGGGAGGAGGAAGACAATTTGTGGGGGAAAGTTTTTGTTAGCGAGCACGGGGATAGACTTTATGGGAGGGAAAGTAATACCTTGTCCTCTTCCTATGGGACGGGTATGTGGAAGGGTATTATGAGAAATCAAGAGTTCATTTTGGGCATCCAATTCAAGGTTGGTAGGGGAGACAAGGTTCGTTTCTGGGAGGATCTTTGATGTGGAGAAGAATCTCCTCAGAGTGCTTTCCCTAATCTGTGCAACATCTCCGATCTTCAAGGTGCTTTGATGCGGGCCTGCGTAGTCAGTGAAGAGGGTATCAGATCTTGGAATTTTGTCTTTAGGAGAAATGTCAAGGACTGGGAGTTGGATAGCCTTGCTTCTCTTGCGACTCGACTAAGTGTGGAACCTATGTTGGTAGCGAAGTTGAACAACAGGATTTGGAGATGGGAGCCCAAGGGTTGTTTTACAGTCAGGTCGTTGTTCTTTCATATCACTCAGTCGGGCCGGAGATTCTTTCCTGCATCCATCTTTTGTGAGGTCCTTATTCCATCTAAAGTGAGTTTTTCGCACGGACAACAATCCTTGACAAGTTACTTACTATGGATCACTTAAATAGAAGGGGAATGTGTCTGCCCAACATGTGCTCCTCGTGTAAGTCTAATGTTGAGTCTGTAGATCACTTGCTGATCCATTGCCCTTCACTACCGAAGTTTGGCAGGTCTTCCTATCCTTGTTTGGCATCGATTTTGTGCTTCCAGAACAGGAGTTGGGTATCTTCCAAGCTTGTTCAATGGAAGTGCTACGTGAGAGGGCGCATCTTATGGCGTTTTCTTCCGTTTGCAATCATTTAGGCAATTTGGAAGCATAGGAATTCCTGTACTTTCGAAGGGAAAATTGAAGAAGATGCTGGGGTGATATTGATATTCAAAGTTTTTTTGGTTTCTCTGGTCTTCCTTACTACTAGAGTTTAGGGGATATTTCTTTGAGACTTTTGTGTTCAGATGGGAGGGTCTGTTAGACGACTCTCGTCCTCTTTGATTGTATTTAGGCTGTGGCCTTTGGGGTCCCCCCGTTGTTTTGTAATTAGTGGGGTCTTCCCCTCTTAGTTATATATATTACACGGTGCTTAAAAAAAACCATCACTGCATGTATAGACAGATAGAAGTTACATCAGATATACCAAAACATATAAAAGTTAAGTGTACTTATAAATTTTTTTTTTAAAAAGGATAAGCTGGATTAATATTATGCATGTTGGGGTGTATCAAATATCTGTCATGTATCTCTAAAAATGGAATTACCTTTCAATTTTATTCATGTTATGTGGATTCATTGCTAATTCTTTCCTTTATATGGCATACTTTATAATGATGTGACTGATCTTATTGTTCATGTTTTCTACTATCATATTATTTTTTGCAGCTGGTGAAACAAGCAATTTTGCCCCGTGTTCATGGCTTGGCACTTAAAACAACAGTGGCTGCGGTATGTTGTTCTTTGTTATTGTGTGTTTATTGTATAGTGCATCAATCTCTTTTTTCCTGCATTAATTTTTAATGACAAATAACAAAAGATTCATAATTACCACTACCACCACCATCATCACTGTCATCATACTACGCCACACCATTTGGGGCGGCTGACAACATGAATCCTATATGGCAAATAACAAAAGATTAATTGCTGGCTAGTAACCTATTACCTAGAATGATGGAGGCTAACTGCTAGCTAAATGATAAATGATCTTTTGTTATTATAGTTGCTGTTATTACTATTCTGTCATCATCTTCATTACATGTAAACGTAATAGACCATGATAAATCATTTTATTTTTCTTGGTATCATCATCACACATGAAGATAATAGATCAAGAAACATGTAAATAATTAGGTTATGCATGTATACAATGCCACGAAGATCATTGACTGTAATCAAGTTTCATGACATGAATTACTTGAGATGCAGGATACAATGTGCAAAAATTAGTTGCATCATACCCCACTTCTAATTTGGCACATTGTGGCCAACATCACTTGATTAACCAAGTTTCGGCATATGGATTGCCCCAAGATGTGGGCTGTGATGCACCTAGAAGTACAGAGTCAGACATAATACTGATTTATACGTTACAAAATGGAAAACATTACTAGTATATAAAAATTAATTAGTACAAAGGCATGTGGATTTGGGTAAAAACTCATTTCCGGACATCTGAGATGCTTAGGACAAAATCTTACAAGATTGTCGATCACATCATGGATTTGACAGAATGTCGAGGAGCAATGGCTCTAAAGATTGCCAAGAATAATGGTTCAACTGACCACATTGTTGCCTTAAGATCCATGCTCATAGAGCTTGAACTCATTAGTCACAGCTGCACCATGCGCATGGCTATATGATCATGTTGTGATGGTTTGAGCACCTTCAAGATCCATTGCAAGAAAATGGTCCTTTTAAGGATCAAAAGAAAGCGAACAACACCCCCATGAGTACAAACAATAGGCGGGACAAACCCAAAAAGCTATACCCCATGATAGATTCAACCCAAGGGGTCCAAAAGTAACCTATGCATTGGCCACGAGATTTGGTTTGCACAACCCCGAGGTCGAAGGAAAGGGGATCTAACCTGCATATTTGCACAGTTCAGGGTTAAATGAAAAGAAATCCAGACTCCACTTGTTTTCCCATTCAAAACCCAACAACATATTTTGAAAAGAAAGCAGAATTATCAATTCTCTTGGATCCGTATCAATTGGTTTAGATCTTTGTCTCATGCACAAATCAAGTGATAAGCCTACTTTGTTATTTCTTCGTTCATGTAGATATTGTGCTAAGCAAAAGATCCTTAGGTGGACTTTGTAAAGCACTATGTTTTTTATTTCCTAGGAGGCATATTGGTTGATCTTGTTGAAAATCTGCAAAAGGAAAGAAATAATATCTTACCAACAGTGCAGCGGCTCGGCCTTTACCAACTAACAAGCTCGGTGTATTTGCTTGACTTCGTTTCTTCAAACCATGCATGTTTCAAGACTCAACTTCTCAGCATGGATCCCAACTTACTTACCCCTGCCTCCAACACACACATACCAGAAAAGAAAAAAAGAGAAATGCCTTGTTTACTTTCAACATTCATGTGAAGATTTAAAGCTTAATTTCATAAAATGTTGGACTGGTATACATACTTATGGATAACTTGATCAACTTCCTGGTTATTATACAAGCATTTACAGGCAGTTCCAACTGCATTTTGAATAATGGAGTGAAAGCGTTGTTTGTGTGATGGTATATGGGGGAATTCCCAGACAAATTTTTTTAATCTGAACCATGGAATACTACTATTGGCAGGTAAGAGTGAATGCTTTGCTATGCCTTGGTGATTTGGTAAGCACGCTTGATAAGCACGCCGTTTTGGACGTCTTGGAAACAATCCAACGTTGTACAGCTGTTGACCGTTCCGCTCCCACACTCATGTGTACCCTTGGAGTCGCTAACTCGATTCTCAAGCAGGTAATTTTCTGTCACCCACACACCTGTTTGCAAAAAGTAAAATGTTTTTTTACTGATATACACTAATTGCACTTGGACTCAGTCTTCCAATGGCTTTATTCTTGCTTTTTTAGAAGATGCAAGAAAATCTTCTGTGGAATCACTGCTCATTGTTCTGCATCCATTTTTCTTGTTTAGTATGGCATAGAGTTCACTGCAGAGCATGTTCTTCCGCTAATCATGCCACTTCTCATTGCCCAACAATTGAATGTTCAGCAGTTCGCCAAGTACATGCTCTTTGTGAAAGATATCCTCAGGTATAATTACCGAGTTACTTCATCACTTTGGCATCTCTTTGTTTCTCTTCTGTTACTATTATGTGTCACTCCATTTCTTCATCTTCTGTTGCAAAAATAGTTGAGCTGGACTTACGTTTTTCCAATTTCACAGGAAGATAGAAGAAAAACGAGGTGTGACTGTGACTGATTCTGGAACTCCAGAAGTAAGGGTAACACCTGTAGCCAATGGGATTCAGTCTGAACCATTGAAGAAAACAAGTGGGATTGTCTCTTCCTCAAAAAAGAGTGGCTCTTGGGACGAAGATTGGGGTCCTGTAACAAGGGGACCTGCCACCTCCCTCCAGCCGTCGGAAACCAACCTATTGTCCATGCAGACGGTGCCAGTTCCACAGCCTGTTACTGCCACACAATCACTGTCCTCCATAATATCTTCTGCATCCAGTCAGCAAACTTCTTCCTCGTGTCCCCCAGTCGACATAGAGTGGCCTCCTCGAACCTCTTCTGGTCTTTCCCCTCAATTAGGTGACAGTCAGAAACAGAAGCAGAACTCAGGAGTGTCCAGTACTAGTTTTGATGATATGGACCCTTTTGCCAATTGGCCCCCACGGCCTAGTAACTCAGTAGGTGGTTTGGGGTCTGCCACCAATAGTAACGTAGGCCTGTCCACACACAACACGGGGTTGGATATGAACAGCTTAAGTTTCTCCACCAACAGCAATCCCATTGGAGCGACCAAACAATATCAAGGGAACTCTGTTTTGAATACCAATAATCAGAACAGTGGGGGCTTCAATACCCACAGTTCTGTTGGACTGTCAAGGCAGAACCAGGGGAGTTCTGTTTCGAATGCCAACAACCTGAATAGTGGGGTATTAAATCCCCCGAGTTCTATTGGATTCTTGAAACAGAATCAAGGGAGCTTGGCATTGGGTATCGGAAACGCCAACATTTTTACCACGGGTACATATACGGAAAAGAAAGCAACAGACATTGGATCGATATTTGTCTCTGCCAAGAGCGAACAAACCGCACCAAGACTTGCTCCGCCTCCACCAATGGCTGTGGGAAGAGGAAGAGGGAGGGGTAATCAAGGACATCTTGGGGCCCCTCCAGCATCACGGTCTAGTAAAGCTAAATCATCGTCTGAGCAGCCGCCTCTCTTGGATTTGCTGTAATTGGTGGGTGACTAATTTTTGTCAAAAGATATGGTTGATCAGCCATTGTACGTTGCCAGAGTATGTAACATTCCCAGTGTATTGGAGGTCATCGGTTCACTTTCTCTCAACAACCCCATGGCTCTCTGGATGGTAAGGTTTCTTCTTGTGATTAGGTTTGTTTAGTGCGGCTTGCATGTTGTAGCCTATTGGGATTGACTTCTGGGGAATTTTCCCTGCCTTCATTGTTTTTTTTGTTCTCCCTTTTCTTAATCTTCTGATATTGAGAATATTTTCCTCAAGTTAGTGTATTCTTTGGAACAGTTCCAGCTCCTTGACTGAGACTGGATATAATAAAAGAAAATGAAGTTGTGAATGACTGATTCCTTTGGATGTTCTAATCATTGTTTTAGGGCCAAGGGTTTCAATATTAAGTATGAATTATCTGAGTTGATAAGTTGACCCGAACTGAATCGAGCAGAGCATACTTGGCAATTACGGGAACTGCAAATTTTCTTGTCTTATTTATTTCAAAGAAGTACTGAACTGAACAACAGGTCTTCGAGCTGAAATACGATTCAATTGAAGGAGTGTATGGTGATCGAAACATGGACTCTTGGATCGACCCTCGTCATTAGCAGATAAAAAAAGGGGCTTCCCTTGCTTGGTTTCAACTGGCAAGATCTGCATTACTTCCATTGTGAAAAGGTTAAACCCATGTTTGTGCACAAGCACTGGTAGAATCACTATTTCTCTTGTACAAACTATTGCACAACATATGGTTCACAAATAAGACCAGAAGAGGAGGGTGTTAGAGGTGAGAACCTTTAAAGTTGAAGAAATCAGGAAACAAGGAAAAAAAAGGGCCAATGATCCAAGAGAGGGTTTTTTGACTGAATGGTGGGGGATTTTGATGTTATTTCGAAAAGTGGCATTTATTAGCAGTCAGTCTAATATCTTGGAGGATCAGGCTTAGGGGACCCCCTTTTTTCTGACCCTTCTCAGTGTTCGTGTGCTCGGCCATGGATTTCAAGAATCCAACGGTGGTTGTCATCGCCGAATTGGCATCACTTTTTCACTTTCGGGGGGTGCTGATAAACACCGTTGGATTCTTGAAGTCCACGGCGCACGAGCAACGAGAGGTATCAGAAAAAGGGGGTCCTCGGAGCCTGAGCTAGAATCAAATCTTTGTTGTTTCGGTGGTCTAAACTCTTTCAAGGAATGTACGTAGTGGCATTTTCTTTAGAAGATTTCGTCTTTAGGTGGGAATCTTTGTTATTTAGGAGAGAGCAATGCTAAGGCTCTTTTATTTTTCTTGTTCTTCTCTTTTAGTTTCTTTAGGAGGTCGCCTCAACCTCCTTTAGTGCCCTTCTACTTTTATTTTGTTCTTGAATAAAGCTATTGCTTATAAACAAAAAAGTTCAAATTGATACAGACCGACTTGTATTTGTGAGGAGAAAGAAAAGAAAGTTCATTCCCCCTTATCACTAAAAGGGGGGGATTATGGGGAGTTTTTATGACACCAGATTCTTCCAAAACGCACGTTTTTCGCGTCTTTTGTGGGGTATATGTGTATTCTTCTAGATGATTTACACTTAAGTGGACTAATTCTATTCGACTAGGTTGGTGTTAGGGGATGGAACTAGGATTAGGTTTTGGGTTTGGGGATATCTGTTTAAAGGAGGCCTTCTCTCGTGTGTATTCTCTTTCGTAGCGTAAAGGCCAAACCATTGACCGTTTATTGAATAGTTCTTCAGAAAATCACTGAGATTTAGACATCATGAAAAATCTTCTTGAGTGGGAACGTGAACAAGTCGAAATTTTGTTTGACTGTTCAAAACATTACCTAGTCATCAATACAGAGGAATTGAGTTATCATTGCAACCAAACACCCCCAATTGTTTTCGTATCACAATCTAATAGAAGCTATATATATATATATATAATTGGCATCCGGAATTGAGTTATCATTGCAACCAAATACCCTTATTGCATTCTTTTGCAATCTCCCAAGTGGGACCGTCAATACAAGTCATGTTGTCTTGCAGGCTATGTTATACTATACTTATATCCTTACAACTCACAGTGGATCATTTCTTTAGCAGATACTCTATCCCTCAAAAAGACTGACTGTATTGGATTGGGAGGAAGGCATTATCATCCTCGAAGGACCAAAGAACAGACAAAGAAAAAAGGGTTGGGCACAGAAAGAGAGAGATGAGAGAAAATGATAGAAGCAGAGAACAGAAATGGTGGGGTCCTTCCCCTCCTCACTCTCTCGCTCTCGCCTTTCTCATTCCAAAAAACTTGATACATGCATAGCTAAAAAGATAAAAAAGGAGCCCACATTACAAAGTCCCCAAAATCATGGTTTTCTCTTACAAACCCAGATGGGTGTCACGTGTCCGTGCAGCTCCTCTTCTCTAACGACCTCTCTTATCCATGTATAGATTTTTGTTACAAGCTGCTCCATGATGTCTCTGCTCTGAGCAGGAAGAACTTGAGGACAAAATAACAGCCTAACCATGAGGGGAAGTTCGTCTCTTCTTCCTATCATCAACCCCCATGTGCCCATCTCTCTATCAGACCTCCTCACCCTTATCATCTCTCTCTCTCTTTCTCTTTGGTCATGATCCCATGTGGCATACATGTTAAGTCAGTCCACATGTACATCACACAACACTATGTGCCCCACCATTACATGTCATAAACCTAAGAAAGGAACCTAAGATACCCAGCTGGCACGCAATAAGGATCATCGACCTTCTTACCATGTTATATATATATGGTGCACATGCAATGGGGTGGTTTCCAATTCCACCATATGATCTTCCCACATAATGATTTGGATATGGGTCATGGTAGGGTCTACCCAGATCCTAAGACCTGCTGATCCAAAATGTATTGGTTGGGATCATCTTATTTGATTGATTTAGGTGGAGCCCAATAACCATGATGGATCCCACTAACAATATGCATGTGTAACACGTGTTGGGTCATGTGGGGTACCTAAGATGTTCACATAGTCCATGTGATTGCGTCACAGAATGCAACCTAGACCCCACCACTACCCTCGATTGGCTTCAAGGGGTTTTGGGAGAGTCTTCGATTAGGCAGAGCTCGATGATTATTGTGTCGGCATTTATCTTTATATTTTTCTTCTCCGTACTCTGACCCTCTGTGATTCCTCACTCCGAGACATTCTAAGTTCCCTTCTTGGGTTTCACCACATGCTCGGTCTCTTGGAAATTGGCCTGTCACACTTTTATATTTCTTTCACAGATCATTTTTTTTTCTTTTTCTTTTTTTTTAGTGTCAATGAGATTAGTGGGCTTTTTTCTCCGTGGGTAAGTAAGATTAGGGTTTTTCAAGAGAAAATCTGAAATGGGTTGGACGTTTTTTGTGAGATTTCTGATGGTTGTGGGCTTTAATCTATGTGGGTAAGTAAGATTAGGGTTTTCAAGAGAATATCTGAAATGGGTTGGACGTTTTTTTGTGAGATTTCTGATGGTTTTGAGGGGTTAATTAAGAATGTTAGTGGGCTTTAATCTATGTGGGTAAGTAAGATTAGGGTTTTTTAAGAGAAAATCTGAAATGGGTTGGACGTTTTTGGTGAGATTTCTGATGGTTGTGGGATTTAATCTACGTGGGTAACTAAGATTAGGGTTTTTCAAGAGAAAATCTGAAATGGGTTGGACGTTTTTTGTGAGATTTCTGATAGTTTTGAGAGGTTAAGAATTTTTTTTTAGTGGGCTTTAATCTATGTGGGTGAGTAAGATTAGGGTTTTTCAAGAGAAAATCTGAAATGGGTTGGAAGTTTTTGTGAGATTTCTGATGGTTTTTGAGACGTTAAGAATGTTTGGAGGTGATATGAGAGGGGGGAACAAACAATTTACATAAATGGGAACAAATAATGTAGGTATTTTGTTGTGTACATGTAATGACACAAGACCCACTACCCCCCGGAAGTCGCGGGTTCAATCCCGTACCAGGGCAGTGGTAGAACAGCCTTGCCCTACCAAGAAAAAAGAACAAAAACAAGAACAAGAAGAAGAAGACAACATTCATGTAATGGAGCAGGTGGTGAGAATCTTTTTAAGCTTAAGGTGATTTTAAGCTGATAAGAAGCTTACGAATGACAGATTTAAAGCCTACCCACATTCGAAGCGCACTGTAATGTTACCGATTAACTAAAAAACGGTTAATCACGAGCCCCTCGAGATGTTAAAATGTGCACAGATAATTAATTCATCTCCCTTTTGTTAGTGTCAATAAGGTATATTGCAAAGCTCTAAAAGAGCGATAAAAAAGACGGAAATGAATTGTATTAGGGTAAAATTCGAAGAAACGTCTTTATAAAGGATATAACTGAAATAGAATTGAATGGCGGAACATGATTCATGTTGCCTATCAACACACGCCAGATGTCCCCGAAATAATTAGATAATACATAGGTAAATGACGACGATGACGATGAGTCACTGTCTTTTGATTGCGAAACATGTCAATACCTAATTGGTACTTGTAGCCTTAATTCAAGTGCTAAAAATACTTGAGTAGAAGCTTCTTAAATCATCAAATTGGACCACATTGCAATCTAATTTAGTTCCAATTTTAGCTTTAGAAGGTTTCACTAAGCTCCCAATTTGGCCACCAACTCCACCACCAATGTCCTAATGATTCTCAAGTTTCGTACATCTTAAGCTAATATTATATGCCGAAATCTTCACTTTTACTACACCCATTTCTCTCAGGTTATATTGTTGGGTCGGGCTCAGGGGGACCCTATTTTTTGGACCCCTCTACGGAGTCGTGTTCTCGGCCGTGCTTTCTGAGAATCCAACGGTGTTTGATAGCGCTAAGATGGGTGTCACTTTTTGCCGGCGCTCAACCAATCCAACGGCCGAGAACAGAACTCTTGAGATGGGTCAGAAAAAAGCGGTTTCTCGGAGCCTGAGCCTATCTTGATTGGAAGGTATATACCCCAAGAATAATGAACCATCTAAAGTCAAAACAGTGTGACCCTAACTCAGTTTTTAGGTAAGGATAGTGATAGACACATTAATTTCTCCAAAGTCCAAACACCTTTTCAGCATGAACTTGTGTGCAAAAAAAAATCTCAAATTCATCAAATAAAGAGGGATTAGCCTATCAACAAAAAATAAATAAATAAAAGTTGGGTACAATTTACAATGCTAAAGGTACCAAACATTTTAATTTAATTTCCAGCGCGCATAATATGTCTTTCGGAGCACATGTCCACGACGATGCCATTTGGCCGCGTATGCAACCGAGCGTGTTTTTATTTTTTATTTCTTTAGTTTTGGTAGACGGAGACAGAATTGTGAGAGCCGGCCGTTATAACGGCCACTATAATAGGTCACATCAGTCATGTTTGAATAAAAAACAACAGTCGGAATATTACTATTTTTTAAAAAAAAAAAACCTCGATAATGGTAAAAAATGAATTTTTTCTTTTCAAAATAACAGCACGGATATATCCTCTTTTATCAGTCATGGGTGTTATTTATAATGGGAAAATGTAATGGGGTCGGGGCGTTACCATTGTAACGGCCCGTTTTTTAAACCATGCTTATGAATACTAAGTTTTAGCAATGATTGTCAAATGCTTTGATGCTATTAGTCATCAATTAACAAACAAATTTAAAATTGGTAGATGAGACTTAGCTTAATTTTATTAATTAATTAATTTCACATAATATATTTAACAAAAGAAACATTAGATTACTAATTTATCTTAATTTCATTTTGTCTAGACTTCTGAATTGGTAAGATATAGTTACAAGCAAGGTTTAAAAGGGGCCGTTATAATGGTAAAATGGATGGGAGACATTACCATTTTTCTGTTATAACGGATTGTAACGCACAGGGGCAAAATAGAAAAAAAAAAAAAAAACTGGGAAATAACAGAAAATAATGGGAAAAACAGCACTAAAATTCAAAATTTCAATAAAATTTATAATGGTTATTTTAACACTTTTTTCAGAAAATAACGGTCATTATTTTTGTTATAACGGAAAAGTAACGGAAAATAGCGGCCGTTATTTGTTGAGTGTTAAAATGGTATTATAACGTAACGGGGGAGGACTGAATCTGTTACAACGGCCGTTTTTTAAACCATGGTTACAAGTAGCTAGCTTATCAGAATGAAAAAAAAAAAAAAAAGAAAAAAAAAAAAGAAAAAGGAAAAGACTAATTCTCTGCCAAGAGATAAAGTCTTCTCATTCCACTGTTTGTCATGTAATATATATTCCAAGAAGTTATTTTCCATTATTTGGCTTTTATAAATTGGAAGGTTCTCATTTTGTTTTCCTTCTAGAAATGACAAATTCGAAAAGGACTGATTGCAAACTTGTAACAAATCATGCTTGGACTTTTTCTTTCTTCACTTCTAAATTCGTTTTCAGTAGAACATTATGATTATTAGGTCAGTTTTATATTTTGGGATTTTTTTTTTTTGCTGCAGCAAAGATTTTCTAGTGGAAAAAAGAAAACTACAAAAAATTGCTGTAGGGTCCATCCCCTATGTGTAGGCATGGTTTATAAAACGGCCGTTATAACGAAAATAACGCCGTTATAACGGATTTGGACCTTACCCATTACGTTATGTACCATTTTAACACCCGAAGTTGTTATAACGAAAATAACCGCCGTTATTTTTTGAAAAAATTGTTAAATAAACGCCCATTATTATTTCCGTTATTTTCTGTTATAATTTTATTGAAATTTTGAAATTCAAATTTTGAATTCTGGTGCCGTTTTTTATCCCCATTTTTGGTTTTTTCCCATTTTTTTTTTTCATTTTTTCCCGTGTTACAATCCGTTATAACGAGAAAATAAAACGGTAACACGTCCAATCCCATTATACCGTTATAACAACCCCTTTTAAACCATGTGTGTAGGTAGCAATTTTGGTAGTGTTGCACAAAGCAAATTTTTTACTCATTCAATCGACGGCACCGAGTCTGTGATTTACCGTTGTACAATAGGACGGGTTCCACTGACGGACCTCAAGCCTGTCATATTAAAAAAAAAGAAATTTTTTTTTTATGTTACTGTTTAAATTCTGGTTCTGGACCCAATGAAGATATATTTAATAAGTAAACAAATAAAGAAAATGCATTTCCATAATATAAGATTCAAATTGCAAAAATTATTAATAAATAAGATTCCCCTCTTGAATTCAAATTAAAAATAAACTTAAAATAATGGAAAATAATAAAATGACCAATGGGGACGAAGTTTCGGGCTTGGTACAGATGGCACCTTCCCTAGAAGATGTGATGCTTAAGGAAAAAAAGATTTTGTACTCATGGGGAACCCCCATTATCTCTAATCAAATAATAATAATCTTGTTTTTTAAGCAACAAAAAGGGTCCCTCCCTTTCGATACGATGCACGTGGACCATTCGATTAGTGGGATATATACCCAAGTATAGAAAATGATTGTAACTGTCGAGGTTGCGGTATTTCGTGTGGTGCGGTGCGGTGCGGTGCATTGTTTCGTATTTTTCCCTAAAAGAGGAAATATTAGATTTTTATTTTTATTTTTTGAGCTTGGAGGGGGCCAAGCTGAGCTTGAATCATGTTAGAAATTATGTAACAAACTATATATATAAGGAGTCGTGATCTTCTAGTGGTAGTAGTTGGAGGCCAGGTGGCAAGTTTTGATTGGTAACTTTTCAAATAAGAACAAAAACACTTTTTATTGTGATAAGTAGCTTGCGAGAAGCCAAGGTCAACTCTAACTTGTGAGGAGGATTAACTACAACTTACTCCATAATCTCATTTCATTTGGATAAACAAATAAAATAATAATAATAATATTATTATTATTATTACTAATATTAATATTAATATTAATATTCTCATTATTATTATGGGAATTGTTATTTTCAGAGCCCATTTTGATTAAAAATAATAATATTAATAAATAATAAAATGGATTAAAAGAAAGAAAAAATCTTGATTTTATTAAGTTGTAAATAATATGTCACAAAATGAGGAAGAGATATAGCGTCCTCCCTCTGAACTACAATGAAGGTAGTGGCCGAATCTTCGTTTTTTTATTTTTTTATATATATAAATAAAGATTTATTTATACTGAGAGTGATACTCTACACTTTTCCGTTGCCCTCGAACATTCTGCAAATTTTTTTTTTCCTTCTATAAGGGCCTGTTTGGTATGTGAGAAAAAGAGTTCCGACGGCGAATATTTAGTCAGGCGAATATTATCTTGGTTAAATATTTGCTCATGGCAATATTTAACAATGTTTGGTACATGTATGAGCTAGCACACTTCAGCTTACTTCATTTTCTTTCAATTTGAGTGGGTCCCACATATCAAAGTAAGTCAAAAATAGGTTGGGCGAGTGCGGGAACCACATATTATGTCAAAGAATAAAAAAAAATTAATTTTTATTGAAATAGTGATTTTCTAACGAGAAAATAAAATTTTCTCACCAACGCATAATCGGCGTGAAAATATTTTCACAAGGGACGGGGGGGGTGATCAAATATTTTCCCGCCGTGGAGGGCAAATATGTGGGCCCGGCTAAATATTCACCGAGGGCGAGTGACTGCCAAACGCAGCCGGGTGAATATTAATATTTTATTTACCCGCCCCGGTGCGTTACCAAACAGGCCCTAAGATCCAAATCATTGCAAAAGGAAGAAATCTCCGAAGGAAATTGTAAAAGAAGTAACTCCACACCTCCCTAGCCAGAGTGAAATGGAGAAGGAGATGGTTTACCGATTCTCTATGAACATATATCGCACATATAACAGAAGCAAGAAAAGGAAAGCTACTAGATTTGTCATGAGCCATATAAAAAGATCCGACCGTGAAGATGCCATTGTGATTCCACGCCCACTTGCGCTTACCCTTTATGAAGCTGTTGATAGTAGCCTCATTATCAAGAGACTAAACAGGAGATAAGTGAAATCAATCTTCCAGTCATTTAAGTTAGAGTTTCTCCTAAAGCCAAAACTCCAAGTAACATTATCCCCTTTCCGACGATATAAATTAGTCTTTTAATGGACACTTCTTTATATCATATTCAGATAAAAGAACAAAGAAATCAATCTTCAAAGCATCCTCATTACACTATCTATCTTCCAACAAGCGCACTCTATCGCCTTTACCCGCTATGAAACTGATTACCTTAGAAAATTCAATGAAAATATTAGAGATGCCGTTCCAAACTCCAACACCATATGATAAATTGATGTACTATCCACCGGATGAACTACAACACAAGCAACCATGGTTCAAAGTCTCGGCCGATCCCGTTTTGAATCAAGATTGACCCCCAACGATCTGAACAATATTGGGGTTTTCTTGCGAAGATCATTCAGATCGGGGTGATCCGGACCGAGCCTCTGATCCCGAGACTAGTGTACTACCAAACTACTCTATAATTTCTTCCTAAAAAAATGAAGTAAGAAGAGTTTAATTCAAGGATTAGAGGTCAACCAGGAATCATGAGGGTGGTCTCCTTAACATCTATATAAAATCTAATCGATGACAAAGATGAAACTACAAGCAAGACATGAAGAAAAACGATGCCAGAGAACAAAGAAAATATATTAAAAATTGGGATGGTGTCTAATAAAACAATTGGAAAGATTCAAGATATGGAGCAACATGAAAATGTGTGCTTTGAGACTGTTGTGCATGTGGGCAATGTGAAAACCCACCATCAGACAGGTCCCATCAAAGTGATCTTCAAGGTCCAAAGTCAACCCGATCAACGGGCGATCAGATGTTCTTATGGTCAATGATCTCAAAGAAAGTCTCCAGGTTGGATGGTTATAGGGACATCCATTGACACGAGCGTGGGGCTCGTATATATATGTAGACGAGTTAAGGGTTGATTTTTGTTGAGGATTTCTGAAACTTTTAATCCTATCAAATGTGGACTTAAAATTAACGCTAGCTGAAAATGGCCGATGTTTTGGCATATCCCTAGATGGATCTACAAACCAAAATAATTAGTGTGATTGGTGATTTCTAGTCGTTTGATCCGAGTACCCAAATAATGCTTGAATCCCATCGTTGAAAATCAACCTATCAAAATATTAATATCCAATGCCAAGAACTCAGTAATCAGATTTTGGTCGGTAAGTCCACCTAGGGATGGGGCAAACATCTAAGAGTGTGCCATATGGTTCATATAGACCTTCATGAGCTGTTCGTGACACATACATTCGTGATCGAAACCCGATATGTATAGGGAAAATCTAGTATGCAAATGGTTCCATACTTCAGAGTATGCAAATGTGGCCAGAAGGCACATGACACCGTAACCGCAACCTCTCTCCTTAACCATGGTTAACAGCGATTGATTGTTACGTGTCACATTCTGACTGTATTTTCATACTCGACGTAACAAGCTGTAGCTCACGCTTTTTGTATCAGTTAACACCATCTGGGTTCACTGACTGCATGGATGTTTAGCCCACCCCTTGGTGGATATACACACCAAAAATCACCATGATTAGTAATCTCTAGTCTTTAGACTTTACTACTTTTCTGGCGTGATTCAGCCGTTGGATTCAACCTTTCTTTTTAGTACTAAAACCAATGGTTAAAAATCATCAAACAAGCTGATTTTTGGTATGAATGTCAACCAAGGGGTGGGCTAAACATCCATGCGGTCAGTGGGCCCAGATGGCAGCCAAGCTACAGCTAATTACATCACGAAAAGTACAGAAAACCTTTAATGGTTGCCATTATACCGTTACTTTATGACCGTTGTAATAAGTTAAAAACAAATTCAGGTGGTCAATTTTAGCTTCAGAGTCAGAGATCTACCTTGTTATAAGTATTGGATGGTGGGTCCCAAACCCCCTTGATGAGTGCCTTGTGTGTCAAGTCCACACATTGAGGTCGCTTTCTTCCGATCCACCCCCTCTGATCTCAAAATAATAATTCATATAATGATACGTAAAAATATAATGCTGTCATCCTGAAGAGAATGGTCCTCTATACGGTCCAAACCGTTGGATGATCTTCAGATTAGTGTGGTGCAAATCTCAAAGACCATCCAACGGTGTGGACCTAGGAAGGACATTCTCCAAAACGGAGCATTTTATAAGTAATACTCCTGGAAATAAGGCCAATTAGTAAGACACCTTTTGATCATTGGTCAACATTGATGGCTCACACCGAAGAATAATGTTCCCGTGAGTCCCTTCAACTAATCACCGACTTGTTGAAAAGACTAAATTACATCAAATTATTCTTTTTTTTCTTGCTAACCAAGGTTTAAAAGAGGCGGTTATAACGGTATAACGGACATGGGCATTACCATTTTTTCGTTATGACGGCCACTAAAATGAATTGTAACAGAGGCAAAAACAGAAAAAATGAGAAAAAAATGGAACTAACAGGCCATTTTTTCAGAAAATAACGGTCGTTATAACTGTTATTTTCTAAACGTCAAAACGGTTCATAACATAACGGGCTTTGGGCATTACCATTTTAACGGCCGTTATTTTTGATAAAACGGCGTTATTTTAAACACCGAAGAATGGGGTTCGTTTCATAGGGGTTTACATTTTGTGGGAGTCAATGATATTGACCAACGGTTGAGGAAGTCCTAGTAATTTCGTGAAATACATGGGGGAGTTACTTATTAGCCATATTTCGTAGGGGTGTTTTTTATCTGTTTTGTTTAGGGTTGAGGTCGTGTGAACAGAGTCGCGAGTCAGGACTCACGAGCACCGACCCGACCGTCCTCGTGAGTAAGTGCATCCATGGGTCGGCGTTGACTCTAAATTCAACGGTTTTTTTAGTTTTAATATGGGTTGGAACCATTACTACTTTTTGAACATTTCAACTAAACCTAGTGGAGTCGGTGCACTATTTTTTATTATATTTTGTCCTTTCAGGGTGGTGTGTTGGTAAGGCATGGAATGGGGGTGGGTCAGATTTGAGATCCGACCCCATCCATAACCATATTTGCAGGCGCTAGTCGTTAATATAGAAACCCAATGGTTGGGCGCAGTTGGCGAGGACCACGCTCAGGAAGCGGAGGTCCTGAGTTCGAATCCCCCCCTTGGGGTCAGTGGCGGAGCCAAGATTTTGATCAAGGGGGGGCAAAATTACAAAAAAAATTGTTATGGGTGGGTGTAAAATCACGAAAAAAGAAAAAATCAGGGGGACCAAAGGAAAAGGGTAAGTTTGGAAGTAATTTTTAATTTTCTTAAAAGAATTTTAAAGTTAAGGGGGGCAACTGCATCTCTGTGCCCCTCTTGGATCCGCCACTGCTTGGGGCCACCCCATAGGATTTATCCCAGTACACCTGGTATGTGTGGAAGGGGTGACATACGTGTCCTGTGGGACTAGTCAAGTGCTCTAAGAGGCCCGGGTACCCACGGTATCAGGATCTACCTAGATTGACCCGAATCTGACCCATTGCATGCCCTATGTCAATTTGTAGAAACCTATTCACAAACGTATAGTCGAAGTAGACTATAATTCGTTTCTTTGACTCAAAATTTTGTAAATATTAACTGGTTAATTATAAAGGGATGCCTTTGTCAACCTAGGCTTTCTTAAGAGGATGAAACACAGGTTTAATTGGAGAAGAGACATAGACAAAACAAAAGTTTTGGTGTGAAATGTATCCATCCATTCATCACTGTTTTCATGTATATTCGTATATACAATACAAGCACTTGCCATTTTGGCAATGAACAAATAAAGAGAATATACAAATATAGAAATCTAAGTAGACAAGGAACCAAGTTTAGAAAGATGCAAACTTGGGCATTACATAATTGCCTTCTTTTCACACTCCCCCTCAAACTGATGCGATGGATCAAGGAGCATTAGTTTGCTGCAAGAATTCATGTCGCGAGCATGTCATTCCCTTAGTGAACAAATTAGCAACTTGAAGCTTAGATGATATGTAAGGAAGAGAGATTGTAGTATTGTACCATCCAAAAATTTATCTCTTATGAAGTGACAATCGAATGGCAAACTAGAATGGCAAACTAGATTCTATCAGCATTGATTGTGTTGTTACATAATATGCATGTGCTTTCGTTCTACAATACCATGTTGTTACATAGTTTTATATACTCCTGTCACGCCCCAGACCTAAGTACTCGAATCTGACCTGAATGCCTGAAAAACGACTCATTTACCGAAGATCCAGGGTGTGATAAAAATAAAAAAGTAAAATGCTCTGAAATAATTTTTAAAAATGATCATAATTTATAATAGATCAAAATAAAATTATCTTATAAAGATGTTTTGGCTAAAACATCTATTTGATAGGCTTTTTGAATTAACTTTTAAGAATTTTAGCGGATAGACGTAAATTTTTTCAAAAAATATAATTTCAATAAAAATTATTTTATTAATTCTCTACTATTTAAAAATCATTTTAAGCATAATTTTTAAAGGCATTTTGCCCAAAAATATCGTTTACTATTTTATTTTAACAAATTTTCACTCTCAATTGGCCCTAACGAGTTTTATTGAAAAGAAACAGAATTTGATTTATAGCAGAAACACATGTGGGTCAGATTATATATTTTATTAAAATATAAATAATAAAATAAAACTACTAAATCAATCAATTCAGATTCAAAATATACTAATAAAGTTAAGATTCAAGTTATTACAATTATAAAACTAAAATAAATAAATAAAACTATGTCTTCAATGAACGCTTCAATATTCTTTAGTACACTGTCTTTTAGTCCATCGTTTCTTCTATTACCAAATAATCTGAAAAATATTATCGGTTGAATCGTGAGCTTACGAAAACCCAATAAGATTTAATCATTACATCATATCTACGATAATTCTGTCAATCAAAAGTTCATACGCAGAGTATAGGTATGGAATAAGAATAACAAGTATTTCAAAATAAACTATGATCGAAATTAATATGTGGATGCAATCAATAACCCACGATGGGTCTCTTTCTCCTTCCCACACCGGGAGCAGTTCAACCAAAAAGTCTTCTGTATGGGTTTAAGGCTTTGCATCCAAAGGCTCTAGGCCTTTCTTGCTTAAAAATTTTTAACCATTGGGATCAATTCCACACTTCAAAAATATATACAATTCAATATCTAAAAATTCAATAGATTTTCAAAATTTCAATATCTTCGAGTGCAATACATATACAAAGAGTATAACTCAAATTAATTAATCAAAAAATCATAGAAGAGTGTACTTACTTGTTATTATTTTTTCTTAGATTCGAGAGAGGTAAAAATATGTAGTATATTCTTTGGTTGTTATCAGATGAAGTTGTTCTTCTAGTATGTTATGCTTCGGGGTTTAATCAATATTTTTATCTCAAATGATGATATAAAATGGTGAAATGTTATGGTGTTTCTAGGACTTCAAAGGTTCTTCAAGTTCTTCTTTAATGGAGGTGCTTCAATTGAGGAAGAGGGGGAGAAAGATGAGAAAAATATTAAAATAATGGTTTAGGGTTTGTAAGAGTTCTTAAGCTCCTAATGCTTTATTAAATAGGTTTAGGAAGTAGGGTTTCTAATTTTAAGTGATTTTCGTCACTTTAAAATGGGTGAATTTTATAACTCACTAAAAGACTTATTTTAAGATGGATATGAGCTAAAAATAGGCCTAAGGCCTATGAATATCAAGTAAGCTTCATTTAAGATTATTATTAAGTCCAATTGGCCCTACGGGCCCATACAACAATTATAACTCATTAATTATTTATTACGACTATGTCACTCATAGATCGCAATAGAATTATAGTTAATTATCATAGAAAATAAATTATAGAAAAAAAATTAAGGAATTAAATTCAACTTTTTATAATTAATTTACTAAAAAATCTATGAACAAAAATTCAGGGTATTACAACCCCCCTCTTGAAATTCCCAGAGTAGAATCTCAAACATTAGTATGAATTAAATCAAATCACTCTTTAGAAATTGAAACACTTCATGAGTAAGGCAATTGAGTACTCATAACAAGACGATAATCATCACAAAAGATATTATGAGGTTTAAAAGATGAAGATTTATTCAAATTCAATAAGGAGCCATTCTTAAACATAAACTGGATTCTTTCAATATTAGGATGTCCTAGAAGTCTATGCCATAAAGTCCACAATTTATTATCCTTAGAAACATCAAGTTCATAAAAGATATAACTACTATCACTATGATATTTATTGAAGTGCAACATGAAGAGTTTCCCTTGCCTAGAGCCCCTCCCGATCACTTTCCCAATGAAAAGATCATGCACAATGCAACTATCATGAGAAAAGGAAATATGTCAACCATTATCAACAAGTTGGCCAAAGGAAATAAGGTTAGTTGAGAGACCAGCCACATGAAGAGCATTTGATAGGGTAGCATTTCTATCCTTAGATAGACTCAAAATAAAATTTCCCTTACTGGAGATAGGCAGTTTTGCACCATTGGAGGTGAGAATCTGTTCATCACCAGAATAGTGAGACAAGTCACGAAGAAGATTAAGATTACTGGTCATATGATTTGAGGCCCTTGAATAAAAAAAACAAATGTAGAAAGTGAGGTACCTGAAGTTGATGACAAACTAGTTGTAGTAAGGCATGTAAGATTTGCTAAATCATCTTTTGACTCAAGGGAGTCGAAGATAATCTTGTTAAGGTCGAATTGGTAAAAGATTCCACAACTAGTTGGCTATCTTGAGAAGTTGCCTTGAGTAGACTGGGAAAGAGATATGCTTTCCCAAAGTCTTATCCTCTTATTTGGGGTCGCTTTCCACGATTTTCGGGGCATTTCTTACAATCTTCAATGAAATGACTATCCTCATTGAGATTCCATTGATATTGGTATGAGAAGACCTAGAGGAGATGAATAGGTCTATTAAAAATTAGCCTAAGTTGATTAATAATATGCTGAAAAAATTAGTTCAATCAACTTAGAGCAATAATAGAAAAGAAACATAATCCCCAACACAAGTATATAAAAGTAGGCTTTTTCCCCGTCGTTGATTACGGAAACCCTAACTTCAACACATTTGTAATTTTTATCCGATGATCCTGCAAAATTGATAGATTTGTATAGGGATTCGTGTCAGATGTCGATCCGCACTCGGGGTTAGTTAGCACACGTAAAGTACATAAAATGATGAACTTTTTGCTTGGAATTGATGGGGTGAGAATGATGGAGTGATTGAAAACATCTTTTGGTGATTTGTAGAGAGAGAAAATTACTCATAACCAATAAAGAACCATAAAAGCAAAATAAGAAATGCAAAATATCAACTTTATTAATTATCAACGAGTGATTACAAAATAAATTAAACTAAATTCAGCTGAAGAAATTGACTTAGAAAGCCATCAACAATTAGCCTAGAAGGGAATTACTATGGTAGAGAGAGAAAGTAGAGAGAGATAAGAGACTTTTAGAGAGAGAAAAGGGATGAACACTTACCATTGGTTCGGTTGCAGTCCGACAAGGAGGGGAAGCGTAAATGGGGTGGTAATGGTGCTGGCTTGTTACGTTTCGGCCGGAGTTGCTCTTAGAGAAGAGAACACGGACCCCCCAAAGGGAGATGGCAGTGGTAGGTAACCGTCTGTCACCTGCTGTGAAGACCATCAGACCTTGGAAGATGCATCCACGATCGGGGATGGTGGTGATTCGATGGAGGAGGTGGTCCAATGGGAGGAGCCCGTTGCAGACCTGCAACTTGAGTGATTGCGGGTCAGTTTTTAATGGTGAGGAGCGTGGTTCAGCCACCTGCACGTCAAGGACAGCAAGGAGATCATGGGAGGGACGTTGCTGGAGGTGCTGATCGGGGTGGAGAGGAACAGCAAGTAAGCGTTCCTCTTCTCCTCTTCTTCTTCTTATCTTCCCTTTTTTTCTTTTTTTCTTTTTTTGTCTTTTTCTGGTTTCTCTTCAAGAAACGGTGAAGGAGATGAAGAGCTTAAGGTTGAGGGCTTGGACAGCAAGAAAGAGAACGACTTGTGCTGTGGTGTTGCAGACCTGCCGGAGTTGCAGGTCTGCCCGGAGAAGATAAAGGACGGTGATGGTGAGGAAAAAAAAGAGCAAAAATAATCTTGGGTGGCCAAGGCATTGCCGTTTCGGACGGTGATGAGCAAGGAAGTCCGGCAGGCACGGTTTCAGACCTGCAACTCGAAGTTGCAGGTCGTGGAGGGAGTGCTGGGCGGTGTGAAGATGAAACAGTGGTGGTTGGAGAGTTTTCTCTAAGAGAGAAACGTAGAGATCGTGAGAGGAGGCAGCGGGGGTGTACGGTGGTTGTAAACGAAGGTGGCAGCGCAGAGGATGGGGCAGCAGGCGGTGCTGGTGGTGTTGATGTGGTGTTTTTGTTACCGGCCGGAGTTGCAGGCTGCAACTCCGGTAGAAAGAAAATGAAGAAGATGATGATGAAGAACAAGAAGAAGAAGAAGAGGAGGAAAGAAGGAGAGGAGGAAGGAAAAACGTGGGGAATGGTAAAAGGGAAGGATTGGAAGAGATTGGAGGGGGATTAGGGTTCGAACGAACCCCTCTCCTTCTCCTTTTAAAGCTCCCTATTTTTTTTAATGGAAATAGGTTATTTTTCAAAAATAAAAAAATAAATTTTTTTTTTAAGTAAAACTCTACTTTTCTTTGGGGAATTTCCCCATCTAGTGGACCCCCCATTTTTTAAAATTTAATTGAAATTATTTTGAAATTCACGGTGTCCACTAACTGGTCGGATAGCGGTCGATGATGATGGGCCCGGCTACTGGCCCACATGGAATGATGATGTCCATCGTCTCACAAGATGATGTGATAGACAATCTGATGGCGATCGAATGGATGTTGACTTGATTGGGACCCAGATTGGTAGATCGACGGATCTAGAGAGATCCAACGGTCCGGTAGAAGATCTAACGGTCAGAAAGCTAAGGGAGATGAGACAGAGCCAATGGGCAGGAGTTCTGGGGTTAGGTCAGTAGATTCGAGGACCGAGAGATAAAGAGAGAGAGAATAAGGAGAGATGAGAGAGAAAATATCAGAAAATGGAGATAAAAGTATTGGCAGAGAGTCTGGAACCCTGGTCTTCACTGTGACCATCCTCACGCTTCTCCAGTAGAGTAGACTATCATTCCTTGCTGACTCATGTGGCTTTAAACGCTTTGGTCCGTCTCTTGGTCATTGGCTCTCCTGCTCTCTTCGTTCTTTGGACTGGCTTTGTGGTCCTCTTATTCAGCCCATATTTGGCCCATATCTTCTAGTCATAGCATGTGGGCTCTTTAAGCTTTGATAATGGGCTTTTCTGATCGATGTGGGCTTGCAAGTCTCGAGAATTGTCCCATCGAGGTTTCCTGCGACAGAAGAAGCGTGTAATGAGACTTTATCAGAACAACTCAATGTCTAGACTTCCGAAAATGTGTTTAATGCATGCAAATATACCATTTCGTCCAAAAAAGTGTGTTCTACGCAACAAAAGAGACTCTTACGTAGAAAAATAGATAAATAGAGTATTTTAACGTAGGAGAGTGTAAAAATGCTTAGAAGATAACAGTGAAAAATATACACTTTTAAGCGAATATCAGTATATATAGTGGTTCGGTATATCATACCTACGTCCACTCTCCAAATAGCTCTACCGAGCTAGCATCTTTTTAATTCAATATTTAAGCAACCTTACAATATTGAATACGCTAAAGGACCCAATCTCGATTGCAATCAATAGGACAGAGTAATGTCGTAACTAAACTCTAGCTCAATCAAGACAAATCTTGACTCAGGCAGGAAAACAAGTATAAATAGAATATTTTAATATAGAGAGTTCTAAAAAGAAAAATATCAATTAATAAAGGTACCTCTCAATCAAGATCGGAGAGGAACGAAGTCAATGTTGATGAAATGCAAAGTAAAACAACTACTCCGATAAGTAGCTCAGACCAACCACCTAAAGTGCCCTTACAACTGAAGAGGACAAGCCACCAAATTAGATCTACCACAAAAGACAACTAGAAGAACTGCCAAAGTAGGGAGAACACAAACAAATTACTCTTGATGAGGAAGAACTCAACAGAAGGCAAAGTGAATTTGTGATATTTAAGGGTATGAGGTTTTTATAGTCAGAGGAGAGTCCTGATGATTTGAGGAAACTCGAGGTCGATCAACAAACCTATCAGACCAGTCAACTGGCCTGATCGAGCGACCGATTCATTTGACTGATCGACAGGTGGTCATTTCCCACCGGTCGCCCCATCTCCAAGTTCGGTCGACCCCTTTGCCAATTTGGTCCTATCATGGTTCCAGCAAGTAGGGGTTACACATAATAGGCTGGGTGGGGGGCTTCATACAAGTCTAAGTGGGACTCCAACAGTTTGCACAACTCTACAATCTCAAGTCCTCGTTACGCATCAGGGATCGCCTCATAGACTTTCTTAGAATCACTGAGTCCCGCTCTCTAAGTCCTCGACAATCAACACGATAGAGATTACATAAATACCTAGGGTTGTTCTAGAATTGATAACACAATGAATAAACTTATCAATCTCCCTCTTTGTCAATTTTAGGACAAAATATACAATGGTTCTCCCCTTAACAAAAAGTCTAACCCTCCTAACATAATTAAATATATCAAGACATAGAGAAAGGACCGACACATCTTTGTTTAATCCTGTTAATCACATCATAGACAAAGATGACAAATATAGATAGGAATTTTACTCCCCCTTAGTATAAGGTTAGTTAAATTTTAGAGAGATTAGAGTTTTTAGAAGTTATGGTTTTACCAAGACCAATTTATCATGTTTGCCAAGTCCACCAATGTTGATATCCCAAGTCTTCTCCCAATCATGGTAACTTTTGAGTCACATATACTGATGCAACCATTGTTGTCATGAATTGACAAAGGAGAGACACATATAACATGGCACAAATATCATAAATATCACATGCAAATAACTGATATAAACCTGTAAGGGTCTAAAAAAGCCTTTTGCAGTCAAAATGTTCAAACATCAATCAGACAAAATAACAAAATAAGACCACATAGTGGTTCTAAAAAAGTCTGAAAATACATCCGATAGACAAACAACAAGCGTGTCAGAAAAATAGAAAATGAAGGACTCTACTCGTCATCCTCATCTCCTAAAATCTTCTGCTCTCCTCCGACCTGCTAGTTTCATGCCCCATGAAAGTCATCTTCTGGTGGCGAAGGAGGATAGCCCATGTACCGAGACCTCATGAAGGACGACATCCTCTGTTGTTGAGCCTCAATCCTTTGGAAGTCCAATGAGACTGACCCCAAAAATATTTGAACTCCTGGTTAAAGTGGTGATCTGAGCCGCAATGGACTCCAAGGTAGCCGATGAAAATGCTCGAGATCTACGACTAAGAGAGCAAGATGGAACATCTTTCTCAAGGTGCATGCATCTTGGAAATAGTCGAGTTGTTGATGGGATCGGATGGGAAGTCACGAGAATCGGAGTCAAGTATAGGAGCTGAGAAGTGTTGCATAATCATAGTGACTAAATATCCATAAGGGAGGCCCCTAGTGGATACAATAGAGTCAATGGCCTCCAACATCTAATGATAGATGATGAAGGGGATGTCAAGAGAGACGGATGTCATAAGACAGTGCATGATATGAAGAGCTACAGAGCTCACCTCATCACGGTGACCTGATTTAGGAACTAGGTTGTATGAGAGTATAAGGTTAAGAACTCTGTAGAGGGGTTTCAGGTTAATGGCCTTCTAGTTTAAGAGTTTGTTGGGCCAATGAAAAGGCTCAACAAAAAGATCAGTCATGACCTAGGCTTTGTTTTCTAAGGGAATGACAGTGGAAAAGTCACTGCTCTCATTGGGAGAGCGATCCCAATGATAGAAGAAATCAAATTAGGGGTAATGGTCATGACTACACCCCTTACTATGGTTTTGAACTCGGGTGGATCTATTGTGTTTGCATGGATGTTATTGTAGAAGTAACGGACAAGAATAGGAAAAGTAGTGCCATTAAATCAAGAAGGGGAGTCCATCCTACCTCATCAAAAGTTTTGAAGCTCTGAGCCAAGATAGCGTGATCAATGATGACATTGCCCTCCAAAGTACCCGATCAATTCCTTTCGGTTGTATTGGTTCCTCGTACGATTATTGCAAAAAAACCAGCGGAAGAGGGCAAGCTACCAAATCTGATCTCCCATAAAAGGAAACTAGAAGAACCATCGAAGGAAGCATGGAGAACACAAAAAGTTGCTCTTGATGATGAACTCAAGAGAAGGAAGAGTGAATTGGTGAGATTCAAGGGTAGGGTAGGGGATATTTATAGTCAAATGAGAGGGGAGGGAAGCACTCGTGATTCAAGAAAATCCAAGGCAGGTTGATCGACATGTCAGACTGGTGGTCATTTACCATCGATTGCCCCGTCTCCAAGTCCGGTCGACCCTTCTGCCAATTTGGTCCAGTCAGGTTTTTGGCAAGTGGGGGTTCAACATAATAGGATGGGGTGCTTCAAACAAGTTTAAGTGGGACTCTAGCAGTTTGCACAAGTCCACGATCTCATGTCCCCATTGTGCATCAGGGATCGCCTCATAGCCTTTCTCAAAATCACTGAGTCCCGCTCTCAATTCCTCCACAATCAACATGATAGAGATTACATAAATATCTAATCTAGTTCTATGCACAAAATTGTTAAACCATCAACTTAAGGCACACGCGTGAAATCCCTTTTGCCCTACAATATCTAAAATTTATTGAATATAAACAGGGGCATTATTGGCCTCTATTGAACATATTTCTACTTTCAAAGTTTTCATCATTTTCATTTAATTACACAAGCACATCATAAATAAGAATATATGGTTGTTCTTCTATTTAAATTGGTATCATTTATGTCCAAATTGTCGATATTAGATTAATAAAAAAACCACGTCTCATTCAAGTATTGGTACCATTAATTCTAGACCTGAAGTACCAACAAAATATTAATAATTGGCTAGGTGATTGGTGTACCAATTGGGAACCCTATAATTATCCAAAAATATTCTCTTATTTTATTTGAAACAAAATAATTATACCAGTATTTTCGAAACACCCTTACTCATTAGATTTTTTCAACTAAGCCTTGTCCATTAGATTTCAAATTTGTAATCTCATTTCAAAGTTTATACTATTTATACACAAATTCCTTCATCCATTATACGTACATGGTTTAAAAATGGCCATTATAACAAATGTAACGGCCGTTATAACGGATTCAAATCAACCTACCCCATTATGTTATGAACCAATTTAACGCTCAAAATAACGACTGTTATAACAATCATTTTTTTTAAAGAATGGCCGTTCTTTTATGAAAATTGTGAAAAAAAAACGTTATTTTCGTTATAAATTTTGTTTAAAAATTGAAATTGAAAATTTGAATTTTAGCTATGTTTTTTTTTTTCGTTATTTCTGATTTTTTTTCATTTTTGCCCATGTGCGTTATAATGTCCGTTATAACCAAAAACAAGGTAATGCCCCCCAGTCCAATATACCATTATAACAGGCCCTTTTAAACATTGCATTATATTACAAACTCAATACTTATTTATACAATCTATTCTTGAAATAATCCCCACACACTAAATTGCATGTTTTGCAAACCACTTATACCAAAAATTAAGTCAGATTTTGGCTAAAGGCGAGTAATCGGAGTTACCAAGTTCTAGCAAGGGAAAAATAGAGGTTGGAACTAGAGAGGGCTCAAAGCAAGAGGAAAAGCTCTAATCAAGATTTTCTCTTGTTGCAAAAATATTCATTATTTTTCTCTCTACAAAATTTTTCATAAACTCTGCTAGATATTTAATGTACAAAAGTTTTTTATTATATATTGTTAGTAGTGATTATCTCTTGAAAATTTTAATATGAGATGGGCATAATATATATGATGAATTAAAATTATCATTTATGTAGGGCAAATGAGCTTGAGATTTCTAATATAAAAGAGACTTTCGATTTTTTTTTGAATTAGTCGAAAGTCCATACAAGCTATTAAACCCATGTTATGAAAATGTCATGCAATTATTTTTTTGAAAAAAACATTTATGCAATGAGTCAATGACCATCCAATTCAAGCACATGTGGGGTCACTCTATGCTTTCTACATATGGAATAACCAAGCACTAGAAAAGTTCATGTAGGAAACAGCCACTTGCTTTCTGCGCCATCCAAACAAGCCCTTACTTATATTTACCTAAAAGAATTGTCTATAACCAAGGTAAATATGAGGCTAAGATAAATGACTTGAGGTGAAAATGCATGCCAATTAGCATCCAATTCTCTTTATGAGTAGACTTTACAATCGCAGTAAATTGTAATGATGATAGTCATCATAATTACTAAATGAGAAAAGAAAAGTCTACTGTTGAAGCAAAACCTAAGAATAAAAAGAAGAGAATTTTTGACATACCCCCCATCTTATTTTTAAAACCGTAAAAATAGATAAAACTCACGATGGAACGCGATTTCTTTTAAAAATTGAAAGAACCCATCTTTCCAAAATCCATTTCTCAAAAGCTTAAATTCTAAATTGATCTTATTCTTGTTTTTTATTTTTGTTAATGAAATTTTTAGAAATATAATTGTATGCTTTATTTTTATTTTTTTCAAAACCTTGAGTTTTAAATTGTTGTCGGAGTAGTGGTCGGACGGCGAGAGACCCCTGTGGGTTGGTCGCAGGTGATGGGCGGCCAACCCATTGCAATCTCTTGGCTAGTCATCCTCCATAACCGTTCGATTTTGCTGTTTCAAAGTTGAAGACAAGGGCATTTTTGTCATTTATTACAAATTTGATAGTCAACTTTGGTCAACACTGGTCAAATGCAGTGGACCGAGTCATAGGGGGGTATGTCAAAAATTCCCTAAAAAGAATTACCAATTTTTACCGTCCAATGCAAACAAGAAAGAAAACTTTCCAATTCCTACAAAAAAAAATTTCAATTTCACCTTCTACCATAACTAATACCCAACCATGTCTTTAAAAATCATTTGACACATCTATGTGAGACCCATAATTCAAGGTCAGTCATTCTGATATTTTTAATCATATCGAATGTGGACTTAAAAAAATTTAACGATAAATGTCATGAATAGTCCTCACCAAAACTCAGTCCTTGATTCTTATTAGGCGTGTCAAAATATCTTAACCCATTATTGAAACTTATATTAGATTCATGTTGTTAGACAACTCCATGAATTCATGGTAGAGAATTCACTATGCATGTATTCCTAAAATGACAGGCTCTAGTTACAGGACACAATATGAGCCACGTGGCATACTCTTAGAGGACTATTACCGTATGGATGTTTGGCCAACCCTAGGTGGACCTACAAACCAAAAATCAGCCTGATTAGTGATTTCTAGGCGTTGGATCTTCGTACCTCAAATACTGCTCAAATTCCCACAGTTAAGATCAACCCATGAAAATAAGTCCAATCCAACGACGTTCATATTATAATCAAATATTGTATACATCAACTGTCCAATTATTGATAGGATTTATTTTTGAGGAGCTCTTACAAAACATGAAATAATTTTTTTTTGATAACCTAGAAACTACAAATTTGGGATCCCCTATGAATCAATATAACCAAAATCCTACAAATTACCATGATAGAAAAAGATATTGATAACTTCGGTAATTACAATGACCTATTCAAAGCTCTTATATAGAGCATTACAAGAGTCTAATAAATGAAAGAAATCTTAATCAAATTTAATATAATCTTATAAAATCAAATTTAATATTAATTAGATCGAATCTAATATTAATTGATACTTACAACTTTTGTAAAGATACAGTGCATCTCGTGCATCTTACTATACTCTAATACCATTTCACAATCGCATGTATCTTTGAAGAAGAAACATGTGATTAGTTACAAGAAATATGAGCCATTGATCTTCATACGATAAATGGCCGAAATGTCCATTTGTGTGCTTGATAATGGTCATCGCCTGTCTGTAAAGTCTATTATTGTTGCATCCCGCTCATCTTGGACTGTCAGAGCCGGTGGCTTACTAGATAATGTCAGTCACGATATCTTCCCAGAAACTTTCGAGGACGGAGCGTGCGGCTAAAAATATCATTGGTGGTATTTTTTAATGATGGGCTGGAGGTTTTATGATCTATGATTGACTATTAGATATTAGGAAGGCAATTGATAAACATAAGTTGTAGAATGTGATGGTAGTTAGAGATTTTGGATGAGCTGGTAGTGAAGCATATGTGGTCAAGCTCGACGGACCACGATGGTGCCACTTGCGAGAAAAATAGTGAGCTAAGTGAAGAAGATCAGTGGAGCACATGTTGTTGGATGACCCGCTTTACTCTAAGCTTTTAGAGTAAAGTGGTTGTTCAACATGGTATCAAGAGCATGAGGTCCTAGTAGTCGTGGGTTCGAGTCTCGACAAAGTACTGAGAGGGGGTGTGTTGTGCGGCCATCACTATGCATCTATTAGACCCTTACCCTTTGATATACATAGTTACACCTCCTAATAGCTTAAGCTTTTAGAATAAAGTGGTAGGCAACAACCCATTATAGTGCAAATTATCCACTTATATATACAGTTTAAGCCCTAACCAGGTCAAACTACGAATTGAATTGTGGGAATTATAAGTGCTCTCGTAATAAAAGTCAAGTCAGACTCAGGGGATTCATCTTTTCTAACTTGTCTTTCCACTCTTGTTCTCATGCATGGATTCCGAGAATCCAACGGTGGTTGATAGTGCTGAGCTGGCATTCACTTTATGCCAAAGCATAACCACCATTTTGGATCGGTGAAATCCACTGCTGAGGACACGAGTGAAAAGACAAGTTAGAAAAAGCGAGTCCTCGGAGCCTGAGCCATAAAAGTCACACTTTCACTCTATGGGGGGCTTTCCTTGTTGATTTGAGACTAGGTTGGGACTCATTAATAAGCACTTAAAATTTAAGTTTATTTTGTAACTTTCTAATTCGCATATGATGGAAGCTCCCGATCGTTGTTGCCCGTGGACGTAGTTCTTAGTGGTGAATCATTCGAATTTCAAGTCAACCGGGTCGGTCCAGCGGTGGAACCGAATTCCCCAAACCGGTCACTACCTATTGAAAGTCTCTAGTAAAAATATTGACCATATTAAGATTATTAAATTAAGAATTAAATGTTTCCTCAATCGAAAAGATTGTTATCTTCTTCATTACTGTGCTACCTTCGTGTCTCCTTTTCAAAATGAATTCTACCATAACGGCTATACACTGTAATTACCATCTATAAATATTTATCCTCTTACCCATGATCGACGGGTATGATGGATCGATCAGGGTCTAATCAAATGGTAGGTTTAGACTTTTGACCCCTTGCAAATACACATCCAGAGCAGGCAGGCCAAGTTTACAGACACAAGTATGTAGAGTTGTTAGGAACACAGAATTATTCTCCTGTCTTTGTGTTTTAAGAAACCTTGTTAATATTTCTTAACATGGGACCATATATAAACCAATGTTATTAATGGCCGCATTATTGAAATTAAATATTCCAACTCTCTCTTGATTTTGCTAATATCACAGATTAAGAGCGATGTCGAAATTGATTACCGTAGCTAATCCGATCGACGGTCCTTATACCTAATGGCCCACTATTCAGGACTCAGGAGCTCAAATTAGATATTGATCATAAATACGATCGCAGTTGAATGTGATCGATCATACCCATTAGTCAAAGAGAGAATTAAGCGATTCGATATCGTGTAATCAACCCTAGAAGCTAATAAAGACATTGACCTTGATTAGGGTAGCTAATCGTCCGGCAGACAATAGACGATCCTTAGAGTTCATGCCCCAGTATCTTGGAGCTCAAATTAGGTCTCGATCGTGAACACGTTCTCAATTGATCACGATCGATCACAACATTGTCGATCGATCGATCGATCGCTCGCACGTGGTAAACAGTCAGGGGCCTTTTCTTAAAGTTTTTAAATCCATTGGCTGTACATTGATTAATAAATTATCTAGCTTTACCCTAAACTGACATTTACCAAATTGGTTAGGGTTAAGCAGCTAAATTATCCACAAAAGGAAATTTATTATTTGGGTCCAACAAAGTTCCTCTTAGCCGAGTCAAGCCAAGCCGAGCCGAGTTGGAGCTGGAGCTGGAGCTGGAGATGGAGGGTGAGCTGGCGGGAACAGATTGCCTGGTCATCATTCCTCGCTTCCAGGACTGGTTGGCTGTTCATCTCCGGTCAACATCCTGTCAACCTCGACTCGGCTTGCATTAACCAGGGTTGGGTTAAATTAACGGAATATTTCTTTATAAATCACGAGTAGAAGAAGAATAAAACTGACGTCGTTAACTCCTCGTTATCTGCTTAGCTGGAGGATGCTGGAATGCTTAGGGTTTCCCTGAATGGGCCAGCTGGCAGAGCACCCTGCACATGGCCAGCTGCTCCTGTCGAGTGAGAACTAATTTACCCAAATACCCATGTTAGTTTCCACTTAATTACAACATTACCCTTTCCATACATCATAAATTCTCCGTTCCTTAATCTTGTCGACATTTTGTGGACATTATCGAAATAAACAAGTGTATAAGTGCTTCCCAAAGAGCATTTTCGCAGTTTAAAATACTAGTCAGGGGTATTTATGGTAATTGCAAAGGTGTAAGAAGGAAGGGTAGTTTTGTAAATTTGTTAAGGGAGTCTTTAAAATCTTGCATTGGCTTCTGGCTTGCGTAAGAAGAAAAATCTCGAAAGTACGGAATCTAAGGATGAATAGTAAAGAGTGAAATAATAAATTCATTCAAGTGAACACACGACTAGAATTTTGTTAACCTGCGCCAGTCAGCAAAGTTACTGACAGCCCACAATATGAGCCACGTGTCATAATGTTAGAGGACTCTGATCGTATAGATGTTTGGCAAATCACTAGGTGGATCTACAAACCAAAAAATCAGACTTATTACTGATTTCAAACCTTTGGATCTTTGTACACTAAATAATGGTCAATGATGTTCAATTCACGGTTAAAAATCAACCATGAAAACGACTCCAATCCAACGCTTATAAATCACTAATCGGGCTAATTTTTGGTTTGTATTTTCATCTAGGGTTGGACCAAATATCCATACAGTCAGAAGTCTCTAAAATTATGCCACGTGGCTCATATTGTGATATGTCAGTAACTGTGCTGACCGTCGGTCAAGAAAGTTCTATTTCACACTTGACACTACAACTAATAATAGGTTGGATCTAACGTGAACCGTGACGGTGAACGAGGTTTAACGTACGCACACTCTTCCACTCAGTTCTTGAAAATAAGAAAAACACCAAATTAAAGCCTAATTTAGAGAGAGAGAGGGAAAATAATAAACAATGAGAAAGCGAAGTGGTAGAGAGAGAAAGAGGAGTAGGAGATAGAGAGGGGGGAGAGAGAGAGGTGTCTCGTGAAGCAGCAGGTGAAGGAAAGAAAGAAAAGAGAAAAGAAAAGCTCGCTTCTCTTCTTTCTTTCTTTCTTTCTTTCTTTCTTTCTTGGCATTCTTGCTCTCTAATCGCTCACATTCTCTCTCTAAATCTGCCAATCTTTCAATCTCTTCTTCTCTCTCTCTCTCTCTCTATATACTTTCTAACACTCACATTCATTCCTTGCTTCCTCCTTTTAAATCACGAGATCCCCATCTCTTTCTTTCTTTCTTTCCCTCTCTTTCAATCACTCTTCTTCATGTCTTCTTCAAGAAACCTCTGTTCTTCGGCATTCTGTTCTTCTTGGTGTTCTTCTAGTTGTAGCTACAGACGTTGTTGAGAGAGAAAGAAAACTGAAGACAAGAACAAGAATCCAGAAAGAAAAATTAAAACTTTTTGGTTTTCTTGGAGAGAAAATGTCGCATTCTGGGAAACCCATATCTGAAACAGGGATTGATTACCTATCCGATCGCCTTCGTGGGGCGCTGAGTTGTGAGAACAACAAGCCAGATTACAAAGAACTCAATCTGGGTTCGCCGGTTTCTCCTCTACGGACCACCCGTCGTGGTGCTGGTGCCGCCGCCAGTGGTCTCACCACCACTAGCAGCAGCTCTAGCTCGTCTGGTTCGGTTTCTGGGAAAACTGGGAACAACCCAGTTGTCAAAAGATCTGATGGAGGTGGGAATAATCATTCCGGCGAGCTTTCGGGGTCGAGCGAAAGCAGTCCGACTGCTGCAGAGAGTGTCCGATCCGCCGGTGCGATTCGTAATTCCAAGCCTAGTCATAGGAGATCGAATTCGAGTGGCGGTCCGTTAATTAATTCAGGCGGAAGCGTCAGCGCTGGTAGCGGTGGGGGAGGAAGTTCGGTTAATTCTCCGTCTGTCAATACTCTTCCGACTGGGAACATTTGCCCTTCTGGGAAGATTTTGAAGACGGGCATGGCACACCGGAGCTCAGCGCGAAGCGATGTTTTGGGGTCGGGGACGGGGAATTACGGGCACGGAAGTATAATGCGGGGCACCGTTGCAGGGAAATTTGGTCGCAGTGGAGGTGGAGGTGGAGGTGAAACAAGTGGGTGCAATGTGACAGGGAACATTCAATTCACGGGGGATTCGGTAATGGTGAAGCAGACGATGACGAGTTTAGATCCTGAGGAGGTGAAGAGGGCTGGGAATGAGCAGTATAAAAGGCGCAATTTCTTGGAAGCTTTGTGTTTGTATGATCGGTCGATTGCTATCTCGCCTGACAATGCAGCATATCGGAGCAACAGGGCAGCGGCATTGACGGGGCTTGGGAGATTGGCGGAGGCGGTGAGGGAGTGCGAGGAAGCGGTAAGGTTGGATCCGGGGCATTGGAGGGCTCATCAGCGGTTGGGGTCTCTGCATCTAAGGTGCGTGAGGAAGATTGGAACCTGCATTTCTTTTTCTTTCACTTAATTTTAGTGGAAAATAATTTTTTTTCTTGTGTTTTATTTATGTGTTTGGTGTTGCTATGATCTACATTATGTTTATATTGTGTTTCTCATTGGTTTTGGTGTGGATGGGGTGCTTTTAGGTGGTCAGATCAGATTTCTGTGGGTGATCACTCTTTTTCTTGATTTCTTT